>JAVUPR010000426.1:2644354-3305442 GCA_036785695.1 Gentiana straminea | reverse complement strand
AGTGACACTGATGTTCCTAGTGTGTTGCCGGAAATGAAAACAAAATATATATCTGGTGTCGGAAGTAGAAAAAAATAATCAAGAAAGGGTGCCGACAATAAAACTCGGGTGCCAATAGAATCCCAATGAAAAATAATAAATTAAATGGTGCCAATAGTGTTTTCGTGGTGTCGATAGTAGCCGTCTAACAAAATCTATAATTGTTTTGGGTTGAAGTTTTTTTGGGGTTTGGAGAATTTTTTTTTGGTAATGATTATATAGTTAAAATGTTTTTTTTTAAAATTTGTATAGATAAAGAAATGATTGTTGAGAGAAATTGAAATAAGGTAATATAATGAATAAAATAATGATAAAATAGTAATAAAGTAAATAAAGTGAAATAGTAAGTGATGATTTAATATTTTTTTATTTATAATAAAAAAAAAATTGATGAAAAAATTATAAGAAATTTTTGATGATGTAATATAAAAAAAACTCTAAAATTACTCGAACCCAAAAACAAAGAAGGGCTAAATGTTTTTTAAATCAAACATTGGTAGCAACCTTTGTCTATTCTAGCTGGGGTTCGAGCAAAACTTCATATTCGGCCGAAGCAAAGCTAGCAGTAAAAGCTATCCTCACTTCACATCGTCAGAAGTAGATATTTCCAGAAACCCTAGAGCATGTCGGGCGGTTTTTTTCGCGTAATTCTTGATTCTTCACTGTATTTTCCATTCGATCATTTCTGTAAATTCGCTTGATTACTCTGTTCTTGCATACATAATGTTTTCTTCTTCTGTCTTAGGGCACTTCTGCCGAGCAAGATACCCGGTTTTCCAACAAGCAAGCAAAATTGATGAAATCCCAGAAGTTTGCTCCTGAATTGGAAAATTTGGTTCGTTTTTGCAATATTTTTTTGAAATCTGCAGAGCTACTGAATCTCTTTTCCTAGATTTGATTTTGTTTTTACCGCAGCGTTCATTTTTGAATTTATAATTTGGATTTTTTTGGACTTATGCATTAAAACTTAAGAGTATATGATCTTATTCTAATTTCAGTGAATCTGCTTTGTGCTTATGTGGTCACTGGTCAGCCTTCTTTGGAATTTTACCATATTAATAATTATTACCAATTTAATTTAATTGGCATTTGAAAAAACTATGGGATAATCATTTGAAGAAATGCCACAGGGAGCTCCAAATATGTCAAATTTTTTGGATGCTTCTTGTGTTTAATTCACAGGAGAGTGATTGATGGTTTAATGTACAATGAATTCTGCATTTTTGTTGATTTGGTGGGTGATTGGATCTAGGTGGACATGACAAAAGTGAAGATGGATGTCATGAGACCATGGATAGCAAACCGGGTTACTGAGTTTATTGGTTTTGAGGATGAAGTGCTTATCAATTTTATATATGGTCTTCTCGAGGGGAAGGTAAGATCATGCCCTTTGGTGCTTTGTAGTTATTGTTATCATTGTCATTTGTGAATCATATATAAGCTTGCAGTGTCTAGCTATACTGAAAATTTTCCAGGTTGGTAACAAACACCACTTGTTATATACATGATTATCTTGCACAGTGATTTTCTCTTCTGTAATATATCCGAAAAGCTTATAAGTTGTTCCATTTCCTGTATAGAACAGCACTCAAGGCGAAGTTTATTGCGCCAGTAATTGTTTGTCTCCATTATTCTCCATAAACCATACAGCCCCAAATGTCCATATACATCATGTACTCGTGGTCGTCTTCCTTCACGTCTTGTCGTCTACGTTCCTCCCGTTTAACATATGCCTCCTTTTGTATCTTGCAAGTTGCAACACCTAGCAACTGCATCTACAAGACATCTTTGCACATGGTCATACCATCTCAACTGTGACTCCCTTATTTTCTCATTAGTAGAAATTAACCCCAAATCTATTCCTTATTTAATTCTTATCGTTTCGATCATTGTGTTCCACTTTGTCATGGATTGATTAAAATTAGTTTATACATGACTTTTAGTGTTGTGTTCACTACATCAGTGTAGTTTTAAGTATAAGTGCATCAAATTTTTAGGTGTTCTTGGGGTATCTGGTTTGCTATTTTGTAGTTAACCCCTCTTGTGGATGCAGGTAGTAAATGGAAAAGAGATTCAAATATCTCTTACTGGTTTTATGGAAAGAAATACTGGGAAGTTTATGAAAGAGCTTTGGGTGCTGCTTCTCAGTGCTCAGAACAATGCGAGTGGCGTGCCTCAGCAATTCTTGGATGCTAAAGAGGAAGAATCTAAGAAAAAGAAGGTATCTTTTTGTTTTATATTCTGACGTGTCAAACATTTCTACAATGGGCAGGGGAATCGTATAACGCTTCTTGTTCCCCGCTCCCCTTAATGTAGGCTGAGTCAGACCGATTAATGAACGAAATTCAGAGAAGGAAAGATAAGGAAAGCCATGAGCGTGAACAAGAGAGATATAAAAAGATGGTAAGAGGTTCTTTATATCCATCTTAATGGTATTTATGCAGAACAACCTCTTTGTTTTAACAGGTCTTGTTTTCCTTGAATTCAGCTTGCTTCTGCAATTTTTTGGGTTCATGTCCTTTACCTCAAACTACTGTAGGATGCCGGCAATGGTGTCTCAAAAGCTTCTGTGGAGCCCAGCTCGAAATATCAACAGACAGATCTTGTTTCAAAGACAGAGAAGCAGACACAGCATGAGGGAAGGAACGGACTTCGAGGCAGAAGGTTCTGATATGTTAATCATTTGCTGCCAATTATCATTGTTTCTTAGGTGTCTTGAACTCCTTAAAGTGATGCAAGGAAGATTTGATAATGCTTGCCTTGAAGTAATATTTTGATAGGCATTAGTATTTGATTTTAGGCATTATCTTGTATGGTTGTTTTTCTGGTCTCAACCAAAGTATGTGTTTTTCGTTTACCTGGATGTTGAACATGATTCTTACATGTATGTCTGTATGTGTGTACTTTTTTATTTCATGAGCCAGTGTAAAAACTGTGTTGATCCATATAGGCCCCAAAAAGTATTTAAAAAAGCCTTTTAGAGTGGGTGCAAATCACATCTGTGAATTTCTATTCAGGCTGCTGCCAAAGAACCTAGGTTGTATTTATCAGATCTTCAGCTGGAATAATTCTGCAGGCTTAATTATAAAATATGAATGGTTTTCACATAACTTGTTTGCCACATTGCTCTTTATTGTGAAGATTGATACATAACACTTTTGAAACTATGCAGGTCCTCAAAATCACCTTTATTAGCTGATCGCTCTTCTTCTCCTAGGCAAGTCTATCTTGTTGCATTGTGAATTGCAATTGCTTTGCTCCTGAAGGAGGTTAGACATTCATGTTTTTTGTTTTTGTTTTTTTTTTCTTCTTCAGGGGGAGGCGTTTAAAGTCTGTCAGCAGGTCAATTTCCAATTCGAAAAGTAACTCAAAGTGAGTTTATCCACAGAGTTTTAGAAATGTTCCGTCAAGTCCTTGAGTGTGCGTTATCATTTTCATTGTGTTTTCTCTAAAACATATTTTGCTTCATCTTTCTTTAAATTGTTCTGATCCATTATCTTCTGTGAAAGGTCACGGTCAAGAAGTGTATCTATATCTCCTAAGTGGCGGCAGCGTCCTAGCCCATCAGAAAATCGATTTCCCCGAAGAGTCTCCCAAAGCCCTTATCGGCGGCGTTCGCCTCGTCGATCCCTTACTCCAGCTAGACGCAGGTCATCTTACTATAGACGAAGATCTATCTCGCAATCACGTCATAGTTCACCATCACCTCCTCGGTATAGGATGCGCTCCCCTGTGCGCCGCAGATCGAGATCTCCTTTGCGACGAAGGTCCAGATCTCCCATGCGTCGGAGGTCGAGATCTCCCATGAGACCCAGATCCCGCTCTCCTCCCCGGCACCAATCACGGTCACCAAGTGATGGGCCACTATCACCTGTTCGAGCCCGGTCACCATTTATAAGGCGAAGATCTCCTGCTGCTTATCGACGATCTCCAGTGCGATATAGGTCTCCCTCTCCCCAGAGACGCCGACATAGAGGATCTCCTTCAACGCTGAGGCGAAGGTCACCGTCTCCACTTAGGCGGAGTACATCAGCACCCAGGCATAGAAGGTCTCCTAGTCCTGCCACTCATAAATCTTCTTTGCCTCGAGATTGGAGTTCTCCGTCTCATAGTAGGTCAGCTTCACCTGTTAGAAGATCACCACCAAGAAAATATAGGTCCCCTGTGGGTTCTTCTCGAGAAAGAACGAGGTACTACAATTTGTAGATTTGGATGTGCAGTGTTTCTTAAACAAAAATAGGTTTAGGCATTGAAATTTGACTGGGAAATCTGTCTTGATGAAACTGCAAGATCTTATTTTGTTTTTGCTGATAGGTTGGGGACTGTTTTTCCATGATGTTTTAGTATTTTATGTGCTGGGGCGGTAGCGGTCAAATCGAGTTTGTTTGATACTCTGCTAAACTGAGGAAACTATTGCAGGGACCCATTGAAAAGCTCTGAAGTTCATGATATTTCACCTCCGTCTAGATCTGAACGTGCTAGCGGTACTCTCAAAAGAGGCACGCCATTAGAGCAAAATGATTCCCGTAGGAAAGCAACAGCCTTACCGCTTTCACCTCACAAGTCTCTTTCCATTTCAGAAGTTGAACGAGAAATGAGTCCAATTGAAGCAAAGAGGTATGTTCTTATAGTTGTACTCTGTTTCTTACTCATTCTTGTCGAGTATGCTGGTTAGAACTGCTGCTGTTGTAGGTCAAGGGGTCTTCAGGAGATTCCAGCGCTGACAAACAAAGGGCGAATTACTCGATCACATATCCATAGCCCTCAGCAGGAGTTGCAAGATGAAAAATCTACAATTGGGAGTTTGAAAAAGTCTAGCACAGTAAATGATAATAGCAGGTAAGTTTCAAAGTATACAACCTGAAGCCTGATTGTAA
This sequence comes from Gentiana straminea, assembly GCA_036785695.1. NCBI lineage: Eukaryota > Viridiplantae > Streptophyta > Magnoliopsida > Gentianales > Gentianaceae > Gentiana > Gentiana straminea. The sequence continues at coordinate 3,300,526 of JAVUPR010000426.1, read as the reverse complement.
TAGTAACTTATTGGTAGTGGGTTTCTTCTGTCAGGAAGGATGGCATAAGTAGTCATAAATCTTCAACAAACCCATCTCAGGTTCATAAAAGTTCACATGGCATGTCATTGGTTGGGGATGAATCTTCCAAAAAAATAAGTGGTCATCATTCTGATCAAACTTTAAGTCGGCAGAAAACGGAGTCTAATAATAAAGACGAAGCATTCAAGAGGCATGTCTTGTTAACCTTGTTATAAATGTTTTTTTGTTCCTCCTATCCCTCCACTACTCATTTGCCCATCTTGTTCCTGATTTACTTACCATTCCACTTTTTACCATGTGATACAGTGGAAACAAAGTGGTGGAGAAAGTCGATCGTTTAAAGAAACCTAGTCACCAAGATCAGCATATGGTGAAAGATGCATCCTTGACCCGGGGGACAAGGGATTCTCCTATTTTAGATGGATCCGGAACATATAAGAAGACTAAATCTCTTTCAGATGACATTGAGATCAAAGATCGGCCTGTGGAACCCTTGTCCAAGTTGTCAAATGAAGTTGAGCAGAATGAAAAAACTGTTCCTTTGGGTAGTAGCTCAGAGGAAAGTGATCAAAAAAGGAGAAAGGTTAATGAAAAGAAAAAGAACAAAAGACCACGAGAGCTTGAGTCAGAGGATGAATCAAGTATTGATTCTTATGAAGAGGAAAGGAAAGATGCCAAGCGAAGAAGAAAGGAAGAGAAAAAATTGAGGAAAGAGGAGAGGCGAAGGAAGCGGCATGAGAGACGTCGCAAAAGGGAAGAAAGGCATGCAAAGAAGAAAACACTGAAGTCTGCGGATTCTGTTTCTTCTGCTTCAGATACTGATGACCATAATGATGGTCATTCTGATGACGATCGGCATGTTAGAAGACGTGAATCACGTGATGTGGATATGAAAGAGACAGAATCTGACCAAAAGAAGCTTGAGATGCAGTTGCGGGAAAAGGCTCTTGAGTCTCTTAGGGCCAAGAAGGGCATTGGCCATTAAATTTATTTCTATTTCTGAACTCAGACTGTTATTTCCTGTGTTATTTTCAGTTCTGGCTATTTGGACTTTATGTTTAGTAGTATGTGCTGATAATCTTTTAATGTAATTTGTCTTTACTTCTGGCAGCTGGATTGGATTATTGAGGATTTCATGAGCTATTGTGTTGAATGCTCCTTTAAGCTGACTTCCTGCTAATTGTTCTGGTAATATTTGTTTTCCTTTGTTAGAAAAATGTTTCTCTTATTTTGTGTGATTAAAAACTTGTTTAAGAATGAAAACTTGTAGCGGCTGGCATCAGGCCATGTTTTGCCTCGTGGTATAACTATTAACTAGTTATTTGTGTGTTTTCTGTTTAATTTATCTACGGAAGGAAATATTTGGTTGCACTAGTTGGATTTTGGTAAATTGTTTCCTTGTTTGGTATTTTGCTTTCTGAGTAAACATAAGCTATTGGCAGTTTGGCAGCTTTTTCCTGTTGTAAAGTTGCACTAAGTCGCTTTCTGGTTAATTGATAGATGAGAATATTGTCAAATAGATGACTTGGTTGATGAGCAGACTTGTGCATCTCCATAGTTTGATCTCCACAGCAGGTGAAGTGTCCCCAATCCTTGTTTGGTTTTCTAGGTTTCTGTGTACAATGGCACTCACGCCCAAAACTTTTTTCTGAATATGATGTTCTCTCATGACTATGTAATGTTTCTGAACATTTGTATGATTGGCAGATGAAGTGTTCATTCTGGTAAAATCTGCTGTCTGTTCCTCGCTATCTTAGGTATGTACCAGTTCGTATTGTCCTGGCGTAGATAGCAGCAGTTTGATTGATATTGCTGTTTTATAAGCGGTTTATGCACACCAAATACTATATGGCGGTACATGTTTTTCCAACCCAATCCCCAAAACAGAAGAGTTGCCAAAAAAAAGATTTCCTCTTGTGTCTCATGTATTCCTTTTATAAAGATTGTTTGCAGACTAAAGTGGTGGTTGAATCAAAACTAAAGATTGTCTCATGTATTCCTTTTAAAAAAGATAATCTGATGAGTCTATACTTCATGCCCTCCGGGATTGCAATTGGACGAAGGAGGTTTGGAATCACTGTGTGCCTTTTGAGGAACAAGGAGATTTTTTTTAGACAGAAAATACAGTGGACTGGATACGACTCAACATGACTCCTAATAGGGGTAAGTTGCTCGGGACGAACAAATGGGTGTATGTTTGGAGGGAAGCCTTGTATGGAATTTGTTTGTACAATCGAATCAAAACTGATACACACGCATAAAGAACAAAATCACCTATTTATGGTAGGTGAACTAATAAAATATTTTAGGCAATTCTACACTTCCCCCTCAAGATGTTTGGTAGATATTACCCACCTCAGCTTGCCTTTTAAAAAAAAATCAAACGTAGTCTAGGGAGCCCTTTGTGAAGATGTCCACAACCTACAAATTTGATGGCCAATAAATATGGAAAACCACTCATATAGGATCCTTTTAATTCACATTAATGAAGTGTGGATCAACCTCAACATGCTTGGTTTTATCATGTTAAAGTGGGTTATTGGCAATGTTTAGAGTTGCCTTGCTATCACAATACAACCTTAGTGGTCCTTTAGGTATTTATTATCTTTAAAAGCTCATATAGGATCCTTTTAATTCACATTAAGTCACAGATTCGCAGAGACAGCTCTGTATTTTGCCCAGTGCTGCTACTGGCCACAACAACTTGCTTTTTACTGCTCCATGCCACCATGTTTCTACCTAAGAAAACACACCATCTTAAAGTTGATCTTCTATCCATTATTGACCCAACCCATTTTTCATGAGTATAAATGGTCACAGTTAGGTTTTCCCCACTTTTAAAGAACAACCCTTGGCCTGGACTGTGCTTGAGATACCTGAGTATCTTGAGAGCCAAGTCAAGATGTCCTTTCTTAGGTGCATTCATAAATTGGTTAGCTACTCCATTGACAAACAATGTATCAGGTTAGAGTATGAGACCAATATATCAGCTTGCCTATTAACCTTTGATAGTTGACTGTGTCTACATCTTCCTCATTATTCAAACTCTCAAGGGGTTGGTAGGGTGCCATTGATTCGCCCTACATTCGCCCTAAATTTTCATGTACCTCAATACTTTAACACGGCTCTTGGAACTGTCGGTCTCTTTTATCATATTGTTTATTTATATTTGGCGAACAAAGATAATGTTCAAGTTTATTCAGCATTCGTGTTTTTGCTTTGCTTTCCATAAACATTTTTACTGGGTGGGTAGGTGGTTTTGATATTATTATCACACGGTTGGACTTGACCTTCGTTTTTTTTTTGTTGGATTCTTGCACATTTTTGCTCATGGTGTAGGGGCATTCCAGCAGCGTCACAAATTTTCATATTTAAAATCCTATTAAATAACACGTTACCCTGTTTTGCAAGCCACTATATACATAATATTCAACAAACATCATTCCCATCTCTATCTGTACTACATTGAGGGCCAGTTGCTGTACAAAATAGGGGTTGCGTGTGTTCACATGATGAAATTTGTTGAATACTTAGTATTCCTGTCGAATTGGTGCATGAACGGCTAGTTTAAGTGATAATATTGGGTGGTTAGGACATACTACATATGTTGGCTCCTACAATTGGTTTGATGTGGTTGGTGCTTACAGTAGGCATAGTTGATTTTCGATAGGAACTGCCCTTTTTTTGGATTTTTATTGAATTTCTCGTCAACCGGCTTCTATTTTTCGACTTCTTCCATGATGCTAGGGTACCCCAAGCTCGACTAGGCTTCATCTAGCGTTTTAACAACTACTGTATTATTTTATGTCTCTATCCGTACACTAAATGTTCATTCTTCAGCTACAACATCATCTTACCCCTATCCCTACAACAATTAAATATGTGAACAGTGCAAAACTCTTCATGATCCCTAATTTAGGGGTAGGGATGATGATTCCACTGGAGCTGATTTTTAGGCCTTTCTGCATTTTCTTAATCCTTATCATAGGGACAGGCAAACATTTAGAAGTCTGCTGTGAATTCTATTATGCAACTTCTGAAAGGGCCACTCATTACGATTCTGTAAGTTTCAATCTTGTCCCTGACATGAATGTATCAAAAAACCAGTATGAAACTATTCATCTTTTGCTGGCTTGTTTTTTTATTTTTATTTTCCCAGTACAGATATTATTTATTTATCAACAAAGAGAGATTACAACATGAAGATTCCTGTTCAACGGTTTCAGTGAACCAGGCAGGAAAGAAACCTGGCCAAAACACATTATACATCAGACTTTTACCAATCTTTGCAAGCTTATGAGCAACCCCATCACAAGATCTTTTAACATAGAAGGACTAGAACTCAAATACTTATCTAAGCTCCAGATTTTATGGCTAACCGCATCCTTTAAGATTTTGCAATATGTGGAAAGAAAAATCATCCTTCCCTGTTGGGCACATATCTGTACAACCGAACGCAATCCTGCTTGAGGAATGTGCTTGGGTTGAAACATTAGAACTCGAAACATCACCATCATGTGTAAATGAAGCACTAGCTGCGTTGCAGGCAGACATAAAGTCCCTTTAAGCTTGAAGAGCGTAGGAAGACCAAAAATGTATTTTTATCAAAGCACCATTTACATCTCCGTTTCCAAACAAACCAAAGGATGAAAACAGACAACTGAATCAAAGAAACTAACAGCAGAAGTTAGATCATTCCACCAGGCAAAACGAGAGGCATTATCCTTATCAAAGCCAAGGTCCAAACTTCTTTAGAAGTAGACAGTGATGGAAAAGATGATCAATGGTTTTCTTTTACCAAGCTTTAATCTTTTATAAAGGGCATTACAACCTGTCAAATTATTGTCAAGGCGTTTCCAAATTTAAATATGAGGAGCAGGCTAAGAGCCTAAAGCCTTTTCCGGAAACCTGTAGAACAAGTAGAATGAGAAGAGCTATTTGATGGTAGGCTGACTTAGTCACATACTCTCTAGAGCTTGCAAAAGAGCAATAAAGTCCATCTTTCACTTTAGTGATGCTTATGGGAATTCTTAGATTTTGATTCATGTCAACATCCTAAAAAGTGTCTCTTAACCTTTCGATATTCTATGTTTCATTAGTGATGAATTGAGAGACAGTTCCAGGATTATCTTTCCCTCCATTAGGAGTTATAGGTTTGAAAGCAGGATTCCTAGGAATCCAGGGGTCCTCCCAAACCTTAATGCCGGGACTATTAACCACAGAAAAGAACATTCTGCTGATGAATATTTTATGCTGATAAAAGGCTCCTCCAAACAGAAGAGGAAGAAGGGCCAACTTTGCAATCCAAGATGGATGAAGACTTGAAATACTTGCCTTTGAGAAATCTGGATGCCAAGATAGAAGGCTGAGACAAGAGCCTCCAAAGGTGTACTTGGCCTTGAATACTTCAAAAACCCAGATCCCCTGGTTTTAGAATGATCCTCCCACTTAAGCCAATGGACTCCTTGACTTTCCTTGCTACAGTTTCCTCCACCAGAAAGTAGCCATCAGAGATAACTCCTTTGTAGAGTCTAATGCAAGACATAATATAGTTGCTGCTAGAAGGACAGTAGACAAAAGAACAACATTAACCCCTTGACCTAAGAGTTTATACTTTTAACTCTGTGGTTTATTTTTACATTTCTGAACAATGTAATAAAAAAATTAAATTTTTAGCTCTTCCAAGACTAAGATATTCAGAATGCTGAGCCTTCTTCAGACCTGCAAAGGTAGTCAAGATTGAGCCCTTTTGCTGGTTTGTTCTAATGGTCATTTTGTTGGGGAAATGAATCCATTAACTGATTTTCTTGTCATTTTTTCTCAACACTTTCATCTGGTTTTTGTGTATTAAGCTTAACATTCTGTTTCTGATTCTATTGTTTTTTTTTCTCCTTTGTTTCTTTATAACTCCCCAAGCGTGATCTCTTGCATTTCTACGTGCGGACATTCACTCACATATGCTTGTGTTAACCTATCATTTCTGCATAAATTCCTAGTGACGGGAAGTAAATTGGTGTACCATAATGTGCTTTCTTTAAGTGGAATTCTGGATAAAATCAAGATAAATAGTAGGCTTCTTCACTTTTTGTGTGTAATGATTTAAGGAAAAAAAAAGGGGAAAAAGGAAGTAGTCCGTGTTAATGTTTCCTTGTCTGTATATATTATTAGTCATGAGCCTTGAAATTGGTTGATTCTTTGGTATTTTTGCAAATCAATTGTTTGCTGGTGATGGGCTTAAATCAAGATTCTGATGCGTGCCTCCTCGTTTTTGAGTTCAGAATTTTGCTGTTTGTGGTAAGCCTTGGTATTACAATGTCTTTATCACAATATTGGCAGGTCTGAATTAGAAATTCAAACTTAGGTTGATTGTAGAGTTATGGGCTCTCTCCATGCCTATCTATGACCCTTAGTACATCTTGCTAGATTTATGAGTTCTGCATGCGTTTATCTATGACACTACCTGAAGTACATCTACATTATGGTCTGCTATATCATTTCTGCACGCGGTTGAGTTGTTGATCCGGATTCTTGAATTGTAGTAGACCGGTCTCGTGGTGTTTGATTCCATTATACAATTTTGTTTGGGCACTACAATATCTGTTGCATTTACCTTGTGGTTTCCATGTGTTCATTTATCCCCACATTGATTGTAAAGTATTTGATTTGTTATGGCACGTAACAGTGTGGCCGTAACCGGTATTATAACAATAATAAAAAATCGGTGGTTCTAAGCTGTATTCCGGTGAAAACTTTTTAAAATTTGTGCAGTTGATTAATGAACAAATAGTATTGGTTGATTGGTCACAATGTGAGATAATTGGCAAGTTTTCTTAGCTAAAGAGGTTATAATTTAATCTATGTGATCATGTGTTTTTTTGGATGAGTTCGCATATTTAGGCATACCCGAGGCTATAGTAATAGGTTATATGTATGTATATGTACGTATATATATCGTCCGATGAGGTATATTTGGCGGTAGAGCTGGGGCCGCATGACCAAGAGGTCTTGGGTTCGAGTCACACCAGCTACATGTGTGTGTTATATGCACTATGTGGTAATTAGGTAAAAAAAAAAGAATATAACTTGATGGGACTCAAACCCAAGACTTCTTGGTCCTTGGGCCTCAGCATTACCGCCACGGTATGCCGCATTGGTTTATATATATGTATGTATGTATACACGTATACACATACAACCTATTACTTTAAAATGTTGGTGATTTGGGTTAGTATAGTAATGGGTTGTGTGTATGTATATCCACTGAGGAATATCGTGGCAGTAGGGTTGAGGCCGCAGGACAAAGAGGTCCTGGGTTCGAGTCTCTCCGGCTACATTTGTGGGTTATGTCCACTATATATGTGGTAATTAGTATGTGGTAATTAGGCAAAAAAAAAAGAATATATCTAGTTGGACTCAAACTCATGACCTCTTGGTTCTGAGGCCAAAAGTCTTATTGGTGAAAAATAGAAAGGCGAGAGACTGAAAGAAACATTTGTTTCTTGTTTCTTGATTAGCAAAGGGCCAATATGGCTGTATAAGTACAAGTATGACATTCTATTATCCCTTCAATCAAGAGATCTGATTATAAGGGCTATAAACAGCAATAACTACACCTATTCTAGGTCAGTTGTAACTTGCCATTTACGAGGAAAGAACGGTATAGAAACGATACAATCGAATCAAAACTGATACACTCATAAAGAACAAAATCTCCTATTTATGGTAGTTGACTAATAAATTATTTTAGGTAATTCTACACTTCCCCTCTCAAGATGATTGGTAGATATTACCCAACCTCAGCTTGCCTATATTGAAAACCGCTCATTTGTCATGTTTTTCGTTAATGAAGACTATGAATTGTCGATCAACCTCAACATGCTTGGTTTTATCATGTTGAAGTGGGTCTTTGGCAATGTTTAGAGTTGCCTTGCTATCACAATACAACCTTAATGGTCCTTCAGGTATTAACTTTAAAAGTTCATATAGGATCCTTGTAATTCACATTAAATCACATATTCCCAGAGACGGCTTTGTATTTTACCAGCACTGCTATTGGCCAGGACAACTTGCTTTTTGATCCTCCATGCCACCATGTTTCCACCTAATAAAATACACCATCTGGAAGGAAGTTGATCTTCTATCCATTATCGACCCAACCCATTCTTCATCGGTATAAATGGTCACAGTATAGGATTCCCCCACTTTTAAAGAACAACCTCCCTTGGCTGATGTCCTTTCTTAGGTGTATCCATAAATTGGCTAGCTACTCAAATGACAAACCTTTGATAGTTGATTGTGTCTGAGACCGATATATCAGGTTGAGTATGAGACCTATAAATCAGCTTTCTTATTAACCTTTGATAGTTGACTGTGTCTACATCTTCCTCATTATTCTAGCTGCCAATTCTCAGATTGGTCTCCAGAGGAGTTTCAAGTGGTTTACTTCCATTCCCGAAAAATACTTTAGCTTCCTAAGATCTCTAACTTCAGTTTTTTTCTACAAGGAAATTCTTCAGTCCCTAAATTTCAATCGAGTCTCTACCTGTGAATATAATGTCATCCACCTATGAACTGAAATGATGGTAGAAAAGGGTGTGATCCGCTTGCCCCTGCGCATAACCAGCTTGGTGAATGACTTTAGTCCATATAAAGACTTTAATAGCCTACAGACTTTTGTCTTTCTTAGGTTATTGTTAAATCCTGGAGGTAAGTCCATAAATACCTCTTCTTGTAATTCTCCATTTAAGAATGCATTCTTTGTATCCATTTGATGTGAAAGCCAATTGTTTAAGCAACTTAGGATGACAATGTTCTGACTGTATTCATTTTGGCCACTGGTGCAAAAGTTTCAATGTAGCTACCAGTCGAGCCTTATACCTGTCTATAGTTCTATCAGCCTTCTGTTTGACCATGAACACCCACTTGCAACCAACTGGTCTTATTCATGGTTGTGCATCAACTATCTCTCAACACTTGCTATTTTGTAGGACTTCCATCTTTTCTAAGACCGCCTTTCTCCAATTGTCTGCCATAGCTTCAGTTATATGTCATGGGGTAGCTGGAGTCTCAAGATTTGTAATGAAACACTTATAATTTGAAGCTAAAGCGTTATAGAAAACAAAATTTTCGATGGGGTCTTGAGTAGAGCTGTTAACGAGCCAAGCCGAGTCGAGTATTGGTGGTTCGAACTCGAGCTCGTTTAGCTCATGAGCTCGTTTGTTTGATAAACGAACAAAAAATTCTGTTTGAGCTTGGCTCGTTTAAAAGATGAAATGTTCGAGCTCGTTCGAGCTCGGCTCGTTAGACATATTTTTTTCCTTTTGGCTCGACTTTGGCTCGAATTCGGCTCGAGTTCGGTTCGTTAAAATATAAAACATAAAGTGCAAATGTAAAAATAATAAAATTACATATATTACACAACTAAAATTACTAGAAAAATATCTAAATATTATATAAATCAAATCTATAATATCTATTAGATGAATGAATTATCCTCTTTTGAGTCGGGTTATTGTAAATTGATGTATTTATATAAGCATGTTCGCGAATATTATATAAGCATGTTCGCAAACATGTTCGCGAACATTATATAAGCACGTTCGCGAACCAAGCTCGAGCTCGGCTCGTTAAGCAAACGAGCCTACAGTCATGTTCGAGCTCGGCTCGTTAAGCTAAATGAACAAACGATCACGAACACTAACGAGCCGAACACGAGCTTGTTCACGAGCGGCTCTGTTCGTTTAACAGCACTAGTCTTGAGTGCATGAGCGTGTCCGTTTCCTAAAGGCAATATGTAGATCAACCTCTTTTTGAGTGTCATGGACCTTACCTTGTGTACCAAGTTCTAGGCTCTTTGTTCATGTCACCTTGCTGGTATTGGCCTTGTTCTCCTTGTTGTATAGATTATGACTTCCTTTTCTCTTCTTGGCTCTGCTATAGGCACTGGAGATTGCAGGGTTTGGTTGATCTGGCTCCTTGTTGGTATTGGCTCTGCCTTCTTGTTGTATATATAGATTACGACTTCCTTTTTCTGTCCTCGGTTGTGCTATAGGCACTTGAGATTGTAGATCAGGATTGGGTTGATTTGGCTGTGTAGTGGAGTTTGGTGTATTTGATACTGGTGGCTGATTGGGTAGGTCAAAGGAAATAGGAACAGCAAGACGAACAATTTGATTGTCCCAGAACTGAACTTCCTGGTCTAAATTCTCCCCTTGATGTTCAGTACAGATGAGTAATAAGGCATTGTTTCAAAGAAATGCCACGTCAAAACTGACATACATTAGCATTTTGAATCGTGTAGAGTGAGTGAATATCCAACAAAGATCGTCATGACAAATCTTGGATCAAATTTATTTTTGTTTGGAGAATGAACATGGACAAAGGCTGAACAGCCAAATACTTTGACTGGTATAAAGGTGATAATTCTTAAGTGGGGGTAAAGATCACAAAAAACATCTAGAGGTGTTTTATATTGTAAGATCCTAGAAGGCATTTTGTTCATTAAAAAACAGTTTGTCTGAATGCGTCAACCTAAAAATGTTTGTGTGCTTTCATTGTGAACACGAGAGATCTAGCTGATAGCAAAATACTTAACCGCTAACTTTAACCGACAAAGTATCGGGTCAACGGTAGTATAGTGGTTACAAGGTCGAATCCACAGGGAGTAAAGCTAAGTACCAAAGTCACCTTAGAACTTAGTTCAGGTCAAAATAACGGTGAAAATATATTATACTAATGCAAAAGTAAAGATTAACTAACGGTGTACTTCTAGATATTAAAAGGTATAGACGAACTATGATCCCACGAGCTACTTTTACCCCTAAGGAAAGACTTAACAGGGAGCGTGTCTTAACCGACCTACCTATCCAATGTAGTTTAACGACATCCACGGGTGCCAACTCCTAATTCTAGTGATTAGACGAACAACTCGATCTAACCACCCTATGTGAAGTTAATTAATTCTCCCTTTAGAAAACCGATTAACATAACATGATTACGCTCTAGAGTCGCTCGAACAACGATGACAAACCTCTGTATTGGAAACGGACCTAACAATTAGGCCGAATCTACGCAACGATCCTAAAACCCCTTATCCCACATCTCACCGCAAAATGCATCTATAGGTTTGATGTGTGTGACAGTGAACTAGGTGATCAATCTAATTCAAAGATGTTAAAATAAGTTTTAGGACGTGGATTAATCGTTTAAACATGAAATTACACATTACACAATTCCCAATCTCATCCTCCTTAGGGTTTTCGCTCGCTTTCACATAATTCGACTACACACGCAATTAGCTACTCATAATTATGCTAATAACGGAATAAAGAACATAAATTGAACTAAAGACAATAAACAAAAGAAAAGTCATTACCATATAACCGTTGAAAATCAGATCCAGAAAATATGAAGAAATAGTTGCACCCAAAAAGTTGAATCTTTGATCTTGTAATGTAAATCTAAGCTATAAAAGATGTGTAGAATCAAAGGAAGTTATCTAGGGAATCAAAAGATCAAAGGATGTTTAATCTACCCTAAAATCGCACCAAAATCGCTCAAGAGAAGTCTAAAGTCGGCAGAACATGCATAAGGGATGAATGAGCTGCGTATTTATAGTGTAGGTCGAAATCTGATGTTGTCGGTCACAAACGCCCGTTTCAGTCCCTTCAAACGCTCGTTTGCCTGGAAAAATATGATGATATTAGGGTTTCGTCTTCCGTGGACCAGCGTTTTCCTCCTACTAAACGCCCGTCTGATGAATCATGTCTTGAGGGCAAACGCCCGTCTGTGTATACTGGACGCTAGTTTGCTTTGTATGAGCTTTTTACTTCGGGCTGAACTCATCCAAACGCCAGTTTGGGGGTCATTGGGACTTCCGTCCAGCTGAAAACCCAACTTTCTGAATGAAGTATCAACTCTGTGAACGCCCGTTTGGGCTGGGCAAACGCCAGTTTAAGGTAGGCTTACTGCAAACGCCCGTTTGGGGTATGACAAACGCCAATTTGCCTTGACTTCACTCCAAACTTGGCTTTTCTTCCACTTTCATTCAACTCTCGTACCACGAACATGTCTCTTAGTCCAAAACATCGCCTTCTGGGTCCTCGAGTCACCTAAGTCTTGCAATAACATAGACGAACAAACACCACGCGTAATTCCGCAAGACAAAAGTACTCGGAAAAGAGTGAAATATCGTTAAAAAGGCGGAGTTTACTATTGATATGACAGTTTAACTCTCCGTGCGCATAACTCTCGATATTACTCTCGAAACGGTCTATATCTACCTAAAACATGCCAATAAAATGATAAACGGGGGTTAAACTACGCACCAAAGTACAGTAAAGTTGACTCCCATCAACCACCCACACTTAGCCTTTGCTCGTCTTCGAGTTAAGTAGGCGCTCTTAAACAGACCACGGGATCAACTTTACGAAACATGCATAGCGCTCACGACATCAAGGCAAAAGTAAAGTAGACACTGAATGTACACCACTTGACTCTACCTTACCACGAAAACGAAGTGTGTGTGATATAAACCATGGGCTACACTCAAAATGATCACCGGCTTTGAATACCGGCCAAATGACTACACACAACTCTCCACTAATCGAGGCAACCGAGGCTAAATACGGTCAACTAGGACTTGAAGGGTTATAACGTCAAGCTCGGGACGGGGTTTATCGGAAGGAAAATTTGGGACTGGAGAAAGATAAAACACGAGTGAACCTAGTCATTTCACGTACTCTTTCTTTGAAACCATACCAAACCACACCAAACTCCTTTGATTTTTCTACATGCATTAACAAACAACTCCAACCTTAACATCATTTTTTTTATTCATTTCACACATTCCTTCTTTGACTCATTTTTCCTCAACTTCGTTCAAACTTTCATCTTTCCTTCATTTTCTTTTCATCTCTTTTTTTTTTCTTTTTTTTCTTTTTTTTTTCGAACCACAAGCCTCACAATACGTTCCTCGAGCACCTCCCCTTCATATACTCGCTCGTACTAACCAACTCCTCTCGAAACACGCACCATCTCCCACCCCACACTTGATTTAGCAAGTGTGTCTAAAGTAACGACTAAGTCCACTCGTAGGGTGATCAAAAGAAACGTGACCAAAAAATAAGGCTCAGGGTTAGGGTAATACAGGCTAAGTAACCAAAATGGCTCATTTCGAACGGTGGTCAGACCGTCCTATCAAGGCTTAGAGGGGTTACGAGGGTATAATGTTGGGATTTTGGCTTATTTGGCTCTGGCGGGTCAAAGAAGCGCCATGACTCTCATCCCGTATCCGGCCTAGGTCAACCTTTCTATTTCGCCTCGAAACTAGTGGTATAAGTGTGTATAGCAACCATACTAAGCATAACCAAGGTCTATGTGCTTTAAAAGGGGTTCGTATCGTGATGAAGTAAAATCGCCCTGTACACATTACTCGAGTACTACGACATCTACCAAATCCATCGTGAGAAACATGCATATAACGCGGTGTCAAACCGTGAAAAGTTTTAAAATTTTAAGCCACGAACTGACTCGGAAACGGACATTAACTAAGCATATCACAAATACCGGCATATTTATCAATTGAAACAAAATAAAGCTAAGTCGTTTCCACCCCCCACTTCGAATGAAGCACTGTCCTCAGTGTGTGAATGAAATAGAAAAGAAGACTTAGCTTTAAACCCGGCAGAAAGGCGCTATCGAATCCCGTGACACCCTCATGTAAGCACGACCCGAATCCCTATACCAAAATAGATACAACCAATGCAACACATGCACGGGACTTGGTCCTCGTGCCAAAATATCGTAAAGGGATAAGGGGTATAACGGTATTAAGGCCCTGTCACGTCAGAAAACTCGATATGCAATGTGTAACGCACATATTGGATTGTTATAGATGGATAAATAACCCAAACGGGTAAAGCACAGAACATCTACGCATAAAAGAAAAGCACAGGGGCGTAACATATAGAAATGATCCAAAATGCGTACAAAGAAAACCAAACACAAACGACAGTAGTAGCATGCCTTAAGGCGTACAGAAATCAGCAAAATATCAAAGTGGAGCCTCTTTAACACTGAAAGTATCATCAAAACAAAAGCACAAATGTAGCTAAACGGGCTAGACAACTCCTACGAACCCGGGCACAGACGATATAAGAACAACATAAAAATAAGAAAATCACGTCTGGCCGGGTGCTACATCATCACCAGTAGTAGCAGCAGCACCATCAGTAGCAGTAGGAGCATCAGTGGTAGCTCCGGTCTCTGGCTCCTCAGTCTCTGTAGTGTCCTCGTCAGACGAAGACGCATCCTCAGCCACAATCTGTGCGATGGCCTGCTCAACATCGTCGGAGAAATGGTAATCCATGGTGCTTGGGGTGAATGCTGCCGGATCCCTCGGCAGTCGACCCTCACTCATCAGTAGGAGGAGAGTCAGAATATTGTCCTGCGTCTGCTTTTGATCCTCCATCCAGTTCCAGAAACTGTTAGCCATACTCAACCTCATCCTAACTGAGGTAAAAAAAGAAGGAACTGGTGATGCCTGAGTCGGGGCCGAAGACGAACTGGGCTGCTGTGATGCCATAAGCTCTATCTGGGCCGGGGTTTTAACCTTCTCTCTTTGCAACACTCGAGGGTTCTTAGGCCAGTGATCCTCCGTATACTCCGGAACCTTAGCGTCCCGACATAAACTAGAAATCAGATGGGGGCATATCAGACAGCGGGTGTAAACCTTCTGATTGGTGGCCAACTCGTCATAAATGGCCTGACCCACGTCCACATTCAGTTTAAAGTTGAGGGCATACAACATCCCCAGATCGCTAATGTGGAAATGAGTCAGGTTGTTCTTAGGTAGCAACCGGTTCTGGATGAATCGGCACTGGACTTTCCAATCCTCACCCCAAGTCGAGGTGACCAACTGCTTTCTCACCCCACCGTCCCCAAGGGTCCATGGCACATCCCGGCACACCAACAGCCGGAGGTCCTCTAACGGGTCCCCACCCGCATCCTGTCTCGCTTTGATTGCCTCCTTATAATCCAAACCCTCGAAAGGTGCCAACCCATACTTAGCATTGATCGCCTTGGCACTAAGCTGGACATTCACCCCCCGAACCTTAACCATCTCCGTCTCTAAGCTCGACTCGGAAAAATTTGCGTAGAATTCACGCACCAAAGTTGCATTCACCTTCACCTCCGGGGTTGTCATCAAGGCTCCCCACTTTCTATCAGTCAGATTCTTCACAAAGAGCTTGTCAACATTAAAATCATGGAATGCTCGCTCTATAAGCATCGTGCGGGTCGAGTAATGCTTGTTGTATACCTCTGAAGCCTTAGGAGTGACAAATCTCCTCTCAAACGGGATCGGGGGTCCTACAGTTTCCCTCATCGGGGGTCGAATAGGTTCCACAATCGGCTCACCCCTAGGTTCCGATTCAACTGTCTTCCTCCGCACCAAAGGTTCATCGTCGGTCTCAAATTCCGATTCATCTCTCAAGGATGCCCTAACTTGGCTTTGGGCTGCCCTAGGAGGGTTTTGTCTCTCTCGGATTTCGATCCCTCGGTTGGGATTGACCGGCCTAGGTTCTACCACCTTCTTCTTTTTACCGGCATCCCTAGCTATCTCCTTTCCAAATCGTTTCTGCCCCGAGGCCCCCTCTTTACCACCAGCACGCCCCATTATATCTCAAACTAAACACCAGCAGCAACCCCAAACACAAAGAAATCAAATAACAACCCGATTATCGTCCAAACGGGATTTCCCAACAAAACACCAACCAAACCACACCACAACCGACCCAAAACCGTAATGCAGACGTCCACAACCAGTAAACATCACCCCCAGATCATCATCAAAGAAGAAACAAAGCAAAACAAAGAAAAATAAGCCTAATCAGTGGCGGTTCGTTTAAGAGTCGAGTCGAAAATCGAACCCAAAAAAAACGCGAATTAAAACAAGAAAAGCTTAGCGATTCTTACCAATATGGATGCTAGGATGATGATGAAGTTGACGAAACGTCCAGTAGATGCACAAACTGACCAAAAATCGGACCTTTGTAAACTTGAAAACCGCCCTATATAGGGTCTCAAATCCGGCTAAAAGAGGTTTGTTGATGGATTAGGGTTGGTGAAATGAAAAGAAGAGGTCAAGAGGTGTTTGGGGCACTTGAAATCGCTCCGATCGGGTTAGAAACGAAGAATCTAGGTGAAAAATGGCGTGAAAGGTCGGTTTTTCGATTTGGAAATCTGATTTGAAAAGTGATGAAGAGGCTGGGGGTATTTATAGAGGGATAGGCAAACGCCCGTTTGCCCTTCTGTGAACGCGCGTTCACCTGGGTCTGTAAGAACTGGACGAGCGTTCGATACAATCCAAACGCTCGTTTGGATGATGCAGAGTCACGTACAGAGAGTGGCTGATTTTGATGGACGTGCGTTTGAAAGATTCAAATGCCCGTTCGGTGGCAAGCTTGGACGGACGCTCGTTGGAAGAGGGCAAACGCCCGTTTGTCACCAGTGTTATGCACAACTCAGAATTTTTCGACCCCATTTGATTCTAACCTTTGTTCTAACACTTTGATTATCAAAATACTCAGAAAATGGTGGGTTGCCTCCCACCAAGCGCCTTTGTTTTACGTCGTTGGCTCGACAAATGACTTATACTGTACCGTTTTTTTCAAAGTTATACTACCGGTACGAATGAGGAAACGATGATAGAGAGATGGATGGTGCAGTGATAAAATCAGAATTGCCAAAGTTTTAAGTCCATGACGAGACTCAGAAAGGATCGATCAAGGTTCGGGATCAGTTAAATGCATAATTTCGAGAGCCTCATCGAAGGGTAACTTCTCATATTTCTTTAGACGAAGGCCGTTCGTGATGAACGTCCCGTGCTTGGGGTGAGTGACTTCGATTGCTCCCGAGTCAAAAACTCTCAAAACCTTATACGGTCCCGACCACCTTGACTTAAGTTTGCCCTGAAATAAATGAAGGCAAGTGTTATAGAGAAGAACCTCATCACCTGTGTTGAAAACACGTGGTTTGATCAACTTGTCGTGAAGCATCTTGGTCTTCTCCTTATACTTCGCCGAACAGTCATAGTCTTGCAGGCGAAACTCATCTAATTCGGTCAACTGGGCCATCCTTCTTTCACCGATTAATGCGTCATCCATATTTAGATTTTTGATCACCCAATAGGCCTTGTGTTCTACCTCTACCGGGAGGTGGCAAGCCTTGCCAAAGACAAGCATGTAGGGTGACATACCTATGGGTGTCTTGAACGCAGTTCGGTGTGCCCAAAGCGCATCATCTAATTTCTTTGACCAATCCTTAAGGTTAGAATTGACGGTCTTCTCCAGGATTCTCTTAATTGCTCGATTGGTCACTTCTACTTGGCCACTAGTCTGGGGGTGATAGGTAGTGACCCCATACTTCATCAACAGCTTATCGAATTCTCTATTTGCAAAGTGACTGCCATTGTCACTGATTATTGCTCGAGGTACACCAAAGCGGGACAGAATATGTTTCTTAAGAAACCTTATGACTACATGTTTGTCATTAGTAGGCGAAGCGATTGCCTCAACCCATTTCGAAACGTAATCACAGGCAACAAGAATGTACTTATTCCCGAAAGAAGACGGATATGGTCCCATGAAGTCTAATCCCCATATATCAAAAACCTCACACACTATTATCGGTTTCTGGGGCATCTCATTTCTCTTGGAAATCCTTCCTGAGCGTTGACAGGCATCACACGTCTTAACATACACATGTGCATCCTTGAAGATAGTGGGCCAGTAAAACCCACTTTGTAACACTTTCAACGCTGTTCTCTCACCCGAGAAGTGGCCACCGGCCTCTTTGTCATGGCAGAATGAGAGAATACTCACTACCTCATTGTCATCAATACATCTCCTCAGAATCCCATCCGCACATAGCCCAAAAAGTAAGGGATCCTCCCACACATAACGGTTCACCTCACTATAGAACTTCTTCTTCTGGTTCTCATCAAACTCGGGATCTACGAACCCACACTCATGATAATTAACAAATGGTGCATACCATGGGTTCCCTTTCATCCCTCTCTGCATAAAATTTCCTCGCTTAACCGGGAGCATCGTATCCACTACGAACAACTGCTCTTCCCGAAAGCGATCGTCAATTTCAACCTTGGTAAAGCATCTCTCCTCACCCGGTTCCATCCTACTCAGATGGTCAGCTACTACGTTCTCACACCCCTTTCTATTCTTATTTTCTACGTCGAATTCTTGAAGGAGCAAGATCCACCTCAACAAAGCGTGGTTTTGCATCCTTCTTGGCAAATAGGTATTGCAACGCAGCATTGTCAGTGTGAACTATGACTTTCGACCCAACTAAGTACGACCGGAACTTATCGAAAGCAAAAACGACAGCTAGGAGTTCTTTCTCAGTGGTAGCGTACTTTTGTTGAGCTGGATTCAGGGTGTGACTTGCATAGTAGATAGGTCGAAACAGCTTGTCGACCTTCTGACCTAGGACAGCTCCTACGGCATAATCACTCGCATCACACATTACTTCGAACTCCTTGGACCAATCAGGTGCCACCAGGATAGGAGCCGAAATGAGAAGTTTCTTAAGAGTTCTAAAAGCATCTAGACATGCCGCATCAAAAACACCGGGGGCACCCTTCATCAACTGAAGAGTAAGAGGTCTAGCAATTTGGGAAAAACCCGGAATGAATCTAAACGCTCGTTTGCCTGGAAAAATATGATGATATTAGGGTTTCGTCGTCCGTGGACCAGCGTTTGCCTCCCTCTGTACGCCCGTCTGATGAATCATGTCTTGAGGGCAAACGCCCATCTGTGTATCTTGGACGCTAGTTTGCTTTGTATGAGCTTTTTACTTCGGGCTGAACCCATCCAAATGCCAGTTTGGGGGTTATTGGGATGCCCGTCCAGCTGAAAACCCAACTTTCAGAATGAAGTGTCAACTCTGTGAACGCCCGTTTGGGCTGGGCAAACGCCAGTTTAAGGTAGGCTTACTGCAAACGCTTGTTTGGGGTATGGCAAACGCCAGTTTGCCTTGACTTCAGTCCAAACATGGCTTTTCTTCCACTTTCATTCAACTCTCGTACCACGAACATGTCTCTTAGTAAAAAACATCGCCTTCCGGGTCCTCGAGTCACGTAAGTCTTGCAATAACATAGACGAACAAACACCACACGTAATTCCGCAAGACAAAAGTACTTGGAAAAGAGTGAAATATCGTTAAAAAGACGGAGTTTACTATTGATATGACAGTTTAACTCCCCGTGCGCATAACTCTCGATATTACTCTCGAAACGGTCTATATCTACCCAAAACATGCCAATAAAGTGATAAACGGGGGTTAAACTGCGCACCAAAGTACAGTAAAGTTGACTCCCATCACTAGCCGCTTCCAATAAATGTCGTTTTCTTTTCTTTCAGCCACCCCATTTTGTTGGGGAGTTTCACGTGGATTGATGGATTATCCATTGTTTAGACAGTAAAGGACGAAGTGTTCTGTTGAAATACTCTGTTGTTGAATTGTGTTTGAACCATAAAATTGTTGATATATTAAATTTATTTCAGATTTATCTTTCATTAGATATATGCTACACATCCTTGTATGATCATCAATAAACGTGATGAACCATCTGGTGTTAGACAAATTAGAAATTCTTGATGAGCCCCTAAATCACTATGAATTAGGGTTAAGGAGATGAACTTTTATAAGATTTAGCACGAAAATGAGATCTGTGATGCCTGGCAAGTTCACAGACCTCACATTGCGTTTGAGATACATCTTTATTCTGGAATAATGAAGGATATATTTTTTTTAGATAAGGAAAGCAAAGGGCGACCTAGCCTCCAGTGCCATAGTTTGATATCTTATCTCTTCTTCAGTTGAGATGTCCTTGCTAGCTGTGATGGTCACCTCCTGGAGTTGTCTTCTAAATATTATAGACCATGGCTTCTTTTAGCATTGCCGATTGCTTTTCCCGAATTCATATCCTGCAAAATACAATGGTCTGGGAAGTAATGAGCTGGTACATTCATTATCCTTAAGAAACTTACTAATAGATAAAAGATTGCATGATAGATTGGGAACATGTAGAACAAAGGTTAAGTTAATGGCAGGGGATATAGGTACGGTCCCTTTCCCTTCCTGGCAGTGTCAAAAAAAGGTTCAATACCAGTGCTGCTATTTTTCGCTGAGCAGCCCTGTAAAGAATCTCACACTGCTCTTGAGTTATTGATGAGCTGGAACTTGCAGCCTGTGCTGGCTGAGTCTGTCCTTCAATACAGTCCATGTGGGCCCTCCCTGGTCCATGAGGTTCCTTGAAAAAGACTTCTGATTCTTCCCTTTGTTCTGCAAAGGAGTTGGCTTGCCATGGATTAACCAATATGTTTACTTGTTGTGCCTTGGCTTGTTGCGATCACGGCAGATGTTGGCTTTCAGATCAGGTTTCTTTTGAAATCATCCTTTTGAGCTCAGAATTTTGTTGTTTGTGGTAAGCCCTTGATATTACAATGTCTTTATCACGATATTGGCAGGTCTGAAATAGAAATTTAAGGTTATGTTGATTGTAGAGTTATGGGCTCTCTCCATGCCTATCTATGACCCTTAAAAGTACATCTTGCCAGAGTTGTGAGTTCTGCACGAGCTTATCTATGACACGACCTTAAGTACATCTACTTTATGGTCTGCTATATCATTTCTACACCCAGTTGAGTTGTTGATCCGGATTCTTGAATCGTAGTAGATCTTGTGGTGTTTGATTGTATTAAATGATTTTGTTTGGGCACAACAATATCTGTTGCATTTACCTTGTGGTTTTCCATGTGTTCATTTATCCCCAGTTTGAATGTAAAGGTTATAACAATGTTAAAAATAGGTGATTCCAAGCCGTGTGATGGTGAAAACCTTTTACATTTTGTGCAGATGATTAATGAACAAATAGTATTGGTTGATTGGTCACTATGAGAGATAATTGGCAAGGTTTCTTACCTAAAGAGGTTATAATGTTATCATTGTGATTGTGTTTTTTTTTTTTTTGAATGAGTTTGCATATATATATATATATATATATATATATATATATATATATATATATATATATATATATATAGGCATATTGTGGCGGTAGAGCCGAGGCCGCGGGACGAAGAGGTCATGGGTGCGAGTCACACTAGCTACATGTGTAGGTTATGTCCACTATAAATGAAGTAATCAGGTTAAAAAAAAAAGAATATGGCGGGTGGGACTAGAACCCAAGACTTCTTGGTCCTGGGGCCTTAGCACTGCTGCAACAGTATGGCTCGTTTTCCTATGTATATATATGTTTGTACACATATATTCATACAACCCCCACAACCACGGTATGCCTCATTGGCCTATGTATATATAAATGTAAGATCGGTCTTAATTGATTATGTATATGTATATCGGTCACTGAGGCATATCGTGGCAGTGAGTTGAGGTCGCAGGGCGAAGAGAAGAGATCCTGGGTTCGAGTCCCACCAGCTATAAGCATGGCTTCTGTCCACTATAGGTAAACCAAAAAAACATTGTTGATGGGACTCGAACTCAAAGCCTTTTGGTCCTGGGGCCTTAGCACTACCGCCACGGTATACCTGATTGGCCCGTGTATATAGACACACACACACACATACATACAACCTATTACTAGAAAATTCCGGAGGTCTTCATAATAACATGGGCTTATTGTGAATGACGAAGTGGACATATATAGATGCATACATTCGTGTGGGTTGGAGGAGGGTGGTGGTGGTGGTGGAGCTAGAAAAACGTATTATTGGTGAACGGATTCATCGCCTTTCATATCTTCAAACTTGATACCGAATATGACTCGGAAAAATTTCTCTGGAGGTGTGTTTCTTTTTATCAAGTGCATTTTATTCACCAAATAAACCTTTTAATATCAAATATGAAGAAAACAATTCACTAGGGGCTGACGCCTTCAGTCTGCCAAAGGGTTGCTCAGCCTCTAGTTGGGACCTTCATAGCTAAAAATAGTTAAGAGGTTACAAACATGGGCAAGATAGATCAAAACAGTAGACCTAGTGGTACTGTTTTATTTCTCCAAGCCTAAACAACAACCGTCAGATCACAAAAAAAAAAAAAATTTCCAGTCTATTACGCCCCAAAGAGAAGGGACATGTTACCATGAAAGGTTGGTCAGAGTGGAAGAGACTCTGGTCGCTTAAATAAGAGGTCTTGAGACCTTCGGCGTCCGACAGTACATTGAAATATTAGTCTCAGACAATTGTTTTGGATACTTTGCGAAAGCAAAAAAAAAATAAAAATAAAAAAGAACGGACATGTTGAAGTTATTTATCGACAATCATGCGGACTATGGACTTCCCACCCTGCCTTATCACATTGATTATGAAGACGAGATTTTCGGTCTCTTTCCAAGTCATGGCTAATGTGGGATCTTTCCGTCATATTATTTCTACACATGACATCTGATATCCGGGACCAAATTATCAGATTAATCCGGAGTTCGATCCGGATCGTGCATTCAGAGTTACTCAGGGTAAGGCCTAGTCAAAAGCTCTTTCAACATGACCCATCAGAGGAGAATCGAACCGGTGACCTTTTCGTTAGTTCTTGCGATTATAAATTGTTTGGATCGATACAAAGTTTTATATGGCCGGACCATTAACATTCATATTGTAACGTCCCGTTCCTGGATACCGAGTCTTTATCCATAAAATAACGTTCGGCACGTATAACATTAAATAAATCTAACATCATACGTAAGCCTCTACGTCATCGTATCGAGTTAAACAACGCGGAAGCTAAAAAGGCTCGGGTAAAAGTCATAATAGATACTAGAAGTACAATGTCATCCGACTTAATAGGGTAAAAAAGGGAAACTTACAACAACGACATATCTTACATTGTACGAAAGCCTTACAAACATAGCATTCTTATCTTACAAAAGCCTTAAAAAAGAAAACAAGTCTTGAACAAAAAGCATAGTTTAATACAACAACATTTAGAAGAAAGCATTAAAATTCCTAGCATAGCATAGCATGGCATCATAGGATTAAACATCATCCCTCAAAGTCATCATCAACATCCGGATCATTCTGCAAACATTCTCACACAAAGCACACATACAAACATGCAAAACAGTTAAGTACAAACGTACTTAGTAAAAGGTAGAAGGTATTGAACAATTACACTTTATAACGAGAGGTTAACCAATTATTATTATTAAGTTATCTTTATGAATACGACTCAAACTTTATGGTTCACTTCATGCTGATCAACATGTCGTGAGATTCTAATTTATTTCTACCTTAACTATATTTGTTACATCAAGAATTTAAGGGCACTACGCATGGTGCCGCTCACCACGAAGCATCTGGTTGCAACCTACTAGTGGTGCTACACTAGTAGCCACGGGCTAGTCCCAATAGTGTGTGTTCGGTGAAATCCCTCCGTACTTGGGGGCTAGTAACCTATGTAGTTATAAATTTTATACTGACCACACTACACATCGCGATATTGTCTTGTGCCTTACCAAGAAACTTGATGTTTATGCTTTTAAGTGCACAAGTATGTATGTTATTAATTGTTAACTAGCCACCTAAGTTTTCTCAAGGCAAATGCTCACTTACACTTCTACTCCCTCACTTAGACAGCTAGACATTAACAATGCCTAACAAATACACATACATTGGTGGATACTAATCCACCAAAACACAAAGCCATCATGATCTTCTGACGGTCCCAGACTTCAACTCTTAATAAGAAGTCATTCGGTGCCGGAACTAAACGCATCAGAAGATTCTTAATGTGTTTGCTAAGTTATTTTAGATCATATTAAATTATACATTTGACCATATCCCAATATTAAGCATTAAAAATAAAATGCCCAAAAATTCAGGTTCAGGCATGGGCTTGGCCTTCCTATGCCTTCAAAATAAAAGACAAGTTCAAACATGGGCCTGACTTTCCATGCACGTGCCCAAAAACTGGCTGAATCTAGTTTTTATTATGTTCGAGTTTAGGCATGAGCCTGACTTTTCAGGCATGTTCCCGAAAACTGACTTCGTTTTTTTGTTCTATGTGCGAATTCCATCATTTTCCAAGCCTAGAATCAGAATTTTACACTCCAAAACATCAGGAAAACATGTACGATTCATACCATAGCATCTCATGCTTCTAACAACAATTTTTATCATGAATTTATCATCAAACAATAGGCAATTTACTCAACCTAATCATCATAAAACATAAATTGTTCCACATGAAAACCCTCTTACTTGGATTCCAAAGCAAAGCAAGCAAATCCTCAAAGCAAAACATGCAAACTCTTGAATCCTTCAACCAAAACCTAATTGATCACGATTAAAACCTAAATTAATCATGATCACGGGTTTCTAGATTCCAACTAGGGCAAAAACTATACTTTTTTAAAGCTTCAACCTTTTGGTGTAGAAACGGAGCCCTTCTCACGCTGATTTTGAATCCCTACTTCGAATCTGAAAACCGATAATTATATATCTTGTTTGAATTTTGGAAGATTCCCTTTGCCTTTCTGTTTTCTTTCTTTTCATAGACAAGTAGAAGTTCGAACTATTTTTTTGAATTCCTGCTTTTCTGATAACTCCCTTATATAATGGGAAGCTTATTTTCCAAATAAAACTTCTCATTATAACATTTTTTTTAAAACTTAATTATCCATAAATATATAAATATAATATCTGGATTTTTGTTAAAAGACCGAAAATCAGATATTGCACGTATTTCATTTTTACTTTCAACCATAGGAAATTCAATTTTTTACTTCAGAACCGACGATTCTATGAAAATGAAGTGATATATTAGAAATTTAGAATCTTTACCTGATCAATAGTATTATGACATGTTAAAACAAATACATTATTTCTCCGCTTTTTTCACATATCATGAATCTTAATTGATCTCAAGAATAAGACATGGACATAATCTTTATATTTGACTATAAAAACTTTATCGTAGCGGTGGTGATGGATGATTCAGACGGCGGAGGCATGGTGGCGTAGTAGCCCAATCTCAGTTCAAGGTCCACCACCTCTGCCGGCAGAGAAGAAGAAGATATTCCACCATTACAATTTGCAGAAACTTGTTGAATACTAATTGCCTTTGAATAGTCAGCCATGCCCATCATAGCTGTACTTTTAACAAAAAAAGGCAGCTGTCTTGCCTCTTCCCGCGCCATTTGGCTTTCATTTCTTGAAATTGAAAAAGAAGATGCCTTTGGAAAATTATTCCCACCCCAATTTGTAATTATTTCTTTTCCTTGCCTTGGTGTAGATTCCAATGGTTTTGTTTTACTAGTGGTTCTGCCAAATATTCTTGATGAATCCGGCGGGCGGTGGTTCTTTGCCGTTTGCTTGAGCTTTAGTTTATCTTTCCGGTGGATGTTCATGTGGCCGCCGAGAGCTTGTGCGGTGGAGAACCCTTTTTTGCAGAAACTGCATTCGTATGATTTAGCCTTGCTTTGGACTTGTTGGTGTTCACCGGAGGTGGTGGTGGTGGGGGCACATGCCGCCGACTGAACGGAGGTTTCAGAAGACTCATGATGATGGGTAACCATATTCCGGTGACTGGAAAATCAAGATTTGTGGTGAAGATTTGTTTTAGAGGAAGGATGAATACATTGGGCTCTTGATTTGTTCGAGTATGCTTGTAGGCTTGTTGAGTTTCTCCTTAGATATATACTTTTGCTCATGCCACTTGCTTTTTCCATGCTGAGGAGTGGAAATGACCAAAATGGGCTTTGTGGTATTTTGTGTTTTTCTATGAAGTAGTCTTAATAAAAAAGAATTAAGTTTTAGTTACTCTCTTGTCTCAGAATATAAGTCAATTTATCTTTTATTGTTTGTGTTATTAGAATATAAGTTAGTGTCTAACAATCGTATAGAAATGTATTTTTGTCTTTTTTGCAACTTTTTCAAATTGCGTGTCCTGTTTATCAGAGAAGACTTTATGCCCGATGGTTAAGAAGAAGAAAATAAGAATGCGACAGCTGTTTCGGCTTTACATGCTTATTCAAGGGCAGCTACTATAGGCACTAGTCCGGGCAGATAGGACTGCCATGACCAGTCTTATTAGGAGAAAGTTAGCGCAACTAATTCTAATTGTTAGAGCTTCGTATGTAAAAACAAAACAAGACCGAAATGCAAGACGATAGAGGCAAAAAGTGAATTTTAGGCTCCTTCAGGAAAAATTAGTTTAAATCCACATTTCTTTCCTATATTAAGCTTTAATCCACACTTCTTTTTTTGGTTGCAAAAAGGACCAATTAATTTCAGTCGGACTAAAATAACCTTCTTCCTAAACTGAACTCACCAGCAACGAAACTCAAGCTCTTGCAATTTCTGGCCAACGGAAGCCAGATCTAGCTAGATAACCGTAGGAAGTCGTCGTCTTCTTCTTGTTCGAATTGAAGGTCTCCACTGTTCGGTGTGTCAGCCGAGCCGGATTACATCGATTCGGTTCACGAGAAGATTGATCTTTCTGTTCAATCTGGCGGTAGAAAGCCAGACGTGAATCAGGATCTGAAGCCTGTACAAAAATCTTGGTTGGTACCACCCCTCTTCCATCAATAGGTACTCCCAACGCGTCGACCACATGCCCTAGCATAGCCTTTCCTGCAGGAACATCCACAATAGATCCAGTGCGCTTGACAAGATCTCCTTCTTTAATTGCAGTATCACTACCAAAGGCAACAATCCCTACATTCTCATTCTCAAGATTCAAGGCTATTCCTTTCACGCCGCTCAACCAGCTCAGTCTGACCTGACTTTTATTGTTCTTTATAGTTATGTTGGACCCAATGATTATGTATTGGACTATACTAGCAACGCCAGCATCGGTGCAATTTATTGTTATTGAGGGTTAGAGCGCTTTACCTATCATTTCTTAGATCTTAAAAGAGGTTATGAAATAGACTCGACCTACGGAGAAGGGAAATGCTTACGGAGGAGAAAGAAAAACAGCTCCGGAAAATGACGAGAGAAGCAGAGGCTTTCCACGACGTCATGTACCACTCCACCGTCGCCTCTAGACTCGCCTTAGATTTCTCTGATCGTACCTCCGGCCAGTGATTATCAATAAATGTGTTAGTTGGGTAATACTCGGACCTATTACATAATTTCTGCAACCATATATTTTGGTAAGAAGTATTTCCACAACTAAAGTATTAACGGTGGTCAAAAGTATAGATCTGTTTCATGAGATTAATACATACTCCACCCATTACTTCTCTGTTGTTATTTTGTTAAGATTTGGTATGCTGATGGTCGAAGGATGAAGTCCTCTTGTTGTCTTGTTGTGAGGCTGCAAAGATGTTATGGAACACTTTTGGTCATGATTTTATCTGGGAATCATTTTTGAAGCTCTGCCATGTTTTGTGTTTGCCGGTGTATGAAAGCAACTTAGGAGCTTTGTTACGAGGGACTACATACTTAAAGAGTAGGACAATTTTTCTTGGAGTTAAGCACCGGTAATGTACTATACCAAAGCCACAACAATTGTTACAAACACATGTAACATTCATTCGTAAACGACTAAATGCATAATCTCTGCCTCATTCATGTTGTTTTTCTATCTCTCTTGGATTCAGTTGTTTTGATGAATCCAGACACCACTGTGATACTGCGCAATTCACAAATCGACATGTTTAAAGGGTCAATGAGATTAGCATTGGACAAATAGGGGTTGTGTTACTGTGATACTGTTAATGTTACTATTAATGTGTTACTGTTATTGTAAGAAAAATATGAACAAGGTTTCCTTTGAATAAAGTCCATGGGTGAATGACCCTTCTGAGGCTTCTTATTAATCATTCGCAGTTGAGATTGTCATAGAAAATTCCATGTCATGTTGTGTATTAGTTCTTCACCTTCTACTTGTTAATGATATTTAGGCGAAAATGCCCATGTTCATTGGTTCCTCATGAATGACAACCTTCTCATAGAAAGCCAGTGTTGGTTAAGCATTCGACATATTTGACTATTGCTTACCTTTATACAAGTTTTGTCTTGTGAGTTGTATTAAGGCTTCTATAGTTCAGTAGATATTTTGAATGGTTCCCTGACTTATTTGTGTTGAATCTGAAGCTGCATGTATTTAGGTGACTGAATCATTTTCCGTTTGAGTAGTTTTTGTGTGAGTTGCAGCAACACTTCAAAAAAGTTAATTCACACTCTTTGTTGTTTCGTATATTCAATGTTCCTTTGTAGTTTGTATGTAGACCCTTCATAGAAATATGATGTTGTTTAAAGGGGGGAAGTAAACCACTTCCTTCATTAGATAAGGTGTGTTATGGTATGCCTGAAGACACTAGTTTTTTGGGGTGTCGTTGTGATAGAAGATGTTATTGTAAAATACACTAGTTTTTCGGGTGTCATTGTGATTACAAAGATGTATCACAATTCACAACCATCACAATATTAAGTAGAAAATCGATTTTCAAGACGTCAAAAATTGATTTTTAAAGAGGATTGATTGTGTTGTTATTGTTGAATTTTTTATTGTGTTACTGTTGTGTAAACGCTGCGATTAATTCAATTCAGATTTCAAAAACTACGTCGAAAGGGTATCATATGAGATATCAAAATGAAGAGGAAAAAAATGTGAACTTTGGTGAAAGAATTTTGATGATAGGTATTCTAAATCAAAAGTTACGTTCGTTTATAAGAAAAACACTCCGATTAATGCAAATGTTTTTTCGTATTTCAAAAATTACACCGAAAGGGTATCATATGAGATATCAAAATGAAGAGGAATAAAATGAATTTTGATGAAAGAATTTTGATTATTGGAGTTTAAATCAAAAGTTACGGTTGTAAAAAAAAAACCACGAAGATGGAATAAAACACGCGTTCAGGTTTTAGAAAATGCATTAGTGTCCAGCGAATCATATAGAAGAGTTTTTTTATCCGTATGAATAGTTTTTGGTCATTTTTGCAACTTTTTCAAATTGTGTGATCTGTTTATTTATTTTATATTAAAAAGAGGATTTTAGGCTCCTTCTTTCTATTTGAAATTATCAATAAAGTATTTATTATTCTTTTCACTAAGTTATCCCTAATTTATAAACAATACAACTACTTTTTAAAACTGTTTGTGGTATTAGAATATAAGTCATTTTACCTTATCGATGAATCATTTATTACTCTTTTCACTATCTTATACCTAATTTATTAACGATACAAGTACGTACTTTCCAATACTATATAACAATTTTATTAGTGACCGTAGAAAAAAATAGGTATTTATCTCTAAAATTATAGTTTTTGTCCAAAAGGACAAACTAATATACTTATTAGGCTACAAGTACATGAATGATTAGAAATGACAAAACTTAATTAACATTACCAAAATACCCTTTTTCAAATTAAACCTAATTAACCCTTTTTCTAATGATCCAGACGCCGCATCTCAAAAATGTTGAAATAGTGTCCTAAACCCAATCGGGTTGGACCGGATCCGACCGGGTCGGATCATTTCTACTATTTCTTTATGTTTATACATATATTAAATGGCTTTTATGTTGTCATATATATGTTCTTTTAAAGAACCAATTATGAATTGTTATATGGTAACGTCCTTAGTGTTAAACTGTGATAGAGAAACCATGATAGGAGATTATGGTTGATGAGATCTCTAATCACTTTAATAAGTTTGATACTTAAATGTCTCTAGGCTGATGTACTATCAAACAGGGCATTGATAGTATGAACAGGC
Source organism: Gentiana straminea (assembly GCA_036785695.1). Lineage (NCBI taxonomy): Eukaryota > Viridiplantae > Streptophyta > Magnoliopsida > Gentianales > Gentianaceae > Gentiana > Gentiana straminea. The sequence continues at coordinate 3,270,736 of JAVUPR010000426.1, read as the reverse complement.
TAGCACGTATTAGATGTCATCTGTCTTTAGGGCAGTGATAGATCTCATCTATCGAAGTGTAGAGACACTTGGACTGTACGTGGACGTGTATTAGAGAATGCATACGTTAGACTGACCCACTTATACAGATAAGTGTCACACTATGTGGCGGTTGTGTAATTATCCTTAAGACCGGAGTCTTCATGGCATCACGGTGTGGATTGTCATGCTTTGACACTATTGAGGTTTCCCCTGGTCACGGGGCGATCATGCGGTAATGATTGGGTATGATACTGAAGCATGCGGAGTATACATGATTGGTCGTCCGGGAATCGCGTATCCTATGATTGGGATCGAATATCCGAAATGGCCTTCTTATAAGGAATGTCTTACTCTCGTGAATCTTTGCAAAGTGGGAGTAAACGAGTTACTTCGAGAGAGCATTATATCCAGATTACAAGATACGGTCGTTGATGTTTTGACACTCGACTAACGACCGTATGGATATTATTACGGCGATAGGATTGTAAGTTACACGGTAATCGTTTCACATGAAAGGTAGTAGTCATTGCATTTGACTCTTCCGATGATTGGGGGTCACGGTGTGTTGCTAGACGCTATCCCGTGATCGTTAGCATGAAGGGCATTTTCGTAATTTGCACTCGTGTCTACGGCCAACATATTCGGAAGCCTATCGGGTCACACACAAAAGAACATCTAGCCGGATTAAAATGTGGTCATAGATGATAACCAAATAAGGAAAGTTTATCTCGAGACTATAAAGGTTATAGTGGTAAATTAATATGGTGGTATTTATTTATTATGAATAAATTAAATACAAGATATTGATAATATTATATTAATTAAAGAATATTCCGGATGCCGAAATATTGGCTAAAGGTGGCGCAATTTTGGAGTATATAAGATATACTTGGATTGTGCAATTTAATTAATGATATTACCTATTATTAATATTAGATATTAATAAAATAAAATAATATATATATTGAATGCATGCGTGTGTGTACATTGATTGCAAATTGGATTTGCATGTATTTCCACCATAGTGTTTATATTTGGTATATATTAATAGATTTATATGTGTTATATATATGTGATATATACACATGCGTAAATTGATTTATGGTAATATAATAAAAGATAAATATTGTCAATATAAGATATTGACAATATCTTGGAATTATTCAATATAAGATATTGACAAAATCCTAGATTTATTTAATATAAGATATTATAATAAATGAGATAAATCAATCAATTATATTTTCCTTGTTTTATTGAGAAAATGTTTTCTTCTCCTCCACTCTAGTATGTGGCGCCACTTTCCCTATAAATAGGAAGTGGGTGTCAAGCTCTTTTGATTATCACAATTCCAAGAACTAATAGTTCTTGTGTAAAATAGAGAGCATCATATAGAGAGTTGGAGAAAGGGGAAAAATGCCTGTCTAGCAACCGGAGTTTTCCAATAGCAATCCATGATGAGATTCCGGCGGGCTGTTCGTGTGGACTAGCGGTAGAGGCCGAACACTTAGGCGGCTCTATGCAGAACTACTCTCCTTAGACGGTCAAAGCGTCGATCTTATAGATCAACCAAGGTAATCACCGTCTACTACTTGTTTGTTTATTGCTTAAACGAAGTCGATCTTGGGTCGATAGGAAATAGATTTTTGAATTCCGCTGCGTTCCCGCGTAGATTTCCTAACAGTGGTATCAGAGAGAGCTTCGAGCTTAAGCAATAAGCATGTTATTTTGCGTAGTTAATTTTATCGTTTAAATCACGTAATTAAAAGATGAAAGATTTTTGATTCGCAAATCGATACACGAAAAGAAAAGAAAAAAAAATGGGGGCGGCTTTTGGGGTGCTCGGCCGATCGGCGGCGGCACCCCACCGGAAATTGCGCTGGCGGCGGCGGCACCCCTTTGGGGCGGTCGACGTCGGCTGGTGCATCTTTTGATGGATCCCTAAATTTTGTTTTGTATTTTGTGTTACAATATTGTTCATAGTTGTGATTCGTAATTCCTCATTTGTTTAGTTGTGTCATGTGGCTAACCAATGGTTCAAATAGTTTGGGCGATTGGGATGCCACATGGCATTAAAATAAAAATGGCCTTTCCAAACTTTGTTTGGAATAGCCTAGGCCCTTTCCAAATATTTGATTTGGAAAAAGGCCTAGCTGGCCACTTCCAAAATTTTGATTTTGGAAAGTGGCCAGAACCTAAACCAAAATTATTTGGCCTTTCCAAATATTTGATTTGGAATAGGCCTGCAGTCCTTTCCAAATATTTGATTTGTAAAGGCTTAGCTTGCGCCACTTCCAAAATTTTGATTTTGGAAAGTGGCGAACCTAAGCCAAATTTGGTTTAGGAAACCAAAGACATCCCTTTTGATTACGAATTAAAAGGAAAGAAACAAAAGAGAAATAATTTTAATTTTGATTTATTTTGGAATAGTTCTAATTAATTAAAATTAAAATTAAAATCGGTTTAAAATTAATCGTTAATTTTATTTCGATTAAAATCATTTAATTAATTAAATGTTAATTAGTTAATTGATTGGATAAAATTATTTAATAGATTAAATGTTAATTGATTAATTAAAACGCAAGTAGTTAATTTTTAATTTTATCTTTTTCATAAGATGTTATTGTATGGATTAGATATAATAGATATAATATGATTATATGGACCCCGATTGATCATGGACTCGACCGATAGGATAGATGTGAATGATTTAAATTTTCCGTTGGTTTAAAAATTGTCCTAGGCCGTTATGAAGAACGTGACCTAGTTTATTTTCTGCATTCATCCCATTCCCGTTAGCTCCCCCCCGTGTGCGGCGGGTGTATTTATTTTATTAGATAGAATTAAATGTAACAAGAATGGAGCAGAAGATGTAGACCAAAGAAAGACGAAAATAAAAATCCCATTGAAGAATGGAGCATTAAAGATCCTATTGGCGGTTGCAGCTACCCTTAGATCGTGACTCGCGGTTTCGTCGGTTGTATTCGAAACCGCACCTAGGAAAAGTCCATGATCATACCGGTTACTTTACGCATTTATTTATTTTGTGCTTGTATTTATTTTATATGATACGATAGATGCATGACTAGGCACGATCTAGATAAATGTGTAGGATGTATGTTTATAGAGATAGACATATTTATGATGAGACCATAATTAAAATTAATTAAGTGAATTAATTTACGTAAATACTTCCACAACAAAAATCAAGTCGAATAATTGTCTCCCAATATTATAGCGACGGTGAAGAGCCTTTGTTCGGATCCAACTGATCGGCCCTCGTCGGGAGTTGACCTACCACGGGTATATCGTCGTTATTGAGATATGATCGTATGAGATCTCGCGAATATTGGGTTATGACTTGACTAGAGTATTGCGGTGATTGGCCCTCGTCAGGACCGTCTTATTCTAGAGGCAAGGGGTTGACTACCACATAAAGATGTGAATTGTCAAAGAGTTGACTAGTCAACCACCAAGAGTCACATAGAGATGTGATTGGTAAGAGTTACATACCTTTCGAATTATTCCGGTTGATCGGCCCTCATCGGGAATCGGGGTAACCAGATGGGATCTTGGCCACTAAAGAATTTTGAAAGATTCTTGAAAGTCAATTGGGAGTAGTTGACTAGTGGGAGCAAAATCATAAATCAAAAGACCATTTTTGATTTTGCGTGTATAAACAACAACACTCTTTTATTTTCATTTTTATGTTGTAGTTTTAGCAAACTTTATATTTATGTTTTATTCTCGATTAGTAAAACCAAATTATGACTGTAAATTTTGAGAAACGTTCTCAAATATGGTTAAGTAATTTTAATCCTTTTAAAATAAGCAATGACATGAGCAATCCCGTTATAGTAGTTAGAGACAAGGAGATTACATAATCGATGCAGTGCTCCGAGACTTTAATTATTAATGAAAGCGGAAGCTCATGATATGATTAAATCATTTGAAATAAGTTTCAACGAATTAGTCATATATTGTATACGATCCAAGATGATCATTCAATCATATGATGACAATTAATTCAAACGTTGGATAAGAATGACCAACTCTAATTTTGGAAAGGTTGTTTTCAAAATTATAAGATTTAAGTATCGACTTAATTCTACATTGCTTAAAGGTTAAATAGTTAATGTTTTAAATACGATTTAAAAGGTTAAATAAACTATTTAATAAACTTTAGATTTTCTTTATGAAAGGGAATTAAAGACATGGCTCTTATGATCTTTCTTAAGTCTTATGAATACTACAATAAGAATCATCTTACAAGTGCTTGAAGGATTAAAAATTTAGGGCATGTGCTTAAATAGAGAACTTATTGAAGTTTCTATTATAGGCAAGTGAGTTGAGATAAATCTATCTAAGTTCAAGTCAACTCTTAGATATGTAATATCTTGCGAGTGTGATTAAGTTAGAAAGATTAAATACAGATATGGAAGGTGAAGCAAACGTTGTAACACTTACCATATTCTGGATCTAGTAAACTGATAAGGGAACTAAATAAATGTTATTATGTTCCGGTTCTTATAAAGAACATGTTTTCAGTTATTATTTAGTGGACATATTCAATCGTAAAGAATAAATGTTATTCCGATAAAGTTGGAAGGTCACTGAATCTAACATACTAGATTGATGTCACTATATAGATGATATAAGTGATGGGATCTCAACTAAATATTTGTATGGTTATTATCCTTGATTTGTGGTTACTCTAGACATAGTCTCTCTGGAAGGGAAGCGTGTAATTAAACGTCATTCTGATGATGTTGAACCATATGATTATGAATCACGTGGGTAATACGTATCTTATCTAAAGATGACTGAAATTCCTTTTTATGAAAAAGGTTGTAAAATCTAGAAAAATTGTCTAAAGCCTGAACATACCGATGTTTGTTGGCTTGTGACAATTAATGCCATAAATAATTGTTTATTAATCTCTACGACTATTTTTAGAAACAGTCAAGTGTACTCAGTGAAGTGCATAATTCGGAAAGCCCAAAAAGTTCGAGCCATTACGAATATGAGATTGATGAGCTACTTAGGAATTAATCTTCAATTGGATTGAAGTAATTAATACCTGAAGGGTGTTTCAGAAGTCGTCTGAAAAGGAATAAGATTCTCCCTTGAAGGATACCATCTTTGGGATACGCAATTAGATTGTGTTCCCAAAATGGAAACAACACTTTATATGATAAAGGTGTGACGCAGGCCATGCAAGGTATCCCTTACCCGTTTCGGGATAGTGCCCTTATACTTAACCGAGTTCCAAAGAATAAAGGTTGAATAAATTCCATATTAGATATGGAAGAGGATAATGTCAAATCTATCTTAACAGATGATTTGAAGTTGTCATAGGCAAAATCAGAAAGGCTTGGAGCCTAGTACGACATATGCAACTTTGTGGAATATCTTAGCAAGTACGCTTGATATTTTTTACTTGTCCGTGGAGCAAAATGTTTGTCTCCAAACATGCTGTCTTCTAAAGAAAGTGTTTCTTCCAAAAGAAACAGTGGGAGTGAATCAGATCTCAAAAGAGTTTGAGAATCCCAAAGATATATTCAACCAATGGAACGTGAGCAGACGCCGCATAGCGATGAGGTGTATAACACTGCTCAGTGCACACAAAAGTTCTGTAAGTCTGTGGATAACCTTAGAGCCTGAAAAGGCTGCTGGTATGTTCATCTTGATGAATGAATATCTCACGACTTATGAAAGAATGTTTAAAAGGCAAGATTGAGAGATATGGCCAGGAGCCATAAAATCTGAATTAGATTCCATTAGTGACAACCAGGTTGTGAACCTAGTCTGTCTTACCTAAGGGGAATGTCCCTGAAAGGCTGACATGGATTGTAATATGATTACTATCAAGCTATAGTGACGGCTGAGGGGTACGGGGTGTAAACCTTGTAATTACCTTTATGCTGCCAACTGAGCCCAGTTCTAATCAGATGATGCTTGTTATAACTTCGTATCATGGCTATATGATAGTGTTGAAGACGTTGGGTAGAAAGCTCGATGTTCATAGACGATAACATGATATGTAAGCCCACGAGATCCATTTATGGACTCAAACAAGTTTCTCTAGACGATTTCTTTGTTAGATAATCAAAGGAGTTTGATTTAGCCAAAAGAAGGATATGCCCCATGTGCAATATGGATAGTGGGAGTGTGTTACGATTTTCGAGTAAGGTATTGGATATCTCTCTCGAGAATTGTCACCCCATGTCACAATCAATTAATGTTTAGTAATTCAAGGTCTTTACGAAAGTACTTGGATTGGCAGTTCTTAATTTTAGAAATAAGAATCTATAGTGATAGATTGAACTGCTATTAGATTATAGTTTACCTATATAGATGTGATGCTAAAAGAAGTTTAGCATAGATCGCAAGATCTATCTGTGTTAGGACGTTGGTCCTAAAGATAAGGTGAAAGTTGATGTTTATGGAAGGTTTCCTTTGCTATTGCGATAGGAACCATCTTATAGGTAATGCCGGATGTTCATAGTCCATGAATAGTCATGAGCAAGTATGAAAGTAAATGCGGTAAATGTCGAGAATATCCTTAAACAAGTTAAGGAAAGTTTCCTAGTTTATTGAAACTTGGAATTAAATAAACGTAGATATACGTACGTATATCCCGAGTCTTATGAAGGCGAGTGGGAGCTACGTACGGGTTTGCGGTCACTTTGATCAAGTGATACAGTGAGCTGGAAATGTTCTAGCCTATGGGTCACTGTAAGTACTACAACTGAGCCAAAACACAGTAGTGCCTTAGAGGCGCAGCGGGAGCAGTACATGGATCTAGAAGGTTCATTCCTGAACCTTATACGGTTCTTCCACCTTTTCTATATAGTTGATATAGTAAGTGGATTCATTGCTTGAAGCAAGGACCAGGGTCTCGTCAGAGATTCGTGTGTGTGTTGAGGCGGTTCCTTTGACTTGGTCATTTGGAACGTGATATGAAGATAGTTTGAGTCCCCGCGGATAGTGATCTGTTGGGAGGATTTTGCATCATTAAAACAAAAGAAAATTTATAAAACCTATACTACCATGCAAAACTACCTCCTAACCGGCCGAATACCGGGTAGTTGCTAGTAAAGTTGGATAAGCACGGGTATCGATCCTCAGGGAATTGGGATGTTGAATCTAATTTCACTAATTCCTCTTTATTAAAACAAATAACTAATCCTAATCTAAAACGGAAAATAAATGGACAGAGGGATTGTTAATCCAAAGCCAGGAAAATATAAAAGCAATAAAACGATAAACTAAATCTAGGAAAAACAATAAAACAATCTAAACTAAACTAACGATACATGGGCTCAAACAATGTACAAACTAAGTGATCTCAATCCTAGTTATTCTCATGATTTTAATTCAAATTGTGGTTTCACCTTTACACGAGATACAAATCCCTAATTCCTTAGTGAATTTAATCTCAAGCTATGGATTCCTAATTCCTTAGTGAATCCAATTTATCAATCACTCATCTTCCGAATGTTGAGATCGATTTACCAAACAAAACGAAGGCTTAGATTCAAAGTTAACTCTCGTATTTTAGAATCTAACAACCTAGATAATTAACCAATTAATTTGTCACGAATTAATGATTAAAAATCCTATCTTTCTATGGTGATCTAGTTTACGCAACTTCCGTATGTTGTAAACATATCAATTAGTAAACAATATCTCGATATACGTTCACACAATAGCATCATAATCGCATAAAAAGATACAAAATAAATTGAGATCATGAAAGTAAACTAGAGATTGAATAAATTAAAAAGGGATTAAACTCACATAGTTTGGTACAATGATTGACTCCACGAATCGACAAACGAAAGAAAAAGAAATCCTAATCTAACCCCGGATCACCCGAGCACAAGGCTCGGGTGACCGGCCTTGGAGAGCCCCGGAAAAGCCTTTGCTTTGTGGTGTTTTCCGCTGAATAATTGTGTATGAATTCTTATTCCATGCGGGCATATATATATATATATATATATATATATAGGAAAGCTAATGGCGGCTGCTTTGTTAATGTCGGCTGGGACAATCCTTTTCCAAGTAGGGTATTGCATGCGGCTGAATGATCCTAATTTAATTAGGGTTGCATTATGGCGGCTGTACATAATAAAACAAAGTCGGTTTCCGGACGCAGCTGAACGTTCGTTTGAACTCCGTTTGAACTCTCTGTATCAATTTTGGACCTTGGACGCTAGTTCAAGTCTGGACTCAAACTTCTAAAATTTATATCTTGAGTTGTAGACCTCTAAAAATTATGATCCGAATGTCATAATTAAGCTCTCGGAAAACTCTACAACTTTCATTAAGGACTCTTCTTCAGAAAACGCCTTTTTGACTAGCCCGTCGTATCCCGAGTATATTTCGGGATTTTCTACTTGAATTCAGCATCATTATCCAAACTTGTAACGCTCATATCTCGGGCCTCATAAGTCGGAATGAAGTGATTCAAAATCCTGTAGAATCCTCTCTTCAATCCCTACAACTCTTCTCTTGAGGTCGAGAGTCAAATCAGTGTATATCATATCAAGAACTGCATCGGAAGTTCGGCTGCTTGAAAGCTTCATTCCAAGCTTTATCTCCATCTTCCTTCCATTTCACTTCTCTTCCATGCAAAACCTCATCATTTAATCCTATTGTATGCCAAAATATGTATCTACAATATAGGAAAATATACCAAAGCATAACACAATCCCAAAATAACATAAAATCACAATTTAAGCACATAAATCGTTACATTTTGCAATTAACCTATTAAAAACACCATTTACTCAATATCTCAATATAAGGCTCGATTTCTATGAAAAACATCCATATATGGGGAATATTGATATAAAATATATCCTTATAAAACGTATAAAATCACCCTTAACATGATCCGTTTATGGCTAGGGCTGGTTGCGAGTATTACATGAGATTCTTGTGTTTCAACTTGGTCTCGTGTGTACGAGTGATTGGTTTTAGGCCAAGTGGGAGATTGTTGAAATAGTGTCCTAAACCCAATCGGGTTGGACCGGATCCGACCGGGTCGGATCATTTCTACAATTTCTTTATGTTTATACATATATTAAATGGCTTTTATGTTGTCATATATCTGTTCTTTTAAAGAACCAATTATGAATTGTTATATGATAACGTCCTTAGTGTTAAACTGTGATAGAGAAACCATGATAGGAGATTATGGTTGATGAGATCTCTAATCACTTTAATAAGTTTGATACTTAAATGTCTCTAGGCTGATGTACTATCAAACAGGGCATTGATAGTATGAACGAGGCTAGCACGTATTAGATGTCTTCGTCTTTAGGGCGGGGATAGATCTCGTCTATCGAAGTGTAGAGACACTTGGACCGTACGTGGACGTGTATTAGAGAATGCGTACGTTAGATCGACCCACTTACACAGATAAGTGTCACACTATGTGGCGGTTGTGTAATTATCCTTAAGACCGGAGTCTTCATGGCATCACGGTGTGGATTGTCATGCTTTGACACTATTGAGGTTTCCCCTGGTCACGGGGCGATCATGCGGTAGTGATTGGGTATGATACTGAAGCATGCGTAGTATACATGATTGGTCGTCCGGGAATCACGTATCCTATGATTGGGATCGAATATCCGAAATGGCCTTCTTATAAGGAATGTCTTACTCTCGTGAATCTTTGCAAAGTGGGAGTAAACGAGTTACTTCGAGAGAGCATGATATCCAGATTATAAGATACGGTCGTTGATGTTTTGACACTCGACTAACGACCGTATGGATATTATTACAGCGATAGGATTGTAAGTTACACGGTAACTGTTTCACATGAAAGGTAGTAGTCATTGCATTTGACTCTTCCGATGATTGGGGGTCACGGTGTGTTGCTAGATGCTATCCCGTGATCGTTAGGCATGAAGGGCATTTTCGTAATTTGCACTCGTGTCTACGGCCAACATATTCGGAAGCCTATCGGGTCACACACAAAAGAACATCTAGCCGGATTAAAATGTGGTTATAGATGATAACCAAATAAGGAAAGTTTATCTCGAGACTATAAAGGTTATAGTGGTAAATTAATATGGTGGTATTTATTTATTATGAATAAATTAAATACAAGATATTGATAATATTATATTAATTAAAGAATATTCCGGATGCCGAAATATTGGCTAAAGGTGGCGCAATTTTGGAGTATATAAGATATACTTGGATTGTGCAATTTAATTAATGATATTACCTATTATTAATATTAGATATTAATAAAATAAAATAATATATATATTGAATGCATGCGTGTGTGTACATTGATTGCAAATTGGATTTGCATGTATGCGCACCATAGTGTTTATATTTGGTATATATTAATAGATTTATATGTGTTATATATATGTGATATATACACATGTGTAAATTGATTTATGGTAATATAATAAAAGATAAATATTGTCAATATAAGATATTGACAATATCTTGGAATTATTCAATATAAGATATTGACAAAATCCTAGATTTATTTAATATAAGATATTATAATAAATGAGATAAATCAATCAATTATATTTTCCTTGTTTTATTGAGAAAATGTTTTCTTCTCCTAGTATGTGGCGCCACTTTCCCTATAAATAGGAAGTGGGTGTCAAGCTCTTTTGATTATCACAATTCCAAGAACTAATAGTTCTTGTGTAAAATAGAGAGCATCATATAGAGAGTTGGAGAGAGGGGAAAAATGCCGGTCTAGCAACCGGAGTTTTCCAATAGCAATCTATGATGGGATTCCGGCGGGCTGTTCGTGTGGACTAGCGGTAGAGGCCGAACACTTGGGCGGCTCTATGCAGAACTACTCTCCTTAGACGGTCAAAGCGTCGATCTTATAGATCAACCAAGGTAATCACCGTCTACTACTTGTTTGTTTATTGCTTAAACGAAGTCGATCTTGGGTCGATAGGAAATAGATTTTTGAATTCCGCTGCGTTCCCGCGTAGATTTCCTAACAAAAAATTCATCCATCATCGTTCAAAAATGGAGAAGGACGTATCTCGTGAAGGCTTCAAAGCTGTGATTTTTTTTTTGGATTATCTGCAACCAAATCATCTCGATTATGGAAGGCATTTGCAGCTATGGATTCGCAGCTTTTTCAATTCGATGCTGGCTTGGTGATTCTATGGTCAAAATCGGAGCTTTGAATGTCTGATTCTCTCCTATTTCAGGGAAGTTTCGTTTTCCCCTATTATGTGTTAATATCGTGTTATTAAATCGATTTGAATGTGAAATCTGCCATGATTGCATGCTAATTCATGTTATGGAGAAGAGAGAATTGCTCACAAGAGATTCGCCGGAACGAGATTTATTTATTTTTATTTTTTTTGCTGCTTAAAAAGTGAAGCAGGTAGCAGGGTTTTGTAAAAGAAAAAAAAAACAATGGAGAGGGGAGGCTGCCGGAAAAAAAAGATGAGGGAGGGGAGAAAAAAAATTCTGTCAAAGAAGAGGAAAGGAGATGATTTGGGGCAGTCGGAGAAAAAGGGTTGCTGCCGGAGAAGATTGAGTTGCCGGAACGCAGGTACAGGTCAGGAATTGTTTACAGAGAACCACCGGAGGTGCAAGTGTACAGGCCGGCCGGAGGAGACAAGGCTGCCGGAGAAGGAAACCTGCGTATGGAGGGGTTCGGCTCCTCACCAGCAGCACTTCGCCTCCAATTAGCACCACAACAGCACCTCGTTGCCTTCTGCTCCGGCCACTGCTCCAACCGAATCCATTTTCCGGCCAAGAAGATCAGAGGCTGTTTTTTTTTTTTTGTTGAAAAAGTTTAGGGTTTAGGGTTGTTACTATTAATTTTTTAACGTTGCGACATTTTTTTATGTAACTTTATCTATTTTTACGGGCAGTTACTACTTGTTTATTCGCCATTACTACATTTTATGGGTTGATAATACTTGTTTTTTGCCTGTTACGACTTGTTTATGGGATGTTACTACTTGTTTATTGCCCGTTATTATATGTTACGAGCTGTTACTACTTCTTTTTAGGCTGTTACTACTTCTTTTTAGGCTGTTACTACTTTTTTATTGGATGTTACGACATTTTATAGGCTGTTACTACTTGTTTCTTGGTTGTTACTATATATTTATTTTCGTGGTTGTTATTACATTTTATCTAGTGTTATTACGTGTTTAATGTGTAAAAGGGTATTTTTGTCCATTTATTATGAATTTGTCATTTCTAATCACAAAACATATAGTAACGTCCTTCTGGACCCATTTATGAATTTTTTTGTCCTTGTAGACCCTTGCCCCTAAAATTATTTGTACTGAACAACTTTTTTAATTTGTGAAAATATTTAAAATGATTTATATTTTGGGAATATTTTGGGAGGAACTAAGTATATTCCAAAGTGTGAGACAATTGATTCAAACAAGAATTTAAATAATTTTCTATTAAATTTACTACAATAATAGCTATTAAATCGACGTTAAGAAATGTAATGACCGAAAAGTGCTTGTGACATTTTGTGTTTTATGAAGACGTCAAAAGGACCAGTAACTTAGGGATGTTTGCTAGGTCGAATATCCGAATAAAAAATAGGAAGAATGAAGTTTGAAATATGAAGACTTAATCAATTAAATATCTGAGAATTTAAATGATGTATAAGGAATGTTGAAAACACAGACGAGAAGCATCAGTTTACGAAATATAAAATCATAGAAGTAATGCAAACGTAAAGTATGGCGGAATCGATAAAACACAGAAATAAAGAGAACACAGTGATTTAACGTGGCTTCCGACGTTGTGCCGACTACTCAGCGGACAGAAAAAGAGATATATTATTATGCATAGAATTACAAGGTTTTCACAAGTGTGTGAACAACACTTTTGAAAGACACACATTGCATTGATTACAACATTGGTATTTATAGACACAAATCCCAAACTCTAACCGCCAAATATCTTTGTCGGAATTGTCATAAATACCCCAGATATGGACTCCAGCTCCAGCTATTATCCACCAGACGAAACTCAGCTAAAAACTCACTTTCCTAGACTTGTAACCAACTGCCGAGATGTAGAACTCAGCTATACTCAGCAAACTTAGCTAACCAGAACTGACTGCTGATTTCAGAAGAAACTCAGTTGCATTTCATCAAACTAACTTTCACAAAACTGAATATACTTAACTCAACTGACCGTCATTCTCAGTCTCAGTTTTCCAGATTAGTTCCACCAGTTTAGAATGATTTTCAGGTTTTAGAAACTCGGGCGATGTAGTGGAGATTCACTACAAGAAAAATAGGATGTAGTGACACAGAAAATGCCTTTAAAAGTAACATATGGAGGCGTTTGAGTCTGTTAGTGACGTTTTCCCGCGCCACTAATTCTGATTTCGCTATAGCTAAAACTGGTTTTTGCAACTTTAGGAAGCGCCTTATTAGACTCTTAACAAGGCACTAAAAAGCGCCTGATAATCCTCGAAATTAATACATTCCCAAAACGACTCTAAAGCAATGAAATTGATACATTCTGAAAACGACTCCATAGCTTGGAAATTGAAACATTAGTAAATGACTCCACAGCTGTGAAAATGAGGCACTGAAAAGCGACTCCACAGACATTTATTGACACATTGAAAAACACCTCCACAACCATTTATTGATACATTAAAAAATGACCCAACAGCCATTCGATTGTTACATAAAACGACCCCAAAGTCATAGCAGATGCCAAAGCAAAATTCCTAATATGGGTAACAAAATCCAAAACAAATTAATCTACAAACTGAATCTCAATACACATCCACACATCAATTTCAATAAATAAATAAAAAATCACATTCGACCAATCCAAAATAAGTTTCCAAAATAAGATATAAGGGTAAAACTCAAACTAAGGATGAGAATTATAAGCATTGCCTAGTGTCCTCCATCCGTAGCATCACTCTTCTTCGGTATTATACACCTATGATATAGAATTAAACGGTGATACAAAGACTGCTTAAATAAGACCAATAGGCCGACTTAGGGCTTAGCAGCCAACTTACTCACTAAGAAACAACAAAATAAAATAATTATAGTACAAAATCTGACCAACCTTCTTAGCTTTTAGAACCTGCTCTCTTTTATTAGGCTCTATTCCTGATCCTGTACATGACACCAGGACAAAATTGGTCTCTTGCCCAGCCTGCAGAAATGTCATCATCTTAGACACCGATTCCTTACAGAAGTCCAACTATTAAGGGATAATTATTACATCCCGGCAGACATTGAAAATGAGAGACACGCCGTGAACTATAAGTTAATCATACGTATCCATGGTCAACTTCATTTAACCTTTTTAAGACAAACAGGGACGAGTCTAACAAGGTGACATTTAATACACAGCACTACAGCAGCACTATCAGCTCTAGTTCTGAAGCCATTTTCCATAATACATTTACCGTAAATATTCTTATGAGAATCCGTTTTTCTGATGGATTCCCAACAAGTCGTATAGCAACAATTTTATACTAATCTGCTAAGACTCAACATACTTGTTCAAAATGATGCATTGAGAAGGAAACAGAAGGTCCATGTAAAATACACTAGCAAATTGAGAACATGTACTGCATGAAGATATGTTTTAACATACATTTATGTGTCTAGGACTTGTGTATATAAATATATGCCTACATACAGATACACACTCCTCAAAGGAAACATTTTTAAGCCAATACTCTTACTGTTAGGTGTCCAAATTAATAGAAATAAGTGTCGGCAAGTATGAATCGTATAATGTAGACACAAGGAAATTAATTCTACAGATGCTGCTTCTATGGACAAATAAATTTTGAAGCCATGTACCATCTCTTGATAAAACTGTTAGTGTTTCATGGTTAGCATAACTTGATCATACCTAAGCTGATTTTTTTTATGAGCCTTTTCATTTGTGTATGAGCCATTCCTGCATATTATTCAACTTCATAAGAACATATTGCATACTTGAGCAAAAACATAAAGCATACTGAGAATATAACTTGACTTGGACAAATTCTAAAGTTTCGCCTAAACAGAACTTAAGCCAATACTAATAGCTCAATGACAACTAACACTTGAAGCCATATTTTTATTCAGACGGAAGGATACGATCTGACTGCAAATCGAGTCTAAAACAAGCACAAATCTGACTGCAAATTGGACTGATAACAGAATGCATACAAGTTCAAGACTTTTACAAGAACCGATGCATCTTTGTAAGTGCAGACTTATAGTTTAACAAGCATACATACATATTAAAACCCAGGCTTGAATAATCAGTAAATTCATGTTAAACAGAGGCATGCAAACAGGACTGCTAACCAATCGAAATGGAATATGAGTCTGGAAATTTTACACAACACAAACTGAATAGCAGCATGACATGATCATCAAAACAGCCCACCATTGATCATTTTCTGCAAGGATATAACAACAATTAGATATTAGAGAATGCAGACTAAATAACGGGCAATCTAGAAAGCATCTTAACTAATTTGTATTTTTTTTAATAAAAACTTAATATCTCATATATATATATAGCCAGGTAACTGAGTGTAAGAGGCTGCAGCAATTCATCGAACACCTTATGGGCATCATCCATGTCCTGCTCCTCCGAATCGAAAATGAAGTATAGCCATCTTCTAGGCTTGAATCATTGTTCTTTTGCCACACAATCATCCTTAGGCATCAATACTTTTTCCTTCATCGGACTTTAGATGAAAAGATTAGGAAGATTCTTCAGCTGGTATAATAACTCTTGAACAAATTACTCAAAGAAGATTCCTTCTCCCATTACGAGATTAGGAGGAGATAAAACAGAGAAAAAATTCAATATGATTAACAGAATGAATTGAAGAGCTGAATATTCCCGATACTTGCATCGAGATGAAGTAAGAAATAATTTGACATGTACCTCAATGTTCGAGGACAGATGAAGACAAATTGCGTCACCTAATTTTTTTTCTGGGCCTATGTCGATCTAGTGATGAACACCCAAAACCCTAATGCCCTAAAGAGGGGTTTTATGATTTGCGGCTGAGTCTGAGAAATTATCTTAGATTGCCTACGTATCCTATTAATTTACAGGAATCAAGTCTTACGTAGTTCCTGGAGTGTCGTATTTATAATGACAACACACGTCCTAACCCTAATATTAAGTCGGTTTGAGTTAATGTCACATTACCCTTAATCAGCCTTAACCGTTGCCCAAGTTATCACATTGTTAATGGGCCTTGACAGCTGGTGCGGACTCTGCCCTCGATGTCGACATAACCGACCTGCGGTACTCGACTCTGGAACCCCATGTCCTACACTGCTCGATAGTCGATTATCGTAGCCCCCGATTCGGAACTCGGTATGTGTAACTCGGCTTATTCGCATCCTGGGGACCAACTGCACGACGACACGTGGAGGGGTGGAACCCGGTATCGTCACGCACGATGAAATCGGATAGAAAATTCCTCACCACTGATTCGATTCAAGTCATCAGCATGTATTGCTTGCTACAGAAGATTTATGAGAGGAGATTGATTGATGAAATCGGGATGTAGGGAGATTAGCGCGACTACGACTTTTCTCGAAAGAAAGCAAATGAATGAAATTAGGGCGACTTCAGCTTTCCCTTTACTTTTTGTGAACAAATCTGCTTTATATATTTTTAACAATTCAGTTTTATTTGTTTGTTTTTTTTTTTTTTGTTTGTTAAGGGAAGTTTTATTTGTAGTAGTATGTTTTTCTATATTGCTTCAAGAAAAATGTTTTTTATAATGTTATTTAATTATTGGGTCAATTCCAAGTGCCTCAACAGATTGTAAAAAAATTACACAATATATGCTATGAGGACGTTTTTTTTGGAAATGTATCCATACAACCTTTTTAACCACACTTGTTGAAAAATGCATCGAAAAATGTGTCACTATAGCTAGTTTTTGTTGTAGTGATTATTGGAATGTTTTGACGATTTTTTGGAGATTTTTAGAGAATGCTCAATGAGGAGATGAATAATTGAAGAATTTTATGATTTGATCGAACCGTTGCAGAATGAAGGTATGTGTAATCGAGCTTTTCGTGTCGAATATTTATTATTATTAAAGTGCTCAAGATTTTTTTTTTATTATTAAGGATTATATTTTATATTTTAGATTTTTAGATTTTTGTTTAGGTATTAAAAATAAAGGAAAATAGACTAAGTGGGCTAGGCCCAAATGGCTGCTATCAGCACTTGAATGTGCGTGAATTGGCTGGGGAGATTTCATTATCATATCACAAAAAAGGCATCATACGTCTGACGAAGACGGCAAAAAGAAGAAACAGCAGCTGCTACTTTTATTTTCATTCCTTCGTGCGCAAAAACATCGTTAGTGTAGAAAATACCAAATTAATAACCGGAAGGAAGAGATCGATTGTCTCTTTTGAGACTACCTTCTAGACAATACTCTATCTAAAAAGTGTCAAAAAGCATGCTATTATTATTAAATATTATTTTAATCAATAGATTATATCCGGATTAATTTTAACCTATTATTACCATTATTCGTTTTCTCCACGATAGTTTATCCTCCATATTTATATTTCTCCACATTCTACGGGTTATCTACGAACTATCGTAAAAATCATATCATTTACCACTATATCACCTAGATTATTCGTTTTCATGATAGTTGATTCTACGGGCTACGAATAAACGTAAACGTTGACGTATTTATCATTTTAATTTGTAATTGACTAAATAACGAATTAATTATCATGTAGAAACAACTAAATCAATTATATAGTCATCAAATTATTGCCCGGAAAACGAATAAATATCAACAAAGCAATGAGGATGAAATCAATTAGGTTTCACAATCGCTTCAATCGAGATTTCAATAACACTTTAACTGGAAATAAACGAAATTAATAACTAACAATTGGTGTAGAAAATACCAAATAATTCATCAAATCATAAAATTCTTCAATCATAAAATCATAAAATTAATTTAATAACTAACCATTAGTGTAGAAAATACCAAATTAATAACCATGTTTATAATGAAAAAAATGGAAAAAATATACATAACATCAACCCTTGGATTAAATATATGTGACTTTTTGTATAGATAAAATGTGTGCCATAACACTTTTATGATACCGTGTGAATTTGAATAGTGAAAACGATTAAAGTTATAAGAAAATGAAAGGAGAGTACTAAATTTGTGATTTAGTAGATACAAAGACATAAAAACCAATAAAGATTAGTCAGAGTGGAAGGGACTCTGGTCGCTTAAGCAAGAGGTCTCGGATTCGAGCCTTTGTGGATACAACAAACCTTGTTAGGAGAGGTTACCTCAATTGATTGGTCTCAAACAATTGTCTGGGATACCTTATGAAAGGGAAAAAAAAAGACATAAAAACATTGTCTCTAATATGCGCATAATAATCATCCATCGCATCCACAAAAGGTCTCCCTCCAAACCTCACAGAAGCAGAAGTATACCTAACCATCTCAATAATAATATTCTTTGATTCCATACACAAACGTAATATTTCACAACTTAGGACGTACAAAACATTGTTTTCCAGTACGACCCCGTCCTCTACAACCCCTACCACGTCCCCGGCCTTTTCCTCCTACACTTCCTTCGTCAAACCGATGTACCATATTCTCCACTAACTTACCTTCCCATCCCCTTCTTATTAGGACTCATTAAGCACACCTGCATTCATAGCTACCATTTTCGAGGAAAGAATTATGTCCAATCGTTGAAAAGGTAATGAAAAACCGACAAATCTGGTTTAATAAGGACCATATTTGTCTCGGTAGTTCCCAACACATTCCTAGCATTATCGTTATGCTCACTTAACCTCTGACGATGCTCAACTCGATGCATCCTTAGCTCAGTGTCGTCGAGGATCTCGAACTGGTTGGAAGTTGGAGAAACAATATTCTTTAGTTTGTCACTGTCATCATGCACCGCTGCTTCTTGTTGTTTTGTCCTAGCTATTCCCCCACTCCATATTCTCATCTTCCTCTAATGCACATAAACGCTTTGAGTCTTCTACTTCGTGTTAAGATCATTGTGATATCCCACATTGGGAATGTGAGAAAATCATTATTTCATTATAAGTGTGAGACATAAAGGTCTTGTCAACTCGGGTTAGCCCTTTTAGACCAATAGAGAACAATGGTCTAAGTACTTAACCAGATCCTTTATGGCTCACTTACCGATACAAGACCCGGGGTTTGGGAGCGTTAAAATTGGTATCAAAGCTGACTACCAGACGGAACTAAGTGTCACACAGTCTCTTACCAGACGGAACTAAGTGCCACACTGTAAGACACGGTGTGGCCACCTCTAGAATCCTCTGGTAGAGACGAGTCTAAGACAAATCTTGGTGATGATGCATCTTGCTTATAAGAGGAGATAATATGATATCCTATATTGGGAATGTGGGAGAATCATTAAGACCCGGGGTTTGGGAGCGCTAAAATTGGTATCAAAGCCGACTACTGTCTGGTAGAGACGAGTCTAGGACAAATCCTGGCGAGGACGCCCCTTGTTTATAAGGAGAGAAATATGATATCCTACATTGGGAATGTGGGAGAATCATTAAGACCTGGGGTTTGGGACTGTTAAAATTGGTATCAAATCCGACTACCAGACGGAACTAAGTGTCACACCGTCTCTTACCAGACGGAACTAAGTGCCACACTGTAAAAGACGGCCACCTCTAGAATCCTCTGGTAGAGACGACTCTAGGATAAATCCTGGTGAGGACGTCCCTTGCTTATAAGGGGAGAAACATGATATCCTATATTGGGAATGTGGGAGAATCATTCCCCCCTTATAAGTGTTATAAGGGAGGATAATGTGATATCCCACATTGGGAATGTGGGAGCCACACCGTCTCTTACAAGACGGTGTGATATCTCACATTGAGAATGTGGGAGAATCATTACATAGGGACGAGTCTGGGACAAATCACAGCGAGGACACCTCTTGCTTATAAGGGGATATAATGTGATATCCCATATTGAGAACGTTATAGGGGAGATAATGTGATATCCCATATTGAGAATGTGGGAGAATCATTACATTCATTTTATAAGGAAGATAATGTGATATCTCACATTGGGAATGCGGGAGTCATGCCGTCAATGTGATATCCCATATCGGGAATGTGGGAGCCATACTGTTTCTTACCAGACGGTAGTATGATATTCCATACTGGGAATGTGGGAGAATCATTACCTCTTTATAAGTGTTATAAGAAGGATAATATGATATCCCACATTGGGAATGTGGGAGCCACACCGTCTCTTACCAAACGGAATTAAGTGCCACACCGTAAGAGACGGTGTAGCCACCTCTAGAATCCTCTGGTCGGGACGAGTTTGGAACAAATCCTGACAAGGATGCCATTGCTTATGGGGGAGATAATGCGATATCCCACATTAGGAATGTGGGAGAATTATCACCTCCCTTGTGTATAAGGGGATATAATGTGATATCCGACATTGGGAATGTGGGAGAATTATTACCTTCTTGTAAGTGTCATTATAAGTGTCAGACATAAATGTCTTGTCAACTCGGGTTAAACGTTTTAAACCAAGAGGGGACGGTGATTTAAGTAGTTAAACGGATCCTTTATGACTCACTTAGCGCTACCAAACCCAAGGTTTGGGAGCGTCACAATCATCCTTTGAATACAGCAGATCGCGTTTTTAATTTGTTCTTCAACCCTTTTTTCCTCCTGTCTTTGAAAATTTTCAAGTTTTGAAGCCAACACGGTTTCTTCCATTCCCATCAAGCCATCCTTCTTGGTCTAGGCCCTAGGTCTTTGAAATTCGTCAAAATTTTAGGATTATTTATAAACTTAAAAACACTATTTGTCAATATTTTATAGAATGTTTATCGTGAATAGCACAAAATCTGCGCATACCGTTGTACTAAAACCAATTGGTATTAGTAAATGTGCTACTATATTTCCTTATAGGCCCCCTCAAGTGTGGGCCTATAAGAGGGGGGAGAGACCCAACACTTGATTTGTTTTTTTTTTTTTGTTTGGGAAGTGCAGGCTTGTTAGAAGAGAGAGACCCAACAATTGGTTTTTTTTTGTTTTTAATTGTGCTAAAAGCATGGTTCAAATTCAGGATCTTCTACTCTGATGCCATATTAAGATCAAGCGCTTACCGTTGTACTAAAATCAATTGGTATTAGTAAAGGTGCTACTATATTTCCTTATATAGAGGATATGTATTTTGTTCATTACATGTAATACAGATGAGTTAGATATTATGTATATACATATCTCACTTGATATTTTGATTCAAATGATGTTTAAATGATGTGAATGACTCAAATATTTATTTTACAAATTTACTTTGTCGTGACAAAACGGTAAGTATTCTTATACAGTAACAAAACGGTTTCAATTGTTTGATGTAAAGTACTTCATCCGTTCCAAAATAACCGTTGCAGTTGCCAAAATATTTTTCAGACCTCCCACCTGGGGTCCTGGCCTGATCTACAAATCGATATGGGGCTCATGGCCCTTATGTTCGTTGCTTTTCTCTCTCTTCATTTATTATGCGGCATTCCTTGAATGACACGTGGCAAGGGCTAGTCCGACCCTCGTCAATAACATTAATTATATTTAAGAACATTATAGTCATTTCATTGTAAATGTTAATGCATTAACTCACATCCTTAATTTTAATATACGTGATTTTGGCAACTGCCTTAGATAAATTGGAACGGAGGGAGTACCAGCCAAGGTTACTAATTTTATGATATAATTGTTACTACCCGACTCGAAAACCCGAATGCGTTCCCAGATACGGATCGTTCGGCCGTAACCAGAGAATAATATACAATTTTCTCGTGTCACGAAGTCTCGTGAGGTGTGCTAAAATCATAAATACGGTAGCTAAAACGTCCCAACACAACATTACTATAAGTAAAACATTTTTGTGCTTATAACATCACAAATTCCTAACCACACACCAGTTCATCTTTCAAAATAAATAATACAACCTTATTATGACAACATAAGCTTCAACCGTACTAAGTACCTCAATACCTCCTCCACAGTTAGTACTTCGAGATGTCTACAACTCTTCATAGATGATACCCTGGACGCAAGAGTAATCCACTGAAATGGGGAAGGTTGGAGCATAGACAACTTCCATCCTTGATCTCTTGTTGCTACGAAAACCAATCATCTGAAAGATGCAAAAAATGATAATGTATGAAGCTTAGTAAGAAAACCACCTTTACATCAATGAGAACTAATATATGTTAACTAATATATGTTACTAGGATCAAGACAAATTTCCATTTTCTCTTTCACAAAAATGGATATGCAGATTGATAGTACAACTATATTACTTAATCAAACTACAACAATAAGTGAACACTTACTGAAACATAGGGGTGTGCAGATAAATTGGAAAACTGGACTAACTGACTGGACTGAACCAAACCAAACCGAAAATCACAAACCGCAGTTTTCCAATTAGTTTTTTTATTAGATAAAAACCGAACCGGACAAACAACCCAATTTTCGGTTTTGTAGGAAAAAACCGTGTATAACCTGAACCGAACCGAAATATAATATATAATTAAATATATGTATATTATATAAATATAATTTGAATACCCTAAAGCTAAACATGACTAAAAACTCGCCGCCGCTCTTCACTCTTCACTCTTCAGAGTTCTGAGTCTTCAATTCTTCTTACCCGACCCTTGGCTTCCATTGTGTGGCATTTCAAGTTCTGCCACTCTGGAAGGCGGATTCTCCGGCCACCTTCAGTACTATACTCTGATTAAGTATCCGTCTCTCTTTGCGATCCCACCATTGTCATATATCTGAAATTTTCCGACTCCATTTTCGGTAACAATTCTTTGTTTTCCTGGATCTTTTTTAGAGTTGTATATATGCGGGAAGTGTTGTGTTCCCCGCTTCATTGTAGGGATTTAGAATATGTTGGAAAAAATGCAAGTTGCGTTAAGAGCATCCTTTGTTTAATTTGTGCTAAAGTAATTATTAAGGCAATTTTTGTATTTATCGGTTGTCAAAGAAATGATCCTTATGTTTCTTTCTGCTTAGTATATTGGCATAGCGAGTTTCATCCGGATGTGTTAGTGCAATGCACATTGATTGGGTACAGATTCAACCGGGAGTTTTTAGGTTTTTCTGGAAATTTAAAAACAGTTGAAAAACCAAAACTGAACCGAACTAGACTGTATTGGTCCAGTTCAGTTCAGATTACTGAGCAGTTCAGTTTAGAAAAAATGAAAACCGTCGGTACAGTTTGGTCCAGATAATTAAAAAAACTGACCGGACTGAACTATGTACACTCCTACTGAAACATAAATAACACAATAATTCATGCTATACTATACGACTGGACAAACTTTAATGTTGACAACTTTAGTGAACTTTACTATGCTTGCAACTATACTGTTTTATGGTTTATAAGTACTACGCCATATTTATTTTATCCTAATGTGGAGGGTCTAATAACTGAATTGTATGACAGACCGGATATGTCCACTATTTCATCTCGTGAATGAGGCCTGACCGGCTCCGGCATGTTCTTCCTATTTTATCTCGGGTGTCAGGACAGATGTTGGAGACCCTCGAGTATTCAATATCCTTTGTCTGTTTCATACTTAACCATGAACCACATTGTATGTACATTCTTTACAAGGTAACCACTTTTCACCATACTTTACTGTTCTTTTCTTTCCTTTTTCATTTACATACCATACAACACTATATCATACATACTACTAACAATACACTTTGATCACATATCACAAACTTTACATACTTAAACACTTATTTATCATTTAACCATACCATGAACATAATTTCTAAACAGACACTAGCATATTTACAACATACCACACA
Source organism: Gentiana straminea (assembly GCA_036785695.1). Taxonomy (NCBI): domain Eukaryota; kingdom Viridiplantae; phylum Streptophyta; class Magnoliopsida; order Gentianales; family Gentianaceae; genus Gentiana; species Gentiana straminea. The sequence continues at coordinate 3,246,806 of JAVUPR010000426.1, read as the reverse complement.
TTGCACATAGCAAGTTACTTGTTCATTCTAAGACATATTCTTATAAGATCATTCCATTTATACATGAGTATCAACATTAACCAATCCCTAAAACATGATTTCTAAGCCACAATATTCTGTCCAAACATTCCTTATTTCAATGATTCCTACATTATTAAACATGTACACTAAGCCATTTCTAGCACATTTAAAGGACATATGTACTACGATGATGACTATGTTAGGTGTAGTGCCCGAAAGACAATTTGTGTAATTGTTTTTAATAATGAATGACAGAATTTATCTCACCTTATTACTTGCTTTGTGCTTGTAAAGTAATACACTGCGCAAACCCTAAGTATATCGTATGTAACCACTTAACTCGGTGTATGGATTACACGTGAGGATTGAGTTAGTGGTGATATACTTAAATCCTGTTAGTCCGTGGTGAACTTAATCGAGTTTAGGGTCTCTTGATTAAAACACCAATAATGCGTCCGAACACCTTAGGGTGTGATAGTCTTATCCGGACTGTCGGTAGAGGTACCTACGTGGGGCATTTATATATGATGGCATTCATATAGGATTTGGACCGATTTAATCGTATTTCTCGGTATAATTCCGTAATCGAGGAATCTTATTAAATCATTAGATGATCATATATGGATCAACCTTAATCCCGAGGTGATCACGGGATGCGCTTGTCCCGGGGTAGTGTTTGATGTGTTAGTTACGGTTCACTTTAATATGTGTTCCAAGCCACTTCTCATTGGCACTATCTCCGGATGAGTGAGTAGTTCGATTTTCACGGACATGGAATCCATTCCTTCCCCGCGGGAAGTAGAGAGACGAGTCCCTTGTTTGTTAGCCCTAAGAAAGTGATCGATCCCGGGAGTTCACATTTGACTAATTAGCTACTAGTCGGATATGTGTACTAATTGATCATTAGGGGGTTAATGGTAAATAAGGATAAGATATTCGAGTCGGGTTCACGGAGACTTCCCACTCGGAATGGACGATCTATGGAGGGTTAATCCGTATGTAGTGATTATATCAATGGACGCTTATTCGCTCATGGGTTGAGTATAAGTATACATCTATAATCGGTAGAGTTCGGTTTCGGGTTTATGGTGGCGTAATCCCGGAATTAATAATTAATGTACTTTCGATCGATGAATAATTAATTATTGGAGCTACGGTTATAGGTCCATGGTCCCCGATGTGGCTTCGTAATTCGGACTAGTAATCTTGTTACTTGGGCCTCAGTGATAATTAATTGGCTGGGCTAATTAATTGATATGCATGGATATTATTTAGTTGGGCTAAATAATATAATACACATAAAAGACATTTTATGTGGGCTTTTTGACCCTAAAGGTGGCGCCAATATCATCATTTAATTAGAGAGAAATTAGTTTTCTTGGATAATTATTTGACATGTGATTTATCTTTTATTTGTTAAACGATAATTCATGGAATATTAGATAATAATGTGATTTATCCTAATTTGTTTGGGATAATCATTTTATTTATCTTTTATTTGGAAAAGGATTAATGTGATAATTATCACTTAATTATTTAATCCTTGGAGGACATTGATTACTCTCCTATATAAAGAGAGTTCTCCAAAGTCTAATAAAAAAAGGTACTATTCACGTCACTATTCACCGAGAGAAATTGACCGAATAATTTCGGCCTCTATTCTTAGGATTCGAGTTGGAAAAATCTTCGGGATTTTTCTGGTTGCATATCAAGGAGGCTCGTGTATCAAGAAGGGTGTCCACCAACCGCCGTTTGGAGAACACATCGGAAGATCAAGGCTTCTCTTCCCTATATTGGTAACATGATCTTAACCCCCTTGTAGTAGTTTAAGTCCTTTAATTATGTGTTTTGATATATAAATCGTGATCCATCCGCTGCGCGTAGATCTTATTCGTTTAGATCTAAGAACCTGCATCCATCATGTGGTATCGGAGCCATGTTCCACGATTTATATAGTCATAATCATAATTAAACGATTTAAAGGAGTGGAATTGCATGTAGGTGATATTTTACTTATTATTATGTATTAATAATTTTTAAATTGCTATGGTTGAAGAGATGGATTGGGGTTGGCACCGTTTTCCCGTTAGATCTATTGTAAACTAATATAAACGATGAAAATTCGTTCATATGAGTATAGGAAATTATGTAATTCATGTATTATTGCAATTTTAATTTCCAGAAAATAGATCTGTACATTAGCTGTTTAGTCTTTTCGTTTTTTCCGTTGTTTGAGCCGTTAAAACGAAGATCCCTCCGGTCAGGATCAATATTGGAAGTTGATGAACAATCTCACAAATTTTGGTGTCGATCAGAGTCTGTTTGGGTTTCTGTTCGTTGCTGCGAAGTGGCTGCTGTAACAGAAAAACGCAGGATTCACAGAAACCCTAACTGTGACTTCTTCGATTTTCTGGGAACAATTGGACCGTTCAAATTAAAATCCGACCGGTCAGATCGATAATCATGGAGTTTTGGACGTGAGATAACATTTTCAGGACGATCGGGATTCATCTTGATCCCCGATCGGCCTCGGGAAGTAAATGATGCGCTGCTGTAAGAGTCTGTTTCAGCAGCAAGTTGGGCGGCTCACTGAGGAATATTGACAAGTCAAAGCTCCAATCCGACCGTCCATCTTCAAGTACGAAGAATGAAGATCAGATCTGGAAAGTTTCGTCCCGATCCGAGTTCGTTTGATAGTCCGATCGTCGAAGATTCTTAACAGCTGCAGATTAGGGTTTTAATTTATTTTCGAGTAGATTAGTTACGGGGGTGCCAACGGTCCATCTCGGTGTTTATTTTCCGCACTAGTATACATGTGTAGATTGTATGAGTAGAACCGGAAAATTGCCATGACATGCATCATATCATGAATTCCACTCCATATGCATACATGTAGAAATTAATTCGAGGAATTAGTTAGCCATGTATAAAACACACGATTAGTTTTAATTAATTGTTTGATATTAATTAGAAACTAATTAGGGTAAAAACCGAGGAACACGGGTTTTTTCAATCGTCGAGGTTGGGTGATGGATTCTCGGTGAATCCCACTCTGCGAAAGCATAAGGAGTAAAATCCCGAAACCTCGTGGTTAAGGTGTTGGATTCTTGGTGAATTCCACCTTACCTACGACGAGATTACGTTTTTGTTCCGTAGTGTCTACGTGAATGTTTGATGTTTAAGGATTGGATAATCACGGGCAAACAGGTTCGAAAGTGGTTTAACCACGGTTGGGTGGTCAACGGTAGCTACGGCTCAATCGACTTCACCCTCCACGTGTGGCGTTTGCACGGGGGTCCGGCAATGCGAGCCATCCGAAGAGCCGCTACGGCTCAACGGAGCTCTCCTAGCCTTGACCCGTCCGACGGCCACATATGTTCTAACGAATAGGTCGGGTGGGCTAGCCCACATAACCGACAACATTCGGGCCTATGATTTATTGTTCCTTAATGAAACATCAAGTCCAAAAACGTGATCAGTAAACCCACCACTTTTTCAAAATATTGAGTGGGAGCGGGAGAGGCGACAGCCGACCCCACGGCCTCTACTGTTGACACAAGCAACGTGAGAGAATGGTGACGCCTCGTGCCGGCTTTGATTTCGGCCCCCTAAGGAAGGCCTTCACCGCTATCAAAATTCAAGGCTTGGTCTCCGAAAGGATAGGATTTTGGGTACTCGTCGGGTCACTGACCGACCCTAAGGCGGCACACTCGGGGTCTACCTAAAAATCGAGACGATAGGTCACACTCATAAAGGGTATTTTTGGTAGTACCTTGGCTGAAAAAGGAAAGGTGATTGACGATCACAAATGAGATGTTCGATTCTCAATCGATCTTCAATATTAATCGAAACCTCTTTGACCTACCACTAGGCGGCACGAGGCATTAGATTAAATCCTTGGAACGGTAGGATAGACTATAAGTACTTAGTTTATGTTCCTAAAATTTTAGTAGTGTATGATTTGGATTTATTTTCTGTCAAATTTTACAAGCGTAATATATATATCTCTCTAAGGTGCTAGGCTTGCTAGTGTAAAATTGACTAGTAATGACTTCGTTAAAAAGTGGTAAGTAAGCTGGAACGTTGTATTTATTAATCTCACATACGATTAATTTTTCGGAAGAGATATTTCTCTTGAAGCCTTCAAAACTTAAGTGACGTAAATAGGCATGTCACTATCGTTTGTCACTCGTGCTTTGAACGAGAGACAACCGTAGTTAGTTTGAAAGATGATTGGGACGATAAAATTCTTCTAGTGAATTGTGTAGTGTCTACACGAGAAATTTTACGATAGAAAAATTGGAGAATCATAAATTAAAGTGTCGCTAGTTAGACGGTATTTGGAACCGATAAACTAGTGGGAGCTTTTATACTATGTTTTTCGATTTATTAGAAAATCGGTCCCACCGGTAACACTTTCATTAGACATCCCACGAGTTCACGAGTAGTGTCTACTCAAACGAACTGCTAGTTCAAGACTATTCCCTTTTAAGGAAAGTTAAGAATGGGAAAGAATGTCTATAAGTGTTAATCATCTTAACTAAAACTTTGAGACTAAACCGAAACATTAATTAAAGAAAGTATAGGATAAGGAAAGTGATTTCGGATCACTAACCAATGAATCCTTAGCGACTTTCTTAACCGAGTAACTTGACTCGGTAGCTTAGTTCTTTGGAAGAACAATGAAGCTGTGCATTAATAAAGTAACAACGGGCAGTAATTTCAGCTAGAATAGTGGGAGTGATATAAGGAAATGAATTTCGGATTCTATCCTTGAATATCACAGAAAAATTTATTTTTCTGTTTACAGATTCGTTGAAACAAATGGATTCACTTTCGTCTCGATATTGCAGTTGCCTTAAACAAAGTGAAGATGACATTTGTAGTACGAATCGAGACTCGGACTTTTGTTTGATAAAAGACAAACCACTAAGTAAAGCTGAATAGGTATGTGTAACACATCTAAAACTATTAAAGTTAAAAGGTTTCCGTATTAAGATAAACGACTTTTCAATATCTATTAATTAGTGCATATATCCTAGAGACAAGACCTGCTGACTGGCTAAGGGTGATTCCTATCTCCCAGTCTTGGAACACTATCTCAAAGGAACAATGACTAAGTTTCCTTTCAATCGGGAAAGGGTAATAGATTTGAAGGGGTAACATAGCTTGTTCACCATGACCTTCGGGGTCTAGTGAGAGATACAAGCTAGTGGGAGATTTTGAGTGGTGACATTCTGTCTGATAACTACTCAAAACACTGGTTGGTTTATCGAAAGAATACGAGGAGGAGTCTCTGATTTTAGCAGAGAATAGAGTATTCCATGCTCAGAAATAGGCTATCGCATAGTCTTGGGACTGATGCTCGGCCTGCCTCCTAGTGGAATGTTAGACTTGCCCTATATGGTTATTGATATGCTACAATACACTGCTAAACTCGATTAAGATAATTCGTTGCAAAATAACGGTTAACATTATTATGTAAACCGAGAAGTCTACCTAGAAGATGCTAGTGAGTTTATGGATAAGGAGTGAATTCGGTTCACACCACTTCCATAAATGTAGGCATTTAGCATTTAATGCTTAAAGGTAGGATTTGGAAATTTTGCGCATACGTTCGATTGTATTTGTTTGTGAAACATCTTAATGAGACGAGTGAAGGTTGATTATAAGATTCTTGAGATCGAAAGTGACGGTTGAACTGTCACAAGCCTTCGATAGAATCTATAAGTAACAACCTTAAACCTTGGAGTACGGTTACCCAAAGGTAGTTACTATCGATTTAATCGGACCACGTCCAACATCGGTTGTTGGTGATTACAACGATAAATACTACTAGATCAGGATGTCAATCCACCACGCAGTGGGAGTATGGTTTAACCATTGACCCATTGTATTTTTGTGGACTTTACGGTCTGCTGGGGTGATTGATAACCTATGGCTCTTAGTGGGCTGTTAGGATTCTGATCATAGAGGTTGTTTTGTCAGCCTTAACCCTGTAAATGGAGTTTTTGTACTCCAGTTTTGTTCAGTCTATTGTAGAACCACCTGAGTGTCTCAGGCCCAGTGGGAGCAATTGGATCTACATAGAAAAGAGACGAATAAATAGGAAAGTTTAAACTTTCGAGCGCAAAGTTGAGTGGTATAGGGGTGATTCCACGACAAGTAGAGAGTTAACCGGACCTTGAACTCTCTCACCACTCGATCTTGCTAGATTTCGTTAGAAAGCGAGAAAATAGGGGTGATTCCACGAGACTTTCTTGCTTTGAACAACGGAATCGAATTCATTCGAACGAGAGGGTTTTAGCTAAGAATGAATAACGGATTCGTTACAAAGCGAGAAGATAGGGGTGATTCCCTAAGACCTTTTTTGCGAGACTAACGATATCTTAATTCATTCGAAAGAACCTTTGGTAGGAGGCACTGCCATGGCTTATATCCTTTGTGGATTTAAGAGAACCTCTCGGTCATTTAAAAGTCACATGTTTTAAAATATGTGGACTTGACCAAAATATTGATAAGTTTTTCGTAGACTGGATATCAATATTGGTAATGTAGTAGTAGTATTAGTGTTCATAAATGATAACACTAAAACAGTTGGAAACAACATGGGTGTGCTATCTGAAGTCGGAAACTAACACGCCAAGATTCTCTGGATGAGAGAATTGGACTATGTTCTAAGAATCTGATTCGGTCAAATTCACGAGAATGAGTCATTGGCTATCCCACTGATCTTATTGAATAAGATGATTATGCATATATGGTTGCAGCATTCATCGAGAGTTGTCCTACCCTACCTCTCAGGAATGATTCTCCAAATCTTCGGATAAAGAGAAAATGGGATAGAGTCTCTCTTGGATAAGGGCAAGTCAGCTTAAAACGAGTCAATTGCGGTTGAATCTTGGATTCAAGCAATAAGTAGCGGTTTAGTACGTCCTCAAGTATCTTTAGAGAACGAGGAATCATATGCTTGTATATTCGGTGCAAACTTGAATATGGTTGACTACAACGATTCGACTTGTAGTCAGATTAAGGATGATCATTACGTTGATCTCGGGCTCAGTGTTTACTCATAGTGCTTAGAATTTCCTTTTTGGTCTGGGAGTAATTCCAGGTCTGATAAGCCGATATCACTTCAGTGAAGAAATAGCTTAGAAGGATCTTCTCAGTCACTAGAGGTCGAAAGCATATTGAGAGAGAGTACCGCCTGATTAGATGGACCGGCAACGTTTCGTCTCGGGCCGACAACCAAACTGATCAGTGTACCAAGTCTGGTGCTTGGAGGGTACGACATTGAGGAATATATATCATCTGCTTTTAGAGCAAGTGGGAGATTGTTGTGAATAAGATGAGAAAGGGTGTGCTCTAAAAACAATCGTTGCTTGTCATTTCGTGCAAGTGGGAGATTGTTAGGTGTAGTGCCCGAAAGACAATTTGTGTAATTGTTTTTAATAATGAATGACGAATTTATCTCACCTTATTACTTGCTTTGTGCTTGTAAAGTAATACAACTGCTTTGCAAACCCTAAGTATATCGTATGTAACCACTTAACTCGGTGTATGGATTACACGTGAGGATTGAGTTAGTGGTGATATACTTAAATCTGTTAGTCCGTGGTGAACTTAATCGAGTTTAGGGTCTCTTGATTAAAACACCAATAATGCGCCCGAACACCTTAGGGTGTGATAGTCTTATCCGGACCGTCGGTAGAGGGTACCTACGTGGGGCATTTATATATGATGGCATTCATATAGGAATTTGGACCGATTTAATCGTATTTCTCGGTATAATTCCGTAATCGAGGAATCTTATTAAATCATTAGATGATCATATATGGATCAACCTTAATCTGAGGTGATCACGGGATGCTTGCTTGTCCCGGGGTAGTGTTTGATGTGTTAGTTACGGTTCACTTTAATATGTGTTCCAAGCCACTTCTCATTGGCACTATCTCCGGATGAGTGAGTAGTTCGATTTTCACGGACATGGAATCCATTCCTTCTGCGGGAAGTAGAGAGACGATCCCTTGTTTGTTAGCCCTAAGAAAGTGATCGATCCCGGGAGTTCACATTTGACTAATTAGCTACTAGTCGGATATGTGTACTAATTGATCATTAGGGGGTTAATGGTAAATAAGGATAAGATATTCGAGTCGGGTTCACGGAGACTTCCCACTCGGAATGGACGATCTATGGAGGGTTAATCCGTATGTAGTGATTATATCAATGGACGCTTATTCGCTACATGGGTTGAGTATAAGTATACATCTATAATCGGTAGAGTTCGGTTTCGGGTTTATGGTGGCGTAATCCCGGAATTAATAATTAATGTACTTTCGATCGATGAATAATTAATTATTGGAGCTACGGTTATAGGTCCATGGTCCCCGATGTGGCTTCGTAATTCGGACTAGTAATCTTGTTACTTGGGCCTCGGTGATAATTAATTAATTGGGGGCTAATTAATTGATATGCATGGATATTATTTAGTTGGGCTAAATAATATAATACACATAAAAGACATTTTATGTGGGCTTTTTGACCACTAAAGGTGGCGCCAATATCATCATTTAATTAGAGAGAAATTAGTTTTCTTGGATAATTATTTGACATGTGATTTATCTTTTATTTGTTAAACGATAATTCATGGAATATTAGATAATAATGTGATTTATCCTAATTTGTTTGGGATAATCATTTTATTTATCTTTTATTTGGAAAAGGATTAATGTGATAATTATCACTTAATTATTTAATCCTTGGAGGACATTGATTACTCTCCTATATAAAGAGAGTTCTCCAAAGTCTAATAAAAAAAGGTACTATTCACGTCACTATTCACCGAGAGAAATTGACCGAATAATTTCGGCCTCTATTCTTAGGGTTCGAGTTGGAAAAATCTTCGGGATTTTTAAGTTGCATATCAAGGAGGCTCGTGTATCAAGAAGGGTGTCCACCAACCGCCGTTTGGAGAACACATCGGAAGATCAAGGCTTCTCTTCCCTATATTGGTAACATGATCTTAACCCCTTGTAGTAGTTTAAGTCCTTTAATTATGTGTTTTGATATATAAATCGTGATCCATCCATTTGCGCGTAGATCTTATTCGTTTAGATCTAAGAACCTGCATCCATCAGACTATAATGTATTATGTATTATTGGTTATATTTATGTATTAAGGCTAGTTTAGTCATTGTATAGAATTATGGAAGCACTGAGAGTGGCTATATACTTGTACCCTGTGATTGGTGAATGGAATACAAAATACAATGACCGAAATTGGACATGGTATCGGAGCCAGTGCCCTAGCATATCTCGAAAAAAAAACCTTAGCAGCTTCGTCTTCTTCAGCAGGACCGGCATGCCTATAGTGGCTGAGCTAGACAAGATTTGCCACGGTACTAGACTATCGTCCAAGAGCAAAGGTTGCTGCTTCTTGATGTTAGTATGCAGCAACCAACCAATGATGCCATGACAGCGTTTAACGAGCAGCCGGAGAGACGTAACTGGCGGACTTGTTTTCTAAATCCACTCACAGAAATAGTGATGGGGACGATGTGGACTCCTCCTTTCAAGCACACAATTACTCCGATCGGTAAGGTGATTGTCCCCAGCCTGGGCATGGCGGCGGCGGCGGGAATCGTTATGGTGCCACACGTCATTCTGAATTTTGAGTTATTGTAAGTGGCCTTCCATCATTTGCTTCATGGCAAGATTTGAAGAATCACATGCGAAGAGTTGGAGATGTGTGCTTTGCTGAAGTTTCACGTGATGCAGAGGGAACATATGGTTTGGTCGACTACACAAATTTCAATGACATGAAATATGCAATCCGAAAGCTTGATGACTCTGAGTTCAGAAATCCTTGGACAAGGACATTAATTTGTTCGGGTAAAGGAATATAGAGGTAGTCCATCACACAGTCGGAGTAGGAGTAGGATTCAGGACGGACCAGGGGCTCGTGGTGGTCCTTGTACCGGTGCGAATGGACAAGAACATGATGTGGCCGGAAGTTCATCCTAGCTTAAGGTGAATCAGGTCAGTCCTTCCAGCTCGGTTCAACCCATTACGGCTTCAGGTTCACATCACCCCTTAAAGGAATCTAGACTCATGAACATAACACTGGCCCAATGGCAAGGAATTTTAGATCTTTTAAATAGCTCTAAATCGCGAGATCGATTGACCGGTAAGTACTCGTGGATTATTGATACTGGGGCAATCACCACGTGACAGGTGACCAAAATTTCTTTGTTGATTTACGACCTATAGGACATTGTCCTACTGGCTTACCGGATGGTAGTTCGTCATTTGCAACTCATATGGGAACAATTATCTTGTCTGAAAATTTACGGCTTACGAATGTTCTATATGTACCGAAATTAAATTGTAACTTGATTTTGGCCTCTCAATTCTCGGATGATCATCGTTGTGTTATGCAGATTACTGCTCATTTATGTATTATGCAGGACCGAGTGACGAGAACAATGATTGGACTGGGTGAGCGTGTGGATACTCTTTTTCTGTTCTTGGGAGTTCCAGAGGTTCGGGTTATGGCAGTTGATGGTGGATAGACTAGAGATTTGTGGCACCGGCGTTTAGGACACCCATCAAAAAAGGTACTTCGACAGATGCCTAATATTTGTATTCCCAAACCTTTAAATAAATATGGACGTGATATTTGCTTTCGGAAAAAGCAGCCTCGTAAACCTTTTCCCCTAGGTGAGAATAAAGCTAGAAGTATTTTTTAATTGATACATTGTGATTTATGGGGTCCCTATAGTGTTCCTTCGACTTGTGGTGCTACGTATTTTTTGACTGTTGTTGATGACTACTTTCTATCGGTTTGGATACATTTTTTGTTGAATAAAATGGAGGTCGAGATTGTTTTCATGGATTTCGTCGCTTTAATTTCTCGTCAATTTGAGGTTACCTTTAAACGAGTGCGTAGTGACAATGGGACGGAGTTTAGGCCTTTACTTCCTTATTTTCGTAAAGAGTGTATCATTTTTGAAACCTCGTGTGTTGGTACTCCTAAACAGAATGAGAGGGTAGAACGGAAACATCGGCACATACTTAATGTTGCACGCGCACTACGTGTTGATGGTCATTTGCCCCATAAGTTTTGGGGGAGTGTGTTATGGCTGCCACTTATATCATTAACCGAACCCCATCTAGTATTTTGAGTAACAAGACGCCTTATGAGTCTTTTTTGGCAAGAAGCCGGACTTATCGATTCTTAGAATTTTGGGATGTTTATGTAATGCCATGACCATCGTCACACGCATAAATTTGCTAGCCAAAGTCGTAAGTGTGTGTTCTTAGGATATCCCTTTGCAAAGAAAGGGTGGACTTTGTACGACCTAGATACAGTGGAGATTTTTGTTTCTCAGGATGTGAAATTTTTTGAACACGTTTTCTCTTTTTCCCAAACTGACGATAGTGGCTCTTCTTGCTCGCTTACCCGGTTGTTGATGACGCTGGCATAGATGATTAAGGGTCTGTAGCTTGTCCTCCCCCCAGGAATCCACCATTGCCGGATTCTCCGGTTGAGGGGGGACACAAGATGGAACACGTAATCCGGGTAACACTCTCGCACTATCACCATAATCTCGACTGCCAGGTGATAGTGGGGAAGAATTAGGCAAAGGTCGGCGACAAAAGATACCGAACTCACATTTTCAAGATTTTGTGACGCATACTTTAATTGAACATAAAAGTCCCTCTCCACGCTCTTCCATTCCGACGGCATCCTCAGGTACTTCATATCCTCTTATGCATTTTATTAATCATGATATGTTTTCTGATAAACATTGCAAGTACCTCGCAACCATTACAGTTGGTAATCCTCCTAAATCGTTTAAGGAGGCTGTCAAACATGAGGGGTGGCGTAAGGCCATGGCAGAAGAAATTCAAGCTCATGAGGATCAGGGTACTTGGGTATTAGAACCCCTTCCTCCTGAGAAAAAGGCATTGGGAAGTAAGTGGGTGTATACCGAGAAATATGATGAGAATGAGGTGCTGCAACGGTTGAAAGCTGGTTTAGTGGCGTTTGTGCACCATCAAAAAGAATGTATTGATTACACAGAGACGTTCGCCCCGGTGGCGAAAATGGTTACGGTTCGGACTTTTTTTAGTGTTGCGGCAGTCAAACAGTGGGACATTCGCCAGATGGATGTCCATAATGCTTTCTTGCATGGGGATTTGGAGGAGGAAACTATATGAAAATCCCTCCCGGGTTTGAGAATCGGGGATCAAATTTGGTTTGCCAGATGCGCAAATCATTGTGCGGGTTGAAACAGGCGCCAATATGTTGTTTTGCAAAGCTTGCCTCGGCTTTACGGGAATATGGCTTCCGTCAATCTTCTTCGAATTACTCCTTATTTACCTTGACTTGTGATGCGATACAGCTCGTTGTGCTCGTGTACGTGGATGATATGATAATCCCGGGTAATGATAAAGTTGCATTGACGATTTTTAAACAATATTTGGGTCAGTGTTTCAAAATGAAGGACCTCGGTGCTCTAAAATATTTCCTTGGCATCAAGGTCGCGAGGCAAATAGACGTGATTTTCTTGAATCACAGGAAATATGCACTTGACATTATACATGAGGCAGGCTTACTTGGGAGGAAACCTGCAGATTTCCCATTCGAACAAAATCACAAGCTCGCACTTGCCACTGATGCCTTGTTGACTGATCGAGGTCCGTACAAACGGCTGATTGGCCGGCTTATATATCTTGGGGTCACATGACCCGATCTCACATATTCCTTGCATGTCTTATCTCAGTTTAGGCAGACACCTTGGAATGATCATTGGGAGGCGGCCTTATGACTTGTTCGTTACTTGAAGAAACATCTTGGGCAAGGTATTCTGCTGTGATCCGATAGTTCTCTTATCCTAGAAGGGTGGTGTGATTCTGATTGGGCTAGTTGCCCTCTTACTTGATGTTCATTAAGTGGTTGGTTTGTTTTTCTTGGTCTTTCGCCCATCTCTTGGAAGTCCAAGAAACAAACCACGGTGTCTCGATCCTCGACCGAGGCGGAATATCGATCGATGTCTACTATTACATGTGAGTTCAAATGGTTGAAACAATTGCTTGCTGACCTTTGTATTCGTCGTCCCCCGGGGATACGACTCTTTTGTGACATCCAATCGTCTTTATATATCGCCCAGAACCCGGTCTTTCACGAACGGACGAAACATATCGAGGCAGATTGTCACTTCATGTGAGATGCGAGCACAGATGGATTGATTTTGCCTTCGTGTGTCCCTACGAAGCAATAGTTGACGGATATTTTCGCGAAAGCATTGGGTCATCAACAGTTCGAATTTTTATTGCGCAAGTTGGGTGTTCGAGATCTTGACACTCCCACTTGAGGTGGGTATTACGATGATGACAATAATGTATTATGTATTATTGATTGTATCTAAGTATTAAGGCTAGTTTAGTCATTGTGTAGAATTATGGAAGCTCTGAGAGTGGCTATATATTTGTACCCTGTGATTGATGAATGGAATACGAAATACATTGACCGAAATTTGACAGTATGCCACATTTAATCATGATGCAACACCATATTTCCTATAAACATGGTATCTACACTTGACTAACTTGGTGTTTACACTAAACTTTCTACATTTAACATGATTAAAGCATTCAAACATACAAACCCTAAATATATTGGTTTTTATAACATAGTATTCTAGAAAATAAACATAAACTTCACTAAAAAAAAACCCAGAAGTTGACCATTACTGTCCCATAATTCATAAAACTTACCACATAGACACAAACTGATAAAAAGCCACCGCTGAGACGGTGAGCACTCCACCGTTGAGATGGTGGTTGATAACCATTTTGGTTCAAACAAAGATCATCTTACTAGCACAACAATATAATTTACACAAATACCCAGTATCATGTGTTTAAAATGATGAACAAAAACACATTTGCACATAAAAGGCCGTACAAACACTTATTACATGAATGGATGCAAAACACTTTGACGTAGGAGTCCTTACCTTGACAATGGTTCGGATTCTCTGTACGTTCATCTCTTTTAACTAGGTACAACTCTTCTCCTACAAGATTACATGACAACCTTACTTAGAACAAAGCAACCCTCCCCTTCTCTTAAAAGATTCAAGCTTAGAATTGCCCACAACTTACTTAGGATTTGAAGAACCGGAAGAATGATGCACTATCCTTGAGAAACTTTGCAGAAAGTGGGCCAAAAAGCTTGAGAGTAAAGATGAAATACTATTTTATTGTGTACCAAACAATGTATTTAATACGAATTATTTGATAAACCACAAAATACAAATGATATAAAATCAATGAAAACTTTAACATTTTATACATTAACTACAAAAACAAAGAACACATACTTGTCTAATAATAAGATATATAAAAAAAAAAAGGGGGGTCGCGGGATAGAAGGACAAAATAAGATACAAAATGAGAAAAAAGGACAAGAGAAAAAGATAGTTGTTGAAAAAGACAAAAAGTGACAAAAACACGAAAGATAAAACCATAGGCCCGAAACATGAAAAATTACTCCACAAACAGGGAAAACTTAAAAAAAGAAAAAAGAAAAACTGAAACACATTTATTTTCCATTTCCAGAAAACCCACATTCCAAACAGTTTGATAATTGTACTAAAAAAAAACACTTAAGACACACATTTTTTTTCCATATCCGCATCGAACTTCATAGGTTTACTTATTGAGAGTTATCCCTCCCATAGATTTGGCCAACGCATCTTCATCCGGATCCAATTCTTGGGGCGGTGTGGCCTAACAAAACAACCACAAATATTAAACAGAGGCCAATGAAGTTTACCAAACCGTTTCAGGACCAACAAGTCATGGGTTCACAATTTCGGTAGGAAAAAAAAAGGGGGGGGGGGGGGGGGGGGGGGGGGGGGGAATGAACATAATTAAAGAAAGAAAAGCTTAAAGCATTAATTCATGAAAACATGGGACTTAATTAATTTCCATACCGCGATGCATGGGAACCGACGGTTAACATTATCAGTTTTGCAGTTGCAAACGTTTGGGCAGTTAACATATTCATCGCCATAGTATCCACATCCAAATTCTCCACAATTTAATTCATCTTGAAGAAACCCTCGATATTTTAACGGTGACTGATCATCATGCAGCAGCTTCCTATTCCTTGGTGTTATTATATTTTTGGCACTGTCCTCAATCACCATAACTGCATCAAACCGAAACATAGTTATCAAGAAACCGAAATATATATATATATAATCACAACATTAATTATCAAGAAACCGCAAGTTAACCGTAATGTCCCACATAACTAAAATAGTAGAAAACTAAAGGTCTTGTCAATAGTTTACCGGATTCTTTATATCTCACTTAGCGCTACCAGACTAGGAGAACGGCCGGGGCTTTAGGTTAGCCCAGTTAAACCAAACGAAGACGGTGGTCTAAGTAGTTAACCGAATCATTTATGTCTCACTTAATGCTACCGCCAGACCCAAGGGAAAACGGGGCGTAACATTAACACTACCACAAGACCCAAGGGAACACGGGGAGTTACATTAAAGCTACCACCAAACCCAAGGGAACACGTGGCATTCCAATAACTAAGAGAAGGTTCGACATACCATTGTGAAACTCAATGCTACCACCAGACCCAATTACAAAGAGAAGAATCGACATAACATTTTGAAGCTCAAAACAGAATAAAGCTAGTATATATAACTATTAATTCAACAGAACCTTTGGCTTCAGAATTCCCAGATGAACCATCTTCTTCGTGAATCAATGCTGAACAGCAGGCCAATAAACAACCAAGTGCCAGTATACCGATGATCGCGTTTTCTGCTCGGACATGCATCATCCTTGTATATAATTTGCATTTCCTATATATCAATGCTGTTGGGAGAGTTTATATAGGGTATGAAGTTAATGTCATTCATTAATTCATCGATCAGCTACAAAGATGAAGTCATAAATTAGCAGAATACGATTTCTTTAGTGTACAGTACCATATGAGACGCCAAAAAAAACAAAAAATAATAATAATAATAATAAAATAAAATCAGTCCTTTTCTGAATTATTCAAACGCAGTTATTAGGGCTAAAAATTAAGAATATTGATACGGCCACAACCGTTGTGTTATAACGAGTGACACAACGGCTATCTGCACCGTTGATCATAATGAGTTTGAAGATCAAGATTAAAAAAATATGATTCTTTGAAAGGAAAAAAAAAAAAAAAAAAAGCGCGTAATATTCTATTACCCTAAAAAGAAAAGGCGTAATATTTTAGTAGTTGTCATTCTCCTTATAAAATGCGTATTATCAAGAAAAAAAATTGTCTTTTAAGCTATAAATATTTTAGTAGTTGTCCTCTCCCTATAAAACTTATTTACGTGTCCTGGTATTTAAAAATATTTCAAAATGTGTTTTTTTTTCCCTAAATTTCTATTACAAAAATATGTATTTCAATCTTGGTTTCATTATTTTTTTATTAAATAAATTTTTGTAATTGAATTTTTCGACAAATGCAAAGCGTCTCCTACTGTCTTGTTTTTTAGATTGACTTGGATATTCCAATTTTTAAAAATATTCGTAAAACAAATGTTGCCGAATGGGACTTTTTCAATTCCATAATGGCTTAATCCATACGATTGAGTCAATATAACATAGGTTTATACCGGCCGCTCCACTAAATTGCAAAATTAGTCCTATAACTTAGCCTATTCGGAGTTGTACTCTTGTTTTCGCTCCTGTTACTATTTTAGTCCTGTAACATAACTTTTTCTTTTACAATTTCAGTCAACTGTCTTGGGAGGAGGCTAATTTGGATGAAAATGCCACCGTGTACGTGGCCGCCGACTAGACAAAAAATCATGAAACAACTGCGAAATTCGTCCTATATGTAGAAAACATAGGCCCAACCCCATATAAGAGGAGGGCCTCATCCCCAAAAGCTAGCTTGTTGTAACATCCCGACTTTTCAGAAAGGGCAAAAGAGTCTTTTAACAAAAATTCATATTTTTGCTTTATTTTAATTAAAAGTTTTGAAGTATTATATATATATATAAGGGATTTAATTTTGTTGGGAATTTTATTTGGGATTAATAAAGTTATTAGGAGTTAATGGGAGGTTTTATTTTTGGATTTAACTATCCCATTAACAAAGGAGTTACAAAAACAAAATCGAATTTAGAACGTTTTCCTTCAACGTTGAAAGCAAAGGGTAAAGGGAGAAGAGACTTCTCCAAATTTCTTTCTCGATCCTTGACGGTTTTCAGAACGGAGGATGGATTCGGAATCGGTGGATGAAGGTGATCGTTTTGGTACAAGAAAGTTGAAGCTTTGGAAAGGTAATAGAAAAGCCCTAGTTTAGAATCTTTAGTTTCTGAACCTTTCTTGTCGTTTTAAGTTGTTCAATTCGTAGAATCTCGTGTTTTGGGGCCGCCGTGCTTTGAAGGTGGCAAGGAATCGTTTTTAACAGTGAGATGCTCTTCCTAATGTTTAATTAAGTTTATGATGTTTAAGGTTGAGTGTTTGTGGTGTTTTAAATGCTAGATATCATGTCTACTTGTTGTTAGATGAATATGTGATGTTTAGTTGTGTAAAAGTTGTACTTTTCTGCTATTTTGATGAGTATATGGTTGAAGAACATGTTTGGTTTGGGTTAGAAATCGTAAAGTGCAGAAATTGCAAGTTTTAGGTTTTTCTGATGCACAAGAGTATGCTTGACCAGGGCAAGCGCACTCCTGCGCTGGCTGAATGAAAAATGTATCGAATGTTTATCCGAGAGCACAAGCGCACGCTTGCTCAAGGCAAGCGTACACCGCTCAAGGCAAGAGTACACTCGCTCAAGGCAAGCGTACACCCGTGCTTGCCGAATGAAAAATAGAATGCTATTAGTTACCCAAGCGCACGCTTGACCAGGCAAGCAAGCGCACTCTTGACCCGCTTTCTTCATGAAAATATGTGTTTTAATACTATACTTGGTTTAGGAACGTTCTAATGGATCTAATAACGTTAAGTGAACTTGAACAAGCCCTGATTAAGCTTCTGATGCGTTTAGTTCCGGCACCGAATGTACTCTTCAAGGGAGTTGAAGTTCGGGACCGTCGGAAGAGTATGATTGGCTTGTGCTTTGATGAATTAGCATTCATCAATGTCTGTGTAATTGCTAGGTCTTGTCCGTGTCTAGAGGTCCAGGGAAGAGAGTTGAGTTGTGAGGGAGCCTACTTGAAAACACTTAGGTGGCTAGTTAACAATTTAATAAACTACATATGTGACTAGTAAAAAGATTAAACATCACGAGAGCTTGGACAGTACAAGACAACATCGGCAATGTGAGGTTTGGCCGATAAAGTGGTGTTGATCATTGCCGGATTCTAGACAAAGCCGCTTAAAGTAGTGATCATCCCGCCGGACAAACTCACGAACGAGATAGCCATTCACCGGATAGCACTTCGTAGCTAGCCACCAAAGTGAAATGATTGTCTCGGGTCCGCTAGAGATTTATCTCTATAGGGTTGCAACTTTTGTCTTAGTGCATATCTCACTAAGTGTAGTGCCCTCGCAAACATGCTGTAACAAAGATAAGCTAAGTTAGAAACGTTTAGTCACGACATGTTGATGGACATGAAGTGAACCCTAGAATTGAGTCGGTCTCATAAAGATAATTTAATAATAATTAATGAACCTTTCGTTGTAAGACTTAATTATACATTACCTTCTTCATCTTGCTAAGTACTTGTACTTACCTCAATTGCATATGTTGTTTTGTGTGCTTTTGGGGTGAGAAGACGAACAGTCACCTTGAGATCGTTGAGGAGTTCGATGATGATTTGATGGCGTTGGTGCTATGATGATGCTTACTTTTACTTCTCTATTAAGGTTGTACTAGAATGTGTTGTAGATTTCTTTAATAATTTGTTGTACCTTCTGTTAAGACTTTTGTAAGTCAAGTTTGTACTTTCGAACATCGTACGTTGTAACCTTTGGAGAATCGTCGTTGTAATCTATACAATTCAAATATAGTCGGTTGGTATTCTATTCTAGTAGCATTTATGAGTTTTTACCCGAGCCTTTTGGGCTTCTGTTGCTTTAATTTTGATACGACGACGTAGAGGCTGGCGTATAATATTGGATTTATTTAATGTTATACGCGCCGAACGTTCTCTTCCGGATAAGGGCTCGGTATCCGGGAGCGGGGCGTTACAGTTGGTATCAGAGAGAAGCGTTCCTTGATTTTCTAGGCTTCCCTTTCCTAAGATGAGATCTCTTTAGACCTCTTAGAACCGTTCTGATCCCTTCCTTGATCTTTCGTAATGGTAGGAACCCGTAGAAGTTTCTTTACTAACCTAAGTTCTGTTCTCAAGATAAGGTATCTTGGATCTTTTAGAACCTTTCTGATCTCTCTTGTTCTTGGTGGTAATTTTCGTAAAGCTAATAATCCTTATACCGTGGTTAGTTTTCACTGTAGCCTAGTGAAGAGTCTTCTTAGGCGAAGGTTAGTTTGAGTTCTAAGCTCACATCTTTTATGTGATGCCCTCATGTTTGTTCTTTCTCGCATCCTTAATTGAATCCCTATCTTCTTTTGGAGCTTTCGGACTTTTCTCGCTTTACTCCTTTGGAGGATTTAAAGTTTTCTTATTGCGACATTTTGATTTAATCATTTCTTTGATTTTATAATTTGGTGTGATGCAAGGCGAGTAAACGATTTTGTTCACGTTTCTATATGTCTTTAATATCATTTCTGATGTTTCAAAAAATTCTGTAAATTTTCAGCCATTTAGAAAATTGCCTTTTCTACAATTTCTCTTTTGACATCAACTTAGTTTTCAATATGGATTGTTCATAAATTGCTTAACAAGGGGGAATACCCTGTTCAGAAAATTCTGCAGCGGTACTCATACTTATGAATCTGTTTTGAATAATCTAAGAACCCCCAAATGACTTGAATTTTTGATATGTTGTAGAAAACTTTCTGATCTGCAATTTTTGTTTTGGAGTCAAGTGCAAATTCTTTCTGGTTTGAGCACAATATGCAACACAATGCAGATTATAAATTTCTGAAAAATTTTGACAGCTAGCAGCAGTCGACGAAAATAATTATTTTAACCAACTTATGCCTTTCCAAAAATTCTGAATTTTGAGTAGCATATGTAAAACCTGCATACCTACAACTTTTATTTTTACATCATGTTCAAAATCAGTTTGGTTTGTTCTGTGCAAGTCAATCATTTCATGGTTGAGGTATGTACCTAAACTTCTAAAACCATTTAAGTACTTGTTCATGAAAGGCTAGACAACATTCTTTCACCATGGAAGTTTAGGTGTAGGGTTAGAGGTGTTGGGAAGGCTTTGTAGCATAAGACCTTTAACTTAGTTGTTATCCAAAATAAGAATTTTAGTAGGTAGGTATTAAGTGTTGTAGATTTAATACCTTTCTGTGACGAGAAACAATTATATGGTGATTTTCCAATACCACGTTTTCTTTAACGAGGTGCTCTTTTATAATCATTCGGTTTCATACTTGGCTACCTAAAATTTCAAATGTTTCCCCATTATTACTATTTGCAATCCATGTCCAAGCTAAATCATCCATTTGAAACTTTTTGAACTCGGTAAAGGTCCTTTCATTGCGAAGTTTTGTTTTCCAAGTGTGCACATACTTTGATGTGTCTTATTTTTTTTATGAAGATGTTTTCATAGTGCCAAATGCTTGATTTAAGGAAACAAGTTCCTCATCCTTCGAACTATTTGAACTCGGCAACCGCATATCCTTTCATTGCATCATGTTTAGCAAATTCGGGTAAATTTTTGCATCCTAGTGATTACCTTCAATGCATCCCCTACACGATATTTTAGTGCAGAAAACTTTTTATTGAAAGACTGAACTCTTTTATTAGAATTTTATACCAGTTCGATAACCGGTTGAAAGATCAAACTTTCTCAAAACATCCATTTTAATTACATATCCTTTTTGTCTTCCGGTAAGAATACGTGAACAACCATTTCTGATCTAAGTGACATTTAATAACTCCAGGCTACTTTTAGAGAATTATATATATACATATGTTCAAAAGTCCTATCAATAACTACTTTCAAAGTGCTACATCTTTTTACTCCCTTACGAAATTTTTTATTTGAATAAGCGAGTAGTCGAACCTCTTTTACATCCCATTCATGTCTTTTAAAGTTATGTTTTGATAAAGAATTTTTAGCAAAGGGCTACAAGTGTTAAGTTGTTTTGTCTTATCTAAAACCCTTCCTTCTTCGAACTGGAAGAAATGACTTTCTGATATTTTTTTTTTTTAAACAAAGGGCTGTCCTCCTCCCTTTGAACATTTTCACCTTCGATGCGAACCTTTTAACAATTTCACAATAGTCCTTCCTGTGTTAGTCTTTGAACGACACGAAAACATGCACTATTTGAAACTCTTGTGTTTTCTTTACTCGTCGTCACTTATGATTCCTTCACGAAGCACTACTCCGATTTACCTTTATCTTTGAACCTTTGGAGAAGATGTTCTCCGCCTTCAAAAAATATATATATATATTTAACTGCAACGGTTGTTGGAAGAAATAGAAAATGCATTCTCTGAGTCCATTTGCTTTCTTTTCCACGTTATCATTCATGACCTCTTCGCAACATTTCTCCAATTTACTTGGATTTTCATCTTGAAAACTTTCGAGAGAATATACTCGTCTTCAAATTTTTTTTTAATATATATATATATGTACATATTTGAATAAGATTTGAAACTCCTTCTACTTCTAGACCTTTTTGTTGAACTTTTATTGGCGAAGTAAGAAAATTTATTCTTTTGCATTCAATCATACTAATTACTTCAAGAGAAGGGAAAATGTTTTCAATATGGGTTGTATAGAATAATCTTTTGGTTGCAACAAATGTCCCAAATGAGAACTTTTGTTTTATTGATTTTATTACAAGTAGCCTCACCTTGGTAAATCTTACATATCATCCATTTTGGGTTACCTAAACAAATTTTGTACTATATGCATGTGAACCAAATTCAAACCATCTTTCATTTTTTTTTAGTTACATGTCTCAAGATTTCCTATTGCTATCTTCTTTAGTAGTTTCAGTTCCCAAGAAATTTTACAACCATTCTTACCTTTCTTCTGGAATCAAGGTGAGAATAAGTTTAAACATTTGTTTCTTGTATGTGTTTTACTTAAAGAAAAAAAAATTCTTTTACAACTCCAAATTTTCCGTTGAACTATAAAATTATGGTTGCTGATAAACTCACTGTCAAAAGTTGTTTCTTGTCTATAGAAAAGCCTTATAAGTTTGGTAGAAGATGTTTATATGGTTTCCGTTTTGAAGACTAATAAAGATTGAAGTATGTTTGTGGTTTGGGTGTGCTATAGATGGATTAGTGCAGATCGATAACAAGATGGAGTTAGGGTTCCTTAAGTTTATAGCTAGTTTCTTGAAGGTAAGGCGGATGTATAAGTCAAAGTAACCCTCATATAAGTACGGAAACAAATTGTAAGTAAGGGTGACAAATGGACAAAGAACCTAGAAGAATACTACTTGTTAATTAGTGGATTGACTTGACTTTTGGGACAAAGTGTTATAGGAGGAGTTTAAGGAGTTAGGTTAGTAGAGTTGAGTATAAAGTAGATGAAAGGTGTGAATAAGCTAGTGTGGTACTTGGGTTTGAAGTACAATATCGCTTGCGCCGGAAGTATCAAGGCGTGATGTTGAAAATACTAAGGTCAAATCAATCAGAGATAACGTTGTTTTTTTGAAAGTGAGTTAGAAGTAGGCTAGCTGGTATCTAAGATGAAAGTGGAGTTGGTTCTGGCAAGTTTCGAGGGCGAAACTTCTTTAAGGGGGGAAGAATGTAACATCCCGACTTTTCAGAAAGGGCAAAAGAGTCTTTTAACAAAAATTCATATTTTTGCTTTATTTTAATTAAAAGTTTTGAAGTATTATATATATATATAAGGGATTTAATTTTGTTGGGAATTTTATTTGGGATTAATAAAGTTATTAGGAGTTAATGGGAGGTTTTATTTTTGGATTTAACTATCCCATTAACAAAGGGAGTTACAAAAACAGAAATCAGAATTTAGAACGTTTTCCTTCAACGTTGAAAGCAAAGGGTAAAGGGAGAAGAGACTTCTCCAAATTTCTTTCTCGATCCTTGACGGTTTTCAGAACGGAGGATGGATTCGGAATCGGTGGATGAAGGTGATCGTTTTGGTACAAGAAAGTTGAAGCTTTGGAAAGGTAATAGAAAAGCCCTAGTTTAGAATCTTTAGTTTCTGAACCTTTCTTGTCGTTTTAAGTTGTTCAATTCGTAGAATCTGTGTTTTGGGGCTGCTGTGCTTTGAAGGTGGCAAGGAATCGTTTTTAACAAATGAGATGCTCTTCCTAATGTTTAATTAAGTTTATGATGTTTAAGGTTGAGTGTTTGTGGTGTTTTAAATGCTAGATATCATGTCTACTTGTTGTTAGATGAATATGTGATGTTTAGTTGTGTAAAAGTTGTACTTTTCTGCTATTTTGATGAGTATATGGTTGAAGAACATGTTTGGTTTGGGTTAGAAATCGTAAAGTGCGTAAATTGCAAGTTTTAGGTTTTTCGATGCACAAGAGTATGCTTGACTGTGGCAAGCGCACTCCCGCGCCGGCCGGATGAAAAACGAATGTTTACCGAGAGCACAAGCGCACGCTTGCTCAAGGCAAGCGTACACTCGCTCAAGGCAAGAGTACACTCGCTCAAGGCAAGCGTACACCCGTGCTTGCCGAATGAAAAATAGAATGCTATTAGTTACCCAAGCGCACGCTTGACCAGGGCAAGCGCACTCTTGACCCGCTTTCTCATGAAAATATGTGTTTTAATACTATACTTGGTTTAGGAACGTTCTAATGGATCTAATAACGTTAAGTGAACTTGAACAAGCCCTGATTAAGCTTCTGATGCGTTTAGTTCCGGCACCGAATGTACTCTTCAAGGGAGTTGAAGTTCGGGACCGTCGGAAGAGTATGATTGGCTTGTGCTTTGATGAATTAGCATTCATCAATGTCTCGTGTAATTGCTAGGTCTTGTCCGTGTCTAGAGGTCCAGGGAAGAGAGTTGAGTTGTGAGGGAGCCTACTTGAAAACACTTAGGTGGCTAGTTAACAATTTAATAAACTACATATGTGACTAGTAAAAAGATTAAACATCATGAGAGCTTGGACAGCACAAGACAAACATCGGCAATGTGAGGTTTGGCCGGATAAAGTGGTGTTGATCATTGCCGGATTCTAGACAAATCCGGTTAAAGTAGTGATCATCCCGCCGGACAAACTCACGAACGAGATAGCCATTCACCGGATAGCACTTCAGAGCTAGCCAGTCAAAGTGAAATGATTGTCTCGGGTCCGCTAGAGATTTATCTCTATAGGGTTGCAACTTTTGTCTTAGTGCATATCTCACTAAGTGTAGTGCCCTCGCAAACATGCTGTAACAAAGATAAGCTAAGTTAGAAACGTTTAGTCACGACATGTTGATGGACATGAAGTGAACCCTAGAATTGAGTCGGTCTCATAAAGATAATTTAATAATAATTAATGAACCTTTCGTTGTAAGACTTAATTATACATTACCTTCTTCATCTTGCTAAGTACTTGTACTTACCTCAATTGCATATGTTGTTTTGTGTGCTTTTGGGGTGAGAAGACGAACAGGTCAGCCTTGAGATCGTTGAGGAGTTCGATGATGATTTGATGGCGTTGGTGCTATGATGATGCTTACTTTTACTTCTCTATTAAGGTTGTACTAGAATGTGTTGTAGATTTCTTTAATAATTTGTTGTACCTTCTGTTAAGACTTTTGTAAGTCAAGTTTGTACTTTCTGAACATCGTACGTTGTAACCTTTGGAGAATCGTCGTTGTAATCTATACAATTCAGCTATAGTCGGTTGGTATTCTATTCTAGTAGCATTTATGAGTTTTTACCCGAGCCTTTTGGGCTTCTGTTGCTTTAATTTTGATACGACGACGTAGAGGCTGGCGTATAATATTGGATTTATTTAATGTTATACGCGCCGAACGTTCTCTTCCGGATAAGGGCTCGGTATCCGGGAGCGGGGCGTTACAATTGGTATTAGAGAGAAGTGTTCCTTGATTTTCTAGGCTTCCCTTTCCTAAGATGAGATCTCTTTAGACCTCTTAGAACCGTTCTGATCCCTTCCTTGATCTTTCAGAATGGTATCTTGTACATTTAAATATGAGGGCGAGGCCTCTTATTTATACTAGTCTAAACCGACTTAGATGGCCTAAATTTACTCCTCCTCCAAGAAAACGCGTAAATCGAAGCTTCCAGACTGGTGCAGTTGCAGCACCGCCTCACGCAATTACGGGGGTAATTTTGTCTTCTTCCACTCAGCCGACTTAACTGAAGGTTCTGGAATACCCTAGGCCCAACATCTTCATTCAGTCCGATCCAGAAACAACTCCAAATGCTGGCCCAATATCCGTAGCCTGAAAATAGTCCAACAAAGACCGAAATAAAATTGAATCGAGGGAAATAAACGTTAAATGCAAATTACTCGACTCATGAACCCAACATATAACTTTCGACTCAAATGGTTCATATAAATGGTCGGAAACTACTACTTTTAGCTTAGAATGGGTGAAATGTTGATGCCGTAAGGTATATCATTTTGAGCGTCATCAACTACCCCCACTAGCCTTCTGTTGGTCCCTTGAAAAGGCTTTGGTTAAGTTTAGAGGGGGGGGTGAATAAACTTAACACTTAAAACATTGCAGTTAACAAATTCTGCAACTTCAAGCGAGTCTGATACTTCAGAGTCTCGTTGAGACTTCGATAGCTTCTGCGATAAACGTAGTCTATCGATAGTTGAGTTTGCTGAATTTGTGCAGCGGAATAATATCAAAATTAAGCCTTAAAACTTGTTGTTAAATATGATACTAAGTATTTGATACTCAGTAGTGCAAGTGTGTGATTTCAGTTGCTAGATTCAGTAGGTTGATGAGTGAAATAAACTAAGTGCAGAAAGTAAAAGCAGGAAATAACTAGCCAGATTTTATAGTGGTTCCAGGTGATGTAATCCTGTCAGTCCACTCTTCTCCTGTGATGTTGGAGGAAATTCACTAGAGATCTTTGATGCAGCTTTTACAAAGATTCCTAAGTTGTTTGTCCTTCACCAATAGCTATGGCTTCACAAACTGAAAACTGGGAACGGTAGGATTGTCGCTCCCGAGTCTTCCACCGGTCCTTGAAGGGTAGGATTGCCTCTTCACCACCTCCACCACAAACAACGATCTTTCACACCTACCGATGCTTCACTCGTCTTCGACGGGTTCTTTATAAAATAAAGATTGAATCAAATAAATGATTCGGTTGCGGCGACTTGATTAGGATGATGTAATCGACGACTTGCGGTCTTCAAGTGTGTATGCTTGATGCGGCTTGAACACGAAATGCACTTGAAGAAATTAACTAGATCGTGACCCTTAAGCTCGGTAAGTTCACGGGTGTTTTTCAAATTCGGTATTATCACTTAAAGTTTATCCCAAAATTCATCATATTTTTCTGAGTTGAAGGTCCTCTATTTATAGGCAAGAATGCATGTGACTGTATTTGAATTTCAAATGTGACCGTTCCTTGTTTTTGTCCCATCTGATTTGCATTCTGTCACTATTCATAGGACTGACACTGTGTCGAATTACTTTTTGACATGCAGTCTGTCCACCCGTTTGACTTGTATCCAATGGATATAAATAGAGATCATCCCAACGTCTTTTTAATCTCAGCCTTTGATTTTCTTGATAAGTCGAGAGGTAGTTGGCTGTCCTTATCCATGTAATCTTCCAATAAACTTGAATTAATCGAGGTATCATGTCGGCGGGTTCATAAGTCTGCTGAAGTACCAATCGATCTGCGATCATCATATTTCTGTATGTAAAATATAATGCAGCTGATTACTTTTATCTAACTTTTATTTGTGAAGTTAGATTACATCATTTTAATTATAACCAAGTTCCAAACATCATCCAACTTATAGAACTTGGACCTTCTACACAAGGTATATGTAATCAGTTTAGGTCATCACAGACTTGCCTAAATTCTGATTCCATATCCTTGACTTTAAATACTAAGTTTGATCCCTTAGCCTTCATTTACTGAGTTTGAACCCTCAGCCTTCAGTCTTCAGTCTTCAGTCTTCAGTAGGTTCCTGACTAGTCTACTGACCTATCTACCCTACTGACCTAGACCAGTCTGCTAACAAGAGTCAGCTGACCATTACAGTGCTTGTTTGATCAAACCTATTTATGAATCAAACTCTAATAAACCTATACATTTAATCTAGACATCTTTTTGCCTTTGCACTATAACAGCTAGTATGGCACTCATCATCAAAACTAAGAAATAAGTCCAACAATTTCCCCATTTTTGGTGATGATGCCACTACCCTCACCTAATCGAAAGCAAAAAGATAAAGACAAAAACGAACAAATTCAAATCAATTCTCATTATAATCATTGTTCGGTTATTACAACTAGATACGACAAAGATAAAGAATAATAAGTATATGCTTTGATCTATTGTCTCTTTTCTCTTTCTCTTCTAGCCTTCTCGATTGTTCTTGATAGGCTCGATTTGTTCTATCATATCCCTCATCCATTCATTTTCAATCGGTGTAAAATCAATGTAGGGATTGACTTGCTTCCACCAGCTCCATGCTTCAGGGAGGATAAGATTAATTTCATTCACTCTGAATCCAAACTTCATATACAGCTCCTTGAATTCATCCAGTGAGTCCCTTGCTTTTGTAATAGGTAGCACCTTATCACCTTTGCTACTTCTTCTGCCTCTGTTGCTTGCCCTTAAGGCTCTGTTTCTAGCTTCCCAAAATTTCAAACCCAAGAAAGAGTTAAGACCTTCATGAAACCCCATGTTATGATAAGGTCTCCTCCTGTTGTAGTACTCTTTCTTGTACTGTCTAAGAAGATCATCAGTAAGTTGCACTCTGCCAGGTGCAGGTTGCCTGAAAGCATTTGTATCATCTGTCCATCTCTTCTGTTCAAAGAGTCTTGCAGCCTCCTTTGCTACAGCTGATTGGCCCTCTTCCCCCTTAGTGACATCATCAACAAAACGGGATATAAGGCCATGAATACCTTCTTGTGATACTATCACTCTATTCAAATGACCTTCCATAGTTCCAGTTCTAGTATCAATAGCAGTGATCCTGGATTGCAATGTCTCCTCCAGTCTGTTGATCCTTTCAGTAAGTTTGGGATCAGGCACAACAGGTTGTTGTGCAGCAGCAGGCTCAGCAGGTTTAGGTGTTGCAGCAAGGTTGTCAAGTTTCTGATGGATAGAAATAAATTGATCTTTTAGAAATTGATCTTTTGCAGTATTTCCAACCTTGATGCCCCTCACATCTAATATCAGACCATTCACAGCATTCTGAGTAGATGTGAAGTTTGAAGCAACTGTGGCGGTAGATTGTCTGTTTTCATTTACCATCTTCATCAGTTCTTCAAATCTCTCTTCCTGTCTATCCAGTTGTGTCCTTAACCGTTGCATATCATGCCTTACAGTTCTTAACTCATTTAGCACTTCAATTGGTACTTCATGGGTCATCCTTCCACCGGTGACTTCATCGGCAGGCTCCTCTACATTATACTGTGGCCTCGATTGCTTACTACCATTGCCTTACTCCTATCCAAATCCGGCGGGGGTTAGGTCCTTCATATTCCTCCAGGATAGGATCAATGGCGGAGTTCTTCAAAAACAGTACAAATGCCCGAGGTGGATCAACATCAATATTTTCTTCTTCGGCACTGAAATTCCTCATCACTGAAGTCAAAGTCCAAGAAATTTGCTCATCTTCATTAACAGCAGTCTGCTGACTATCTTTCCCTTCAATGGTCTTGCCTCCAGAAGGCTCCACTACAGCAGCCTCAACAACATCAGGGGTTTCCTCCAAACCCAAATCAGGTTCCAACCTTTGTCCAGGTGCTGTTTGAGACTTAGCAGCCTGTACCTCCTGTTCCAACCTTTGTCCGGTGCTGTTTGTATCCCAGCAACCTGTACCTCCTCTTCAATTCCTTGTGGATTGAATATAGCCTCATTATCCACTTGGAAATCTTCTGCATGACCAATCTTGTGTAGGATGATGGCAGTTTTAGTAAGAGTGCCTTCAATGTCAAATCCATCTTGATATTCAATGGACTCTTCAGAGCTGGCACTAGGTTCATTAAAGTCGAACCTTTTCTCCATCCAAATCCTCACTCGTCCAAAGATCGGTTAGTGCAGTAGGCTCTACAAATGGAATGTACTTGGTGCATCAGTCAGCCTACTAGCACTCAGAGTAATACCTTCATTGATCAATGCCTCCAGATCATCCATGGTGAGATCCTGTAGATCCTCATCCATCTCTCCAGTCAGCTGTCTCTCAGTAGACACTCCAGCACCGATGATCGCCTTTCGGTAGGGTCAAATAACATTGCGGTCCCTGCGGGTCTCTCCCCGTACTGCAGGGGTGATTGTCATCGAATCGGATGATGAAGAGCCATCACCATCATCTCTTGGATCCCCGAACTTGATACCCTCCTCCTTCGTTGTTCATCAAACAAATCCATCGGTCTTGATTGCGGCAAGGTGGTATCAACTAGATCCGACGGGTTCTCTACTCCCAAATTTTCAAAAGCCCATTCTTCAAAATCATGTCATAGGTTCGAAATGGTGGCTTTTGCCTCTTGTAGAAACCAAATTTCCATTGGAAGTAGTCAGCAATTTTCTGAAGTTTGGGATCTACATACTCTTCAGTTTTCTTTCTTTCTTTTACATGCATTTCAAATGGCATAAAAGATCTTCTGGGAGCAGCTCCAGTGCCTTGTTGACCTCCAAAGGTTCCAACAAGTAAATTCATGGTTTCTTCAACAGATGTTTGAAAGTCAGTAGGTTGCTGAGATTGTACATTTGTGCCTACTACTTCCATCTGTACCACACTTGGTTCCCCCTGACTTACATGCTCATCAGCAGGGTTAGCAGCAGACTGCTCTTTTTCCCCCCTGAGTTCTTGCCACACTTGTAGGGTCTTCAACCAAGTCTTCTATTACCTCTTCAACTACCACAGCAGGTTCAGGTTCAGTGGTTTGCTGTGGTTCTTCAGTAGATACAACGGCGAGGCTGCGGTGCGGCGGACTGTCGTATATCTTCAACAGATTGCTCAACAACAATCTGTCCAGCATCGGTAGGTTTGACAACCTCTTCGGGTGAGGAGTCACTAATTACTACGGGCGGAATGATAGTTAAGGGCTCAGCCTCAACAGCCTCTTCTTCCTCTTCTGTGATGCCTCTTCTTGGGCTCTCTTGTGCCTCTAAGTTTTTCAGTTCTTTTCCTTTGCCATGCTTTTTCTTTTTGGTAATCTCCTTCATTCTTTTGGAGAGAGGTTCATCATCCTTTTCTACTACAGTGGACTTTCTCTTTCTACTGTCTTTCTTCTGTTGTTCTTTCAGGATTTTAACAACAGTTTTCCTTGCAGCTACAGCAGGGTCAGTAACCTCCACTTGACCCTCAGCGGACTCGGCGATCAGTGTCTTTGTTTCCATTCTTGTCTTCTTTGAAGGCTTTGAAACTTCAGATATTTTCTTTGTATTTCCACCTTTTCTTTTCTCAGCAGCCTTCTTTGGTGCAGCAGGTTTGATAGATATCTTCTTAGTTTGCTGAACTTGCTCACCACCAGCATCACCATCATCATCATCATTATCATCACCAGCAGCCTCTCCAGCAACCTCTTCATCATCATCTAGACCAGGAATGGCATGATTAATTTCCTTCTTGTATCTAGACTGATTAATATTCTCAGGTTCAAGATCAGGAACTTTCAAATGATTCGGCGGTCCGAATCATCAATCCCAAGGGTAAGGCCTTTGATTTCCTTTTCCCTAATTTCTCCTCATTGGCTACTTTCTTCATATAATGAATGAAATAACCACCAGATCAAACCTCACTCCTGCGATGATTATCATCGGCTCTATCTTAGGTCCCGATAGAGTATCCATGCTCCCAACTAGTCCAAGTATATTCTTTGCAATGAGCTTGCTTAGCAGATCGTACTCATATCCAATATGTTTGCGAGTTGATGCACGGTACGGATTTGGTGGCTGCATTTGTTTTAATCGATCAACAAACGTCAATTTGTCCAATCCCATTGCTTCGGGATTGATTGAGCCATCCACCACTTCTTCAAATCCAAACACTTCCCTCGGTAGATGACGGGAGGAAATTACAAGTTCCTCGGCATTCACCGTTGTCTTGAATGCTTCGGTTCCTTCTTCCACAACCATATTCTTCCGAAAATCAATAACATTGATGTATGAGATTGTTTCTAATCTGATATTGAGTTTGTTCTCCAAGCCTGCAAATCTCCTTATTCTTCGACCTATATTAATAGCCAACTCTGTTTGTTTTGCATCAACAACATAGCCTCTCACACTTTGGCTTGATTCGATTTGAACTTCAATCCTTTCCGCCATTGAAATAAGAAAAAGATGAAGAAGAATTGCTCTCAAATCTGTGTTCACACAATGTAGGATTTGCAGAGATAAAGCAGAAATTGCAAGTAGAGAATTCGCTGTGTGACAGTCTGATTATATAGACAAGTGGGTAGTTGAAACTGTCATTGCACGTACATTGAGGTAACCATGATTAAATTGAATAATTTCTGACTTGACACGTGGCCCATTACTCCTCCATAACGTTTGTAACCGTTGGATGGTTTAACTGTGGTAATAATGGATAGAATAAATATCCCGCCAATATGCCTTTTTGACTTTAATAACTTTGACTGAGTAACGTT
Organism: Gentiana straminea; assembly: GCA_036785695.1. Lineage (NCBI taxonomy): Eukaryota > Viridiplantae > Streptophyta > Magnoliopsida > Gentianales > Gentianaceae > Gentiana > Gentiana straminea. Next base: position 3,214,918 of record JAVUPR010000426.1, on the reverse strand, counting down.
CCATTCAGCAGGGTAATCCTCAGCAGGGTAGGTTCAGCAGTCTGCTGATAAATAGGCTTCAGCAGCCTGCTGACAAATGTACTCTGCTGATCCCTGTTTTCTTCTTGTTTTGTTCAATTGATAATACAAGATGAAGTTTAATACCAATGACTGATCTGTCAAGTGAGCTCACCCAAAATGACAAAGACCAATCCCCTTGGCAACCTCATTTGCTCAATTGTCCAAACATAAGTACTTGGAATTGTTGATACCAATGACTAATCTGCTAAGTGAGCTCACCCAACATAGCAAAGACTAATCCCCTTGGTGAATTCCGATATCTTCTTGATTATCGATCAACTTTGATAATTCCAAGCTCAGTCCTTAATTTGGCAAATCTTTCACTGTCAAGTGGTTTAGTGAAAATATCAGCAAGTTGATCTTCAGTAGGGATGTATAGAACCACCACATCTTTCTTTTCAACATGATCTCTTATAAAATGATGTCTCACATCAATGTGCTTGGTTCTAGAGTGCAAAACAGGATTTCTTGTGATTGCAATTGCACTTGTGTTATCACACATAATTGGAATTTCCTTTTCTTCAATTCCATAATCCCTTAATTGTTGTCTTAGCCATAGTACTTGTGCACAGCAACTTCCAGCAGCAATGTATTCAGCTTCAGCAGTGGAAGTTGAAATAGAATTCTGTTTCTTGCTAAACCAGGAAACCAGTCTATTTCCCATTAACTGACAGGTTCCTAAAGTGCTTTTTCTATCAATCTTGCATCCAGCATAATCAGAATCTGAGTAGGATATAACTTTGAAGCTTCCTTCCTTGGAATACCATATCCCTACTCCCAAAGTCTCTTTAAGATACTTGAGAACTCTCTTGATCGCACCTAAATGACTTTCTTTAGGTTTAGATTGAAATCTTGCACAAACACCTACAGCAAAGGATATATCAGGTCTGCTGGCAGTTAGGTACAGCAGACTGCCTATCATCCTTCTGTATAAGGTCTGATCAACATCTTTGCCTTCTTTATCTTCATCCAATCTGATGTTTGTACTCATAGGAGTTGAATTCTTAGTGCTATTTTCCATACCAAACTTCTTCAACTCTCTTGGTGTACTTGGTTTGATGAATGAAGATTCCATCCTTCATTTGTTTAACTTGCAATCCCAAAAAGTAATTCATTTCTCCCATCATACTCATTTGGAATTTACTCTTCATTAGATTTGCAAATTTTTCACAAAGTAAATCATTTTCAGAGCCAAAAATTATGTCATCAACATAAATTTGTACCGGCGAGGTCTTTGTCCCCTTCACGATTCGAAAAGTGTCTTGTCAATGGTGCCTTTTGTAAAACCATTGTCCACCAAGAATTGAGATAGAGTCTCATACCATGCTCTTGGTGCTTGTTTCAATCCATAAAGTGCTTTGTTGAGTCTATACACTTTATCTTCTTGATCTTTAACTTCAAATCCAGGAGGTTCTTGAACATAAACTTCCTCCTCTAGAATGCCATTCAAAAATTCACTCTTGACATCCATTTGATATACTTTGAAGTTCTTATATGCGGCATGTGCCAAGAATAATCGATAGCTTCCAATCTTGCAACGGGTGCATAAGTTTCATCAAAATCTATTCCTTCCTTTGAGAATAGCCTTTTGCAACTAGTCCGGCCTTATTCCTCACAATGGTACCGCATTCATCAAGTTTATTTACGTATACCCACTTAGTACCAATGATATTTGCATGACTTGGCCTTTCAACTAGTGTCCAAACTTGATTTCTTTCAAATTCATTTAATTCCTCTTGCATTGCAATTATCCAGTCTGGATCTGAAATTGCTTCTTGAATAATTTTTGGTTCTATTTGAGATAGAAAACAAGTAAACATAGCTTCCAGTTGTCTTCTGGTCCTCACGCCTTGCTGTACATTGCCAATAACTTGTTCAGCAGGGTGATTCCTTAACCATTGTGGATTTTGGTTATTTTGATTTTCAGGACCATCATCTTCAGTAGGGTCTGCTGTAGTTTCTTCTACAGGGGGGTCAGCAGATCCTTGAACTGCTTCAGTTGTTGCATCAGTAACATTGTCAGCAGGGTGTTCAGCAGGGGCAGTATCAGAAACTTTCAAGTCATTGAATCTTTCCAAAACTTCAACACAATCTGGATCAGTGACTTTTTGATTCTCAGCAGGTCCACAATCTTCATCTTCCATACCAGTAAACTTAGGTTCATCAAACACAACATGGATTGTTTCTTCATGTTTCAGTGACCTCTTGTTCAGTACCCTGAATGCTCTGCTGACTGAAGAATATCCCAAGAATATGCCTTCATCTGATTTTGGTTGGAATGTTTTCAAATGAACTTTATGATTTAGAATAAAGCATTTGCTTCCAAATGGATGGAAGTAGGATATGTTAGGTTTCCTTCCATTCCAAACCTCATAAGGTGTCTTCAGCAGCTTCTTGTTTACTGATGTTCTGTTTTGTGTATAGCATCTTGTATTCTTGCTTGACCCAATATCTTTCGGTAGCAATGCTTCACAAATCATTGTTCTTCCCGCTTCCTTTAAGGTTCTGTTTCTTCTTTCAACCCCATTTTGCTTTGAGGTGTACCACAGACGACGACAAGTTGATGTAGTACACCATTCTTCACAATACTCTCTTATAACTTTGTTGAGAAATTCAAGTACCACGATCCGATCTTATCTTTATGATTTGTTAAACTTTTCTCATTTTGTAATCTCTTCAAAAGATTAGGCATGCTTTGAAGTGTTTCACTTTTCTTGTTCATAAATATCACCCAAGTATACCATGAATAATCATCCACAACCACTAAAGTGTACTTCTTTCTGTTACACTTGTTGGAGTTATTGGTCCAAAAAGATCCATGTGCATCGGCTCCAACACTCTATTAGTTGATTGTTTGGTCTTTGATTTGAAACTTGACTTTATCTCGTTTACCTTGCCGACAAGCATCACATATAGCATCCTTTTTGAATGTGATCTCGGGTAAACCAACCACCGCTTTCTTCTTCACCAACTCGGTTAATATCATCAAAGTTTAAGTGATTCAACTTCTTGTGCCATAACCAATTTAGTTCGGACTTGGTATGCACTATCGAGCGAGTTTCGGAACTGCAGAGACCAATCCACAACATACATGTTCTTTGTCTTCTACCGGCAAGTACAACTTGATCACCTCTTTCACTAATGACAATACAAACTTGTCTTTGTCAAAAGTGACCTTGTATCCCATGTCACGAAATTGTCCAAAGTGCTCGGCAAGTTGTAGTCCAGTCCTTCCACATATGCAACATTCTTGATTGTGAGTCCATTTCGATAAGTGTGCCATATCCACTTGTATGTCCAGTGTATTCTTATTGCCAAAATTCACCCTTGGACCATCTTTTGCCACAAAATTTGTTAGACGAGTGCTTATTCTTTGTCATGTGTCCGGAACATCCACTTTGTCAAAGTACCGGACACCCTACAAAACAAAGTTAATGCATTTTAGGTACCCAAACCTGTTTGGGTCCATAGTGGTCGATAGCAAGCATGACCCTTGGTATGTTTCCATAAGGTCTTCTCCCGAATGTGTCATACTTTGGTTCATACTTTGGTTCATACATGTATTCCACACATCCATAAGTTCTAACGATAGGTTGTGTAGGAATCACATATGTTTTCTGGCCTTTTGGTTTATAATGCTGTTTAAAGTGATTCTTGGTGTTAGAAGCATTAGTATAACCAGTTGTTTGCTGTCTGTTAGGAACAGCCCTATAATATGGAGTCTGCTGAGGTCTTGTGTAAGTCCTATGCTGATCCCATTGCCTAGGTTTCACCCTAGCAGCTTGGTTATACTTACTGTTTCTAGCATTAGATGCATGAATATTTCAATCATCATCAGTTGGAAATAGTCTACCTTTCCCCCTGAGATAAGTATCCCTTAAATGATTAACATTTTTAGGTTTAAGATTCTTATCCTTGGAATATTTCTGTTTCTTACCCTTCTGTGGTCCAGCAGACTTGGTAGCGGTCTCCGCTATCGGCGAACTTAGAAGGCACAAGCGATCCTATTTTTACTGCTTCAACAGTTCTGATTGGGTTTGAAGCATTCTCATTGGGTTTTACTGCTTCAACAACCTTACTGGGAGTTGGATTTAGTGCAGGTACAAACTTAGGACCAATTCTGGTACTAGGTTCAGTAACCTTACTTTTGGATCCACTCTTGTTAGATTGCTGAGTTCCAAATCCAAGCCCTGTTCTGTCCCCATAAGGCTTTCCTGATTTGTATGCAGTATTGGAACAAGATGGTTCAGCAGATTTAGAGGCTGCTGGATGTTCAGCAGACTTATTTTGATTCTGTCCAACATCTTTTTCCTTACCCTTGAGAACCCTTAATTCAGCTTTCAATCTTCCAACTTCCAATTCAAGAGCTTCTTTTTCAGCCTTCACAATCTCATAACCAGATTGTATTATCCTCAGTTGATTAAGGATGGCATCCAAAGTCTCATTGTTGTCAGAATTTCTAGGATTTGAACCACAGGTTGATTCACAATCACTTCCAGCAGGAGTGTTGATAGATACAGTGTTGTATACCTCCTCAGTTTCATCCATATTGGCCATTAAAGCATAATCCTCCATATCAGCAACCAGTGTTGTTGTGTCATCTGATTCATTTCCTTTTTCAGATTCCACTTCATACCCTGATTCATCTTCTGCAACCATAGCCTTCTTGCCATGTCTTCTCTGTTGACTTTTGGTCTTCAGTAGGTCTGGACAATCAGGTCTAAAATGTCCAGGCTTCTTGCAGTTGAAACAAAGATAATCAGGTTCCTTGCCTTGTTTTAACTCGGAGATCGGAGTTTGAAGTGTCCTGGTTTCTTGCAATGAAAGCATAGATAATCATTATCTTTCCTTGGTTCTTCTTTCTTTCTTTCAGTAGGCCTCTTTGTAAAATTTCTTGCAGGGGCCTTTCCAGTCTTCATCATCCTGATTTTCTTGCTCAGTAGGGCAATTTGTTCTTGCATCTCATCCAGCATATCATCCTGTCCTCCTGATGTTTCTTCATGATGTGAAGCAGCCAATGCAGTGGTCTTTGGCTCTTCCTTTTCAGTTTCAGGCACAAGCTTTTTGCTAAATTCATAAGCCTTTAAATCTGAAAACAATTTGAAGGTGTCTTCTTCATGCAACTTTCTCATTTCTTCAATTGCGGTCACCTTCATTTTCCAAACATCTTTTGCGGAGTAGAGCTTCCAAGATTTTGGTGTTTATTTCCTCTTTTGAATAACTTACACTCGGCGGGGTAAGTTCATCCAGATTGCATTGAATCTTGATTCCATTTGCTCAATGGTTTCATTTGGCAGCATCTTGAACTTTTGAAACCTCTTTATGGCCACACTGATTTTGTTCTTCTTTATTGCATCAGTGCCTTCACAGATCAAGTGAATCTTGTCCCAAAGTTCCTTTGCAGTCTTGCAATCTTTAACCTTCATGTACATATTGCTATCCAAGGTTCTGTAAATGATATCAATAGCAATGTTGTTGAGGTTTGCTCTTTTTCTGTCTTCTGCATTCCATTCTCTTTTTGGTTTAGGAATGTACTCAGTTCTGTCACCCACTGTTACTGCCTTTGTAATCTCCAGTAGTCCATCAGTTAGTACATCCATCATCTCATCATGAGTAGCAGCAAGATATGCACGCATTCGACGTTTATACTCATCAAATCTATCAAGAGAACACATCAACATAGTTCTAGCATACTGTGTGTTGTCCATGATGCAAATCTTGAAAATCAGTAACTTGAAAGAAAGTTTTAAAGAATTTTCACAAGCACAACAAGTAGGATTCCTTCAGAACAGAAGCACTGCTCCGATACCAATTGTTGGTCCCTTGAAAAGGCTTTGGTTAAGTTTAGAGGGGGGGGGGGGGTGAATAAACTTAACACTTAAAACTTTTGAGTTAACAAATTCTGCAACTTCGGCGGTCGCGATACTTCGAGTCTGCGAGACTTCGATAACTCGCGATAAACGATAGTCTACGATAGTTGAGTTTGCTAAATTTGTGCGGCGGAATAATATCAAAATTAAGCCTTAAAACTTGTTGTTAAATATGATACTAAGTATTAGATACTCAGTAGTGCAAGTGTGTGATTTCGGTTGCTAGATTCAGTAGGTTGATGAGTGAAATAAACTAAGTGCAGAAAGTAAATAGCCGATTTTATAGTGGTTCCGGGTGATGTAATCCTGTCGGTCCACCCTTCTCCCGTGATGTTGGAGGAAATTCACTAGAGATCTTTGATGCGGCTTTTACAAAGATTCCTAAGTTGTTTGTCCTTCACCAATAGCTATGGCTTCACAAGCCGAAAACGGGGACGGTAGGATTGCTTTGCTCTGAGTCTTCCACTTGGTCTTTGACGGGTAGGATTGCCTCTTCACCGGCTCCACCACAAACAACGGTCTTTCACACCTAACGGATGCTTCTTGTCTTCGGCGAGATTCTTTATAAAATAAAGATTGAATCAAATAAATGATTCGGTTGCGGCGGCTTGATTAGGATGATGTAATCGGCGACTTGCGGTCTTCAAGTGTGTATGCTTGATGCGGCTTGAACACAGAATGCACTTGAAGAAATTAACTAGATCAGCAGCCTTAAGCTCAGTAAGTTCAGCAGGGTGTTTTTCAGCTCAGTATTATCACTTAAAGTTTATCCCAAAATTCATCATATTTTTCTGAGTTGAAGGTCCTCTATTTATAGGCAAGAATGCATGTGACTGTATTTGAATTTCAAATGTGACCGTTCCTTGTTTTTGTCCCATCTGATTTGCATTCTGTCACTATTCATAGGACTGACACTGTCAGAATTACTTTTTGACAGTGCAGTCTGTCCACCCGTTTGACTTGTATCCAATGGATATAAATAGAGATCATCCCAACGTCTTTTTAATCTCAGCCTTTGATTTTCTTGATAAGTCAGAGGTAGTTGGCTGTCCTTATCCATGTAATCTTCCAATAAACTTGAATTAATCGAGGTATCATGTCAGCAGGTTCATAAGTCTGCTGAAGTACCAATCGTCTGCTGATCATCATATTTCTGTATGTAAAATATAATGCAGCTGATTACTTTTATCTAACTTTTATTTGTGAAGTTAGATTACATCATTTTAATTATAACCAAGTTCCAAACATCATCCAACTTATGGAACTTAGACCTTCTACACAAGGTATATGTAATCAGTTTAGGTCATCACAAACTTGCCTAAATTCTGATTCCATATCCTTGACTTTAATTACTAAGTTTGATCCCTTAGCCTTCATTTACTGAGTTTGAACCCTCAGCCTTCAGTCTTCAGTCTTCAGTCTTCAGTAGGTTCCTGACTAGTCTACTGACCTATCTACCCTGCGACTAGACCGATCTGGCGACACAAGAGTCGGTGACCATTACGATGCTTGTTTGATCAAACCTATTTATGAATCAAACTCTAATAAACCTATACATTTAATCTAGACATCTTTTTGCCTTTGCACTATAACAGCTAGTATGGCACTCATCATCAAAACTAAGAAATAAGTCCAACACCTTCTGCTCGTCCTCGTTTGTTTCTTTTTTATACGAGGGTCGTGCCCTTTTTGCTATTAGTTTTCTTCCCTCACTGCATTTATTCTTTCTCTTTTTTTCTTTTCTTTCTTCTTTTTTTTTTTTTTTTTTAATGCAATAGCCGTGCGTTTTACGCTCCATCGACTTCACTTGCAGATTTCTCACTCTTTTTTCTCTCTCACTCGCAAGCCCATTTTGTCCTGTTTTACCTTTTGTGGCATCATGATTGCTACCATCATCCTACAAGAATTGGTTAAAGTATATCCACCAGCAAATATAGACTCCCGGTCTAAGATAACTCTTCTTCTAGGCTCAAACACTTATCACTCAGATTATGTGCGCAAAAATTGAATGCAAATGACAAAATAACAATTGATAAGTCACTACTTCATGCAACCTAACACATGTTCATTCTTCCATGCTAAGTTGATTACGCTATAATTAACTTCAAATTATTCTTGGGCTCCTTTTCTACCGATCCCTTACTCAAGACGTGTAATAGACAAGCTAAAAAAATAGTGTTTAGAAATTTCAACAATCTCTCTATTTCGATCAACAAGCTAAGGGCCCCCCCGCTTATTACAGGCATTGTCCCCAATGACTAATAATAAAGAAAATAAAATGTACTTATCTCTGATTGCGGCTATCCAGCGTCTCTGTAATCATGGGGATCGTGATTGTTGTCAACATGTTCCTAGTTGCTCCATCGTCCTGTATTGCACAACACTCCAAAAACTTTCAAATATTTGCAACGAGCAATAAGAAAATAAGGTGGCGGTAGGCGAGCATACTCATGAAATACGCACAAACAGTTTAAGCCACTTTATTCGTTATTGACCGTCGCAAAACGTGAAAACTTATATGAGGGTATCACATGAGAATCGTGAAAGAAAAAACCACATATATCCAGAGTCAGATGACAGAAGATATATGTGATGAAAAAAACCTTTCGATTTCCATGCTACTTTATTGACTCTAATACTTGAAATAAGCAAAAATAATTAAATAAGGGTTTAGAAAATAGTTCTGAGTTTATAGTCGCCAGCTCGACTTTACTAATAGGGCTCCTTTAATCGTAATACGGGTCTTCCAACCTAAAGACTTCCATCTCGGCGTCATAATTGTGCTCTAGGTAATGCGTTAATTAGCCTATGGCCATTCACTGTGTAAATCTTCTCAAAGCGTTCATCTCTAACTTCACATGCTCCGGACTGAAATACTTTAGTGACGACTTATGGTCCAAACCATCTAGACTTAAAATTTCCAAGAAAGAGGGGAAGACACGTATTGTACACCAACACTTTGTCTCCAATTTTGAATGTGCGATTCGGAATTTTGCGACGGACTTTATTTCCGTCGCAAAATTAAGTTTGCGACGGATGTTTAATTGTTTGCGACGGAACATTTGGCGGGACCAATTTTTCCACTTGGCGGGCAAGTTTGCGACGGAATTTTTATTAATTTGCGACGGAATATTTAATAAAATTTTATAAAATTATTTTATTATTCTGAATATGTATGTTTGCGACGGAATTAGGGTTGTTTTGCGACGGACATTAAATTCCGTCGCAAAACGGCGGATATCAGTCGAAGGCAACCCTTTTCTTCCTCATTTCTCTTCTTCATTCCCCCCTCTTCTCACCCGCCGCCCCCCCCCCCCCCCCTGCTGAAGCTCTTCCGGCGCCACCTCCTCCCACCCCGCCGCGCGCCACCCACGGGTATGCTCTTCCCTCCCCCTCCCCCCCCTCTCCCCCCAGACCCGATTCCCCCCCCCCCCCCCCCCCCGCCGCGTATTATTATGTATGTATATATATATATATATATATATATATATTTATATATTATATATATATATATATATATATATATATATATATATATATATATATATATATATATATATATATATATATATATATATATATATATGTATGTATGTATGTATATGTATATATATATTGTATATGTATATGTATGTACGGTTTTATTTTTATTATATATATATTTTTTTTTTTCAATTTATATTGTATATATATATTGTAGTATGTAATTTTTGTATATTGTAGTATGTAATATATTTTTTGGTTTTTTTTTTTTTTTTTTTTTTATGTTTTTTTTTTATATTTTTTTATATAGTGTATCATATGTAGTATAGATTTATAGATATATATGTGTAGTAATTATAAGTTAGAAAATGCTTACTTATGTGTATTAGTTAGATAAGTTAGGAAAATGCTTAAGTATGTGCAAAGCCGGATGTTGGTTGAATTGGTTGAATTGGTTTGTTGAATGCTTAAGTATGTGCAAAGCCGGATGTTGGTTGAAAATGCTTAGTTTAGAAACCGGATGTTGGTTGAATTGGTTTGTTGAATTTGGATTGAAATGATGATAAGTATGTGCTTACATGATAAGCATAACATACATAAGGTCCTCGAAAGGGTCTTTTCCTACCCGTTTGGAAAATGGTGCTTGGGGGTACTTTGTTATCCGGCAAAGCCTCCGAATTATTTTGACGTCGAACCTTTGACCATGAATCGAAAATTTAGGTTATAGTGTTGTTAGTTTCATAGTAAGTTGAGTAAAACTGAGTTTGCAAAAGTGTTGAGACAACCTTCAAAGACTATTGTTAATCTCATATTTTGTATGATATGATGTGTAGGATTGAAAATGAAGAGAATAGAACGTAGTTGGATGTACGAGAGGTTGGATGCTAACAAGAAATTTAACCCGGTATTTGTGAATGGTGTGGAGGAATTCATAAAACATGCAAAGCGATTAGATTCGTTTCGGGCAAATAATGGAATGATGAAGTGTCCATGTAGTAAGTGTAAGAACACTAAATTTTCGATCGAACATGACGTGAGATTACATTTAACTAAATATGGGTTTTGCGCAAACTACTATGATTGGGTGTGTCATGGTGAAGAGTTTCCCATTCCGATCAACGTTCAGCAAGAACGGAATGTGAACCCTTATCAGGACATGGTTAATGACGCATTACGTGATAGGATTGATCACGTAAGAGAAGAATTTCTTAACCAAGAGGAGAACAATGAGACACCAAACCACGAAGTTGCATCGTTTTTTGAAATCTTTGAAAAACGCGAGAGGAACTGTATGTGATGGAAGTAGTGTCTCCGTACGCAAGCGGCTTCTAGGTTGCTCACTTTGAAATGTGATCACAACCTCTCTCACAAATGCGTTGACGGGGTTACCGGTTTGATAGGAGATATTCTTCCGAAGAATAACTTAATGACCTCGAACTTCTATCAAACCAAAAAGTTGTTAAAGGCATTAGAGCTACCCCGTGAGAAAATACACGTGTGTCCCGCGGGGTGTATGTTATTTTGGGAGGAGGACGCGAATCGGACAAGTGTCGGAAGTGTGACCATGATCGATATAAACCGAAAACGAACGCAAGAGGTCAACGTGTGCCTAACAAAGTGATGACTTATTTCCCGATTGGACTGACTCCAAAGGTTGTACGCCACGAAACATATAGGCAAGGAAATGAGGTGGCACGCGGAAAACCCCGGGACAAGCGGTATAATGGCCCACCCAAGTGACGGCGAAGCTTGGAAGCATTTTGACCAAATGCACCACGAGTTTGCTAAGGAGCCTAGAAATGTGCGGTTAGGACTTTGCACGGACGGTTTTGCACCTTTTGGTAATTTTGGGAAGAACTACTCTTGCTTTGCCGGTCATGGTTACACCATACAATCTTCCGCCCTGGTTGTGCATGAAAAGACGGTTTATATTCTTATCGGTGCTTGTACCGGGGCCGAAAAATCCGAAAGGAAACCTCGATGTTTATTTGCAACCATTGATTAAGGAGTTGAAGCGGTTGTGGGAAACGGGGTTGTTTACTTACGATGTATCCACAAAACGAAATTTTCATATGAGGGCTTTGCACTAATGTGGACTATCAATGATTTTCTGCGTATGGCATGTTATCCGGGTGGACTACGGTGGTGTGAAAGCTTGTCCCTATTGTGGTGATGGAAACAAGTCGTTACGGCTCAAACATAGTGGTAAATGCACTTGGTTTGATTGTCATCGGCGAGTTTCTCCACGAAGACCATATTTTTCGCAACGATAAAGGTTTTTGAAGTCCAAACGGTATGAACACGCGACTCCACCCCGTAGATTGAGTGGTGAGGAGGTATGGGAATTTGTACAACACTACCAAGCATCATTGATGGCTCGGATTCGGACTTGAAACGGCTTAAAAACTCCAAGAATGGTTGGTGGAAAAGAAGCATTTTTTGGGATCTTCCGTATTGGAAAACATTCTTTGCTTCGACATTGCACTGGATGTGATGCATATTGAGAAAAACTTCTTTGAAAAACTGATTGACACGGTTATGGACGTTAAAGGCAAAGCTGCTTGTGGTCCAAAATGCGCTAAAGATTTGAAAGAGCTTTGCGAGAAAGCGCCCCGATTGTACACTTGTTCTTGACAAGCGAGAAAAGAAAAGTGTTGTGTGAATGGGTCACCAAGTTGAAATTCCACGACGGTTATGCTTCGGACACGAGTAGGTGCGTAGATCATGATCAATACATTCTACGTGGTTTGAAAAGCCATGATTGTCACGTTTTTATGGAACGTTTGTTGCCGGTTGCCCTTCGAGAATTGATTCCGAAAAATGAGTGGAATGCATTGAGTGAGATAAGTCAATTCTTTCGAGACTTGTGTCTTTGCTACCTAAAAATAGAAGACGTGATTCGTTTAGAGAATAACATTCTTTGAGATTATTTGCAAGTTAGAGAAGATTTTGCCTCCGGCGTTTTTTAACTCGATGGAGCATTTACCGGTACACTTGCCGTATGAGGTCGAGTTGGTGGTCCCGTGCAATATCGATGGATGTATCCATTCGAAAGGTTTTTGAATCACTTAAAACAAAAGATTGGTAACAAAGCTTTCGTAGAGGGATCAATATGCAATGCGTATTTGTTGGAAGAGATTTCAAACTTACGTTACATGTATTACGATGATCATATTGAAACAAAAGCAAAGAATCTTCTTGTTGGTGAGACTTCGGCATCGGCAATCGTTTCGATTTACACGAGTTATTCCGTGATCATAATGGTACAACAAGCTTGGGAAGTGCAAGACGAGGTTCTTGGATAATAAAGAATATGACTTTGTGCACAAGTACGTATTGTCTAGCTGCGAAATCATGAAACCGTATGAGCTGTAAGTACCTCATTACTACATATATACAATGCTTAACGAGTTTTTTACGAACAAATATACATTAAGCGACAAAATGATTCATTCTTAGATTGTTCGAGCAATTTATTCGTGTTCAACGGCCTCGATTGACCTCGACGGATATTTGGAATAAACATGAAAATGAATTTACCAAATGGTTTGCACAACAAGCATCATTGTTGAATGATGATTTGCTAAAAGCTTTGGCAAGTGGTCCTTCTCGTCAAGTCAAAACTTGGAAACGTTATTCGATTAACGGCTACAACTTTCGGACATTCAACCGGGCAAGCGATATTGGTAAATCTTCGGTCAACAACGGAGTTTGTGTCGGTTCCACGGAAGGTGCCGACTATTATGGCACTTTAAATGAAATCATTGAGTTGGTGTATTATGGAGCTTCGGTCTACAAAGCCGTATTGTTCAAATGTGATTGGTTTGATAATTACGAACGGGGCATGAATGTGCATAAAGATTATAAGATAGTTGAAGTTCATCGTGGTAGGAAATATGGCGCTTATGATCCATTTGTTACGGCTTATCAAGTCGAGCAAGTCTACTATGCTCCATATCCAAGTTTGAAAAAAGACAAAGATCAATGGTCGGTTGTTTTCAAAACAAAGGCAAGATCGACTATCGATGCTCCCGTCGAGGAAACCGTTTTCCAAGAACAAGTGATCAATGATGTTTCCCGATTATCGATCCTCTTAACATTGTCCACCAAGATCTTGATGTCGATGTTGACTCCGATGTTGGGGATAATGACTTGGATGATGATGAGATGGCGGATTTCATTCAACAAGAAGATGGAGAGGAAGAAGAATCGGTTGATGATCTAGATGCGATGAAGAGGAGGAAGAACTCTTCCATTCTAGTAGTGATAGTGAATAATAATGTATTAAATATTTTATTTTGTCATCATTCTTTGAATAATAATGTATTAAACATTGTAATTTATTATTAATTAGTATAAACGCCTTTTTATTATAATTGCATTTAGATTAGTATAAACGTCATTTTACGTGTCAAATAGATGTCGGGTAGAGGTAGAGGTAGAGGTAGACGCGGTAGGGGTAGTTCCCCCTCCCCGGAGCGTCTTCCTCCACACGAACTCACGGTTTGGATGATGAGATACACCGGATGACCGAGGAGGATTTGGGTGTCATTGTCAATGGTGACCTTGGATTGCCGTTTTTGGATCCCGAGGGGAGATGGTAAGTTAATACATATCTTGCTTTAATTTGTTTGTATTTTTATTTATATTTTGATTAACCAAATATATTAACAACTTATTGTTTTCAATATGACGGGTTTACCGACAACTATGTCAAGAAAATGGCCAAGACCGCCATAATCGGCGGCTTCAACACTTTTGCCACCACGTGGCATAATGCCGGCCCGGGAGCGACGGGGAAGGTGGTGGCACGCATTTAGGGTACGTCGTTCATATAAATATAACTATATATAAATATAACTATAATTATAACTATACATATAACATATATATAACTATGTTGCGGGCTCATTTCAGCTTCGAGTTACGCCACGAGCGCCTGGTTAGGGAAGCTTTTGAGCGGTATGCTATCAACAGGGTCCGTGATTATATGTATCGGGCTCAAACAAACCCCCGTGCTCGGCTTTGGATGACCCCGGATATTCTCCGTCAGTTCGAGGAGTGGATTGGGAGTCCCGTAAGCAATTATTCAATATTTAATTAATAATACTTGTGTTTTATATATATATGTATGTACTAACTTGTTTATCTTATGTCGGAATAGGCATTCAAGGAAACATACGAAAAAGAAGATAAACCGAGCTTCGGATCCGGTGAGGAAGGGAAGATCCACTGGGACACATGCTATGGGCGGACGCGGCGTTATCGATTTCGCTCGGGCCATGGAGGACAATAGAGAAGTGCCCTATCGGTCGGAGATGCGGTGACTAGTTCGAAGAAGAAGAAGTCGGGCAACTTCGTCTCGAGGAAGTTTGAGAAAATCTTGGTACGTTATGTATTCTAAATATTATATATACATTATATATATATCATGTAATTATTGTTACTAACAAATTTATATCATACTTTACGGGACGTCTTCACCTCGAAGAAGGCGAAAGCCCGGGAGACGCGGCGACACCCTGTCGACGAGTCGCGTCTTTATTACGAAGCCGGCGGTGGTTACGACAAGAAGGGGAGAGTTTTTGGCATGGGGTCGGTGCCTCCATGTACTACGACGGGCTGCTCTTGCTCGACACTCGTCCGGCGAGACATACTCTCCGGGCATACTCACCCGTCTCACCCGGGAGATGGCGAGAGAAAGACGGATTAATGCGAAACACGGGCGAGGTTGGAGGAGCTAGAGAGAGACGAAAAGCGTCGGGAAGACGGACTAGCGCGGATGGAGGAGTGGATTACCCGGCGGTTGGCGGCATCCTCCGGAGGGATGCAACCCGGGTACGAGGCGGCACGAGAGATGACCGATCGATCACGGACTGGAGGAAGTGACATGGGTTTAGGTAGTACACCGGGTCGGCGGGTGACATATTGCTTTATACATTTTTATTTATTTTGGCTTATCGTATCCCTTTGACATATCGTTTTATCCCGCCCTTTGACATATCCCCGTTGACATATCGTTTTATTTATTTTGGTATCGTATCCCTTTTATATTGTTGTTGTTGATAGCCGGTAGCAATTGTAATGCTACCGGGGAAAATTATGGGCTTGTTTTGCGGCGGTGGTTTGGCCGGCTGCTGCAAAACAGCCATAATTTTCTGATTAATTTTAAATTTTGCGACGGAAATATTCCGTCGCAAAGTTGTTTTTGCGACGGAAAAGTGTATTTGCGACGGATATGTAAGGATCTAAAAATAAAAAAAATTATTTAATAAAAAAACTTTGCGACGGATTATACAATTTTTGCGACGGTTTATAAAATTTTTGCGACGGATTATAAATTTTTTTTGCGACGGATTATATATTTTTGCGACGGATTTTACATTGTTTTGCGACGGATTTTACAAATTGTTTTGCGACGGAAACTATTTTGCGACGGAAACTTTTTTTGCGAAAAAAAAAAAAAATACGTTATTATCCGTCGCAACATTCGTCGCAAATAATTTGCGACGGATAAACCGTCGCAAAATCTCGGTTTTGCGACTAAAAAATGCGACAAATAAAAACCGTCGCAAATTAGGATTTGCGACGGAATAATCCTCGTTTGCGACGATAACCTTCCGTCGCAAAAAGCCCGATACGCATCTCCTAAGAATGGTATCAGAACACATTTTGTATAGGTTGGGATCATCCCAATAATAATGATTCAGATCTGTGAAGAACTTCTTCTTATCTGCATTTGTGAATTCGGGTGATAGGTATCTTCCCGTAAGATAATTCACAATATTTGCAAACCAAAGGTGTACCTTACCTACTCTTGATGTAGTTTGCCAGACCTGAGAGTCAATTGGAACGACTACTGAGATGGCAAAAAGTTGTTCATCAGGAAAGCTCTCTTGAATCTCAGTGGGTTGCTCTTCTTCTAACAGTGTTAATCTTGACAGGTGGTCAGCCACCTAGTTCTCAGAACCCTTCTTATCTTTAATTGTAACATCAAACTCTTGTAAGAGTAGAATCCATCTTAATAATCTCGGTTTGGAGTCTTGCTTTGTAAGTAGATACTTCAAAGCTGCCTGGTCAGTGAATATAGTGACTTTAGATCCTATGGGGGTAGGGTCTAAACTTGTCAAAAGTGAAAATCACAACTAAGAGTTCTTTTTCAATAGTTGCATAGTTCTTTTGGGCACTATTGAGGGTACGACTTGTTGAGTTATGAGCCCCAGTTGCATGTAAGTTCGATTAATTTCCAAAAAATACCCCTAATGTGTGATTTTACTAAAATGTCACCGCCACTAACTGCCATTAAGTGAACTTACATCAAATGACAAATTCTTGTGTTTAAATTTATTTTTGTAGGTCCTAATTAAATTTATAATTAATTGTTTAATTATTAATTTAATTTATAAAATAATTTTATTAGTTTTATAAATAAATTTTTTAATTAAATAACTTAATTCTATATGGGGTACTGTATTCGTCTCCAGAAAACCCACATTCAGATGAGATTGATATTTTTGCTTAAGGAGTAGGATCCTTATAAACAACCAATTGCCCTTCAGTGGTACTCGAATCGTCCTCATCAGCACTCAAATCCTCCTCATCAGCAGCCGAATCCATGGCAGTAGCAGCCGGTGTGTTCTAAGAAAACAAGCACAATATTGCATTAGCTTTCAACATAGGAATTGAACATAAAGTAAAGAAATTAAAAAACTCCAAAGAAAGAAAACAGGAAAATTTCATACATTGGTGCATTCGTACTCAAGCGCATTGTTTTTACCACGAAAATGAACGCAATTGCAATCTTTTGGGCAGCTAACATCTTGTCCGAGTTTCCAACCGCATCCAAAGTCCCCACACTTAGATATTCATCATCTATAAGCTCTCGATATGTTAACAGTGACTGATCAGCTATCTTTTCATCATGCAGCATTAGCTTCCTATTGCTAGGGGGAGTTATTATATTTTTGGCTAAGTCCTCATTAATCGCCATTACTGCATCAAACCGAGAAAATATACATATATATAATCACAACATTATCAAGAAACCGCAAGATAACAAAGAGCAAGATTTGTTAAGGTGTTTAAAATGTTAATTATCTAATTCCCTATCGGCTTAAGCTTTCGTAAGAGATGTTACATGGTTCAATATGGTAACAGAGTGTTGGAACAAGTAATTAGCGAGCCTTGACTCGGCTCGATCCTCTAGAAGTGCTAGAATATCTCTTGTAATCAATTATAATCATTAGCATTAATTACGTTTATATTCTCAGCACTACTATATATGTGTGCAATCCTTGTATTCGTATTAATCAATGAAATATGATTTTCCTTGACTTTAAACATGGTATCGGAGCCGTTAGGTTGAAACCACCATACATCTGAGTAATTCTTTTCTGATCCTCCTCTCTAATCATCTCCTTAATCTTTTCCTCTATCTTATTCTTATTCTTTATCTCCCTCCACGTCTGTTTCCTATTCAAACAAAAAAACAAAAACAAAAAAAAAACTCACAACCTTGTTCTATTTCCTCCATCTTTTTCTTCTCCTTTATCCCCCAGAATTTGCTGCGTCTCACTCCAGCCACCATGTCTGAAACTATTACCACTGCTGATTCTTCCCCTTCCCCCTCTATCCCACCTTTAATTCCTCAAACTCCATCAACCTTATCAAATTAACTCGAACCAACTTCCCCATCTGGAAGGCGCAAATCGTTCCTTATCTTAAAGGTCAAGACGTTTATGGATTTGTCGATGGTAGCATAAAAGAACCGCCGGCCACCATTGATGGAAAGACCAATCCGGCACACTCACAATGGACAAAACAGGATAATTTGATTCTCAGTGCGATTACGTCCTCCCTTTCTGAAGAGGTCCTTACCCACGTTTACCATGCCAAAACGTCGGCTGAAATATGGATTGCCATTGAGCGTTGCTTCGCCTCTCAATCACGTGCTAAAATTATTCACATCCGATCACAACTCGCCACCACCCGTAAAGGCACCTCCACGGCAACAGAGTATTTTATGACCATTAAACGCCTCACTGACGACTTAGCCTTGGCCGGTCAGCCGCTTCAAGCCGATGACATCATCAATTATGTCCTCGCCGGATTGGGTCGTGAATATGATGCTTTGATTGCAATGGTGTCTGCTCGTGATGATCTTTCAATTGAAGAGCTCTTCTCCCTACTATTAACAATGGAGGCCCAAATTTCTCATAATGATGCAGCTCTTCTCCCACCCCAGCAGTCCTCCATGCTCCCTCCACTACTCCACCACCTCAACCCGGTGCCCATAATAATCAGAGATCATCCAACAACCGAGGCCGTAGTTCCAACTATCGTGGCCGCGGCCGTGGTCGGTCAAATGCATCTCGCCCACAGCAGCAGCAAGCATCCCCATCCATTCAATGCCAACTTTGCAGTAAGTTTGGTCACACAGTTCAATCATGTTGATACCGCTTTGATCAAAATTTCAACCCCTCCCCACCGCCCCAAAATGTCAACCCTCCTTCCTTCCCCCGCCCTCCCATGGCTAATTTCGCAGGTACATCATATGATCAATGACTCCTTATCCACACACTTTTAATTCCCCTCCAACTCCATATACTGGTTGATAATGTTCGTACAAGCAACGGCACATGTATGCCAATTACTCATATTGGTGACTCTACCTTTTCTACTCCTACGCATTCATTTACCCTTCGTAATGTTCTCCTCACCCCCTCCTTACAACGAAATTTACTTTCTATTCAAAATTTTGCCCGTGATAATGCTGTATATTTTGAATTTCATGCTAATTATTTCCTTGTGAAGGACTACTCGGGCCAGGTCCGTCTTAGAGGCTATGTTAAAGATGGACTATACCACTTCACCCAACCACTCGTCTCCTCCTGCCATGCTACTCGGGCTTCTACTTCCCACTGGCATCGCCGTCTCGGTCATTGTTCCTCCAGAATTAGTAACATTATTTTGTGTCAAATAAATATTTCCCCTCCCCGTGATTCCCCATATTCTATCTGTTCAGACTGTCAGCTTGCTAAAAGTCATAAACTTTCTTTACCCCATTCTTCCTTTACTTCTCGAAAACCTTTGGATTTTGTTTATTCAGATGTCTGAGGGCCTTGTGCCGAGGCTTCAATCTATGGTTCTCGATATTAGGTTTGTATTTTGGATGACTGCACTAAATTTATATGGTTCTATCCTATTACATTAAAGTCTGATGTCGAACGTATCTTCTATAATTTTCAAGCTCTCGTTGAACGACTTTTTGACACTAAAATTAAGGCTCTACAAACTGATCGCGGTGGTGAATTCCAAAAATTAACCGGTTATTTTTCTCGTACTGGCATTTCTCACCAACTTGCTTGCGCCCATACACATGAACAAATGGGGGTTGTTGAGCGTCGTCATCGTCATATAGTTGAAACGGGTTTGGCACCATTAGCACACTCGCACCTACCCCTTCCCTATTGGGAGGATGCATTTACCACAGCTGTATATCTTATCAATCGCATGCCCACAAAAGTTTTGGATTTTAAGAGTCCTTATGAATCCGTTTATGGTCGACTTCCTGATTATAATTATTTGAAGGTATTTGGTTGTGCATGTTGGCCGTATCTTCGGCCCTATAATAGTCATAAAACTGACTTTCGATCCAAGGCATGTTTGTTTCTAGGTTATAACGATGTTCATGGGGGGTATAAATGTCTGGATATTTCTACGGGTCGTATCTTTATTTCTCGCCACGTCATTTTTGACGAAACCGTTTTTCCCTACACAAAACCACCAACCCAGCCCTCCTCCCACACCCCAGAATCCATCCTACTATCTCTGCCCTTCACGCCCACAAATATTTCCTCACCAAATATTTCCCAACCTCATAGCCCACCCCAACAGGCCCAATCCTCCCCAATGGCCTCTCCCTCTCCCAGCTTGGCACATGCACCTAGCCCATCTTCTGACCCAGCCCCAGAAAATTCACCAAACTCGGCAGGCCCACCAGAAAATGCTCCCCCAGCCAACCCGATGACTACCCGCTCCCGCACCCACTCTCTCAAGCCCAAACCTTTACCCACGGATTTTATTTTATCCCCCCACCCTGTGCTCACCTTACCACCTCGCCTCCCCTCACCGAGCCTACTAGCTACACCGAGGCTTCTCAATATTCCGAATGGCGCACTGCTATACGGGACGAATTTGTCGCCCTCGTTAACAACAATACTTGGACCCTTGTTCCCCCTCCACCCTCGGCTAATGTTATCGGGTGTAAATGGGTCTATCGTATTAAACGTAATTCGCAGGGACATGTTGAACGCTATAAGTCTCGGCTCGTTGCCAAAGGCTTTCATCAAACAGAAGGCATGGATTTCCATGAGACTTTTAGCCCGGTTGTCAAACCGGTTACTATACGCACAGTTCTCACTCTGGCCCTCACTTATAATTGGCCCATTCGCCAAATAGATATACAAAATGATTTTCTACATGGATTTCTTAACGAGACTGTATACATGACACAACCACAAGGATATGCTCATCCTGATTTTCCCTCTCATGTCTGCAAACTTAATCGAAGTTTATATGGTCTACGACAAGCTCCCCGTGCCTGGTTTTCTCGTCTTACTCAGTGACTGACTCATCTTGGCTTTCGTTCTAGCTCAGCAGATTCCTCTCTCTATACTTATAATTCTCATGGGACTTACTTGCTTATGCTTATTTATGTGGACGACATCCTTATCACTGGCTCTTCCACCCAAGTTGTTTCTGACTTGATTCGGTCACTCTCCACCACCTTTCCTGTCAAGGATTTGGGTCCTCTTTCGTACTTTTTGGGGATTGAAGCTCATCGCACTGATGCTGGTCTTTATTTATCTCAACAGAAATACATCACTGACCTTCTAGTTAAAGCTGGCATGCAGGACTCCAAGCCTTGCCCTACGCCCATGGCAGTCTCTCCACCTCTTTCTCGGTACAAGGGTGTTCCCTTTGAAAATCCTCAACTCTATCGTATGATTGTGGGCACCCTTCAATACCTCAGTCACACTCGACCTGACATTGCCTTTGTTGTCCATAAAGTCAGCAAATTTATGCACGCTCCCACCGCTGACCATTGGCAAGCTGTCAAACGAATCCTGCGCTACCTTCGAGGCACATCTGCTCACGGTCTCTTACTCTCCACCTCCTCACCCACTCAACTCCACGCCTACTCAGACTCTGATTGGGCTTCTGACCCTGATGACCGCCGCTCTGTTGGCGGCTACTGTATCTTCCTTGGCACTAATCTCATCAGCTGGTCTTGCAAACAACAACTGAAAGTCGCCAAAAGTAGCACTGAAGCTGAATATAAGGCTGTCTCGACTGCTGCGACCGAAGTCCAATGGCTCATCTCTCTCATTCGTGAGCTCCCTTTTCCTCGCATGCCCGTCCCGATCTTGTGGTGTGATAATGTTGGTGCTACATATCTAGCTGCTAATCCCGTCTTTCATGCCCGCACTAAACATATTGAGATTGATGTTCATCATGTACGTGAGCTGGTTGCCCGCAAGCTCATTCAAATCGGCTATGTCTCAACGAATGATCAGTTGGCGGATATTCTCACCAAACCACTTCGCCAACCGCGCTTTCAAACCTTGAAGACCAATCTCCATGTTGCCGAAGTCCCCATGGGATTGCCCGGGGGTGTTGGAACAAGTAATTAGCGAGCCTTGACTCGGCTCGATCCTCTAGAAGATGCTAGAATATCTCTTGTAATCAATTATAATCATTAACATTAATTACGTTTATATTCTCAGCACTACTATATATGTGTGCAATCCTTGTATTCGTATTAATCAATGAAAAATGATTTTCCTTGACTTTAAACACAGAGTGGGAGGTCTCTCCCAGCTGGCAATATTTTTGGCTAAGTCCCCTTTTTGTTGTTGGTGTTGGCTTTGTAATGCCTTTTTGTGCCAAGTTGGCTCTGGCTTGTTCTAGGCCCTAGATGTTGGCCTTGTAATGCCTTTGTGTGCCAAGTTGTCTCTTTCTTTTCATAGGCTATACTTGAGGCACTTGTTGTGCCATTGTGTGTCAAGTTGCCTCTGGCTTGTCATAGGCCACACTTGAGGCCGGCACTCGTAGGGCCTTTGTGTGCCAAGTTGCTTCTGGCTTGTTATAGGCTCACACTTGAGAAGATATTAATTATCTAATTCCCCATCCGTTTAATTTGGTAGGGATGATATTTCAACAAGAATCTTCATAACATTGTGAAATTTAAAAGCAAGTAAAACTAAAGCTAGTAATATTAATTCAACAGTACCTTTTGCTTCAGCATTCCCAGATAAGTGTGGCGAAGTTCCAGCTGAACCATTTTCTTCGTGAATTAATGCTAAACAGCAGGCCAATAAACAACCTGTTATCACCCGTGTATAATTAAAATAATCAAACCGAATTAAACAACAATTTTATTAATTTTGATGACGAAACAGATACAACAAAATATAGAAAGAAAATACAATAGCAATGATAAAAGGATATGCTACGATCTGAGCCGAGACGAACTCTTTCCTTAAGACAAATTTGCTCCGGTATGTACCCCGTTTTGCAGCAATTGTCTCCCAGGAATTCTCAGATTACCTTTCAGAATAGCGGTACTGCAAACTCTGAACAACGACGAACTCTACAGTGCTTCAGAAACTCTTCACTTGATGCAAGAACAGTATGCAGAAGAATGTATGTATGCAATTCTGGTGTTGTATTTCTATGTCTGTGTGTTTTTCTTCCCATTCATGTAGCTCGTTTATATAGCAGAGGACATGGAAAAATTGATGAAAATGAACAGCCTCAGCTCGAATTGAATGTCATAAATATCAGCATTATGTTTGAACTTGGAAAGCTAAAAGCCTCAGCTTTAATCACGACTTAAAGTTGGATAGGAACATGAAAAATATGCAAAACCGAACTCTGAACCTTCAAATCGAGTACGCAGGACACGCGGGCATGCACAAGCCCAAGGGTAAATCCGGATTGGATTTGCACCCCCCCTGCGCCCGCGTAGAGAACGGCGTATAATGTTGGTTTGTTATTCCAACTACACTAAAAAAATATCATATAAATATTGCTTCTTTTTCCTTCTTCCAACCAATGTGGGAGAAAAGTTTCTTCCTATTTTTTCTTTTCATAACACACACTTAAGCCCAATAGGCCCAATATGACATATCATCAATTTTCCAACAAACCGACTTTAAGCGTTAATTTCTCATTCACTCGTTATCCGAATTGAATGATTCCAAATCCTGAATTCATCTACGACTCACGTAGTTTTCAGAATTAATAAAACATTACATATATTCTATACAAGAATATATCCGAAATACGCTTACAAAGTCACTGAATAAAATGATTATAAAATCATTTTTAATTTATTTTTAATTCAATTTCACATTTTCTCCAACACAACCGAGTGCCAGTATGCCGATGATCGCGTTTTCTGCTCGGACGTGCATCATCCTTGTATTGTTTCTATGTATATATTGAGTTAATTTATTGATCTTTCAGTTTGAATTAATTTGCATTTCATATATATCAATGCTGTTGGGATCGAGAGTTTATATAGGGTATGAAGTTAAAGTCAGATTCATTAATTCATCGATCAGCTACAAAGATGAATTCATAAATTAGCAGAATACGATTTCTTTAATGTACACCATATTGAACGCCAAAAAAAACAAAAATAATAATAATAAAATAAAATCAGTCCTTTCTGAATTATTCGAACGTAGTTATTAGGGCTAAAAATTAAGAATTAATATTGATACGGCCACAACCGTTGTATCACAACGAGTGATATGACGGCCCTCTGCACCGTTGATTATAATGAGTTTGAAATTAAAAAAAAATATGAGTCTTTGAAAATAGAAGATGAAAGAGGAAAGAAAAAACAAAAGAAGCAGCAGCGTGTCAGGCGTGATATTCTAGTAGTTGTTCTTATCCCTATAAAAGGCATATGATCAGAAAAAAAAATTGTCTTTTAAGCTATAAATATTGTAGTATGTCATCTCCCTTTAAAAATTATTTAGGTGTTCTAATACTTAAAAATATTTTAAAATGTGTTTTTTTCCCAAAATTTCTATTACAAAAATATGTATTTCAATCTTGGTTTCATCATTTTTTGTTATTAAAAATATTGAGGTAAGGGGCCAGAAGGATAAAAAAATTCATAAATGGGTCAAGAAGGACGTTACTACATGTTGTGTGATTAAAAATGACAAATTTATATTAAATGGACAAAAATACCTTTTTACACATTAAACACGTAGTAACGCTAGATAAAGTGTAGTAACAGCCAAGAAAACAAATATTAACAGCCAAGAAACAGGTAGTAACAGCCTATAAAATGTCGTAACATACAATGAAAAAGTTGTAACAGCCCATAAAATGTCGTAATATACAATGAAAAAGTAGTAACAGCCAATAAACGAGTAGTAACAGTCTAAAAACAAGTAGTAACAACCTAAAAAGAAGTAGCAACAACTTATAAAATGTAGTAACGGCCAATAAACAAGTAGTAACAGCCCATAAAATAAATAAAGTACATTAAAAAATGTAGTAACGTTACAAAATTAATAGTAACAACTCTAAACCCTAAATATTTTCAAATATATATATATATATATATATATATATATATATATATATATATATATATATATATATATATATATATATACGGCTTCCCGGCAACCATAGCCGGCAATCCGGCGTCTCCGTCTTGCTTCAAGCACACAATCCGGCGTCCGGCCGCCACAGTCGGAATCTTGCCCCTAACATCCTTACAGCCCTCATCATCCCCACCCCTATCGTTTTACCCATGATGCCTGCAAATGATGCCCAAATCGTTCAATCGTCCGGAAATTGTAGAATTAGAAACGCTTCCTCCGCCTCATCCTACAGAATTAAAAACCACCGGAAATTGCAGCTCCCTCCCTTCCCATAAACGATTCCAGCCGCTGAGAATTGTCACCACCAATCAACGATAAATTTCCGTCGAGTCCACCAATCTTCCATTCCATTCTGTCAAGTCCACCTATCGTTCAATCTGATTCGACAAACAAAATCTCAGGAATTTTCTTTGATTTAAAAAAGGACGTGGATTCCGGCCGATGTGGATTCCGTTCTTTGACTAAGCATCCTGTATTGCCGCAAGAAGGATTTGTATTTTTTTTTTTTTTTTTTTTTTGGAGTATCAGGCTGAACGTGGGGATTTGGTTTTGAAGGGTATTTTGAGAAGTTTGTATAGGTTTTGTCTTGATTAAATTTTAGTTGCCTTCAATCCTGATATTTTCATTCATGTGTCTTTCTTGACAAAAACCTAAAAAATATTTGTAATTGAATTTTTCGACAAATGCAAAGCGTCTCCTACCGTCTTGTTTTTTAAATTGACTTGGATATTCCAAAATTATTCTTTTTTTTAGAATCCCAAAATTATTCTTAAAACAAATATTGCCGAATGGGACTTTTTCAATTCCTTATGGCTTAATCCATACGATTGTGTCAATATAACATAGGTGTATACCGGCCGCTCCGCTAAATTGCAAAATTAGTCCCGTAACTTAGCCTATTCAGAGTTATACTCTTGTTTTCCCTTCTGTTTCTATTTTAGTCCTGTAACATAACTTTTTCTTTTACAATTTCAGTCAACTGTCTCGGGAGGAGGCTAATTTGGATGAATATGCCACCGTGTACGTGTCATTTTACGAAAATGAAATATTAGATTCATTCTATTTTATGGAATAAAGAAGATATAATTATATATATATATATATATATATATATATATATATATATATAATTATATATATATATATATATATTTTCCTTGGGGACTCAATTGTAAATTAAGGAATGATTAAAGGATTGTAATTATAATTAATTTAGTGGGATGTTTTATTAGGAAAATTACCTCCGCACTAATCAGATTTTTGTCAAAAAACTAATTCTCTGCAAAACAAAAACTCTGCAAGTTTGAGAGCAAAGAGAGGTAAAGCTACTCCTCCGAATTTCTAAGTCAATTCTTGACGGATTTCAGATTCGACTAGAGCAGGAGTATCGTGAATAAGCAAGGATCGTTTTGATACCAAGCTTTCAAATTTTCTTCAAGGTATGAAGTTTACCCTATTTGGAAGATCATTGGACATGATCAAGTTTTGTAGTTCTCCTTGTGTGAATTCGTAGATTCCTTGTTATAGAACTTGTGATCATGACTAATGTAAGTTTGGGGATGATCACATAAGTTTTGTTTGGAGCATTGGAAAAGTGCTGCAGTTTTCTTCAAGTTTTGCGTTGGTTTGGTGTTTAAAACAGGTAAGAGATCTTCCTATTGTGTTAATTCAAGTATTATAAAGTTTAGTTGTGAGTTTAAAGTTGTTTTGATGCACGGTTTCATGTGTTTTGATGTTTAGATCATTGTGCTATGATATGGTTTGTTAAAGTGGTATATTTGTTGTTGTTTTGCTATGAAAATTGATGAAGAATGTGTTGGAAAAGATTTGGTATAGAAGAAGTGTAGAAAAACTGATGTTAGGGCAGTTTGGATTTTGTGTGTGCGCATTGGGGTCTTGTGCGCACGCATTAAGGGGTCAGAAAGTTAGATTTTGATACTGGGGGCTTTGTGCGTGTGCTAATCTTGTCATATGTCGCTATATTCTTGCTAAAGTATAAACTCGATTTATGCGCATTCACCATTTGGCCAGAAAGGAGCTCATAACGATTAAGTACATCTTTAACAGCAGCTACACTCCCAGGAGTAGCCCGAAAGAAGAGAAGACTATCGTCCGCAAAAAATAAGTGAGATACCTGCACCTCCTGATTCCTGCCAAAAGATATACCCTGCCATCGCTAACCGCTTGATTGATTAGTGTTGTGAGTCCTTCCGCACATATAATAAAAAGAAAAGGGGACAAGGGGTCTCCTTGTCGAATCCCCCGCGTCGGCCGAAATGGCCTAGTGGGCTTTCCATTGACGAGTACCTGGAAAGAGACAGAATGCACCATCTTCATAATGAAAGACACAACCGTGGCGGAAAAGACATAGCATGCATGACCGCTGAGAGATAATCCCACTCCACCCTGTCAAAAGCCTTGGCCATATCCAACTTAAGCGCCATGTGACGATCAAAACCCTCTAAACCTGCTTGAAGAGAGTGGAAGCCCTCGAAGGCTGTTATAGCATTATCTGTAATAAGACAACCCGATACGAACGCGCTTTGATTCCCCTCGTAATAGGCACAATATCTCTTTTCTCTTTATTATCTATGTAGGTTACATGTTTGTGCGTGCGCATTGCTGTCTAGGAAGTTAAATTTTACATATAGGATGATTTGTGCGAGCGTATTCTACAAATATTCGCGAGCATTGGCTCAATGCACGGGCATTCCGCGAGCATTCACGGGCATTGGACCAGTTTTTGGTGTTTGATGTGTGTTGAGCCCGAGACCATTTTTCAATGTTATTCTTGATCTAATAACACTAAATAAACATGATCAATCCTTGATTGAGTTTCTGATGCGTTTAGTTCCAGCACCAGATGTACTTTTTCAAAGAGTTGAAGTTCGGGACCGTCGGAAGAGCATGATAGGCTTGTGCTTTGGTGGATTAGTATTCACCAATATATGTGTATGTGATAGGATGTTGTGTCTAGGTGACTAAGTGAGGGAGTAGAGTTGGCTAAGGTGAGGTTTGCCTTGAAAATACTTAAGTGGTTAGTTAACGATTAATAAAATACATAATTGTGTAGTAAAATCTAAATACCATGCCATTCTTGGTTGGGAACAAGGCTATATCGCGACGTGTGGACGGTCAGTAAAAGTGATTAACTCTACTGGCCTATAAACGGCTGAATGGTAGAGGGACTTGGCCGAACGCGTGCACTATCGGGTCAAACCCGTGGCTATCAGTGTGATCCATTGTTAGGTTGCAAACGATATCTCATGGTGGATATACACCATGCGTAGTGCTCTTGGATGCGGGTGGATATACACATTCTACTCAGAGGTTGGCTCATTGGCTCATTGTCTGAAGAATCCCTTGGTCTGGTCATTGGACTGGACACATCTCATACAGTATGGGAGCCACTAAAGGATGCCTATGCATTGGATTCCCAAGAAAGGGAATTCACCCTCAAACAACAACTAGTTTAATTGAATAAAGATGAAGACATGAACATCTCGGAACACATCAGACACTTCAAAAGTCTATGTGACAGCCTTGCAACCATTGGAAAGCCAATCCAAGACTCTGAAAAGGTTTACTTCCTCTCACCAGTCTTGGACCAAGCTATGAAACCTTCACAACTACGATGCTCAAGCCCCACAGACCCTCATTGCAGAGCTAGTGTCACACCAACAAAACTTGGATCAGATGAGGACTTGGTTCTCTAACACCATGAACCAAGCCCAATCCCCACCTCAGATGGCCTACTACAATCAGAACCAACCTAGGACATCACAACCACCTAGGCAACAAAATCAACAAGACAGTGATGACGGTCAACTTGGTATCATATTTTACAATCAATCTACCCTAGATGTTCTCAATGGTGATAATATGTATGAAATCATGTGTTAATTAGCTAAATTTCATTAAGCCACGTCCGGGGTGACTAAATTGGTATTATGTGTATTAACCGTGTATTTTATGCGTTATTTGCAAGAAATAGAAGCTACTATGTGTGCTATGATTTTATTGACAGATGAACGAGTGTTTGGAGAATCATTTGGGCTTAATATAAGAGATAATCGATAAATAACTGAACCGAGCTGAAGGTTGAAGTGTTTCGAGCAGATATTGGACCTGAGAATCTGATTGGTGATCTTGCAACGCAGTTTCCGAAGCTTTAAAAGACTAATTGGGCTTGGACTTCTACATGAACGTTGTAGGTCTTGAAACAAGGATTCCAGCGCACTTTGAATCACTCAAATCGGATATGTGTAGGCCAAGTTATGGTCCAAATACCGAAGTTGGGCCTAGGGTATTCCAAGTTAAGTCGGCAGCAGAAAAAGATAAAAATACCCCCGGTAAATCTGGAGTTACC
Organism: Gentiana straminea; assembly: GCA_036785695.1. Classification (NCBI taxonomy): domain Eukaryota; kingdom Viridiplantae; phylum Streptophyta; class Magnoliopsida; order Gentianales; family Gentianaceae; genus Gentiana; species Gentiana straminea. The sequence goes on along the minus strand of JAVUPR010000426.1, from coordinate 3,185,441 downwards.
CACGATTTACTGAGCCCCAAAGTCTTCCAAAACTCATTTTCTTGTCCTCAAAGGATTGGGTTTACCCCTAAGTCGGTTTATGCACCTATATAAGGTCATAGAGTGCTACGAATTTTGTATTCCATTCATCCTATTATTCTTTCTTCCATCAACTAGCTACAATGTAGTCTTTTGGGATTAAAGTCTTCTTTTATTTTCTTCTTGCAAATAAGTCATGAGTCTTTCATTATTTAATTGTGCTTGGTTTACGATCTTCATGGATCGTCTTGAGTCGCTGGAGAGAGAGAGAATAGAAGCGTAGATATGTTCTTCGTTATGGGTAAGATCTATTCCAATGTTTTATTTCTTTTCTTAGATTCATGATCGTTCTTGTGTTAGATCTAGATTATGCTTGCATCTAAACATCTATGAATTAATTAAACGAACCTTGATCTTTATTATTCGATTCGTTAATATGAAACACAGAATTATGGGTCGCGCTCTTCAGATCTGCGACGATCTTTATCGCTGGATCTGAATACCTAGTAAATCCTAATCCTGTGGTTCGGCGTTAGCTACGTTGATCGACAGGAATAATTAAAACGAGTAATAGGTTTGTCCAATCTAGTATTCGTAATTCGTAAATTAACATGAAGGACTGTTAGTGAAGTGTTAGTTAGGACATTGTCTTGATGGACCCTAGGAATGTTCAAATCAGTTTCGATAGCTGCCTAGGCGGGTTAGCGGTATGAGTTAGCACTCAATACCGGAAATTCTAGTTCTTCATGCGTATGGGCCATTACGGACCAATTAAGGAGAGTAGCTGGCGTATAGATTATCTACTACCATGGTCGGAGTAGATAGGGTTAAGAATTGCATCCGTAGCTAAATTACGCACACGAGTCGAACACGGATTAAGGGGAGATTAGGAATAGTGTGGTTAGTACCTTTTCGATATATGATTGATGATTGGTTTATTTGCATCTCTTTTATTTATTGTTCATTTATGTTGGTCAATGACCACCCCTATCCAGTTGACCTATAAATTGTGGTTGTGTTTAGCATTATTAAATAATAGTCTCTGTGGCATCGACCTTAACTCGCCCTTGCTATACTACGGTTGACCTAGTCCTCTTGCGAGTATTAAGCGACTTACACACGATCAGACAACAGGTTCTCCTCATCTGGAAGAGGATTTCAAGCACAACAATCAAAGAGGAACTCTACTGGTCAGAATCAAATGAGGCCTCCCTCTCCAGGAGAAATGAGAATGACCATAGAGTAAAGAGAAAGATACCTGAATGAAAGATGTCAGTATTGTGGTTTAATGGGACACATTGCCAAAATATGCTTGTGGGTTCCCAAGAAAGATCAGGAGAATCAAGAACTTCCTCAAGCATTGGCTGCCCTCACACTAGACACATCCATTACTGACACAGATTGGACTGTGGACACTGGAGCCTTCAACCATATGACAGGTAAGCCAGGTATGCTGCATAAAATTGAAAATTCAATAGGATTAAACTCTGTTATTATAGGTAATTGGGCCACACTACCAATCACTAGCACACGGCAAGCAAATCTGAAACAGAATCATCACACCATTCCTTTAAATACTACTAGTACCAGAATTAACAAAAAAAACTTGCTTTCTGTTAGTCAACTCACTAGTGATCATCCTGTTATTTGTGTATTCACTGATAATGATGTCTTTGTTAAGGAACATGAAACATGACAGATTCTGACCACAAGTAAAAGAATGGGTGATCTTTATGTTCTACGAAACCAACATGAACTATATTTCGCCAATAGGTTCAGGTGTGGTTCAAGTACTTTATGGCACAATAGGTTAGGACACATTCAAATGAGCAATGTTCAACAACTGAAGGCAAAATGTCTCATTGATGTTTTAGAGCCAATAAAGACAGATCACATCTGTGAAATCTGACAACTAGGAAAACTTAGTAAATTTCCTTTATTGATTCAGAACATGTCAGTACAAATCCATTTAAAATAATACATTGTGATTTGTGGGGGCCAACCCCCATCAAATATGTTGGATCTTTTTCTTATTATGCAAGTATTGCAGATGATTTTATAAAATTTACTTGGCTTATTCCTCTTGTGCATAAATATGATTTCTTTACTGCCTATTTGCATTTTGACACACTAATTAAAAGGCAATTTGACAAAGATATTAAAGTCTTTCACACTGATTCACTAATAACAAACTTAAGTATCATTTTAGGGCAAATGGATCATACATCAATTGTCCTGTCCACACACACCCCAACATACCGGGGTTGTAGAAAGAAGACACAGAACCATTAGGCAGTTAGGATTGACCATGCTTTTTCACAACAATACACCTTTGTACCTTTGGACAGAAGCCTTTGCTACAATAGTTTACATCATGAATAGGGTGCCCTCATCTTCCCTAAATAACGAGTCTCCCTACTTTAAGTTATACCAAAGGGATCCAACCTACTCTCACCTTAGTGTTTTTGGAAGCAGATGTTACCCATATACTTGGGATACCAAGAAAAACAAATTTGACCCTAAGACTGTCCCATGCATGTTCATAGGATACAATATGCAACATAAGGGGTACATGTGCTACCATCCAGCCATTAGGAAAGTAATAATCTCAAGGTTTGTTGTCTTTCATGTCTGTTTAGGGTGATTTTCTATGATTTATATCGTTCTATCTCGTAACAATTTTCCTCTATACTCTGATGTTTTGCATAGAAAGTGAACGTTTATTTGATTTATTAAGCAAGTGATGTTTGTAATGGTTTAATCGCAAAGTTGGTTGAATTTTGAGGTTTTATTGTTGATTTTCTATTGATTTGAATGATTTTACACTTTGCAATGTTTTTGATATCTTGTAGATACAAGAATTTGGCTTAAAAGAGGTTCAAGTGAGGATTTACATGGAAGAAAAAGGATAAAGATGAAGTCGGATAAAGATAGAGATGAAAACCGGATATGAAGTAAACTGAACGAGCGTCTGAAGCTCCGTCTAGATGGACGGGCGTTTGAGGAATCGAACGGGCGTCTAGGAAGAAATAGTGGATTCAGAGTATTGAGATTTTTGCTGAACGAGCGTCCAAATTTACATAGGACGGGCGTCTGACATGACTCGGCCCGACTCGAAGATTTTATGTAGAATGGACGGGCGTTCAAGACTCTGGACGAGCGTCCATACGCCGACCTAGCAGAAACCGACTTAAAACTCTATAAATAGGCGCGTTTTTTTCAACCCTAAAGAGAACCTAATTACTCTAGGCGGCCACAAGAACCCTAAGAGGCGTCTTCCTTGTGGTTTGCACCTTTCTTAGATAGTTTTTATGCTTTTTAATTCTTAGATAAATTCCTTCAAATTTATGTACTTTCTAGTAGCAAATTCAAGTAATCAAACGATGAATAGAGGCTAGAGCTCATTGGAACAAGCTTTGTGAAGCCGTTCTAGCAACATCTTGATTTCTCTTTGGATTATCTTGTGAGTTTTTTAATAAAAGTTGTATCTTTTCTATGTTTAATTCATTGTTATTATGCAATTTTATCGATGGATGTTTTGCATGCTTGATTTTAATAGTTGATGAGAGTTCATTGTTAAACCTAGATCACCATAGTCAAGATTAGATCTTTAATCTAAGTAACGATAGTTGTTAGATTGAAATCTAGGTTAAGAGATTGAGAAATTTCACACATTTGTTATTAAAGAGTTAATCTTTTTGTATCGATAGACGAAAGAGATTAATAAACGAATTATCTAAGAGATTAGAAATTCATACCTACGATAGGTGAATCACAACTTTTGTTAAATCATCACCGATAATCTAGAAGAAATTGAGTGTTGTAGAATTGGTGGATCATTGCTTGTTCGTTTTTAAATTCATTGATTAAAATCGTTTGTGCTTGTTTTGCATAGCAAGTTTAAATTTTTATTGCATGTTTAGGTTATAGAATAGAATTAGTGTAGTTAATCTTGTTCGCAATTATATTTCCTGGCTTTAGATTTTCGATCTTCTGTCCAGTTTAATTTTGTTGTTTTCGTTTTTAGTTTGTTACGTGTTAATCGTCTTTATTTTCTTATAATTTTAGTAGTAGTAGTAGTAGTTGTGATAATTTAGGAAAGTTAATAAAAACTAGATAAACATCGATTCCCTGTGGATTCGACTCCGGTTTTAATCATTATACTACGATCCCTGCACTTGGGGTAAACCGGATTTATTTTTATTAGTTGTTTATTTTGCATTAGATAAAATCCGAGACAAGTTTTTGGCGCCGTTGCCGGGGACTCGGAACGGTTGTCTAGTTTTTACTAAGTTTTCTGTTTCTGTTTTCTGTGCTGGTTTCCAAACGGGCGTCCGGAGTAAGTGGACGCCCGTCCATCTAAAAAGAGCCAACTCGGTACCGTTTGGAGGAAATCAGACGAGCGTCTGGCTTGCCCCAAACGGCCGTCTAGTTCTTCAGGCAGACGCCCGTCCGGATTAATTGGACGCCCGTCTGTCCTCCTGTTTTTATTTTCTTTTCATAGGTTCTAACTTTTAGTTTTTAGTTTAGACAACTTGATTTTGGTTTCGGTTTATGCAAACTCGAAGTCAAAAGGGGCCACTACTCTATACCCCCGACCTCGAGCGGACCATAGTCCGACCAAACAGGCAGAGAATCCGTCCTGTGGTTCTTTCTGATAAGGCCGATCAAGATGAAGGATGCAGGTTCTTAGATCTAACCAAGTTAGATCTATACGCAGCGGACGGATCACGATTTACATATCATAAAACATAGTTAAAGGACTTAAAAACTTCAAGGGGGTTGAGATCATGTTACCAATATTAGGAAGAGAAGCCAAGATCTTCCGATGTGTTCTCCAAACGGCGGTTGGTGGACACCCTTCTTGTTACACGAACCTCCTTGATATGCAAAACCAAGAAAAACTTAGAGTTTTTCTTCTTCTAAAACCCTAGACAAGAGAAAACTAATTTTTCCTCTCCCTTTTGATATGGTGGTCGAATTATGCCAAGTATATTGAGGCTTGGGAGAACTCTCTTTATATAGGAGAGTAAACATTGTCCTCCAAGGATTAAATAATTAAGAGATAATTATTCCATTAATCCTTTATTCCAAATAAAAGATAAATAAAATGATTATCCCAAACAAATTAGGAAAATCACATTATTATCTAATATTCCATGAATTATCATTTAACAAATAAAAGATAAATCACATGTCAAATAATTATCCAAGAAAACTAATTTCTCTCTAATTAATCAACACATAGGCGCCACCTTTAGGGTTTCCAAGCCCACATAAAATGTCTTTTATGTGTATTATATTATTTAGCCCAACTAATTAATATCCATGCATATCAATTACTTAGCCTAGCCAATTAATTATCACTGAGGCCCAAATAACAAGATTATTAGTCCGAATTACAGAAGCCACATCGGGGACCATGGACCTATAACCAGTAGCTCCAATAATTAATTATTCATCGAACAGAATAAGTACATTAATTATTAATTCCGGGATTACGCCACCATAAACCCAAAACTGAACTCTACCGATTATAGATGTATACTTATACTCAACCCATAGAGTGAATAAGCGTCCATTGATATAATCACTACATACGGATTAACCCTCCATACACTGTCCATTCTGAGTGGGAAGTCTCCGTGAACCCGACTCAGAATATCTTATCCTTATTTACCATTAACCCCCTAATGATCAATTAGTGCACATATCTGACTAGTAGCTAATTAGTCAAATGTGAACTCGGCCGATCGATCACTTTTCTTAAGGCTAACAAATAAGGGGATCGTCTCTCTACTTCCCGCGGGGAAGGAATGGATTCCATGTCCGTGAAAATCGAATCGCTCACTCATCCGGAGATAGTGCCAATGAGAAGTGGCTTGGAACACATTATTTAAGTGAACCGTAACTAACACATCAAACACTACCCCGGGACAAGCGGCACCCCGTGATCACCTCGGGATTAAGGTTGATCCATATATGATCATCTAATGATTTAATAAGATTCCTCGATTACGGAATTATACCGAGAAATACGATTAAATCGGTCCAAATCCTATATGAATGCCATCATATATAAATGCCCCACGTAGGTACCCTCTACCGACAAACCGGAAAGACTATCACACCCTAAGGTGTTCGGGCGCATTATTGGTGTTTTAATCAAGAGACCCTAAACTCGATTAAGTTCACCACGGACTAACGATTTAAGCATATCTCCACTAACTCAATCCTCACGTGTAATCCATACACTGAGTTAAGTGGTTACATACAGATATACTTAGGGTTTGCAGCAGTGTATTACTTTTCAAGCACAAAGCAAGTAACTAAGGTGAGATAAATTCTGTCATCCATTATTAAAAACAATTACACAAATTGTCTTTCGGGCACTACACCTAACACAAGACCCTTGAGGAACGTTAGCTGAGGAGATCGAAGACATAGTCATTATGGCTGCAGAAGATAGACGTACGTTGGCTGACTACGCCATGCCTGGTGAAGTCAAAGTCAACCCGGCCATCATTCTACCCGCCATAAATGCACCAACCTTCGAACTCAAACATGGGCTCATCCAAATGATGCAACATGCATCAATCTTCCATGGTTTTCAATATGAAAATCCTCATACTCACGTGCACACATTTTTGAAGATATGTGGTATGACTCGCATTCAAGGTGTAAGTGATGATGCGATAAAGTTGAAGTTATTCCCGTTTTCCTTGAAAGAGGAGGCAAAAGAGTGGTACAACTCTCTGCCTGCCGAATCAATCACCACCTGGGCTGGACTCGAAAAAGAGTTCCTAAGTCAATATTTCCCACCATCCAAGACAGCCCAATGCTTAAGTGAAATTTCCACTTTTTATCAAAAGGAAAACGAATCGTTCTTTGATGCATGAAAGAGATTCAAAGCTCTTCTTCGTAAATGCCCTCACCACGGTTTGGATTTGCAGAGGCAAGTCAACACATTTTTCAGTGGATTGACCGAGCTCACTAAGGGTATGGTCAATAGTTCTTCTGGTGGGGCATTCCTGAGGAAAACACCTGCAGAAGGGTGGGCATTATTCGAGGATATTGCCAAATACAACTATGCCCCTCGTCTCATGCTATCCAGACACCTCCTCCTCCTCCTCCTCCTAGGATCAAGGAGGTAAATATGCAAAATCAGATTGCCATGCTGCAACAGCAAGTGGCTGCTCTTTCAATGTCTCCAAATCCAACGAATCAGAATCTATCATTCCCGCAGAACTCTCAAGTTCTGTTTTGCGAAAATTGTTGTCAAACTGGCCATATGGTTGGCCAGTGTCAATTTATTTCCCCTTCAACCTATCAAGTCAATGCTGTCCCGAATCGGGGACGATAATCCGATCCATGCCGGGCATGTGATAATGTGGGGCACACTGCGTTCGTTTCGTCCTATGGTTGGACGAACGCCGAAGTCAATGCGTTCGGTGGCCGCAAAATCGAGATTCAACAATCGCCTTCGGCCAAAGCAATTTTCAAAATCAGGGTTTCAATCAAAACCCGAATTTCAATCAGAACCATAATATGAATTTTTCCAATCAAAATCAGAGGTTCAACCAGAACTGGCCGAACAATCCAAATCCGATGTTTCAAAGTCGGTCTAGCCAATCTTTCCCACAAAACTTCCAGAACTCTCAAGGCCCCTCTCAATCTAGTGATCTTGAAAGCAAATTGGACTCCTACCAGAGGGAGCAGAATAATAATTTCCAATTCCTTCTTAGCACAATTAAGAATCTTGAGAGGCAGCTCGGGCAAGTAGCTGACCAAAAAGCTTCTAGACCCTTGGGGCAGTTACCTAGCTTTACTGAGAAGAACCCCAAGGGTGGTCAGGTAGCTCAGACCGATTTGAATCATGGCCAGTGCACTGACCTAGTTTCTTCAATTCCCTATGGTAAAGAAGAGGCCAGTGCCATGAATCTCAGACCTGGTACTCAACTTAGTGGTCCCCCGAACCAGGGAAACCACTAACCCCTCCCCGCCGCCATGAGGGGGAGGGGAAATCGAGCACCCATGTTCCTCTTTTCTCGCAAGAGAGTACTCGGTGGCCGATCCCCGAGAAATGAAGAATCAAGTGAGAGTCAGGTGGCGGATCCCCTGACTAGTAAAAGAAGTGAGAAAGTGGTGAGGTGGAAAGATTTGGAAGATAAGCTGTCAGTTCATCCTCGAAGAAAGTCTTTTCTAAGAGTGATTTAAAGAAACAACCGTTTCCACCTACAAAAAGAAACATCTTCTTGCATGAGGACAAGAAATATGAAAAAGTGCTTAATCTTCTGAAAAATACTCAGGTTAATCTTCCATTATCTGATGTTTTGGTTGAGATGCCTAAGTACACTAAGTTCATCAAGGATGTTGTTTCTTCTAAGAAGAAGTTAGAAGACATGGATCGGTTGATTGGTGAGGATTGCTCTATGATAAGTTATGAAGATCTACCAATCAAGAGGGGTGACCCTGGGAAATTTGTGCTCACATTGCTAATGGGAGGCCTAGTCTTCCCAAACTCTTTATGTGACCTGGGTGCATCCATAAGTCTGATGCCATTGTCTGTATGTAAACAGCTTGGATTGAATGATCTTTTGGAACCCACGACCATGAACCTACAATTCGCTGATAGATCTTCCAAGAAAGCTGTGGGGATACTAAAGGACGTATTAGTTCAAATTGATAGATTTGCTTTTCCGGTTGACTGGTACGTCCTAGACATAGAAAAGGATGAGAATGTCCCCTTGATACTTGGAAGACCTTTTCTTTCTACAGCCAGAGCCCTCATTGACTGTGAAGGTGGGCAAGTGACCATACGAGTCGGTGATCAGGAGGTGAGCTACAGTGTCTCCAAAGCTATTCAGAGACCCTCTGATTATCCAACCGGCTTCTCCATTGAGGATATGTCAGATGACTTTAATGATTACAAGGAAAAGCAAGTCATGGTTGTTGAGACTGAATATGAGCGATTAGTTGAAAATTTGAATAATCATGGTTGGGTGAATCTAGAACAATTAGAAGCTGAGTTTAATAAAGTTTCGTTGAAAGGAGAAGCTTTGGCAGTGGGACCACTAAGTAAACTCAGTGATGTTGAGTTGAAAAGTGGAGATCTTAAATCGAGTTTAAAAGAACCCCCTGCAAATCTGGTACTGAAGCCGTTACCTAAGCATCTGAAATATGTTTTCTTGAGAGAAAATGACAAGCTTCCGTTGATTATTTCTGCCAAGCTATCCCGGTTGGAAGAGATGAAACTGTTAAACATTTTGAGAAAGAATGAGAAAGCTTTTGGTTGGCAAGTGGGAGACATCAAAAGGATATCTCCTGACTTATGCATGCACAAGATTAAAACTGAAGAGGGTGCCAAGTGTGTTAGACAGCCCCAGTGGAGGCTCAACCCTCACATGCAAGAAGTAGTTAAGAAGGAGATTATCAAGATTTTGGACATGGGTATTATTTATGCAATTGCTGACAGTGAATGGGTGTCCCCTACTCAAGTAGTTCCTAAAAAAGGAGGAATTACTATCGAGAAGAATGAAAAGGTTGAAGAAATAGCATTGAGGCTAGTAACGGGTTATAGAGTCTGTATCGACTACAGAAAACTCAATGAAGTTACAATGAATGATCATTTCCCCCTTCCTTTCATTGACCAGATGCTAGAGCGTCTGGCAGGACATGCATTCTACTGTTTCCTTGATGGATATTTGGGATATTTCCAGATACCCATAGATCCAGTCGACCAAGAAAAGACAACTTTCACCGCTTTTATGGTACATTCGCTTACGGGCGAATGCCATTTGGTCTCTCGCAATGCCCCAGCTACATTCCAAAGGTGTATCTTGGAAATCTTTGATGGGCAAGGTTGAAAAGTGTATGGAGATATTCATGGATGATTTCTCGCCTTTGGTCAATCCTTCGATGATTGTCTTGATAATCTTGACCAGGTTTTATCCCGCTCGTGTGGAAAAGAACTTAGTCCTAAACTGGGAAAAGTGTCATTTTATGGTAGATGAAGGAATAGTTCTTGGCCACAAGATCTCAGCCAAAGGTATGGAAGTAGATAGGGCAAAAGTGGAGGCTATAGAGAAAATGAGTTTGCCTAGAAATGTGCGCGAAGTGAGAGGTTTTCTTGGACACGTCGGTTTTTATAGGAGATTCATTAAAGACTTTTCCAAGATAGCCAAGCCCCCATCTACCCTACTCAAAGAAGATGTTGTTTATAATTTTAATGATAGTTGCAAGCAAGCGTTTGAGGAGCTTAAAAGTCAGTTGATTTCTGCACCGATTCTTATCTCTCCTGAATGGAATCTACCCTTCGAGCTTATGTGTGACGCATCCAACTACGCTGTTGGTGCAGTCTTAGGACAACGAATAAAGGGAAAGTTCCAGCCCATATCTTACGCCAGTCACACACTAAACCCTACTCAAGTAAACTATACCACAACTGAAAAGGAATTATTGGACATAGTCTTCGCTATGGACAAATTTCGTAGTTACTTGTTGGGTGCTGCAGTTACGGTGTGGACTGATCACGCTGCTTTGCGATATCTAATGACAAAGAAAGATGCTAAACCGCGCTTACTACGTTGGATACTGATCCTGCAAGAATTTGATGTTCAAATTAAGGATAAAAAGGGCAGTGAAAACGTAGTAGCTGATCATGTTTCGAGAATGCAGAATGAAGTAGAGAAAGAGCCTGAAGACATAGACCTTTACTTTCCTCTCGAAAATGTTATGCATATAGACGAGTGCACTCCAGATGTTCCGTGGTACTCCTCTATCATCAACTACCTGCATTCCCAGTACTTAAATCCAGAATTTTCTTATCAGGAGAAGAAGAAATTTTTCTCTGATTTGAAAACCTTTGTGTGGGATGAACCTTACCTCTTTAAAATCTGTAAAGACGGATTGTTAAGGAGATGTGTTCCTGAATCTGAGCAACGTGATATTATTGAACAATTCCACAGTGGGCCTATTGGCGGTCACTTTGGTCCTTGGAAAACCGTTGCCAAGATCTTTCAGTCTGGTTTCTATTGGCCCACGATCTTCAAGGATTCAGAAGCTTTCTGCAAAGCTTGTGATAGGTGCCAACGAACCGGAGCTTTAACAAGGCGTTTTGACATGCCGTTGAAACCCATTCTAGAATGTGAAGTCTTCGATGTATGGGGGATTGATTTTATGGGCCCGTTCCCATCTTCCTGTGGAAATAAATACATCTTAGTTTGTGTCGATTATGTATCGAAATGGGTGGAGGCCCAAGCCACTTCTCGCAATGATCATAAAACGGTCATGAATTTTCTAAAGAAAAACATCTTTGTAAGATTTGGGTGCCCACATGCCTTGATAAGCGATGAGGGAACACGCTTCTGCAACCGACCACTAGAGAAAGTACTTGAGAAATACGGTGTTCGGCATAAAATCAGCACACCATATCACCCTATGACTAGTGGTCAGGTTGAACGAAGCAATCAGAGCTTGAAGAAGATCCTGGAGAAAGTAGTAAACGATCACGAAAGGATTTGAGTCTTAAGTTGGATGATGTACTATGGGCATATCGAACTCGCCTACAAAACCCCCATGGGTACATCACCCTATCAGATGGTATATGGAAAACCATGCCACCTGCCAGTTGAGTTGGAGCATAGAGTGTATTGGGCCACTAAGTTCTTAAACTTCGATACCCAATCATGTGGTGAACACCGACCGCAGCGAGCTGCATGAGTTAGATGAGTTTAGACTCCAAGCCTACGAGAGTGCCGGGATAAGTAAAGATAAGATGAAACTCCTTCATGATGCCAAAATCAAGAAGCGAGAATTTCAAGTTGGGGAGCAAGTTCTATTGTACAATTCCGGGTTACATCCGTTCCCCGGAAAGTTGAGACACGTTGGTCCGGCCCCTTTGAAATTCGCAAATCATTCCTGGAGGTGTTTTAGAACTAAGAGGTCATGGTGACCAGCCGTTCAGAGTGAATGGTCATAGGTGCAAGCATTATATCGGTCAAACCAAAGAAAAACCTGTGATTGTTCATTTCCTCGAAATCCTCGGGTGTGGTATACCTGAAGTCAATAAGTTTGAAGAATTTTCACCCGACTTGTTTTCTGAGGATGACGGCAGTGGTCCATTAGAGGAAGTCATGGCTGGTAGTTAGGATATGGAAGAGTTTAAAAGGGAGCAACAGCATAAGAGACGTCTGAAGAAGAAGAAGTCTACAATGGGGAGGATTAAAAGTGTTTGGAAAGCTATCAAAAGCTTGACCCCATGTGTTAGATGCTGTTTTTGCAGCCACACTACTGATCAGAGCTTACACGATGTATTGGCTGGAAGAAAGGTTAAATGGCCTGATCCAGGCTAAATTGAGAGATTGTCGAGCTAACGACACAAACCAAAAGCGCCACTAGGGGGCATCCTAGATATCCTTATTTGTATTAGTTGATTTTTCTCTGTAAAGTCGATTCATATGTATTTTTCTTGGAGCTACTGTCGGTTTCCGTTGCTCATATTTATTGATGAATCTTTTAAGCCATACGGCGTATCGTTGACATTCCTATGGTTTCTATTATTCCTTGTCGTGCATGAATTGTCGTTTGATTCGATTTCACCTTATCCTTATCTTTATCCTTATTTTGCGATGTGATATAATCCCCGTTTTCCCCCGAGATTTTCCCGTGTTTATCGAGTAGTGCAGGCATATTTTTAGCTGTTTTGTCGAGCTAGTATTGGAATCATGCTGAAACGGATAATCTTTGAGTTTACGAACGTTGGTTTCTTCATGCTCCTGCCTGACCAACGGTTCGAGTATCTATTCAAATCAGCTAAGTACTTTGTTTCTTTTTAATTCTGCACAACCTGAGGATATGTTGTCGTTTAAGTGTGGGGGAGGGGAGTGGTTATGTGTATCTTTTTGCTTATATTGTTATTCTATGCTGAAAAGAGCTAAATTTTTCAAATTTTTGTTTTGTCCCGGTTGAGCGAATGCATATTTTTGCTCGGTTTTTATTGACATTTATGCTGTATATTGTATGTTTAGTAGGTTAGATGTTTCACCCGACATACATTTCACGAGCCATATTAAATGATGAGCTAAAATATAAAGCTATACCCATTTGGATTAGTAATTTTTGATTATCTTATAAGTATCTTGTGTTTAGTGCTAATGTACGTATCGTGAGAATTTTAATAGTTTGTGTTTAGAGCCGGAGTATGACATACTGTGAATATCTTAGGTTTGAATGTGATAAGCGAAACGTGACTATTGTGCTTTAAAAAGTTGTTTTTTTTTTAAAATAAAAAAAATGAATTAATTGGGTGTGTCGGAAGCTGGTCGATGATTTGAGTGAGGTAGGTCATATCTCGAATGTCCTATACCACTATGATGACCAAAAGCTCACGACAGTCAGAAGAAGGCTTTGCTTGATGATTTGAGTACGGTAGGTCATATCTCGAATGTCCTATTCTACTATGACGGGCAATAGCTCATTCTGATGTGCGTATAAATGTGAATGTTAATTAAATCAACTTACGAAAGGTATTGGTATGAATTGATATAAGACTTAGTTATCGCCTACCTTATCCCCAGTATAAACCGACAGATATGTTGTAGGGATTATCCTCTGAGTATGTCAGAAAGGTCCTAAATGTATTGTATCATCCTTTTCGGGATATGTTACGTTTTGTAGGGTGCATGTTATAAGTATCATTTATTTCTAGTTTAAATGGGGTATTTGCTAGTTGCTTTGAATAGATTTCAAGTTTGGACTTAGTGGAAGTTTGCTATGGCTTTGCACACACACAGGGGTGAACCTCTAATTTATTAAATATGCTTTATTCTTGCTGAAATGTCTATCTTTTTTTCCGAGCCTTGATCTTGTTTTGTTTCGCTCGGGACGAGCAAAAGCTAAGTGTGGGGGACTTGTTTAGGGTGATTTTCTATGATTTATATCGTTCTATCTCGTAACAATTTTCCTCTATACTCTGACGTTTTGCATAGAAAGTGAACGTTTATTTGATTTATTAAGCAAGTGATGTTTGGAATGGTTTAATCGCAAAGTTGGTTGAATTATGAGGTTTTATTGTTGATTTTCTATCGATTTGAATGATTTTACACTTTGCAATGTTTTTGATATCTTGTAGATACACGAATTTGGCTTAAAAGAGGTTTAAAAGATGTTCAAGTGAGGATTTACATGGAAGAAAAATGATAAAGATGAAGTCGGATAAAGATAGAGATGAAAACCGGATTTGAAGTAAATTGAACGAGCGTCTGAAGCTCCGTCCAGATGGACGGGCGTTTGAGGAATCGAACGGGCGTCCAAGAAGAAATAGTGGATTCAGAGTATTGAGATTTTTGCTGAACGAGCGTCCAAATTTACATAGGACTGGCGTCTGACATGACTCGGCCCAACTCGAAGATTTTATGCAGAATGGACGGGCGTTCAAGACTCTAGACGAGCGTCCATACGCCGACCTAGCAGAAACCGACTTAAAACTCTATAAATAGGTGCGTTTTTTTCAACCCTAAAGAGAACCTAATTACTCTAGGCGGCCACAAGAACCCTAAGGGGCGTCTTCCTTGTGGTTTGCACCTTTCTTAGATAGTTTTTATGCTTTTTAATTCTTAGATAAATTCCTTCAAATTTATGTACTTTCTAGTAGCAAATTCAAGTAATCAAACGATGAATAGAGGCTAGAGCTCATTGGAACAAGCTTTGTGAAGCCGTTCTAGCAACATCTTGATTTCTCTTTGGATTATCTTGTGAGTTTTTTAATAAAAGTTGTATCTTTTCTATGTTTAATTCATTGTTATTATGCAATTTTATCGATGGATGTTTTGCATGCTTGATTTTAATAGTTGATGAGAGTTCATTGTTAAACCTAGATCACCATAGTCAAGATTAGATCTTTAATCTAAGTAACGATAGTTGTTATATTGAAATCTAGGTTAAGAGATTGAGAAATTTCACACCTTTATTATTAAAGAGTTAATCTTTTTGTATCGATAGACGAAAGAGATTAATAAACAAATTATCTAAGAGATTAGAAATTCATACCTACGATAGGTGAATCACAACTTTTGTTAAATCATCACCAGATAATCTAGAGAAGAAATTGAGTGTTGTAGAATTGGTGGATCATTGCTTGTTCGTTTTTAAATTCATTGATTAAAATCGTTTGTGCTTGTTTTGCATAGCAAGTTTATATTTTTATTGCATGTTTAGGTTATAGAATAGAATTAGTGTAGTTAATCTTGTTCGCAATTATATTTCCTGGCTTTAGATTTTCGATCTTCTGTCCAGTTTAATTTTGTTGTTTTCGTTTTTAGTTTGTTACGTGTTAATCGTCTTTATTTTCTTATAATTTTAGTAGTAGTAGTAGTTGTGATAATTTAGGAAAGTTAATAAAAACTAGATAAACATCGATTCCCTGTGGATTCGACTCCGGTTTTAATCATTATACTACGATCCCTGCACTTGGGGTAAACCGGATTTATTTTTATTAGTTGTTTATTTTGCATTAGATAAAATCCGAGACAAGTTTTTGGCGCCGTTGCCGGGGACTCGGAACGGTTGTCTAGTTTTTACTAAGTTTTCTGTTTCTGTTTTCTGTGCTGGTTTCCAAACGGGCGTCCGGAGTAAGTGGACGCCCGTCCATCTAAAAAGAGCCAACTCGGTACCGTTTGGAGGAAATCAGACGAGCGTCTGGCTTGCCCCAAACGGCCGTCTAGTTCTTCAGGCAGACGCCCGTCCGGATTAATTGGACGCCCGTCTGTCCTCCTGTTTTTATTTTCTTTTCATAGGTTCTAACTTTTAGTTTTTAGTTTAGACAACTTGGGTTAATTCTGACAATGTCCCAAACATACCTAGTGAACATGCCAGAATTAACCCAATTTCCCAACCTAGACTTAGCACATTCACAGACTGGATTGAACCTTCTACACACACTCATGCACAGTTATCCCTGGACCACTCAGATATAATTCACACCACAAACACAAGTCCTGATATTACACCCACAGAATCTCCTGTACCAAACCCTATAGCAACCTCAGATCCCAGCCTAGACAATCCTTCTGATCCTGCACCAAGTACCAACACATCAGTACATGCCCTCAATCTCTCACCAGAAACCTCAAGTGATGATTCTCCAATTGTCGGCACACCTCATACAGGATAAACTACATCCTATATAGGATCTTCCACCTTTATTCCACAAAATCATCCTGCCACACTAGAGTCTCTTCCTACACCTCATACAGACTCCACATCATCCTCACTAGATTCTCCTGTCACACTAGAATCACTTTCATCTCCTCAAATCACCACTAAAGCACAACATGGCATCTTTAAGCCAAATCCAAAATATGCCCTTCTTGTCTCCTCTTTTCCAGATATTCCTAAGGAGCCCAAAACTGTTACAGAAGCCCTCATGCATCCTGGATGGAGAGCAGCTATTAAAGAAGAACTAGAGGCTCTTCATCAGAATAACAAATGGGACCTAGTACCCTACCATCCTAAGATGCACATAATTCGCTCTAAATAGGTCTTTAAAGCTAAACTGAAGCCAGATGGATCTTTAGAGAGGCTCAAGTCAAGACTTGTAGCCAAAGGGTACAACCAGGTAGATGGAGTAGACTATAATGAAACCTTTTCACCTGTTATAAAGCCAGGAACTATTAGACTTGTGTTGACTACTACACTTAGCAATCATTGGGATATCAGACAATTGAATGTTAAGAATGCTTTTTTTCATGGATGTGTCCATGAAGAAATTTACATGGATCAGACTCCTGGAATGCATGATCCTCACTACCCCAACCATGTATGCAAACTTAAAAAGGGCCCTATATGGTCTCAAACAAGCTCTTAAAGCTTGGTTTGGTAGGTTCATCACCTATATGTTAATATATGGTTTTTATTGTAGGAGGTGGTGGGTCAGATGGTTGTGGGTTGGGTTGTGATGGGGTGGTGAGTTATGACGAGGGTGATGATAGGGTATGCAACGTACGACACTGGTGGCGTGCACGGTGGAGGATGACAGTGGTGGATTGCAGTTGGGTGAGCGGTGGAGGGTGAGGTCGAATCTTGAGTCACAAATTGACTTTTTGAATATCAACCGACATTCACAAAGTCTATTTACATTCAATATTCGATTTTAGATTTTAGAAGTCGATTGATTGTGTTGCACTGAGAGCGTTTTAAAATGAGTTAAAGCATATTTATAAAAAAAAATTCAAACCAAAACAAACAATTAAGAACCACCACAGGGAATACCGAAATAGTGGCTTTCCATTTTACCCATTAGAAAAAAAGAATACAGCCACAGGGAGGGCAGCGGAATTATCGACTCCGACGAGCCTCTTCTTATTAAATTAGCTTAGTTTACTCTCTTTTTAGTCTTTTCCGCCGCATCGGAGTTGCAACCCCCCTCCCTCCTCCGCCATTATTGTTTCTGCTTATCTCCCCTCAAATTCATCTATCTTTCAGTACCTCTGTTTTTGTATCTTTCCCTCGTTATTTACTTTAGGCAAAAGCCGTAATTTTTTTCCCCAAAAATTCCCTTTTACGTGTTAATTTTGTGAATCCTAGGGTTAGGGATAGACCGGTAATTGAGAGGAAAAAAAAAGGAAGGATTTTGATGGCGACGAATGGGCAGGGGATTGAGCCTGCCTTACTGGATGATATAATTAACAGGTTGTTGGAGTTTAGGAATGCCAGGACGGTGAGGCAGGTTCAGCTGTCCGAGAATGAGATACGGTCTCTTTGCACCACCTCCAGAGAGATTTTCTTGCAGCAGCCTAATCTTTTGGAGCTTGAAGCGCCAATTAAGATCTGCGGTAAATGCCTCTTATCCTATTTCTAGTGGTGTATTTTATTCGATTTCAGGGAATTTTTTGTGTGATTGTTATGGATGTGGATGTTGGCGGTTTGTAGATGTTGTGAGTGTAGACACGGGTATATGGGTCTGTATGAGATTTTGTTATGGTTCAAGATCATTTCTCTGTACAATTTGCAAAAAGATTGAGCTCTGTATTACTGTGATGCAGCTTTTATGGTGCTAAAGGACTTTTATTTGGCTAATACACCAGTTTGCATGTCTTATAGTGCATAGTATATTAATATTATGCAAAGTTCAGATTTTTCCCGTGTCATTGTGTGTACTGCTGTAGCCAATTGTGCTTTGTGTTTTTATTCAGTTGTATGACATCAACTTTCAAGGCAGTAGTAGCTTAGGTTATTCTCGTGACCTAAAGTTTAGGCAAGGAAATGGTAGATGAGTTATGTAGGATAGAGTAGAGGAGTCGTTTGATGTCTTACAGTTACCCGGAAAAATCCGTAATATGATGTACTAGCATCACTGGTTAGGGTCTCAAATATCTTTGGTCGATGCGGCTTGGAAGCCTGATTTTTACTCCATGTGCTTTGGATCTAAAGGCGATTTATGATTCTTTTTCATGTGGAGATCTACAAAAACACCCTTGCCATATTCATCTTTTTCAGTGCAACGTTCATTTTTCCATTTTCAACACCCTTCTCCTTGTACCGAATCAGCACCACCCTGCACCACGGCTTGGAATAGGTTTTCATACCCACATGAGAAAACAAGTCAGCATTTGAAGTGTCGTGAATGATCAAACGGCCTCTCAAGTACAAAGAGTTAGTGTTCTAAAAATCGTTCTAGGCGGCGCCTAGGCGCTAGGCGGCCACACACCGCTCCGATTAAACCCTAGGAAGACATGTCTAGGCAGGTAGGGTCTTGGGCGGGTCCTAGGAGGTTCTAGGCGGGTGGACGTCGTCTAGGCGGCTAGGGCTTCCTATATACATATATATTTTACATGAAAAACTTTAACTTGATTTTAACCCTTGAGGTGAAGTTCTCACTTAAACTTATTTTAACTTAATCTCATGTGTTTTTGTACTTTTGACACTTTTCCTGATGCTTATGCTTTATGATTTATTGATTTATGTTGCACAACCATAGTATTATTTAAAACAAAAAACAAAAAAAACAACCTAGGTGCCTGCCTAGCCGTCTAGGCGCTAGTCGCCCCACCACTGTCCTACTAGCGCCTAGCGTCTCTGAGAACATTGCAAAGAGTATTGTTTGATTTTTGGTTTTCATAACGAGTATCATCTTTCAACCCTCTTCGAATCTCTATTTGTGCTTTTATAGTAGAAAGATGGTTTGGTCACAATTTGGTGTACCATTGCCCCCTCTAAGCCCAACATTGTATTGTATAAAATACTGCTCTACTTCAACCCTGAAAGACGTAAGCATCATAGTTTTTGAGGCCAATGGAAACGACAACTTTGTGAAAGGTCAATTTTATCGTAGTACGCTCCTGACCTATGTACTACTCATCATCAGGCCGCTGCCTGGAAATAAAGTCTATGCTCTGCAGTTGTATTTTCTTTCTGCTGATGTTGATAGGTCTGTGCTTTCAGCAGTATCACCACCATCCTCCATTCTCTCATGCCTTGCATTAAAGTTGAAAAGCAGTTGGTGTTTTCTTTTTCTTTTTTTAATTTTTTTTTCTTTTCCATTTTGAAGCCCGATGATGGAAAAAACATAACTTGAGCGGACTGATTCTGACAGTTCATACATTTAGCAGTTGTCTTTTTTCAGTCATCCAGTTATATGTCTCAGTCACACACTAATACACATTAGGTGACTGAAAAAACGCATCTGCTGATCTGAACTGTTTCATTCAGTCGACCGTGATTCTTATAGCTATGAGATCTGAGGGCTGTTCGTTTTCTCTCATGTTGTTCTTTTTGTTTTGTTGTTTATAATAATTTACTATCTATGAAATAACGGATCACTCGAGTATATGAATTCGCGAAACAAAGTAGTTTTTATGCTTAGCCTATTGTTTTTTTTATTTTTCCCTTTTTGCTGTGCCACGAATTAACAATAAAACGCTTATTTCAATGAAAAACACATCCTCCATTCTCTCAGCAATATGACTACTCTCTTTGGTCTCTGTGGCTTCAAAGCCTGACTTTTAATCCATGTGGTTTGGGGCTAAAAGCCTTTTATGAATTTCTTCCAAAACTATTTGTTTGTGTTGAGATCTACAAAAAAGGGCCCTTGTCTTCATCTTTTCCAGCACAAAGTTCATCTTTGCATGTTCAGCACCCTTGCTTCTCCTTGTGACGAATCAGCACCACCTTGCGCCACGATTTGGAATAGATTTTCATACTCGCATGAAGAAACGAGCCAGCGATTAAAGTAGTGTTAATGATCAAACGGCCTCTCAAGCACAAAGAATATTGTTTGATTTTTATCTGCAGATGGAGAGTCAGCATGCCTCTATCTGCGCCGTATCTTATTTCTAAACACACTCCTACCTCCCTTAAATCATGTAAAAGCTTCATCTTTCTGCCTTTCAAGATGAACAAGCAGGCGATCAAAGTAGGAAAAAGATAGCAGAAATCTCAAGAAGTGACAGGAGCTTCATTAAGAACTGTGCCTTGCATTTTCAAGACTCTGGTGGCAGATTCAAGATTTTCTGCCAGGGACTACGTGCGTCAAAAGAACTTGGTATTCTTCTGCAGATTAAACCTAGAAGGCTTGTGGGACAGTGCAGGATACCTGAACAAAAAAGGACCCATTGGAAACACATTCCACATCAATCACAACACTGTTCCTTGATATTGGTTAAAAAATTGTTGTTTCTTGGGATTGTTAAAATTCCTTAACATAGGTTTTCCACATTAACCCCAGGCGATTAAGCAAAAATGTGTGTACATGTTAGTGTGTAGGTTTTTCAATGTAATGTACCGGGATTGAGTTCTTCACATCCAATTTGGTACATTCACTTTGAACTTTAATGAACTTTCCTTTGTCAAACTTTAACAAAGTCTCACTTTGTCAACCTTTAGCGAATTCCTACTTGTCAAACCTTAGCGAATTCCCACTTGTCAAACTTTTGTCAAGATTAAGCGAATTCTCAATTGTCAACCATTAGCGAATCCTGGCTTGTCAGTCAAACTTAGCGCACCCGCACCCGCTCCCACACCCGCAGCCACATTATGTGACTGTCAATTATGTTTCATGTTTAAATTTTCCCAGAAGAAGGAAATTTTTAGTATCGAATGAAATGCTGAAGTTGGCCCTGTAGATTATGTAAAGGAATATTATCAGCAAAGCTTGATAACTCTTGTTTCTAAAACTACAAGGATCCGAGTTTCGTTTACCAAAAGCACTTATTTAGTGTCCAACTTGGTGGACATCTATTAGTTTTAGTATTGAATGAAATGCTGAAGCTGGCCCTGTAGATTATGTAAAGGAATATTATCAGCAAAGCTTGATAACTCTTGTTTCAAAAACTACAAGGATCCGAGTTTCGATTACCAAAAGCACTCATTTAGTGTCCAACTTGGTGGACATCTATTAGTTTTAGTATTGAATGAAAATGCTGAAGTCAGCCCTGTAGGCTATGTAAAGGAATATTATCAGCAAAGCTTGATAACTCTTGTTTATATAACTACAAAGATCCGAGTTTCGATTACCAAAAGCACTCATTTAGTGTCTAACTTGGTGGGGACATCCATTAGTACCCAAGCTTTTCAAAGGATTGATCTTTATTGTTTTGACTTTTGATTATAAAATATGTATTGAATCAGGGAGCTTCCCCTTTTGACATCTGCAATGGAGGAACAATGAATTTGTGTAGAAAGAGAAGAGAGGTGTAGGGGTGAAAAAGTGAATCCAAATATGGGAATTATAACTGAGTTACCCAGAAACACTAGGCTTTCATAGGCTTAGGTGATGAATTCGTGTAACACATGCAAGACATCTGAAATTGTGCACTACATCACTCACAATGGTCTATTAACACGTATTTGTTGTAAATTCAGTAGCATGCTTAAATTTTGCTTGAGATCAAAAAGCCGAAATTCACACTTTTTAATAGTTTTTTTTAACCCTTTGGGTTTACATTTTTGTCATTCTTATTAATTTATTTCACTTTATCTGATTAGAAGTATTGCAGGTTGTGTATATTTTTCATGCATATAGGGAATAAATGTTAAATACAAATGCTATGCATAGTACATGATTGTTACTTGTTCCACGAGCCAAAATGTTCTGTATTTTGGGTTACTGCGACCTTAGATTGTGTTGTTGTGCAAGTAATAATATTTTTATACTATTTGAGGATACTTTTTTGAAAATTTCCCATAATATTTTCCTGTGTATGTTAGTATATGTTAATTGTTGTAATGATATGATTTTATTTTTTTCAGGTGATATTCATGGGCAGTATGGTGATCTCTTGAGACTTTTTGAATACGGTGGATTTCCTCCCGAGGCCAATTATTTGTTTCTGGGTGATTATGTGGACCGAGGCAAGCAGAGCCTCGAGACTATTTGCCTTCTGCTGGCTTACAAAATAAAATATCCCGAGAATTTCTTCCTCTTGCGTGGAAATCACGAATGTGCTTCTATTAATCGAATATATGGGTTCTATGATGAGTGTAAGCGCCGGTTTAATGTCAGACTCTGGAAAGTTTTCACTGATTGTTTCAACTGTCTCCCTGTAGCTGCTTTAATAGATGACAAAATCCTCTGTATGCATGGTGGTCTTTCTCCTGATTTAACAAATTTGGATCAAATAAGGAATTTACCTCGTCCCACTGATGTTCCAGACTCGGGTTTGCTTTGTGATTTACTCTGGTCGGATCCTTGTAGAGAAATTAAAGGATGGGGTATGAATGATAGGGGGGTTTCTTTTACTTTTGGTCCAGATAAGGTTGCAGAATTCCTGATGCAGAACGATATGGACCTTGTTTGCCGCGCCCATCAAGTATTTTTTTCCCCCTCAATTTCGCTTTTTGGGAAGTGTATATCTTTTTACACAACAACAATATTTCTGATTTTGCCTTTCAAATCTTGTCTTTTTTCACATTCATTGATTTTGACCTAATTTTAGTCTGACGGGTATTTGAGTGTAGAAAACACCCAACATTTGACCCAAATTAGGTCGGCATAATCATAATTTTTTGACTAAAATTTAGTCAGAATAGCGTGTTGTGTGAAAAGAATGCTCTCTTTGGGAATTGTTTCTCATTTTTATGTTACTGAATTGAATCCGTTTGCAGGTTGTGGAGGACGGATATGAATTTTTTGCTGACAGGCAACTGGTCACGATATTCTCTGCTCCTAACTATTGTGGTGAATTTGATAATGCTGGTGCCATGATGAGTGTAGATGAAAGTTTGATGTGCTCTTTCCAGATTTTGAAGCCAACGGATAAAAAGCCGAGGTTCTTATGAAGCAATTCAATAATTTAAGTGTCAGAATGTTGGACTTACAACTTAGGAGGTAAGTATGATGGTATACCTTTGTAAGATCCCACATCAGTAAAGTAGTAGAATGCTCACCCCCTATAAATGTGAGACATAAAGGTCTTATCGACTCGAGTTAGCCCTTTTAAACCAAGCGAGGACGACCGTCTAAGCAGTCGACAGGATCATTTATGACTAATTTAGCGTCGTCAGACTCAGGTTCTGGGGCGTTACACCCTTCCTCACCCGTATCCTATATATATATATTTTCAAAAATCTCGTAGCCGCATATACTTACCTGTGCAACCTAAGATTCATGAAAACTTACTACTGGTTGAAATTTTCTGTGGTTTATATGATAGATGTGATGTCACGGTAAATTGAGTGTGATGTATTTAATGAGTGTATTTTTTGGTTAATGAAGCTTTTAGTACATCGGTTACACACGTGTGTATCATTAACCCGAGATATATGCTTCATTGATGCAGGGGGGCGGGCAGTGAACCTTGGAACCTCGGCTGACCGATTGCTCAAAAGCTGTGTTAGTTAGCCAGAGGGAGTTGGGGTTAGTTATGTTTGAAGTGTACTTTGTTGGAATTTCATATTATGATGCTTTAGGCTGTAGGCTTCTTTTGGAATTTCTCACTTTTTGGCCAAAATGTGCTAGATTTTCCAATTCCTTTTTAAGAAAAAAAATCATATTCTACTTTTTATTTTTATTCGATATTCGAATATGGCATTTGAACACATGATTTGACTGTGTAAATACATTGATCTTTGTAAGTCACGGTTCGATTCTGGATTATTATTGCTTTATGTTGCTTGCTTTTTTTGAAGTCGTCTAGCAGAAAGATCCCCTACACAGTACAATTGTAACGCATCAAAACGATGCCGTTTTGAGGCCTTAACACTTGTACTGCACCCCACGGTATTGTAGGAGGTCTGGGCTCAGTCGCCTCCTCCATGCAATTGTCCCATTAGCAAATTTGTTTTAGTGCATCTCACACAGTGTGTGCGTGTGTGTATACACACACACACCCATGGGGGCAGAAGTGGTAAAATTTGTTTGGATGAAATTTCAACTTTTACTTACAATTTGGGTTGTAGTGCAGTGTCCCAATTGACCTGACTTATTTTAAAAAACATTATTCTTTAGAAGATCTTGTCTGCTACTGCACGGTTCTATTTTGTAAGAATCCTGAATCATTCTCTTAAAGTCCATGATGGCTTTGATGCCCAGTCGATTCTCTCCCGTTATAACGAGATTTGGACAGGGCCACGACCAACGACTTGAACTTGACGATCACTTGAGAATTTTTTATGTGGTAGTGGGCTTTCTCAATACACTCTCTATTCCCCTTTCTGGTCTCCGGAGTCCCCTGCCAGAATACTATGCCACTGCCATTTGATTGATTAACGTTCCGTTCTGCTCGCCACTCCTCAAAGCCAAGTACGGGGTCGAACCGTCGTCAAACCATGTATGGGGGCTGACGCAGTTGACATTGTCGTCCCAAACGTGGGTTGATTCCAGTAAGGGGTAATTCTGATATAGGGACTCCATATTAGATCAGACAGTCAGATGAATGCTACGTGTACAAAAGATAAATCTCAGTAAGGAGTAATTCTGATATAGAGACTCCCTATTAGATAAGACAATCAGATGAATGCCACATGTACAAACAAACAAAACAGTTTTG
Source organism: Gentiana straminea (assembly GCA_036785695.1). NCBI lineage: Eukaryota > Viridiplantae > Streptophyta > Magnoliopsida > Gentianales > Gentianaceae > Gentiana > Gentiana straminea. Next base: position 3,160,440 of record JAVUPR010000426.1, on the reverse strand, counting down.
TCTTTTGTACACGTGGCGGTAATCCGACGGTTCGTTCTAATATGTAGTCCTTGCCTCCGAATTTTCCCGAGTAAGTTGATTTCAAAATCAGCAAATTCTTCAAGTTTTCATGTGTGGGTTTCGCAGAGAAATCTCGTTTGCTGGGAAGAAATGATAAAAATAAATATCAAGTTGTGCTGAGAATTGTGAATAAGTAAACATATATAAAATCATTTTTTTTTCTTTTATGTTTTTTCTTAATATTAATTTACCATTTATTACGTTTGTAAATCTTATCACTAATTAACTATGGGGACATTTATTTCCTACGGTCTGATCTACCCGTTCTCCCACACCTATCGGTGTACCATACCATTTTCATTAGATCGACCATGAGATTCAAATTAATGTAAAAGACAATATTGACTTACTACATTGTCGACCCTAAAAAGCTCGAATGTTGCCTTGCCCATTTGACTTTCACAATGTCGATTTTACTATGGCGCACATGTAGTATGATACATGGTAGATTGACTGTGGTATGAATAAAGATCCCTTTAATTATCTATCATACAAATTTTGATTACTTTACAAATATTGTATTAAAAATGGTAATACAAGAAAGAATATTTTACAAGTCTACAGGAAATGACCTAGTAGTAAAGGGCTTGAGTGCCTTAAAATGATATTTGGGCCTGGAGCTGGAGTGTGGAGATTCGAACCCTGTAAACAGACGACTTCTTTCAGTTTTTTGCATAATAGCAAGCTCATGACTCTGAGCCACTGGGTTACTGATTAAAATATCCACTAATCCTGTCCCGTGGGATAGGGGGTAAGGGACCCATATGGTTAGAGTTTAACCATATAAGAAAGAATATTTTACACGTTTCGGTCTAAAAGCTACGACATTTAGTGTAACGTCCCAAAACTTGGGTCTGGCGGCGCTAAATGAGTTATAAATGATTCGGTCAACTGCTTAGACCGTCGTCCTCGCTTGGTCTAAAAGGGATAACCCGAGTTGACAGGGCAATAATGTCTCACACTTATAAGGTGGTAATGATACTCCCACATTCCTAATGTGGGATATCACATTATTCCCTCCTTATAATCAATTGGTGTCATCGCCATGATTTGTCACATACATGTCCCTACTAGAGGACTCTACAGGTGCCCGGAACATAGTTTCGTCTGGTAGTCGGATCTGATACCAATTGTATCGCCTTCTTACCCCGGATCTGGTAGCGCTAAGTGTGTCATAAAGGATCCGGTCAACTGCTTAGACCGTCGTCTTCGCTTGGTCTAAAAGGGCTAACCGGAGTTGACAATAACTTTATGTCTCACACTTATATAGGGGTGATCATTTTATTACTTTACCAATGTGAGACTTTATATTACATTCCCCCCTTATAAGGGAATGACATCCTCGCCAAGACTTGTCCCAGTCTCGTCCCTACCAGAGGATTTTAGTGTCGGCCTCCACTGTCTCTCACGGTGTAGCACTTAGGTCCGTCTGATAGTCGGCTTTGAATACCATTGTATAATGCCTCAAAACTTGGGTCTGACTGCGCTAATTGAGTCATAAATGATCCAGACAACTGCTTAGATCGTCGTCTTCGCTTGGTCTAAAAGGGCTTTCCCGAGTTGATAAGATATTTATACCTCACACTTACAAGGTGTTAATGCTGTGAATTTTTACATTGTGACTTTATTCGTGTGGAGACATATATGGTTCAATCTGAACCACACATTTTCATTCCACAATGAAACTGTGTGGTTTATATTGAACCACACAATATCTCCACACCAATGGAGACACCACACAAAAATCTTCCTGTAATGCTACTCCCACATTCCTAACGTGGGATATCACATTTAGCTACTTTAATTTCCTAATTTTTATATATGTGAAATCACTTTAAAAAATTGATAATTTGAGCCGGGAGTATGTCACTGCTGTTACATTGATTTTTTTTTACTGATACGAAAATATACGCAAGCATTTTTTTGTCCTCATTAAAATTCGAACCTGAAATCTTTGAGTTATGAGTCACAGTAATTACCATAGTATCAATGCATCGTAGGACATTGATTAAATACGTATTTCGAGGAGGCCGGATCCTCTGCTTTGTGTATTAAACAGCAGGGACTGCTGTGATGGTTAAACGACGTCGTTTTCTGAGCTTAAAAAAAAAAAAAAAAAAAAAAAAAAAAAACCTCAAAACGGCGTCATTTTGAGTAGAAAACGACGCTGTTTTGGTTCACAGCACCGCACAGCAGGGGTCGCCAAAGTAGACGATCCCAATTCGTATTTCTAGGTGATAATAAGAGAGATTGGAGAACGTGGCTAAGGCTATTAGTCTATGGGTGGAGTTGTTGCAATTATCCTCCTGAATTTTCAAAAGGATGTCTATATATCTCCTTTTTGACACTAGATCAGTCCAGAAAACTAGGGCATTATTGGGCATAAAGATGTAGAGAATTTATTTATTTATTTATTTTTGAACTGGAAAAAGAAATTTTATTGCATGCAGTTATTATTGGTTTAAATTATGTGTGGCCGTATGTAAGAAAAACTTTATTATCTTATACATCTATTACAGAGAAATTATATAATTAGATCCATGTAGGTACTCATATTTCATGTTAGGTCGGAGCAGACCTGGCATTTTTTTTGAGTCTCCCGTTTAATATTCAACGGGCTCGTTGAACTTCTCACGAGAAAAAATAGAAGTCCCGTTGAAATGTAAGGAAGGCCAAGCCGTTGAAATTCAACGAAGTTGGCATTTCGCCTCGTGGAAATTTAAGAAGCGTGGCGTTGAAATTCAACGGGCCCGTTGAATATGATTTTGAATCTGAATTAAAAGCTGAAACTCTCGTTTTCCCCATATTTCACCCAATAACATCTTCTTCTTCACCCATATACACATTCAATATCTCTCCACAAATTTCAGAAAAATAATCATCATATTTAAATTGTAAGGGAAAATCAACCAACGGGAAATCAAACTACGCCGGTCTTGTTTCTTTAGACAAACGGGTAAGCATTTCACTTAACATTTTTGTTTGAATAATTTTAAATATTGTATTTGTTTTAATTGTTCTTCTTACACATCAATACATGATTATGTTTGAGGTAAATTTCGTTTTTTAGGGTAGTGCAAGGATAAAGTTTAGATTTTGAGGGTAGTGAAATGATTAATTTTGTTGAGATAGTTCGATATTGAAATTGATATTCGTTGGAGAAATAACTAGTTGATACATTTGTATTTTGGTTGATATCAATGTGATTGCTCGTAGTAAAATACGAAACTTGTGTTTTATTGGTTTGTTATAAGTTGATTTTGCTATTGTTGTAATTGATGATAAAAATTCGAATGTGAATTGATAAATTTATTTGTATTACGTTTTTTTTGTGTGATCGTATTAGTACGTCCCATGAAATCATCGGTAACAAAATAATGAAGTTTGTTAAGAAAATGAACCATACTACGACGAATCTCAACCTATTCTATGGTATGCTTCGACCTGATGAGGTTATTAGAAATGCATACATCCCTAGGGTGTTTTCGATTCCTTCTGATGCGCTGCGTCGGCCTGATCCCCGGGCATTGTATTGGGGCTCCTTATATAGCGTAGCTCGTAGAAAATTTCATTAAGTCTGCTCAATAGAGCATCTTTTCCCGTTCTCAGCAGCTTGGTAAAGCCTCGGCCAGAAGTGAGGCATCCGTTAGATCGAAGTCTATGCTCTGTTATGTTGGCTCAGTCAAACATCTGTTCTCCCTCGTCATCATTAAATATTCTATGACAGCACAAACACAACAATATTCATAAAAAAAATCCATGTGTCTATATATATATACACACACACACGCACTCACATGGTCAGGTTTTTCTGAGTATTATTGTGTTGTGTTGTGCTGTCAAAATATTATTGTCTATTCTTATTTATATATATCTTCTACTGATGTAAATAAATGATTGTTTCACAGATAGCAACACGGTGTCCGTTAAGTTTTTATTTGGTGGAGAATGGAAATACCACAACGAAAGCAACAAATGGTCTTATAAAAGAGGAAAATTGTATTTGGTTTGTTAGAAAAGCGATACGACGTTGGATGAAGTGAAGGCCAAAGTGTGTCAGAAAGTAGGAACTGATGTCTCAAACAATACATTGATTATGAAACTAATGTACGTAGATTATGACCAACTGATGGATGTTTTGGACGATGATACATGGCTAGGATACATTGATGATATTCTGATAAAAGAACCCGTGAAACTATGCGTTAACGCTGAACCGGTTATGGACGATGACCATACGGAAGATGAGAACGCATTTGACTTAAATATGCAACTTCAAGCAGAAAATGACAGAGGAATTGAGGATTTTACATCCGAGATGAACTGTGATCGAAATTCCCGAGAGCATGGTGTACCTACTATATCAGTCTTAGCTCATCATGAAACTGCCATCCAACCGAATACAACTTTAGCTCAATTAGTCATTGACATCACAAGTGAACCTGACTGTGATTGGAGAATAATTGCGAATATGATTCTGTTGAAATAGTGTCATAAACCCAATCGGGTTGGACTGGATCCGACCGGGTCGGATCATTTCTACTATTTCTTTATGTTTGTACATATATCAAATGGCTTTCTGTTATTATATATTTGTTAGTTATGATATTGTATATATGATAACGTCCCTAGTGTCAAACTGTGAGAGAGAAATCATAATAGTGATTATGGTTGATGAGATCACGACACACTTTAAAAGGTTTGATACTTAAATGTCTCTAGTCGTATGTGCAATTAAACACGACATTAATAGTACGATTAGACTAGCACGTATTGGATGTCTTATATCTTCATGAAGATAGAAATAGATCTGCTCGTCTATCAAAGTGTTGAGACACTTGGACTGTACGTGGACGTGTATTAGAGAATGCGTACGTTAGACTGACCCACTTACTTTATTAAGTGTCGCACTATGTGGCGGTTGTGTAATTATCCTAAGACCGGAGTCTTCATGACATCACGGTGTGGCTTGTCATACTTTAACACTATTAAGGTTTCCCCTAGCAATGGGGCGATCATGCGGTAGTGATTAGGTGTGATACTGAAGAATGCATAGGATTCATGTCGCTTGTCCCGAAATCGCGTATCCTATTTCATGACATCACGGTGTGGCTTGTCATACTTTGACACTATTGAGGTTTCCCCTAGCAATGGGGCGATCATGCGGTAGTGATTGGGTGTGATACTGAAGAATGCATAGGATTCATGTCACTTGTCCCGAAATCGCGTATCCTATTATTAGGAGTAAATATCCGAAAGGGCCTTCTTATAAGAAATGTCTTATTCTCGAAAGTCTTTGCAAAGTAGAAGTAATATGTTACTTTGAGAGAGTAGGATATCCAGATTATAAGATACGGTCGTTGATGTTTGACATTTGACGTACGACCGTATGGATATTGTAACAGCGATAGGATTATATTTACACGGTAACTGTTTCACATGATAGGTAGTAGTCATTGCATTTGACTCTTCCGATGATTGGGGGTCGTGGACGTGTTGCTAGATGCTGTCCATGATCGTTAGGTATGAATGACATTTTCATAATTGCACTATGTGCCTACGGCCAACATATTCGGAAGCCTATCGGGTCACACACATAAGGACATCCAGCCGGATTAAAATCCGGTTATGGTGATAACCAAATAAGGAAAGTTTTATCTCGACTATAAAGTGTTATAGAGGTAAATTAATATGATAGTATTTTTTTATTATGAATAAATTAAATACAAGATATTAATTATGTTGATTAATTAAATTACATATAATGTATATGTATATCGAAATATACTTGTGTATACTGATACACATGTATTTTGCAAATTAATTAATCATAGCATTATATTATTTAAGAATATATCCGGATGCCAATTTGTTGGCACAAGGGGCGCATATTTTAAAGTGTATAAGATACATTTGGATTGTGCAAATTAATTAATCGTATTATCATATATTAATATTAGATATTAAAGACTATAGATTTGCACACATGTATAAATTGATTTATTGTAATATAATAAAGATATATTCAATATGGGATATTGTCAATATATATCTTGGAATAAAATATTGAATATTAATGAGATAAATCTAGAATATCTATTTTCCTTATTTTATTAGGAAAATGTTTTCTTTCTCCCCAATCTACTAGGAAGCTTCTCCCAGTCAATTTCTGAGACATATGGGGCGCATCAACACCATAAGAGAGGGGTTGGCTAGCTCTTCTGTATATCACAATTAGAAGAGTTTAAATTTACTAGAAAATCGAGAGCTTCCTAGAGAGAGATTTTGAGAGAGGGAAAAGGTCGGTCTAGCAACCGAATTTTTCTGGTATCAATCCATGATGGGATTCCGGTGGGCTGTTCATGTAGATCACCGGTAGAGGCCGAACACTTGGGCGGCTTCGTGCAGAAACTACAACCATAGACAAAGTGTCGATCCAATTGGATCAACCAAGGTATTCTCTTGTCTACTTCTTTTTTGCTTGTTGCTTAAACGAAGTCGATCTTGGGTTAAAAGGAAATAATTTTTTTAACTCCACTGCGTTCCCGCGTAGATTTCCCAACATTGGTATCAGAGAGAGCTTCGAGCTTAAGCAATAAGCATTAGTTAATTTGCATTGTAATTAATCAATAGAGGCAATATCTAGATTCAAGAAACGAGAAACAAAAAAAAGGACGCCGACGTCGGGTTTGGGGGCTGGGCCAAAGTGGCGGCTCCCCACAGTGTTGCCGCCGGCGGCGGCGGCGGCCCTAGGGCTTCTGCCGTCGGCCGGCCATATACGGTGGACCCCGATCTTCTTTTATCGTTTTGTGGATTATTATTGTGCATTGGTATCTCTTTGTTTAGTCGGTGTAATGTGGCGAACTAATGGTTCAAATAGTTTGGGCCATTGGGATGCCACATGACATTAAATAATATTGGCCTTTCTAAATTTTGGTTGGAATAGGCTTAGGCCCTTTCCAAAATATTTGATTTTGGAAAAGGCCAAGCCTAGGCCCTTTTCAAAATATTTTATTATGGAAAGGGCCAGGTGGGTGCCTTTTGGTTTTGGAAATCAAACACATCCTTTTTTATTATGAATCAACAGGAAACAAACAAAAGAGACTTAATTTTAATTTTGATTTATTTATGGAATAGTTCTAATTAATTAAAATTAAAATTAAAATCGTTTAAAATTAGTAGTTAATTTTATTACAATTAAAATCATTTAGTTGATTAAATGTTAATTAGTTAATTGATTGAATAAAATTATTTAATTGATTAAACGTTAATCGATTAATTAAGACGCAAGTTGGTATTTTTAGTATTTATCTTTTTTCATAAGATTTTTATTGTATGTGAATGATTTATTTTTCGTTTGTTTAAAAATTATCCTAGGCCATTATGATGAACGTGACCTAGTTTATTTTCTGCATTATCTCATTCCCATTAGCTCTCCCGTGTGCGGCGGGTGTATTTATTTTATTAGATAGAATATTATGTAACAAGAATGGAGCAGAAGATGGAGACCAAAGAAATATAAAGATCCCATTGGAGATGACGCATTAAAGATCCTATTGGCGGTCAACTACCCTTAGATTGCATCCCGCGGTTTCGTCAGTTTGTATTCGAAACCGCACCTAGGAAAAGTCCATGATCATACCGGTTATTTTACACATTTATTTATTTTGTGCTTGTATTTATTTTATACGATACGATAGATGCATGACTTGGAACGATCTAGATGAATGTGTAGGATACATGTTTATAGAGATAGATATATTTGATGAGACCGTAATTAATTGAAAGTAATTAAGTGAATTAATTTAAAATTACTCCCACAACAAAAATTAAGTGGGAATTTTGTCTCCTAATATTATAATGACGATGATAAGCCTTTGTTCGGATCCAACTGATCGGCCATCGTCGGGAGTTGACCCACATTGGGTATATCGTTATTGTTGAGATATGATCGTATGAGATCTCACGAATATTGGGTTATGACTTGACTAGAATATTGCGGTGATTGGACCTCGTTAGGACCGTCTTATTTTAGAGACAAGAGGTTGGCTACCATAAAGAGATGTGTAGTGTCAAAGAGTTGACTAGTGAACCACCAAGAGTCACATAGAGATGTGATTGGTAAAGTGTTACCTACCCTTCGAATTATTTCCGTTGATCGGCCCTCGTCGGGAATCGGGGTAACTAGATGGGATCTTGGCCACTAAAGAATTTTTGAAAGATTCTTGAAAGTCAATTGGGAGTAGTTGACTAGTGGGAGCAAAATCATAAATCAAAAGACCAATTTTGATTTTGAATGTATAAACAACAACACTCTTTATCTTTATCCTTTTATGTTGTAGTTTTGAGAGAACATTTATTTCTACGTTTTTATTCTCGATTAGTAAAATTAAATTATGACTGTTACTTTTTGAGAAACGTTTTCAAGTATGGTTAAGTAATTTGAATCCTTTTAAAATGATCAATGACACGAGCAACCTCGTTATAGTAGTTAGAGACAAGGAGACTATATATTTGATGGAGTGCTCCAAGACTTAAATTTTTATCTACAAACGGAAGCTCATGATATGATTAAATCACTTGAAATAAGTTTGAACGAATTAATCATATATTGGATACGATCAAATATGATTATTCTGTCATACGATGGCAATTAATTCAAATGTTGGATAAGAATGACCACATCGAATTTTGGAAAGGTTGATTTCAAAATTGTAAGATTTAAGTATCGACTTATTTATTTAATCATTGCTTGAAGGTTAATTAAATAGTTCATGTTTTGAATATGATTCAAAAGGCTAAATAAACTATCTAATAAACTTTAGATTTTCTTTACGAAAGAAAACTGATGATATAGCTCTTGTAATTTCTCTTAAGCTTATGAAGACAAAATTGAGAGATATTTACAAGTTCTTAAAGGATTAAAAAGGAAAGTTAGGGCATACGCTGAATTAAGTAAGAGAACTTATCGAAGTCTCCATCCTAAACAAGTAAGTTGAGATAAATCTATCTAAGTTCAAGTAAACTCTTAGATATATGATATCTTACGAGCACGATTAAAATTAGAAAGATCAAATATAGAATATTCTAAGATATGGAAAGTGAAGAAAACGTTGCAGCATTTATTATATAATATTCCGAGTCTAGTGAACTGATAAAGGAACTAAATAAATGTTATTGTGTTCCGGTTCTCATGAACAACATGAGTTCAGTTATTTGTTAGGATTTAGTAGACACATTCAATTGTAAGAAATAAATGTTGTTCTGATAAATTTGAACGGTCACTAAATCTAACATACTAGATTGATGTCAATATATAGTTGACGTAGGTGATAAATCTCAACCAAATATTTGTATGGCTGTTATCCTTAATATTTTTATGGTTGTTCTAGATATAGACCATCTGGAAGAGAAACGTGTAATCAAATATCATTCTGATGATGTATGAACCATGTGATTATGAATCATGTGGGTAATACGTATCTTATCTAAAGATAACTAAAATATCCTTTTATGAAAAGGTTATAAATTCTAGAAAATTTGTCTAGAGCCTAAACATACCGATGTTTATTGGCTTATGACAATTAATGCCACAAATAATTGCTTATTAATCTCTATGACTATTTTTAGAAATAGTTAAATGTACTTAGTGAAGTACAACAATTCGGAGAGCCCGATAAGTTCGAGCTAGTACGAATATGAGATTGATGAGCTACTTAGGAATTAATCTTAAATTGGATTGAAGCGTTTAATACCTGAAGGGTGTTTTCAGAAGTTGTCTGAAAGGGAATCAGATTCTCCCTTGAAGGATATGCCAATTTTGGATACGCAATTAGATTATGTTTCTAAAATGGAAATAGCACTTTATATGATAGAGATGAAAAGTAAGTCATGCAAAGTACCCCTTACCTGTTTCGGGATAGTGCCCTTATAAGAGAAATATACTTAACCGAGTTCCAAAGAATAAAGGTTGAAGAAATTCCATATCAGAAACAGAATCGATGACGCCAAATCCATATTAACTGATGATTTAGGGTTGTCGTGCTTCTAGCAAGCAGGCAGTGTCTGAAAGGCTAGGAGCCTAGTACGATATATACAACTTATGGGATATCGTTGCAAGTATGCTAGATATCATTTACTTGCCCACGGAGCAAAAGGTGTTTGTCTCCAAACGTGCTATATTCTAGAGGAAGTGTTTCTTCCAGAAGAAACAGTGGGAGTAAATATATTTTTTTTTATCTCAAAGGTAGTTTGAGAACCACAAGGAGATATTCAACCGTTGGAACATGAGTATTTGCGTATTTTTCAATTAGTTCGATATTGGATGTCAAAGAAGGTTGAAGTATGTTTTTCAATTTATTTGCGTATTTTTCTTGATTATCAATTTTGCATATTGTCTTGACATTACTCACTCACACTTTACACTTGCAATAAGAAATGTAGCAAAGTAAACCGCCGTAGCAGAAAGAAGCAAATAATGCCTCATAGAACAGGTCGATCGGGATTTGCTAATATTCGGCAGGAGGTAGTTCTTCATTTTATATCATATGGATAATGTGTTTACTTTACTGTCAATTTTGCTAGTTTTTGGTCTGTAATAATTAAGTTAAACAAGAAGATAACATTGATTTGCAGTTAAAGAGGGAATTAGGTGGTGAACCTTCCAAGCTTGATGTTTTTATACGATCTAGGGAAGGAAAAAGGAAAAAAGGAACATCACAACCACTTGATGAGACTACATCGAAAATAATTGTAAGTTGAAATTTGATAATATTGATTCACAAATGTTTATGTATTATAATTATTTCATGTAATTTTCTATTTTTTCCTCCTATAATAGGACATGGCTATTGAACTGCAAGAGCAACTACCTGAGGTTGGTAGAAATGATGTTCGTAAAAAGGATGAGATTTACCACACACTTTTGGGTCCTAAAAAGCCTGGTAGGTTGCGCACATATGGCCTAGGAGCTACTACTACTTCTGTGACGGGGGCTTCAAGTCAAATGCCTGCACAGTGGACAACGTTCGTTGAAGAATCTTTAAACGTCAAAGTTACTCAATTGTTTGATGAAATGAAATCCGAGATAGAAAAAAAGTTTCTTGACATGATGGAGCAGCGATTACCAGAGTTGATGGAAAAATATAGAGAAATTCCATCAAATACTACATTGACTAACAACCGGGTTTGTTTTCTTAACTTATGTCAATCACTTAATTGTTAGACATTTTTTGTTAGTTAGTAAATAATTAGCATACCTCCGTATGTTAGTACGTGCAATGCTCAATGTCTAAAGCATACACTGCGACGTATGTTTGAAGGGTTAATTATTTTTTACGCAATATACTACTGTATTTTTTGCTGCTATTCCTGAGTTAATCAAATTTTGCTGCTGTTTTACGAGACACTCTTTTTGCTAGCATGTCAAGTTTTTACGGATGAAATCTTTTTGTTATTTTTTCTTCTTTGTGTGTAGACTCCCGTGGAAAATCTAGAGTCTTTTCTAAGAGAAGATATTCAGCAGGTAAAATATGCGACGACCCAAATCTCCCAACAAAACAAGATGTCATCATTTCTTGTTTCTTTTGAGAAGAATCATGGTTTTTTGTATACCTTTTTCTCCATTTTATTTTTGTTTATAGATTTTTGATGGACTATATTGAGACCTCTTATGTTTGCTAACTATGTTGTATTTGAAATCAAAGGTGCATGAATGTACAAGTTCACATCCAACAGAAAAAGAAAAGACGACGAATGAAGATATTCGCAACAAAGAAGCTTCCTTTCCAATTGAAGATGTATGTACTTTATCTATTTTGTATTTATTTTATTTTTATTTGTTATATTACTATTGGATATCAAACCAACATCTATTATTTCAATATGACTATCTTTAATGTATTCAATATGTGATATATTCATTGCATTTTTTCATTGTATGAAAGGTGGCTGAAAATAGGACATCTACCCATGAAAAAACAAATGAAGGAGCTGATTATCTACCAACCGAAGATCTTCCCCGTACACCTATTGGTACCAAAGTAATCAAGCATGTATGTGAACTAACTTTTTTTTTCCAGTATATGCTAGTAGTTTGACTTGAATCTTATTCGTTCTTTCTATTAGGTGATTAATTATTTGATAACTTTCGTATAATATGTACCGCATAAATTTTCTCACATTCACTTTTACTATGTTGATTGGTTTAATGTATTCATCACATACTTGTATACGTATATTTACTTTATTTTGTCATTGTCTTTTAGGTGGCGGAAAATATGACATATTCCCGTGTAAAAAGAAATGAAGGTGTTTGTCCACCAACAAGAGAACTTCGGAGTAAAGCTCATGGTGCCCAAGGAATCAAGAATGTATGTGCATTAATGTTATTTTTCATTATATGTTATTAGTGTTGAAAACATTTTATTCAAGATCTCTCCTATAAAGTGTTTGAATATTTTATTATCAATCTAGGTTGAAGCTGGACATAAAGGATCTCAAACAACTTATGCGGGTGAAGAGGTATAATTTTGTACAATTAGAATATTCATGAACACACTTATATCATTATGCATTCGTTTTGACTACGTAGTTGTACCTATTTTTTAATCTCTTTAATTTTGAATATGCTTTATTCTATATTCAAAATTGGGGTAAAGTATTGTTATTCTATAGCGCACTATATGTTTCTAGCAATAACTGGTAACCCTTCATTGAACATACATGATGTATTAGACGTCCATTAGTCTTATGCCATTGGGATTGTAAAGTGATGGATTTATTACAATATGTATCGGAATATTGTTTAGTTGCTTCAGTAGCGAAATGTTAAGGTTTAAATTGGATTAAATTGTTGTGTTGTGATATTTTGAGCATTGGAAGGTTTTAAAGTATGTTGTAAATAAACCAATTTGCATGGTGATTTTTATTTCCCTTGTTTATTTCATTTCGTGTTTTGGTGGTTGAGTGCATGGACACATTATATGCTTCTTTGCTCAAATGTTAAGCTCACTTGTAATTTTTTGTTTTTTTTATTCTTTTGCTGATATTTTATATAATTACTTTTTGTTGATACAAGAAAAGACATATGTTTTGATATGTGTTGTCGTGAACAATTGTTTGTTTTCATCTCAATGGATGCAGGATAGAGCAATGAAGAGGAAAAAGAGACCGTAGAGTTCCATATGATAGGTAAAATATACATGCATATCATACATATTACTATAGTTTTAAAATCAATTCTACAATTTCTTATACCATTCAATTTACCTTCCGCGGGACATATTCATGTTAATGGGATTGAAAGTTAATGAGATTGGATGCTTGTTCTTTTTCAGGAGGAAAATAGTTGCGTTTTTTTAATATTGAACGCATTCTGTAACGTCCCGTTCCCGGACACTGAGTCCTTATCCGGAAAAGGAACGTTCGGCACATATAAAATAAAAATAAATTCACCTTATACGTAAGCCTCAACTACGTCGTATCAAATGAAAGCAAACGGAAGCAAAAGACTCGGGTATAAATTTTTTTCCAATATCCAAGTATAGAAATACAATCTAAAGACGGAAATGTAACTTTATTACATTCAAGAGAAAATACGAAAATCCCAAAACAACGTACGATATCCTCAAAAGAAAGAATTAAAAAGTACTACAAGTCTCGAAAGACCAAAAGACTACTCCAAAATAACCAAGGAAATGTATGGTCTAAAATAATCGAATGAAAGAACAATAAAAAGTAAGTTTTCAATGAGGCGTCGTCAAACGTCGTCATCGAAATCCTCCTCGTAACCTTGATCAACCTGTTCATCTTCTCACCCCCAAACACATAGAAAACATGTATTTGAGGTAAGTACAACGTACTTAATAAGAGAGAGAAGCTATGACATAAATTACAACTTATAAAGGAAAGATATTTATTTATTTTGTTATCTTTGTATGACCGACTCAATCTAGGGCTTACTTCATGTCCATCAACATGAATTGAATAAACGTTTCTAACTTAACTTATCTATGTTACAACCGCACTTAAGGGCACTATGCATATCCAGACTGGGGATATTCTTGGCAACATATTGGTGGATCACACCAATATCCACGGAAGCCTATTCTGGTAGACTCCGATAGTACGCACGTTTCCGTGAAGTCCCTCCGTACTTAGGGTTTTTTTTACCTAAGGAGTTATCCACCTTCAGAAAGCACACACATCGTGATATATACTGGTGCCTATCCAAGAGTGACATGTTGTTTAAGCTTTTACTAGGCAAGTACGTATTTATTAAAATGGTTAACTAACCACCTAAGTGTTTTCAAGTAATCTCCCTCTCAAGTACTACTCTCTTCCTAGACCACTAGACACAAACAGGACCTAGCAATTACACAGACATTGATGAATTAGTTACACAGATATTGATGAATACTAATTCATCAAAGCACAAGCCTATCATGCTCTTCCGACGGATCCGAACTTCAACTCCCCTTAAAAGTACATTCGGTGCCGAAATTAAACGAATCAGAAGCTCAATACAGGCTTGTTCATGCTTATACAATGTTATTATATCATAAAAGAAGGTTTAAAACTCAACGCATAGCTTAACCATCAATTAATATAAAACTAGGGCAATGCGTGTGTTAAGGCTGAATTTATACGTTTTATAATGCTATATTTTATGATATTTTCCCTCATATTCGTATAATTTGCATAAGAAACGAGTGTTTAATGGAATTATTGAGTAAATGATATTTTAAACGAGTTATTCGCAAAATAGGTTAATTTTGGTGTTTTAATTGTGATTTTATGATTATTTGGATGATATTACATTTTGCGATGTTTTGATGTGTTATAGATACATATTTGAGGCTCAAGAGATGATCAAAAGAGGATAAAAGACGAATTTTATGATGAATAAGAGATAATGATGGATTTGGATTGAATTAAAAAGAGATAGAGATGAGGCAATCAAGTTTTCAAAGTCACTGAACTGGCGTCCAAGTCCCGTCCAGAGTGGACGGGCGTTTACCATTCAAACGGGTGGCCAGGATGATATTTTTGATTCAGAGTTTGGATGAAATTGCTGGACGAGCGTCCAATTTAAAGAAGGACGGGCGTCTGATCATGACTCGGCCCGATTCGAAGTTTGTATGGAAGAGTGGACGGGCGTTCAAGGATTCAGACGGGCGTCCAGTAGCCGACTTAGCTGAACCGACTTGAAAATCTATATATAGGCAGCAGTTTCTCAACCCTAGGGATACCAATTACACAATACTCGAAACCCTAATCCTAGGGGCGGCTTAGGCTGCGGTTTTTACCAGTTTTCATCAACTTTTATGTTCTTAAATTCTTAGATTAGATTAGCTACTTTTTATGTCTTTCTATACAATTCGAAGCTTCAAGAGGATGCTAAGAGGCTAGACCTCCATTGAACGAGCGTTGTGAAGCCGTCCGATCAACAATTTAGTTTCTTTTCGTGATTATTTTTGTGAGTATCTATTACGAGTTGTTTCTTTTATCATGCTTTATGTTGTCTATTGCAAATTTATATTGAAAGATGTTTGCTTTGTTGATTGTTTTATTTGATCAAAGTCACATAAACGTTAGATCACCATGATAAAAGAATAGTTATTTGATCTATATAACGAGAGTTAATAGGTTAGATCTCTAGATTAGAAACGTTTAAAGTTTATACATTTGGTTAGAAAAGCGTTAATCTTTAGATCGAAAGATAGAGATTAATAGACGAACTTGCCTAAGAAATTAGGGTTCATACCTTTGATCAGGTGGATCACAACTTGATTAGTAATCACGAAATAATCTGAATTGAAATTGAATGTTGATAGGATAGGTGGATCAATTGCTTGTTCGTTCGTAACTTATTGATTTAAAACCCCTTAAATTTGAATTGTTTAGCTTAGTTAGTCTTGTTATTGCATCTTAGGTTTAGTTGTAGTTTAAATTGTTCGCAACCCGTATCTTCCCTGGCTTTAGATTTATTCTTCTGTCCAGTTTTCCTTGTTGTTAACTTTCATTTTAGTTATTCCCTGTTTGGTTTATTTGCTGTTTAGTTTTAGTAATCGTGACATAGTTAGTTAAACAAATACTAGGATTACCAATCGTTAGTTCCCCGTAAGATCGACCCGGTATCAACCTCTTTACTACGATCCTTGCACTTGAGGTATATCGGATTTATAAATATTATTACTTGTTTGTTTTCATTTCATAAAATCCGTGACAAGTTTTTGGCGCCGTTGCCGGGGAACCAAACGGTTGCCTAGTGTTTGTTTTGTTTTGTTTTTGTTTTTGCTTTTCCTGTGTTTAATTGTTTTTGTTCTTGTTTTAGGTAGATTTTTAATTAGGTAATTATGGTTTTAGTTTAGTGTTTAAGATCTCCCCTTTGAAGTTTCCTCGTGATTAGCTTTTCTTTTCTATCTCTCTCTTTCTATCTGTTTTCTGTCTTTCTGTTTTTCTCCCCATCTTTATCCTGCTGTTTTTCTCTGTTCCTGCTTCGTTTTTTTGCTTCCAAACGGGCGTCTAGACCAGTGGACGCCCGTCTGTTCTAAAATTTTCAACTCTGAATCGTTTTTAACCTGTTGGACGAGCGTCCATCCAATTTGGACGTCCGTCCAGTTCTTCAGCTGATCAGACGAGCGTTTGGACTTCCAGACGCCCGTCTAGTTCAATTTCTAGGCAGACGCCCGTCCAGTTTTCTGGACGTCCGTCTGTTCCCCTATCTTAACAAATTTTATTTCCTTTTCTTTTCTTAGGCTTTAATTTTTTAGTTTAGGTTTTTAAATTCTTAGTCTTTAGGTTTCAACCACCTGATTTTGGTTCGGTTTATGCAAACTCGAAGTCAGAAGGGACCATTACTGTATACCCCTGACTTAGAGCGGACCATAGTCCGGCCAAACAGGCGGAAACTCCGTTCTGCGGCTCCCTCTGAAGAAGCCGATCAAGATCTAGAGGATCATTTAGCCGAAGAATTCGAAAACTTCATAATCATGGCTGCTGTGGATAGACGTACGTTGGCAGACTACGCCATGCCAGGCGAAGTCAAAGTCAACCCCGCTATTGTTATCCCAGCCATAACTGCACAGACCTTCGAGCTAAAGCCGGGACTTATTCAGATGATGCAGCATGCATCTATTTTCCACGGTTATCAATCAGAGAATCCCCATACTCACTTACATACATTCTTAGAGATATGCGGTACTACACGCATCAAAGGAGTAAGTGAGGATGCTATTAAACTGAAACTGTTCCCATTTTCTCTAAAGGGAGAAGCTAAAGAGTGGTATACCTCTCTCCCCGCTGAATCTATTACCACCTGGGCTGAACTTGAAAAAGAGTTCTTGAGTCAATACTTCCCACCTTCAAAGACAGCCCAGTGTTTAAACGACATATTCACTTTCTACCAGAAAGAGAATGAATCGTTTTTCGATTGTTGGAAAAGATTCAAGTCTCTGCTTAGAAAGTGTCCCTACCATGGCTTGCCACTGCAAAGGCAAGTCAACACTTTCTTTAGTGGATTGACCGAGCTTACAAAAGGCATGGTCAATAGTTCATCTGGTGAGGCGTTTTTGAAGAAAACGCCTGATGAGGGGTGGGCACTGTTCGAGGACATTGCCAAATACAACTATGCCCCCTCTTATCAAGCCATTCAAGCACCTCCTCCTCCTAAGGTTGAGGAAGTCAACATGCAAAGTTTGATCGCCATGCTGCAGAAGCAGATGGCAACTTCTCAAGTCTCGAATCAGATGAATCAAACTTCTTCCTTTCCACAGAACCCTCAGGTTCTATATTGTGAGAGTTGTTGTCAGACTGGCCACATGATTGGCCAGTGTCAATTCAATCCCCCTGCACCTTATCAAGTGAATGTTGTTCATGATCATGGACAGTATAATCAAGTCACATGTCAGAATTGTGACGAGGTGGGGCACACATCTAGATTCTGTCCAATGAACGGACAGAATGCTGAGGTAAATGCATTCTATGGCCAGAACAATCAAAGGTTCAATCAGTTTTCTGGCCAGAATAATCTCCAAAACCAAGGGTTTAATCAACCTTCAAGTTTCAATCCAAATTCTAATTTCAATCAGAATCAAAACTTCAATAGAAACCCTGGTTTTCCTCAGAACCAGAATTCCAATTTCTCAAATTCTAATCAAAGGTTCAATCAGAATTGGCCCGCCAATTCTAATCCTGTTGTCCAAAGTCGGCCCAGCCAGCCCTATTCTCAAAATTTCCAAAACTCTCAAAGCCCCTCCCAATCTAACAATCTTGAAGCTAAATTGGAGGAGCAAAATAAAAGTATCCAACTCCTGATGACTACAAATAAGAACCTTGAGAGGCAAATTGGGCAACTGACTGAGCAGTTAGCTTCAAGACCCTCAGGGCAACTGCCCAGTTTCACTGAGAAAAATCCAAAGGGCGGTCAAGTTGCTCAAACCGACTTGAACAATGGCCAATGTACTGACCTCGTACCATCAATTCCATACGGTAGAGAGGAGGCTAGTGCAATGAATCTAAGAAGCGGTACTCAAGTTAGTGGGCCTTCCCACCAGGGAAACCACTAGCCCCTCCTGCCATTGATAAGGCAGGAGGGGAAGCTGAGCACCTACACTCCCCTTGGCCGAAAGAGAATACTCAGGTGGCTGACCCCCTGAGAGGTGAAAAAGCTGGAAGTCCTCAGGTGGTTGATCCCCTGAGGAGTGAAGAATCAAGTGTGAGTCAGGAGGCTGATCCCCTGACTAATAAAAATATTGAAAAAGTTTGTTAGGTGGAAGGATCGGAAGACAAAGTCATCGGTGCATCTTCAAAGAAAGTCTTTTCTGAGAATGATCTGAAAAAGCTTCCATTTCCACCAAGAAAGAGCAACATCCCTTTGAGTGAAGATAAGAAGTATGAAAAGGTGCTAAATCTCTTGAAAAATACTCAGGTAAATCTTCCATTATCCGAGGTCTTGGTTGAAATGCCTAAGTATACAAAATTTATCAAGGATGTTGTTTCTTCGAAAAGGAAGTTGTCAGACATGGAGAGGCTGATTGGTGAGGATTGTTCAATGATCAATTATGAAAACCTACCAACCAAGAGAGGTGACCCTGGAAAGTTCGTGCTTATAGTGTTAATGGGAGGCCTGGTCTTCCCTAACTCTTTGTGTGACCTGGGTGCATCTATAAGCCTCATGCCATTGTCTGTGTGTAAACAGCTGGGTTTAATTGATCTTCTAGAACCCACTACCATGAATTTGCAGTTCACTGATAGATCTTCTAAGAAAGCAGCGGGAATCTTAAAAGACGTACTAGTTCAAATCGATAGATTCACCTATCCCGTTGACTGGTACGTCCTAGACATTGAAAAAGATGAAAATGTCCCCCTGATTCTCGGAAGACCTTTTCTGTCTACAGCTAGAGCCCTCATTGACTGCGATGGTGGGCAAGTGACAATCCGTGTTGGTGATCAAGAGGTAAGCTATAATGTCTCTAGATCCACTCAAATACCCTCTGGGCCTCCAACCGGTTTTTCCATTGAGGATACGTCTGATGACTTCGATGATTTAATGGAGAAGCAAGTCATGGTTGTGGCAACTGAGTATGAGCGACTGGTTGATAATTTGAATAATCATGGTGTGGTAAGTCTAGAGCAGCTAGAAGCTGAATTTAAGGATGAGTTTTTAAAAGGAGAAGCTTTGGCAGTGGGACCGCTAAGTAAACTCAGCGATGTTGAGTTGAAAGGTGGAGAGCTCAAATCTAGTTTAGAAGACCCCCCCGCAGATTTGGTGTTGAAGCCGTTGCCTAAACATCTTAAGTATGTGTTTTTAAGAGAAGGTGACAAGCTTCCATTGATTATATCTGCCAAGCTGTCTCGTTTAGAGGAAATGAAATTAATCAACGTCTTGAGCAAAAACGAAAAAGCCTTTGGGTGGCAAGTAGGAGATATCAGAGGGATATCTCATGACATCTGTATGCATAAGATCAAGACTAATGAGGGTGCAAAATGTGTTAGACAGCCCCAGAGGAGGCTCAACCCTCATATGCAAGAGGTGGTTAAAAAGAAATCATCAAACTTCTGGACATGGGAATCATTTATGCCATCGCAGATAGTGAATGGGTTTCCCCGACTCAGGTAGTTCCCAAGAAAGGTGGAATTACGATTGAGAAGAATGAGAAGGGAGAGGAAATAGTGTTGAGACTTGTCACTGGCTACAGAGTCTGCATCGATTATCGAAAGCTCAATGAGGTAACCATGAAAGATCATTTTCCCCTTCCATTCATTGACCAGATGCTTGAGCGTCTGGCGGGACACGCATTCTACTGTTTCCTGGATGGATATTCAGGATACTTCCAGATGCCCATTGATCCAGCTGACCAAGAAAAGACCACTTTCACCTGCCCTTATGGTACATTCTCTTACAGGCGAATGCCATTTGGTCTCTACAATGCCCCAGCTACTTTTCAAAGATGTATGCTGGCTATCTTTGACGAGCTAGTAGAAAAGTGCATGGAAATCTTTATGGACGATTTTTCGGTCTTTGGTCAGTCTTTTGATGATTGTCTTGACAACCTTGACCAGGTCTTATCCAGATGTGTGGAAAAGAACTTAGTGCTCAATTGGGAAAAATGCCATTTTATGGTTGATGAGGGAATAGTTCTTGGCCACAAAATCTCCGCCCAAGGTATAAAAGTTGACAGGGAAAAAGTAGAAGCTATCGAGAAGATGAGTTATCCTAAGAATGTGCGTGAAATTAGAGGTTTTCTTGGACATGTCGGTTTCTACAGAAGATTCATTCAAGACTTCTCCAAGATAGCCAAGCCCCTGTCTACTTTACTTAAGGAAGACGTTGAGTTCAATTTTGATGAGGACTGCAAGCAAGCGTTTGAGGAGCTTAAGAACCGTTTAATCTCTGCTCCAATTCTTATATTGCCTGACTGGAATCTACCTTTTGAGCTTATGTGCGACGCATCAAACTATGCAGTTGGTGCTGTTTTAGGACAAAGAATCGAAGGGAAATTCCAGCCAATCTATTACGCCAGTCACACATTGAATCCCTCTCAAGTTAACTATACTACTACTGAAAAGGAATTATTGGCCGTAGTTTTTGCTATAGACAAGTTTCGTAGTTACTTGTTAGGAGCTCAAGTGATTCTGTGGACTGATCACGCTGCTTTGCGGTATCTGATGACTAAGAAAGAGGCCAAACCACGCCTACTGCGTTGGATACTGACCCTACAAGAGTTTGACGTTCAAATTAAAGACAAAAAGGGCAGTGAAAACGTAGTGGCTGATCACGTTTCAAGAATGTTAAGTGAGGAAAAGGATGATCCAGATTATATAGATCTTTACTTTCCTCTAGAGAACATTATGCTTATCGATGGCTGCGCTCCAGATGTTCCATGGTATTCTTCCATTGTCAATTACCTTCATGCCCGATATCTCGATCCAGAATTGTCCTATCAGGAGAAGAAAAAGTTCTTCTCTGATTTGAAATCCTTCGTTTGGGATGAACCTTATCTTTTTAAGATCTATAAAGATGGTCTGCTTAGGAGATGTGTTCCAGAATCCGAGCAGCGCGATATTATTGAGCAGTGCCACAGTGGACCCACTGGAGGTCACTTTAGTCCGTGGAAAACCGTTGCTAAGATCTTCCAATCCGGTTTCTATTGGCCCACGATCTTTAGGGACACAGAAGATTTCTGTAAAGCGTGTGATAGATGCCAAAGAACCGGTACTCTGACAAGGCGTTTCGACATGCCTTTGAAACCCATCCTAGAATGCGAAGTCTTTGATGTATGGGTTATCGATTTTATGGGACCATTCCCATCATCTTGTGGTAACAAATACATCTTAGTCTGCGTGGATTACGTGTCGAGATGGGTGGAGGCTCAAGCCACTCCTCACAATGATCATAAGACAGTCATGAAATTCCTAAAGAAGAACATCTTTGTGAGATTTGGATGTCCACGTGCCTAGATCAGTGATGAAGGGACACATTTCTGCAACCGACCCCTAGAGAAAGTGCTTGAAAAGTATGGTGTTCGTCACAAGACTGGTACACCATATCATCCTATGACTAGTGGTCAGGTTGAAAGGAGCAACCAAAGTATTAAGAAGATCCTGGAAAAAACGGTCAACAGTCATAGAAAATACTGGAGTCTAAAATTGGATGATGTACTATGGGCATACAGAACCGCCTATAAGACTCCTATGGGTACATCTCCATATCAAATGGTAAGCCATGTCATCTGCCAGTCGAGTTAGAGCATAGAGCTTATTGGGCTACAAAGTTTCTGAACTTTGATTCCCAATCTTGTGGTAAGCATCGACTGCAACAGTTGCATGAGTTGGACGAATTCAGACTCCAGGCCTACAAAAGCGCCAGGATCAGCAAAGATAAGACAAAACTCCTTCACGATGCCAAGATTAAGAAGCGAGAATTCCAAGTTGGGGAACAAGTTCTTCTGTATAATTCCAGGCTACATCTGTTTCCTGGAAAGTTAAGGACACGATGGTCCGGTCCCTTTGAGATTCTCCAAATTATTCCTGGAGGCGTTTTAGAACTACGAGGTTATGGTGACCAACCGTTTCGAGTAAATGGTCAAAGGTGTAAGTACTACATTGGTGAACCCAAGGAAAAGCCTTTGATAGTTCGTTTCCTCGATATCCTCGGGTGTGGCACTAAAGAAGTCGAAGAATTTGACGAGTTTTCACCCGACCTGTTTTCAGAGGATGACAATAGTGGTCGATCTGAAGAAGTTCTAGCAGGAAGTTGGGATATGGAAGAGTTTGAGAGGGAGCGTCAGCTGAAACGTCATCCGAAGACTCAGAAGAAGAAGAAGTCAACCATGGGGAAGTTTAAACGTGTTTGGAAAGCTATCAAAGATTTCACCCCATGTGTTAAGTGCTGTTTCTGCAGCCGAACTACTGACCCAAGTCTAGACTAGGTAGTGGCTGGCAGAAAAGTCAAATGGCCTGATCCAGGCTGAGCTTTCAACAGTGTCGAGCTAACGACATTAACCAATAGCGCCACTAGGGGGCAACCTAGATATCGTTATATTAATTGTTTTTGTTTTATGCTTTTGTAGTTTTAGTATTTAAGTTTAGTTTACTAAGTTTTGCTTTTGTTTCTATCTGTCAGTTAGTTGTGCTTTTTAGATATGGATTTCGGAGTTCTACCAGAGGAGTTACCTTTCCTTAGGAGGATCCCACTTATCACTGTAGATGACGGACCGGGAGGGACTATACTTTTGCACGTAGACTTTGATATTAGTACCCGCATCAGGACTGTCACCTATTTTCGTTTTTGTTTTGTCCCGAGTAGGCAACTCGATTCAATGTTCGTTATTTTTATAGTAATCCAAGCTATATATCATATGTTTGATAAGTTAGTTGTTTCACCTGAGATCTATTTTTCACGAGCCATAGTGAATGATGAGCTAATTTATAAAGTTATACCCCTTTTGGACGAGTGATTTCTGATTTTCTTATAAGTCATGTGCTTAGTGCTACGTATATATCGTGGGAATTATGATAGTTTGTATTTATAGCCAGAGTATGATATACTGTGAATATCTAAGGTTTGAATGTGATAAGTAACACGTAACTTATTGTCAAATGAAAAAGTTGAATTTTAAGAAGAATTATTGGGTGTGTCGAAAGCTAGTCGATGATTTGAGTGCGATAGGGTATACCACGTATGTCCTATACCACTATGATGACTAAAATCTCATGACAGTCAGAAAAAGCTGCCTTATGATTGGAGTAAGGTAGGGTATATCTCGAATATCCTATTCTGCTATGAGGGCAACAGCTCATTCTGATGTGTGTTTAAATATGAAAGATAAATCAACTTACATAAAGAAGTGGTATGAAATGGATATAAGACTAAGTTATCGTCTATCTTATCCCCAGTAGAAACTGATAGATATGCTGTAGGGATTATCCTCTGAGTATCTCAGAAAGGCCCTAGATATATTCGATCATCCGTTTCGGGATATGTCACATTTGTAGGGTACATCTTATGAGTGTCATCTATTGCTAGTCTACGAGGGGGTATTAGCTAGTTTTGCTTTGAGTTTCTCAAGTTTGTATTTAGTGGAAGTTTTCTATGGCTTTGCACACACACCGTGGTGAACTTCTAATTTATTGAATCTATGCTATATTGTCTGAGATGTCTGTTTACGTTTCGAGCCCTAATTTTCGTTTTGTTTTGCTCGGGACGAGCAAAAGCTAAGTGTGGGGGAGTTGTTAAGGGTGAATTTACACGTTTTATAATGCTATATTTTATGATATTTTCCCTCATATTCGTATAATTTGCATAAGAAACGAGTGTTTAATGGAATTATTGAGTAAATGATATTTTAAACGAGTTATTCACAAATTAGGTTAATTTTGGTGTTTTAATTGTGATTTTATGATTATTTGGATGATATTACATTTTGCGATGTTTTGATGTGTTATAGATACATATTTGAGGCTCAAGAGATGATCAAAAGAGGATAAAAGACGAATTTTATGATGAAGAAGAGATAATGATGGATTTGGATTGAATTAAAAAGAGATAGAGATGAGGCAATCAAGTTTTCAAAGTCACTGAACTGGCGTCCAAGTCCCGTCCGAGTGGACGGGCGTTTACCATTCAAACGGGCGGCCAGGATGATATTTTTGATTCAGAGTTTGGATGAAATTGCTTTGGACGAGCGTCCAATTTAAAGAAGGACGGGCGTCGATCATGACTCGGCCCGATTCGAAGTTTGTATGGAAGAGTGGACGGGCGTTCAAGGATTCAGACGGGCGTCCAGTAGCCGACTTAGCTGAACCGACTTGAAAATCTATATATAGGCGGCAGTTTCTCAACCCTAGGGATACCAATTACACAATACTCGAAACCCTAATCCTAGGGGCGGCTTAGGCTGCGGTTTTTACCAGTTTTCATCAACTTTTATGTTCTTAAATTCTTAGATTAGATTAGCTACTTTTTATGTCTTTCTATACAATTCGAAGTTTCAAGAGGATGCTAAGAGGCTAGACCTCCATTGAACGAGCGTTGTGAAGCCGTCCGATCAACAATTCAGTTTCTTTTCGTGATTATTTTGTGAGTATCTATTACGAGTTGTTTCTTTTATCATGCTTTGTGCTGTCTATTGCAAATTTATATTGAAAGATGTTTGCTTTGTTGATTGTTTTATTTGATGGAAGTCACATAAACGTTAGATCACCATGATAAAAGAATAGTTATTTGATCTATATAACGAGAGTTAATAGGTTAGATCTCTAGATTAGAAACGTTTAAAGTTTACACCTTTGGTTAGAAAAGCGTTAATCTTTATATCGAAAGATAGAGATTAATAGACGAACTTGCCTAAGAAATTAGGGTTCATACCTTTGATCAGGTGGATCACAACTTGATTAGTAATCACGAAATAATCTGAATTGAAATTGAATGTTGATAGGATAGGTGGATCAATTGCTTGTTCGTTCGTAACTTATTGATTAAAAACCCCTTGAATTTGAATTGTTTAGCTTAGTTAGTCTTTTTATTGCATCTTAGGTTTAGTTGTAGTTTAAATTGTTCGCAACCCGTATCTTCCCTGGCTTTAGATTTATTCTTCTGTCCAGTTTTCCTTGTTGTTAACTTTCGTTTTAGTTATTCCCTGTTTGGTTTATTTGCTGTTTAGTTTTAGTAATCGTGACATAGTTAGTTAAACAAATACTAGGATTACCAATCGTTAGTTCCCCGTAAGATCGACCCGGTATCAACCTCTTTACTACGATCCTTGCACTTGAGGTATATCGGATTTATAAATATTATTACTTGTTTGTTTTCATTTCATAAAATCCTTGACAGCGTGCGCATCCTTATGGAATGCGTACGCATTCCCTGCTTCAAAACTTGCTGGACACTTGCTATTCAAACAATGCGTATGCATTGCTTGCAAAGCATGCACATTGCACGAACAGTGAGCAACTCTGAACAACCTGAATCAACAATGCGTACGCATTCTGAGGAATGTGTGCGCATTGCGCCTGCAGCAAGAAGACACCTGCAACCTGAACCATGAATGCGTACGCATTGCTCTGAATGCTTGCGCATTCGACAAACAGCAGCAAAACCAGAACATCCTGTTCAGGGAATGCGTGCGCATTCCAATGAATGCGTACGCATTCTGCCTGCTGCCCTAAAATCCGATTTCAGCCACTTAACGATTTCTAATCCGTTTTCAACCCAATAATCATCAAATTCATCTCAGTTAAACACAGAAAATCATGTCTAATCATACCATAACATCTATGATCCTTGATCAACAAAAAGACACAACTTTCTATCATCTAAACGTCTTAAAACATGATCTAAACCTAATAAACCATAATCAAAATCATAGGAAGAGTCTCTTACTTGTTCACAAGCAAAAACCAATCCAACAGCCTCAAAAAATCTGTAGCACTTCCCACGAGCTTGATATCCAAACGATGTCCTCTTCACAACAGTTCCAAATCTCTAGTCCGATCTGAAAACGGTTCGGTAACGCTTTAGAATTTTTTTTGAAAACTCTTCTAGCCTCTTCTCCTCTCCTCAATTGCGCAGAGAAGGAGCGTACAAACTGAATTCTGATTAATATAGGTTAAGGGAATAATTAGGTGTAATTTTCCTTAAATACAATTTCTCAATTATACCTTTTCCTTAATTACCCCTTAATTACCATAAAATCAGAATTTCCTTTAATTATATATACATAATTTCGAAAATCATATATATATATTTATTTATCTCAACTTAACTCCATTAAAAGAAAAGAAATAATAATATTTCGTTTTCGCAAAATGACGCGTCTGCCCTTTCCCGAAAATCGGAATATTACACATTCATCTTTTAAACATCGTTTTTCATTTTTCTAGTTAATTTCAACTTATGTTGGATTGAATGTTTGGATAACGATCATCGGTGTTTAGTTTTCATTTCCTTCAATTTCAACTCAACCTATATGTTCTATTTTTGAATAATTTTATTTCCTTCTGTGTCTTTGTTAATATATGAATGTCATGTAAGAATACTAGTACTTGAATCGTATATGGATAAACATGGTGAGAAATTCTACTACTTTAAGATTAAGTTACTTTAAGACAATGCGAAAGAAAGATTGTTAATAATTTTCCGACAAACATATTACATGTCACGATAATGTCATTAAAACAAAACCGATATTTTCAATATGTGCCACAGAAATGTTGTGAGATTCACGGCAATAAAAATTAGTGTCGGTAAATTACAATTTAAAAAACACGTCAAATGGAATGAATGCCGGTATAGTGCCACAAACATGTGTCACTCTAAATGAAAGGTGTCGGAAAATTTTCCACAAATTACGTGTGGCAATTAAAATATGTGTCGTTTCAATGCCACAAAGTTATGTCCGTCACATTAATCAAGTGCCGGAAAAACCGTCGTAAAACATTCTGACACATTAGAAAAGTGTCAGCAAAGTGCCACAACTAAAACATGCGTCATTTTGAATATGTGCCATAAAATCGCCGCAAAAACTTTCCGGCAAAACAAAAAACTGCCACAAAACATTGGCGACACCATTATTGACGACATTTAAATGACCGCCATATTATGTGCCGGGATTGCTTTTTACGGCGCTTTTTTCCTATTTCCCGGCATTTATTTTGTGCCGTAAAAAGCCAAAAGTGTTGTAGTGTTGGTTTTCTTTTGTGATTTCTTCCATTGGTTTCCTTCCCCAAGCCATCAACTAGCTTGAGTTGATCAAGCTAGATCCTCTATAATTAAAATTATGAAGCTTTGAACATTCATTTATATTTTTAACATGGTTGATTAGCTTTATTTAACGCGATGTAATTAATCTGCATGTTTAACACACTCATAATTTACCAGAATTAATTAGAAAGAATTATGAAATTCCAGAATTTGGAACTGCCAAGCTCGCAATTGCGACGGTCTATATCGCAATTGCGAGGCACTTTTAGGTCACCATAAATCTGGAGATTCGGCATCAGCTACGTTGATCGACAAGTTTAATTCACAGTAGGTTGGATCTAGCCAATTTACATGTCGTATTTCATAAATTAACATGAAGGACTTGCAAGGTGATGTGTTAGTTAGGACATAGTATGGATCAATCTTTAGGAACGTGCTAGACAATTTCGATAGCTGCCTAGGGAGGTTCTTGGTCTTGAGCCGGAATTTCAAGAACTTATTGTGTGTGGGTTAATACAACCAAGTAAGGAGGTTAACTACATATAGACGGTTATTGTCCTTGCAAATGGAAGTAAATAAGGTTAGAAGATTGTACCCGTAGCTAAAACTGAATTAAAACATATGTTCTGATTGAATCGGGGAATTACGGGGAAAGTACACATAATGATTAATGACACCGAGCTAGGAGATCAGTTAAGAGAAGGAACACCAACTTTATTTTATGTCTATATGTTGGTCATAGACCGTTATATGTGTTCTTAGTTAGATTAGTACATTTGTTATCATTATCTCTGTGGTATCGACCATGACTCGCCCATGCTATGCTGCGATTGACCTAGTACTCTTGCTAGTAATTCGTGAGTGGCACGCGATCACCGCTAATAGGTTGTGAGTAGCACACCGATCACACCAATAGCCCCAATAGTGTGTGTGTTCGGCGAAGTCCATCTACTCTGGGTGCCCCTCAAGGGCAACAGAGTTATTCACTTTATAATGACCACACAACACATTGCGATATAGACTTGTGCCTTACCAAGAATAACATGATGTTTAGGCTTTTAACTACACATGTGTGTATGTTATTAATTGTTAACTAGTCACCTATGTGTTTTCAAGAAAGGCTCACTTACAACCTCTACTCTCGCTTAGACAACTAGACAAAACATCCTAGCACATACACAGACATTGATGGATACTAATCCATCAAAGCACAAGGCCAATCATGCTCTTCCGACGGTCCCGAACTTCAACTCTTTGTAAGAATCTATTCGGTGCCGGAACTAAATGCATCAGAAGCTTAATCATGCCTTGTAAGTATATTAAGAGTTATTAGATCAAAAAGCAACAATCTATAGACAACTCAGAGCTTTAGAAATCCCAAACCCAACATATAAGGTCTTTGGCGGATGCCAGAACAAACCAGAAGCTCAGGACAATTACACTGCAACTCTTGCTACTGCTTCACTGCTTGTTCTCGGTGGATGCCAGGCCCCTTATGGCGGAAGCCAAGAGGGCTAGGCAGCCCAAGAACAGCAGTTTTATGCACTTCTTCGAAACCAACCCTATTCCCAACAAGTTTGCCAGCAAAACCACACCAAAACAATAGCAAAAAACTTGCGCAAAACATCACCAAACATTATAAAGTTATAAGTGCTCAATAGGAAGACCTTATTGCATGGATTCCAAAGTGAAAGGAAAGCAATTTCAAAGCACCACAGCCACAACTCATGCATCCTCAAGCCAAAACCTAATCGACCAACAGTTAAACCTAACTTAATTGTGATCAAAGGTTTCTAAACATTCTAAACTACGAATTACACATCCCAGAACAACAAAACTAGATCGAATCTAAAAGATTCTAGAACTAGGGCAAAAAACAAACCTTTTCTAAACTTGAAAACTTTGATACCAAAAGACAGCTCTTCTCACGTTGACTCATTTTCTCTAAATATTCTGAAAACCGAGCAACACTTGATGAGATCCTTAGGAGATTCTACTTTCTCCCTTGGCCTCGGTTTCTTTTCTCCAGAGCATTAGATCGCTTTTGTTTTTCTCATAACTCCCAAATTAAGTTGGAGGTTTTAATTCCTTGAAAATAACTTCTGTTATTTATTTTAAAATCCTTTTTTTAAACACAACACTTGAATCTGTTATTTAAATGTAATAAAGTGATTTTTTTGTTAAATACGCTTTTGTCCTTTTTTGAAAATTCAGAATGTTATAGCAAATTGTTATTCTAAGATCTCAAAGCGTCATCATTCTCATTAAATGCAGAGAGAGCATGCATAGTAATGTCAAAACGGGTAATTATGTTGTAGGGACTACCAATTAGAATGGACCGGCAGATGACTACTACATGCACAAACAAACAAAACAGTTTTGTCTTTTTCTACACGTGGCAGTCATTCGATGATCTGTTCTAATATGGAGTCATTGCATAAGAATTTTCCTGTCAAAAGAGCTCCATTCCGACTTGCTGAAAAGTTTGTTAATCGCATCTGACTTTCCAAATATACTAACAAACAACACTAGATAGGACAATCCCGTCTTGCATCTGGTGAAAGTGATCATAAGAAACAACATGATTATTACAAGCTCCCATATCCCCCGTAACCTTGTCATATACAGCCTTAGAGCATTAGCATCTCTATCCTCCAAAATACTATTAAAAATACATATTCTTATTTTACAACAACTAAATTCGGAATACTCTACATCAGCATCCCTATCTCTATCCTTACACCATTAAAATTTTCATTCTTTATATATGAAACACTGGATATAATTTCATTTGGACACAAATGGATCGAGTGAAATTGATGTTTTTTTACTCAATATATATCAAAACCATGTCATTTTAGGTATAATTATTCTTTTAGAGCTAGAGTCACAACAATTAATTTATGTCACAAACCTTTTTTTACATTATTAATTATGATGTATTATACATTGACTATATATATAT
Organism: Gentiana straminea; assembly: GCA_036785695.1. Taxonomy (NCBI): domain Eukaryota; kingdom Viridiplantae; phylum Streptophyta; class Magnoliopsida; order Gentianales; family Gentianaceae; genus Gentiana; species Gentiana straminea. The sequence continues at coordinate 3,129,709 of JAVUPR010000426.1, read as the reverse complement.
ATATATATATATATATATATATATATATATATATATATATATATATATATATATATATATTAGGTATATATATATCCTCAATTTGTAGTTGCTCAATAACCGGGTTTTATCAAATGGAAAATAACGGTAAGCATGGATAGTAATAATATTTATAATATATATATATTATATATATATATTGTCTCGGATTTTATCGTGGAAAATAACAAGTAATAAATTTATAAATCCGATATTCCCCAAGTGTAATCGTAGTATAGCGATTAATACCGGTTTCGATCTCTCGAGGTTGTTTAATCTAGTTCTTATTAATTCTTCTAAAATTGTCACTACTATTTATTACTAAACCTAAACTAAAACGGAAAATAAACTGGACAGAGGATTGTCAGTCCAAAGCCAGGAAGGAAAGTTACGAACTTAACTAATGAAAATAAAATCTATTCTAAAAACTAAAACGAAAATAAAATTCTAACTAAGCAACGAAGAACAAGGCACAAAGGTTTTCAATTAATTCAATGAAGAACAAGCTATGATCCACCTATCTCACAACTCTGAATTTCTACCCTAGATCGTTTAGTAAAGATTTAATAAAGGTTGTGGTTCACCTATCAAAGGTATGAACTTCTACTCTCGTAGATAATTCGCCTATCGCCTCTTATCTCTCGATCTTAAAGATTGACGCTTTCAAAACAAGGTGCAAGATTTGTTCAATCTAGCAACCTAGAAATCTAACCTAGCAACTCTCGTTATTTTTAGGTTAAAAGTCCAAACTTTATTATGGTGATCTAAGTCTAACAACGATTTTCATCAACGTTAAACATCAAATAGCAACCATCTCTCGATATAAATTGCATAGCAAAATAAACACATAATAAAGAAACAAACTTTATAAAAACTCACAAAAACAAGTCCAAAGTCGAAAGCAAGATGATGTTGAGATGGTTTCACATGCTTGTTCAATCGCCTAGTCTTAGCTCATCGTTGTTATAGAAATTATATAAATAAAAAGAAGAAGAAATTGTGTATATATGAGGTAAAAATCGCAGCAGAGCCGCCCCCAAAGGGGCTGGGGCGGCCAGGGATCGAATTGTGGTGGTTAGGGTTGAAAATAATGCGTCCTTATATAGATTTTTAGGTCGGTTTCGCTGAGGCGGTGCCGTGGACGCCCGTCCATAGGGTCTGGATGCCAGTTCAGAAAATTTCTGAACATCCTGAATCGACTTTTACCTCTTGGACGCCAGTCCACTAATTCTGGACGCCAGCCCACTGAAATTCCATCAATCCTGAACTGACTGCTGATCTTGGACGCTAGTTCACCCTTTTAGACGCCGAGTTCACCGGACGGAGGGTTCAAACGCTCGTTCACTTCGCTTCTTCATGAAATCTCGCACTTCAACTTCAATTCAAATCTTGCATCTTCCTCCCTCTACTTAATCTTCGCTTAAACATCTTTTTAGCTTCCATTTACTCTCCTTTCACGACATGCAAATGTACCTACAAAGCCATAGAAACGTGCAAAATGTAGAACCATATATATAGATAGAAAATCATCGATAAAAACACGTAATAAGCTCGAGTTTGCACTTAGACATCTTCAAGCGTCATTCTTTCAATAAATCCATTTAACATGTAATTTTCTATAAAAATTACTAAAATACGAAGGAAATCGCTACGGAATAATATCATATATATCGTAAAAATCACCGTTAACATATATATATATATATATATATATATATATATATATATATATATATATATATATATATATATATACCATAATCAATGTTGTACAAGTATGATGTAGAAAGTAATCATATCACCATCACTATTTCAAGTCAATTTCTTTATTGCATAGCACACCATATCTCTCAATGTGATATCCTACAATGGATATATAAGAAACACATTACCTCTTTATAAGTGTGAGACATAAGGATCTTGTCAACTCGGTTTAGCATTTTTAAACCAATCGAGAACGACGGTCTAAGCAGTTGACTGTATCCTTTATGACTCACTAAGCGATACCAGACCCGGGGTTTGGGGGCGTTACAATTGGTATCAGAGCCGACTACCATACGAGACTAAGTTTCACACGGTGAGAGACGGTGGGTGTTAAGGGTGATTTTATACGTTTTATAAGGATATATTTTATGTCAATTTTCCCCATATTCGTATTATTTTCATAGAATTCGAGCTTTATATTGAAATATTAAGCAAGTGAGGTTTTTAATGGTTGATTCGCAAAATTAGTTAATTTAGGCGTTTTATTGATGAATTTATGATTATTTGGACATGGTTACACTCTGCATGTTTTTGATGATTGTAGATACACCATAATGCGGCTCAATGGAGGATTGGATAATGTTTAATTGAAGATTTATATGAAGAAAGGTGATAAAGTTCGAATTATTTGATGATTAATGAAGAGGAGAAAAGATAGAGATGAAATGGATTGAGGATAGAGATGAAGAATCGTGTGTTGATCCAGCTGGACGGGCGTCCAGAAGGGTGAACTGGCGTCCAGCTGAGAAGATCGTTGAACTGGCGTCCGGAATGCGAATTCAATTCAGAGTCTCAAGATTATTCAGTGGACGAGCGTCCAACCCTTCTAAACGAGCGTTCATAGTGAAAAATCAGATCAGAGAGTTCCAGGCCAAGTCAGACTGGCGTCCACTTCCGTCCAAGAACTTTGGACGGGCGTCCAAGCTTCTGGACGAGCGTCCATCCACCGCCATTGCGCAGCCGCCTCAAAAGTCTATAAATTCAGCGCGATTTCTACCCTAATGGATATATATAATTCGATCCCTCTTGACACACAAACATTAGAGAGGAGCCCTAGGCGCCCCAGCCCCCTTTTGGGAGGCTGGGGTGGCGGTTAGATTAGGTTTTATTTTCGTTTTTTTTTTTCTGTTCTTGTTCGTCCATGCTGATGGCCTTCAAGCTGTGAACTGGAGCATCCATGGTTACTTTTCAGCAGCGTTTTTGATTTCTCTCTTGGATAATCTTGTGAGTGATTTTATTTAGAGTTTGTATCTTTCCTTTGTTTATTTGTTTATGCAATCGATATCGAAAGATATATTGCTATTTGATGTTTACCGTATGATGAAAATCGGTGTAAACCTTAGATCACCATAGGAAAGATTAGACTTTTAACCTTGACATAACGGAAGTTGATAGGTTAGATTTCTAGGTTGTTAGATCTAATAAATCTTGCACCTTGTTTTGAGAGCGTTAATCTCTACAGATCGAAAGATGATGAGATTGATAAACGGATTACTTACGGAAGTAGGAATTCATACCTTTGATTAGGTGAACCACAACTTAGATTGAATCATCATAAGATAATCTAGGGAAGAATTAAGGGTTGCGGGATGGTGGATCATGTTTGTTCTATGTTGATTTGCTTCAGTCATTATCATGATAGTTAGTTTTATTGTTTTCTTAGTTGTAGTTTTATTTTATTTGCTTTTGTTCGCAACGATGTTTTCCTGGCTTTGGACTGAAAATCCTCTGTCCAGTTTATCTTTCTGTTTTTGTTTTTGTTTAGAGTTAGAAGAATTAATATGAACTAGATACCTCGATTCCCTGTGATCGACTCCGGTATTAATCGCTATACTACGATCCCTACACTTGGGGAATACCGGATTTATAAATTTTATTACTTGTTTGCTTTGTTAGATAAAATCCGTGACAAGTTTTTGGCGCCGTTGCCGGGGAATCGGTACGGTCGTCTAGTTTCTTATTAATTTTTTCTAAAGTTGTTCTGTTTTGTTTTTCGTAGGTAGTTTGTGTTATCTAGTGATTATTAATTTTTCATAGGTTTGTGTTTAGGTTCCAATTACGGTTTTGTTTAGTTTTTGTGTTTTGTTTGGACCTGTTTTCGTGTTTAGCAGCGTTTATGTGCTTCAGTTTGAACGTAAACGGGCGTCCTGAGCTATTGGATGCCCGTCCGTCCAAATCTGATCTTCTCTGTTTGTGTTTTGCCCAGGCAGACGAGCGTCCCGTAACTTGGACGCCCGTCCTGTTCTTTCTCCAGGCAGACGTCCGTCCAGTAACTTGGACGCCCGTCTGGCCTGTCTGTCACCAGTTTTTATTTATTATTTATTTTTGTTTTAGGTAGATATCTTGGTTTAGGGTTTCTGTTTTTCGTAGGTAGGTTTCGTAGGTAGGGTTCTAAGGTTGAATCATCTGACTCCACGTTTTTTGCGGTCAAATTTTTGGATAAAAGGGATCGTTTTAGCACTCGTTAGTATTTTGGCCGTAACTTTCGGCTCGAGTGTCCGTTTGGCGCGCAGGACCCCAATTCGGAAAGCTCGTTCCGACGCCGACGACGTGGTGAACACTGTAGGCCGTTCAACACCGTTTTCGAGGTCAAAATCCACTGTTTTCCCTTCCATTTTGGGCTCAGAAGATTTCAACACGTTTTTTTCCTTTTTTTAGTGTTTTCTGTTTTTCTGTTTTAAATTTTTCGTAGTTTAGGTTTAGGTTTCTGTTTCCGTACCTTTTTAGGTAGTTTTCAATAAAAGTAGCGTTAAATAAATTGAGAATTTTTTTTATTTTTGCCGTGTTTCGATGACCGTTGGGTTAAGAATGTGCAAAAAGTTTTTTTTTACTCAATTTATGAAACGTGAATTTAGGTTTCATAGTTTTGTTTTCAATAAACACTAGGGTTTCTGTTTTAATGATATGATATTAGGTTATTTCTGGGGTTGCCGCTGTCTTCTGATATAGGTCGAGTCTGCTGTGCTTTTCTGCTGAGTCAAACGGGCGTCTGCTTGCCTGAACGCCCGTCCGTCCTAAATATGCTTTAAACGTCCGTCTGTCTTGTCTGAACGTCCGTCCAGTGTGTCAGTTTCTAGTGACTAGAATTTGTTTCTGATACATGCTTTATTTGACGTGGATACTTTAATATGAGCTTCTGTGGCTAGTTATTTTTACGTAGATGTTCTGAACTTGCATGTTTACATCTTTCAATCTACCGATCCATGTTAAATAATTGATTAACTTTTATATACATGATTCATCCATGCATGTTATAGTTAATGTCGGTTCTCGTATGCTATAACTGTTCTTATTGTTATTTAGTAGCTAATGTCGGTTTCCGTATGCTACATATCGTGGTGATGAATCTTGCGAGCTTTGAGACCTATGTGCTTCCTTGTTATTTTTGTAGCTCATATGGGTAGCTACTGTCGGTTTTCCGTATGCTACCATGTCTTCTTATGAGTTATATCTGTTTAGTATAGCTAACTGTTGGTTTTCCATAATGCTATCACCTTTGATGAGTCTTAAGGCGCGTCTACACTGCATATAATGAATAGTACTGTCGTTTATCGTAAAGTATCATTATTTGGTAGACGTTTATGATATACATGTCGTGTTGCAAATGAGTGAGCTAGTTTTCTTTCTTTTTTTTTTTTTTTTTTGCATATCATTTAGATGCATATCATTTAATTGCATATCATGTAGATTGCATTATAATATATTTTCATGTAGTTGCACCTAGCCTACTATTTTGTAATGTTCCATGTATATGTTCCATCTTTATATGAGCTTAATCTGAAAAAATCTCTATGACTTCTTGTCCATGTGTTTTATTGACATGCTTCATTAATTGACTTGGATGTTTTAATGTGAGCCTCTGTGGCCTTTGTATATGCGTAGATGTCCTGTTCTTTCACCGTTATGGTTTTCTTTCCATCTATTGCAGTCTATGTTGAGTAATTCACCTAGCTAGATGTGATTCCCAATTTGACTTATGCTGTTCCTTTTGTCGTCTATCTAGGGTGTTAAGGTTGTTAAAGGCACATCTACACTTCACATGGCAAGCTTCTGTGGCTTTGCATAATCGAATTTTGTTACGCTTCTGTGGCACTATTTAGTAGACGTTTATATATTTGACCTCGCTTAGATTAGGGCGACATCTATGGAATTAGTTGGGCTAGTTTATTTTCTTTATTTTCGTTTTGCCTTTTTAGTATAGTTGCATATCATTTAGTTGCATTGTATTTTATTCTGTTTTTTTCTTTTATTTTTATTTATCTTTTTTTAGTGCACCTAGCCCTGCTACTTTGTAGTGTCCTCTATCCTTATTTCTATATGCACATGTTGGGCCTTATTTGTATTGTAAAGCTTCTGTGGCTTTATTTTTGACGCTTAGGTGTCCTGTACTTTCCCTGTGTGGTGATTTTTCCATCTGCGCCATTATATCATGTGCTTATTTCTTGTCTATGATTATTTTTGCCATGTTATATTCTCCCGTGTTCCCCGAGATACTGCCATGTTTTTCAAGCGGTGCAGGTATTTTTTTTAGCTGTTCTTGTTAAGCTAGCCTTGGAAGTGAATCTGGAGAGGAATACCTATGACATCTCGTGCCTCGGAAACGCGGATCGATTATCTATCCTTCTTCAGCCTATCTTCATATCATTACCAAATCAGCTAAGTTCTTTTATCTTTTCTTTAATTCTGCACAACATGAGGACATGTTGTAATTTAAGTGTGGTGGAGGGGAATGGTTTTGTGTACCTACATATCGTTTGCTTAATTCGTTATGATTCTATGTAAAATGAGCTAAAATTTTCAAGTTTTTGTTTTGTCCCGAGTCGGCAATGCATATCTTTGTTCGTTTTTTATAGTCATTGATGCTATGTATACTGTATGTTTAGTAGGTTAGTTGTTTCACCCGATATCTATTTTTCACGAGCCATAGTGAATGATGAGCTAATTTATAAAGTTATACCCTTTTGGACGAGTGATTTTTGATTTTCTTATAAGTAATGTACTTAGTGCTACGTATATATCTTGAGATTTATGATAGTTTGTATTTAGATCCGAAGTATGTTATACTGTGAATATCTAAGGTTTGAATGTGATAAGTACCACATAACTTATTGAGTTTATAATGAAAAAGTTGAGTTTATAATGAAGTAATTGGGTGTGTCGGAAGCTAGTCGATGATTTGAGTGCGATAGGGTATACCACGTATGTCCTATACCACTATGATGACTAAAAGCTCACGACAGTCAGAAGAAGCTGCCTTATGATTGGAGTAAGGTAGGGTATTTCACGAATATCCTATTCTGCTATGACATGGCAATAGCTCATTCTGATGTGTGTTTAAAGTGAAGTAATTAAATCAACTTATATGAAGAATTGGTATGAAATGGATATAAGACTGAGTTATCGTCTATCTTATCCCCAGTAGAAACTGATAGATATGATGTAGGGATTATCCTCTGAGTATTTCAGAAAGGTCCTAGATATATTCGATCATCCTTTTCGGGATATTTTACGTTTGTAGGGTACATCTTATAAGTGTCATTTATCTCTAGTTTGAAGGGGGTATTAGCTAGTTTTGCTTTGAAATTTTCAAGCTTGGACTTAGTGGAAGTTTATTATGGCTATGCACACACACTTGGGTGAACCTCTAAACTATTGAATATGCTTTATGGTTGCATAAATGTTTATATGTCTCGAGTCTTGATTTTGTTTTGTCTTGCTCGGGACGAGCAAGGTTTAAGTGTGGGGGAGTTGTTAAGGGTGATTTTATACGTTTTATAAGGATATATTTTATGTCAATTTTCCCCATATTCGTATTATTTTCATAGAAATCGAGCTTTATATTGAAATATTAAGCAAGTGAGGTTTTTAATGGTTGATTCGCAAAATTAGTTAATTTAGGCATTTTATTGATGAATTTATGATTATTTGGACATTACACTCTGCATGTTTTTGATGATTGTAGATACACCATAATGCGGCTCAATGGAGGATTGGATAATGTTTAATTGAAGATTTATATGAAGAAAGGTGATAAAGTTCGAATTATTTGATGATTAATGAAGAGGAGAAAAGATAGAGATGAAATGGATTGAGGATAGAGATGAAGAATCGTGTGTTGATCCAGCTGGACGGGCATCCAGAAGGGTGAACTGGCGTCCAGCTGAGAAGATCGTTGAACTGGCGTCCGGAATGCGAATTCAATTCAGAGTCTCAAGATTATTCAGTGGACGAGCGTCCAACCCTTCTAAACGAGCGTTCAGAGTGAAAAATCAGATCAGAGAGTTCCCGGCCAAGTCAGACTGGCGTCCACTTCCGTCCAAGAACTTTGGACGGGTGTCCAAGCTTCTGGACGAGCGTCCGTCCACCGCCATTGCGCAGCCGCCTCAAAAGTCTATAAATACAGCGCGATTTCTACCCTAATGGATATATATAATTCGATCCCTCTTGACACACAAACATTAGAGAGGAGCCACTGGCGCCCCCCTTTTGGGAGGGCCGGGTGGCGGTTAGATTAGGTTTTATTTTCGTTTTTTTTTCTGTTCTTGTTCGTCCATGCTGATGGCCTTCAAGCTGTGAACTGGAGCATCCATGGTTACTTTTCACCAGCGTTTTTTATTTCTCTCTTGGATAATCTTGTGAGTGATTTTATTTAGAGTTTGTATCTTTCCTTTGTTTATTTGTTTATGCAATCGATATCGAAAGATGTATTGCTATTTGATGTTTACCGTATGATGAAAATCGGTGTAAACCTTAGATCACCATAGGAAAGATTAGACTTTTAACCTTGACATAACGGAAGTTGATAGGTTAGATTTCTAGGTTGTTAGATCTAATAAATCTTGCACCATGTTTTGAGAGCGTTAATCTCTATAGATCGGAAGATGATGAGATTGATAGACGGATTACTTACGGAAGTAGGAATTCATACCTTTGATTAGGTGAACCACAACTTTGATTGAATCATCATAAGATAATCTAGGGAAGAATTAAGGGTTGCGGGATGGTGGATCATGTTTGTTCTATGTTGATTTGCTTCAGTCATTATCATGATAGTTAGTTTTATTGTTTTCTTAGTTGTAGTTTTATTTTATTTGCTTTTGTTCGCAACGATGTTTTCCTGGCTTTGGATTGAAAATCCTCTATCCAGTTTATCTTTCTATTTTTGTTTTTGTTTAGAGTTAGAAGAATTAATATGAACTAGATACCTCGATTCCCTGTGATCGACTCCGGTATTAATCGCTATACTACGATCCCTACACTTGGGGAATACCGGATTTATAAATTTTATTACTTGTTTGCTTTGTTAGATAAAATCCGTGACAGTGGGGGTCACCTCATTATAAATGTGAGACATAAAGATCTCTTCAACTTGGGTTAACCCTTTTAGACCAAAAGACGACGATGATCTAAGCAGTTAACTGAATCCTTTATAACTCACTAAGCGCTATCAGACCTGCGTTTTGAGGCGTTACACTTAGTGATTTACATTACATACTATCTCCGTCCCAAAATGTAAGTTCGTTTAGTTTTTTGGTTTTGTCCCCTTAATGTAAGTTCATTTAGAAAATCAATGAAGCATTTATTACATTTTTCTCAATTTACCCATCATTTATCATATACTCATCCACCTTTCACTATTTTGCATTAATAACGGTCAAATGCCATTTAGACTTTTTAATCAAAATTAATGACATATAACCAATTTAATACAATTCTTTAATCTGTGTGAAAAATCCAAGCGGATTTAAAATTTGAGACGGAGGTAGCACATGTCAATTGAAGGCGTTAGTGAACTATATTTGGACGGTCAAATATGTTTCATCAAGACAATCTAAGGTGGACTTGGCCCTTTAACCTTGTTTCTCTCGACCTATACCGTCAAATTTATTTAGGTGAGTTCTATTGGTACAACCAATTTACTATTGATATCATTTTTTTTGTAATTATTTTTCATTTACTTTTTGGCACCACCAAATCATTTTTTGGCACCACGTGCCAATGCTAGTGTCAGTGACGCTCGTACTGCAAACGGACGTCAGTTCCACTGATGTTATGCTGTTCAAAATAATAAAAATATTCAATGTCTTGTCAAAAGTGATTTATAGGGTGCCGAAAGCAATCGTGGTGCCGTGAATATTTTCTTGGTGTCGATAGACGCCGCATTTATTTAAATGTAACAAATTTAAAGTACTAATATGGAATATAATATGAATGCATATTTCCCAAAAAAAAAATGAATGCATGATAATACTTCCGTCCCATACAAAGTATTCACATTTTCCTATTCGTACGATTAAAAAAATTCAATTAATGTGTTGTGTTTTAGTAGTAATAGACATATACACATATATCTTATAATTGATAATTGTTTTGAAATATAAAATAAATATACAACACTAAATATTATGCTAGAAATTCATTTCAAAAATAATATTAAACGATTTATTGATCTTCTAAATTGACAGTTTCGTAGAACAAAACCCTTTTTCAAATGTTAAAATTTTTTATAGAACGAATGCAATACTTATCATTTACCATGAAAAAAGGGAATAGTGTGACAAGTTTTCTGGGAACATGGGCTCGTGCATGCATCCATGATCCATCCATCCAGGGTTTCCTTTTTGACTTTTGTCTTTCCTCTCTATAGTCAATTCTTTCGACTCACAATTTCCTAGATGTTGAAACTGCATGCGCGAATTCAGGAATTATTGACACCATCCTTTCAATTACTTACTTCCTCTATTTTTATTTTTATTTTATCTCTTTACAGAAAAAAAAAATCATGAAAATTAATAAAATACTTAATATATAAAAAATATAATATAAAATGATTAAATTGTTTTTTGATTTTTTTGAATTTATACATGGATAATAGTAAGTCAATTTAACTTTTGGAAATTTTTGTATTAGAAATATACTTGTTTATTGAAGATATAAATACTTTGTTGGTAAACAATGAAAACAGTTCGATTCTTATACTTTCCCGAATAAAAAGTAAAAACCACACTCCTTTTCCCCGCCTCAAAGGAAAAAACATAAGTAAGATACTTCAAAGATCATTGAGAGGATTTGGCCTAATAATTCAGGTCATTATATTTTCGTGTGAAAGATAATGTTTGATTACCTTCTCGTCTCGAATAAAAATTTACTTATCTTTCTTTCCTAAAAAAATTATAAGATACTTTATAATGTATTGCTAAATGCTAATGGCATAATAGAAGTGTCATATTGGGTGACATAAGTAGTTTTACATTATTTGTTTTCATTTAATCGATTTAGTTGTTAAATTCACACATATTAAGAATTTAATTTAATATATTGACTCTAACAATTAAATGATCATAAAGTTCATAACATGGCCGGCCCATTAAAGAAAGTTCATAGCATGCCCGGCCCATTAAGGAGGCGGAGGTGACATTGGCCGAAGGCCCAATCGTCATGCTAAAAAAATCCGTGTAAATCCAATTCAAACTAACATAATATAATGTGTTAATTTGAAGACCCTAAAAAAATTTACTTGAATTGATAATGACCAATTTTTTTTTTAACTTGAATTGATAGAGGCCCCAAAAAATTACAATGACCAAATTATAGACCTACAACACATATTTATAAATAAAACAAATTTTTTTTGGGTTGGAAAAAGTCAAAAAGACACTACAAAAAAAAATACTCTATTGCTACATTAGTTTTTGCTACACACGCAAAAAAAAAGTGGCTAATATGTATTTGGTTAGACTTTTTGCCACGCTCCTATGGCTAAAAGTAAATATATAGCAACACTTTTTTTGTTATGTGACAAATAATAGTTAGCAAAAGAGTGTTTTTCATATAGTAAGAGAAAAGAATATATATACAGAAAAAAAAATATAAAGACACTGTTGACCACTTGAATAATTAACCATGAATTTGGTTTTTGTTTCTAAATATGCTAGAAAAAGAGATGTTGAATTTTACTATCAATGAAGTGAGGTACTCCTACACGAAAGGGTAAGAGTCATCACCGTTCACAGATGCATGTACGCTTGTAGAGGCACATCAGTTCGTAAATGCATAAATATGTTCATGAACTGATGCATGAATCTGTTTAGCTTTCGGAGGCGTTGCCCCTGAGCCCCCACGACTTGGCGTTGCCCCCTCGACCCCTACGACGGGACGCTGCCCCATTGACCCACCGCAACCTGACTGGGTTGGTCAAACCCGGTTTCGTTATGACAATATTAATCTGTACGGAAACTCGTATACAAACGATTATAAAATATTTAATTTATGGGAAAAAAATCTAACATTAAAGGACCTAATTCAAAGACTTTGTCGAAAACCCAAATTTTTCCAGGGTCGGCCTTGGTTCAGATATAGTTTAATTTTTCCAGGGTCGGCCCTGGTTCAGTATTAAAACGATATAGTTTTGTTGTTAAAAAAATGTCGTTTTATCGATAAAAATTAATGTTTTCCGGTGACCCCATTTTTTTTGGGATAAAAGATGTAGTTTTAGATTTCGATGACACCACTGGAATAAATTCCTGGATTTGCCACTGTGTGATACGCGCATGGTATTCCATTTTTTTAAGGCAACACGTTAAATGGACAATAGTTGAAAAAAAATGAAAGATGGGGGATCGGTCAAAACAAAACGAAAGAAGACAATTAAGTCAAAACTTTTCAGTAAAGATGACTTAGATGAGTGATCATTCTTGCAAAAAAAAAAAAAAAAATCAAAGGTGAGAAACTGATCAAACCAAAACGAAAGAGGATAGCTTGTCACATTTTTTCGATAGAGATGAATGAAGCCGTTTGCTTTTGTTTTTTTTTTTAGTGGAAATGTTAGCTTTTGCTAATGGCATAATTAAACTGTCGCAATGGGTGACGTAAGTAGTTTTACATTATTCGTTTTCATTTAATTGATTTAGTTGTTAAATTCATACGTATTAAGAATTTAATACTCCCTCCGTCCCATTTTATTTGTCATGTTTGACTTTTCACATAGATTAAGAAAATTGTAGTTAATGCTTTGAATCACATTAAATAATCCAATATTTTTACACTTATGCCCTTTAAGTTGTTGTTGGAACATTTAATACTACACACTTTTTATTGTAAATATTGTAAAGAGTGAAGGGTATTTGAAGAAATTTAACAATTAATGCACAAAGTGGACACTTATTTTGGGACAAACCAAAAAAGAAACATGGACAAATAAAATGGGACGGAGGGAGTATAATATATTGACTCGAACAATTATTATAAAGTTTTTTTTTTTTTTGAGGAAAGAAAGATTATAAAGTTAACACACATATATATAATACAACTTACTTTTTTTATCTCTAATATTGTAATAAATAAATATTATCTCCATCTCAAAATAAAAGTCCGTTTAGATATTTTCACATAGATTAAATTGTTAAGTGTCATTAATTTTAATGGTAAAATCTAGAATACATTTTGACTTTTATTAATATAATACTGTAGTTGTAAAGTTGGTAAATGTATTTAAACTAGGGGTAAAAGGAAGAAAAATGCATAAATGCTTCATCAATATTCTAAATGGATTCACATTCTGAGACACGTTCAAAAAGCTATAAATGAATTTATTTTTTAGAACGGAGGTATGATAAGGAAGATGACAATAAATGATTTTAGAAATGATCAAACTAATACAGCAAATGAAAGAGTAATGATACGGACATAACGGTTGTGTCATATTGAATGACACAAAAATGATCTGCACCGTTGATGATAATGAGTCTAAATTGATAATGATGTAATCTAACATAAACAACGGTGAAAATCATCGTTGTCTCACTCGTTGTGGCACAACCGTTGTGTCCATATCATTACTCCAAGCGAAATGATCAAATTAAGGAACAATTTGTTTTTTTTTTTTGGCAAGTTAAAATGGAGAGAATCTTATAGATTAAATGTGTCATATAATAATAAATCGTGTAAAAATGTATTGTATAGTTTTGTTGTACTAATTTATTATGCAGCATATTTATATTAAGAGTAATGATACGAATATAACGGTTGTGTCATAACGAGGAACACATCGACTATCTACACCGTTACTATAATGAATCTAAATTGATCATGATGTAAATCTAATATGATCAACGGGTGCAGATGACCGTTGTGTCATTCGTTGTGGCACAATCATAATTACTCTTATATTACAGGGTCTCGTATGAGTAGTGATACGGGCATAGCAATTGTTTTGCGATAAATATCACAACAATCATCTACACAGTCAATTATAATAGTTTTACATCATGATTAATAATAATCAGCGATACAAACAATACGGTTATGCCCGTATAATTATTCTATCTCATATTCAATTTCAATAGTAACGCCTATTTAAAGCGTGGAACCTTGTTTTGTTTTGTGCAGAGTGTCAAAGCCTTGAGTACCAAAATGAAAGAAACCACTTTACCTCTCATTTTGTTCCTACTTCTTGCACTAGAAAGCATTACTTATGCATACAACTCACCACCACCGTCGCCGCTGTCGCCGCCGCTCTCTTCTCCACCGTATCATGGCTACCAACCACCACCGGAACATGAACACCATCATATAACACCACCACAATCTCCCAAAACCTCACCACCATATTCCCATTATCCACCTTCCACCACCCATCCACCACCACCAACCTATACCCACCCTCCACCTTCCCAAGGGTATCATCATCATCCACCACCTTATCATCACCATAAACATCAATCCTCGCCGCCGCCGCCGCCGCCACATAGTCAAAATCCACCTCCTTATAGTCATCCTCCACCACCACCAACTCACAAATATACACCACCTCATGGACATAAACATCATTCACCGCCACCGCCACATAGTTATTATCCGTCACCTCCATATAGTCATCATCTCACTCCACCACCCCCACAACCTACTTATCAACCACCAACTCACAAATACACACCACCTCAACATAGCCATGCACCACCACATACATCACCATCTCCACCTGAACATCATCATCACCACCGTAAACACCATAAACATCACCACCCTTCACCACCAACTCACACTTACCCTCCGCCACTATCTCACCAGCACACACCACCACCACCGCCACCAGTCTATTCCCATCCACCACCTCATTACTTCAACCCACCACCGTCCTCCACCCCATATCACCATCCATCTCCGCCACACTATAAGCCAACGCCGCCAAGTCCTTACATGCCGAGTGGCTATTGATAGTTATGGTTTTTCAAATCCTTGGGTTTTTTTACTTTGAAATGGTTTCTTGGGTTTTTGGTTTTATGTTGATTTCCATTTGTTTTTCTTTTTCTTTGTTTCTTTTTAAGTTGATGTTTGTCTACGGATTAGTCACCTTACTAAAATTAATTTTTGTAAGGATGTCAAATATGTAATGGTATTACTACTTTCATTCAATAAGAAATGACGTCATGTGTAGAGCTTTCCCTTTTATTTAGAGGTGTACAACTTTATGGCCGCAATGAGTGATATCTACATCATAAATGATGGATTTATATAATGATCAATGACTTCGGTTATCACTGAAATATTTTTTTAAATCTATTTCTAGTCATACATCATGATTGATGATATAAATACACGTCGTCATGCGCGTTATGACCGGAGGGTTGTGTCCGTATTAATTATTGCTCTTTTATTTAGTGTTTTTTGCAAAAGGAATTGATAAAAACCAAAAATACAAAACAAAAGATAATGTAAACCGACAAAGAATGAATTTTAGTCCTATTTACCATGTTACAAAGCAATGATTTTTATGGTGGTCCAGTCATACCAAGTTATCACCCTCTACACTAATTAAATTTTTAAGAAGAATAAAAATTTACTAAACTCGTGGGTCCAATCAAAAATAGTAAAATATGATTGGTTCCGGACCACCAAGTTATACTTGTGGCCGGGCCACCATAAAATTTACCGTTAGGAAAAAATGGAAGTGGGTATTTAGACATCAAAATAGAAATACCAACCAACTTACATTTTAGCTAATGAATTTATATGAAGTTGTAACTTTTTTTTTTTTTTTTTTTGGAGGGGGATCAAGTCGTAACTTAAGTGACAATAACATGTAGTATAATTAACCATCTTTAATGTGAACTCCTGCAAATGAATGGACATCCAAAACATCTATATTTCATAACAGTCTCTCATAATAAATGTGTAAGAAAAAAATAACCGTTTGAAAAAAAACGCACTAAATGCAGTATAAGAAAAATACTACTGTACATTAGTTTTTGCCATAGCAACAGGGCCGGCCCACCGTGAAGGCAAGAAGGCGGTGGTCTTAGGTCCAACGGTAACATTACATGTTCCGTTAAAAAATATATATCCGTGTAAATCCAATCCGATTCAACATAATATAAAATCCCAAAATATTTTTTTTATTCGAATTGATAAAGGCCCAAAAAAAATTTATTTGGCCTAATTCGAATCGATAAGTATATAACTTCGATCTAAAAAGCCTGATTCAACGACTTAGCCTTAGGCCCAAAAAAATATCCGGGCCGGCCCTGCATAGCAAACTATTTTTTTTTCCTAATATACTTACTTTTAATAACAATGTGGCTAAAGATAAAAATATATATATATATATATATATATATATATATAAGATACCAGTCTTCCAAATCTACACATTTCAATATTATATATATATACTAGTTTTTTTACGCTGTGCGAGGTACAGGGCATGCCCAGTATAATTATGTATACATATATGGAGTTGGTTAAGTGTATGACTTTAGCTTAGTAGATATGTTATTGTAAATAGCATTCTTTTGTTTATGGGGGTAATATTTGTATAAGGGGTACACGAATGTAAAGGAATTTTGAGTATGGTGTAAAGCATATTCAAATGCAAATGAACGTAGTGATATGTGAGCCAACACATAAGGTAATTAAGCATACAAGTGCGATAGTGAACGGAACAAAGTAGAACGTCAAATACATATAGCTAGGCAAGGATAACAGAAATCCAGGTCAGTGTTTGGAATTCAGATTCTAAAACAAAAGATCATACATGCTACGGTAATACCAGAGATGCATGAGAGATGTTGGACTTGGACTATGTCGCAAGTCGAACAATAGGTTTTTTTGGTTGCTTATACAACTTACAAAATGAGCACATATTATTAATCATTAATGCGTCCTGCATGTAGAAAGTTAATGATATAATATGTTGCTGTTAGGTACACATAAAAACACTGACTTTATTTAGGGATTTCTCAATAGGTAGGTTATTCAAACCTTAGTAAATAGAGGTCACTTCTGGTCATCAGTTGCTTTTGACTTCTTCGACGGAGTGATCTGTTGTGTTTGTTCTGATATGGTAACGGTTTCAGGTTAAGGTGTAAGGTTTGGAGACAAGCAGGCAGCCGTTTCAATTATGACTGGGTTTGATTCAACAGTCTGACCTTCTTCAAAAGCTAGCATTCTTTTAGTACGAGACGGTTGGTCGCTCTGAATCTGTTCAAGGGTAGGATGCATAATTACCTCTTCGAGTACAGCCTTCGTGGTAGGAGTAAAAAACTGCTTCTCGATATTTTCGTTTGGTGCTGAGGACGACGATCCTATGTGAGCTGTAGGTGCTGTGTTGGCCAAAGGATGGCCTGTTTCTGTTGGTTCTTCACGTGATGCATGATACGCATGAAGATCAACTTCAGTGTAAATCTTAAGAATAGGGTAGCGACGTACCATCTGACCCATGTTTGACCGGTCGTAGTACTTGAGAAAAGTAATGACATGTTTCTTTTCAAGAGCAGCTTCCACTTCTTTTGTTTTTATAAGTTAAATACATTTCAGTCTAACTTTCGAAAAGGATGGATAGCGGTTTATTTAATGGCAAATGTTTTTTAGAATCACCTCGTTGAGCGAAAGAAGTCTCGCTCATTGGGAGTGTAGGGAAGCAACTTATCAATATCAGGTGATTTGATTGTAGCCTCAATAACGGTTGTGCCACTACTCAGGAATACATCAATATCTCCACTATATTATTTGTACATGTAGAAAAGGCAAGTAAGTAATTAGTAGTCATTAAAACTGTTTGTTCTAAAAAGTGGGGGGAAAAGGGAAAACACAAGATAAAGAATGTTTATTACCGGACGACTATATGGGTAAGCTCCTGACAGAATGGACACCATATCTTCCAATCTGTATCTGCATCCAAGGGGGTGAAGCACTTTCCACATGCTTCAAACCATAGTGTATCTTGTGCAGGAAGATAGGTTAGTTTACCTTCAGTCCAAACAGTTTTCACCGGCATTACAGTTTTTTTTATTTAGGTTTTTCATCATTGTCAGTGGAAAAATTGTTTAATGTGTTGGTTTAACGAGACTTTAGTTTATTATCATAGTGTAGACGACATGAATATACCGTGTGTATGTGAATGGGAGCTTCATTTATGTAGGTGTTAGGCATTCAGTAAGACTCTTTCAATGTATGTAGATAAAGTTGTATGACAGTCTAGTCTACCATCTCTATAAATGATGGAGTCATTTAGATGGTCATGTGTGTAAAGTTGGATATATGTTTAACGTGGCTCGTTCTACGTGAAGTGTACCTTAATGAAAATGGTGATCTAAGATGGATGAATCAGACTTGAGACTAAAACTGAGGTGTAGTATGAATACTCACATTTCCAATTGTAGCCAAAGCATGGTTGAGAGGTATAATCTCGGAAGGGCGTGGTGGGTGGAAAAGCCTTGTCGTATCTCTGTAGGCACAAGTCTGAAGTAAGCGTGTTATTTCAGCAGAGTGAGTAGCATACCTGGCGGAAAAGAATACATACATTATAATTTGGTCTTTCTGTAAACGTCAACGAATAATCACTGTACATACCATTCTTTCAAAGGGTATGTCTCGTTCAGTGGCGGATCATGGAGAAAGTAAACATTATTCTTGGTTCCCAGTGAAAGACCTATATAACATGGTACATTAATATTAGACATCGTAATTTGAAAGTAACTGCTATCTAAACTGTAAAATAAACACGCAGAGAAGCATTAAATGTTTTTTTATTTAATGCCAGCAATTTTTGGGTTAATGATAGGCCCTACTGGCATCTTAGGTGAATTTATTAGGACATGTACATTACGGAGGTATTCCGTATTGTCATTCAGCAGGCATATATGTAATGTGTAGTACGGCTAAAAAACGGGGAAAGTACAGGAGTATATGTAATTTTGGGAGGGGGGACACACAACATAGAGAAGTAACTTACAGTTATGTGTGGTTACTTTCAAGCCATACGCAATAACGAGAGTCGGAACCTTGTACTTAGTGTACACGCTTACATCAAAATCAGCTAAAATATCCTCTCACACTCTCGTCATTACAGGAATCATCCTGCATAATGAAAAACAGAAGGTAAAAAAAATTAGACTTAATAGACTTGTTAGCAGGATAGAAAGATTTATTCTAAAGGGAGAACCGCTAAACTTATGTAGAAATCAGTCTTACTCTTCATTGATAACCACGAGGTCTCTATAAGACGAATTTTCCTCAGATTCTTGAATTGGTAATGCATGTATAACCAATGCTTTGATGCATGTGAAACAAAGTATTTGTTTATGTTATTTAGTTGTACGACATGATTGGATGTAAATGAAATGGATTACGACAATTTTTTGGATAGGGCTTACAGATAGGACGATCAGCATAACGGTAGAATTCCGAGAAGCTATCAAATGGAAATGAGCAGGGCAGCGGGTGAGGAACAGTATCATGGTAAGGCTCAACCAAAGCTCTCTTGTGCAAAGTCCAGGTGTATTGATAGTCAACGATCTTGTAAGCTGGTGGAGTTTCTTTGATAATGCAGTTTGACACTTTGTATCTTTTGAAAGGCATCAGAGTGTTTGAAAAGAGAGCTACATTCTTATCAAAGGCTACAAGAGGAACCTTTGTACCCTGTTAAAAAAAGTAGCCAAACAAAAGAGTAAGTTCAGGGGAACAAGGTAGCAGGCACTTGGACTGACTAAATAGAATAATTAGAGAGTACATGGATTGAACAATACCTTCATATCTGTGACCATGTAGTTCCTGTGCAAAGGACCATTGTCCCTCTTATGAGCTTTACGTCGTTCAAAACCCGAACCAAGACTGTCCATTTCTTATCTAATGATTTCACCTTGGTTGCGTCATACAATTGCCTATCCATTTTCTAACCGCATTGTGATCACAACGTTCTCATTGTTTGGTAAGAAAAAAGTAAATGTTAACAGAACACAAATTTCTGTTTTTTCATAGCAACACCAGTGTAACACTAAAATCTAAGTTTGGTTTGCGTTGTAATGCCTCTTGATAGTAAGGAAATGAGTATAGATTGTATGTATACTGTTTGTTGTGTTATGTAACAAAAGCATGATTATTTACACCGTTTCATATCCTGATAGCGTGAAAAAGAACAAACAGTTGGTTAAAGTTGGAAATACAGAGGTTCGGTCAGCAGAAATCTGAATGAATGTCCAAAAAGGAAGACGGTGTAGATTGAGTAACAATCGTATAGACCTAGATACCTAACACTTCTTTGTATACAACGTTTCGTGTGTTAGTGTTTGTATTTTGTTCAGCGTTTGTGTTGTTTATGAAAACCTTGACATGGGCTGACGTTCGCGCACGCGATAGGGCCACATATAACTGACCATGCGAGAAAACATGTTCTTTTAGGTAAACACCAACAAAATCTAAAGTCTGACCTTGGGATTTGTTAATCGTCATAGCAAAGCAAAGACGCACCGGGAACTGTATCCTCTTGTAAGAGACTGGACAGAATTCACCCTTCATTGGGTGTAAAGGGATTCTAGGTAAAAAAAAAAAACTTGTTTACCAACAAAATCTCCGATTACAATCTCGGCATGGATAACATTTTTTGAGAAAGCCCTGTATATTAGGCGTGTGCCATTGCATAGCCCTTCACTTGGATCAATATTGCGTAACAAAATTATCGGTGCATTCAGTTTTAGAACAAGCCTATGCGGTGGTAATCCGTTTGGTGACAAGGCATTCAGCATGTCCTGATATATGCCTTGGTCAGACGGGTTCGTAGTTTCATCGAAGCCTAAGTATTCAACCTCGGTGCCTGGGAATTGTTGTATGATATTTTCATTGAGCTCATCAACGAACAAATTTTTGGTGGTGAGGATAGCTCTATTGCAAAAGGGATATGTCCGGCAGCCAACCCTTCTAGGTCAGGATAAACGGTGGATATGAAATCCTGAAAACAGGTGCGTGTGTCACGAGGGACGTGACATATATTCGCAGGCAAAGAGGCCATGCCGACATCTTTTGGTTGATCAACACCATCTCCTATTTGTAGTAAGTAAGAGGTGAACGCAGGATCTAGACGGGCGCGCATGTTTTCAGAAAGGCGTAGTTGTATCAGCTTTGGCCATAAAGGAGACTTTATTAAAGAGGCGTTGATTGTTTCACCTTTAGTCCCCTTTGTAACGACTGGCAGTGTTTGACGGAAATCACCGCCTAAAACAACCACTTTCCCACCAAACATCTCTGTAGATTCCATTAAGTCTTTGAGTAGGCTGTCCAAAGCCTCAACAGCTATTCTCTTGGCCATCGGTGCCTCATCCCAAAGAATAAGCTTTGACTCTTTTATAAGGACAACTAAGGAAGATTGCTTGCTAATTCTGCAGGTTGAGCTATCCTCAGCATCTATAGGGATTTTGAATCTAGAATGTACCGTACGACCTCCGGGTAGTAGAGAAGCAGCTATTCCTGATGTAGCTGTGGCTAATGCTATAATGCCTTTTGCACGAACAGCAGCCAGAAGCGCACGGTAAAGGAATGTTTTACCAGTGCCGCCAGGACCGTCTACGAAGAAATCCAATGGCTTGTTTGCAACCACAGCATCAGTTATACACATAAACGCTGCTTTCTATTCTGCATTAAGAAGTGTGTGAGACGACAAATCTGAAGCAGAAACAGGAATGCTTTGTTCTATATGTAGTTCCCGATTTGGGTCACGCAACGTATCCGAAGCATCCGAATACGATTCTGGACAGATGTTGAAGTGTTTAATGCTCTTCCCCATACCCTCCAGGTAGGAATTAATCTGTTGCAATACTTTAATCCTTACTAAATGCTGTGGTATATGTGATCCATAAGCAAAGTCACTGGACATACTTTCCTCAAACTTGGACCACAAATCGGAAGGATTTTTTGGGCACGAATGTATAAGTAGGTCATCAAAAAGTTTCCTAAGTGCAGAAGGCATGTTGTACAGTGCAGCTTCTGACATGCATTCTTCTTGGCTATTATTTTGTTCCAACAAACCTCGTTCTAAGGCTGCCTCATGAATACGTGGAAACACCCGCCCATTCATAGTTTTTAGGTCTGCATACGACGTTGGACAGTGGACTTCAGCTAAGAGCAAGCGTAAAAGTAACGCTCGCCTTCGACTGGTTGTACAGTGACAACTCTGCCAACATAGTTGCCTCTTAGCCGTAGTTTCCATGTTCGTTTGTCTGGAAGCCAAACAAAGAAGTATGGGAATTCTAAATAGGTGCAATTCTTTTCCTTTGCAACAACATTTGTTTGATTCATGACAAAGAATTCATTCAGCATGGTTTTCTTATTCATAGGGTCCTGGAGAACATTTGAAAGAAGCTGCTTTTGTTTAAAGGTGACCGGTTGGTAATTTTCTAAATGCAAATGCATCTGGATGACGGGAGGTTTCATTTCAGTAAGGGGGAATCTAAAGATCCGCCACAACGACTCAGGTGCTGAGATCCACCTTCCACTTCTATATTGGTCTATCTCATTTACCTCATCGTTGTCTTTAGACGGCATGTCTGTTTGAGCTTTGTTTGACACATTAAACATGATTCGATCGCTTCCCTTACAAATGTACTTGTAAATGTACTTGACAGCCTTTATTGTAGAGCAAATCTCGACATTCATATGGCAGTCAAATTTCGCAAGAAGGTAAGGGTTATATGGTACAACCCATCGGTTGTCTAACCAAACACCCTAACTTTTACGCGTACACCATTGTTCCTCCTACGGTAATTCGGGTAGGCATCATCCGTGGCATTTGTTTCGTCATAAAATGACTTTGGATAGAAATTTTTGCATGTACCATCTTTTTTCATACATACATTGGTAGGATTTTGATTTCCACAAGGTCCGTGAAGCATGTGTTTCAAAACCAATGCATATAGATGTGGATGGGCAGTTTGGTCAGGGATTTCAGCACTAACAAAGTTGTCAAACTCTTCCGGACGATAGAGTTTATAATGTGGCTTAAGTATCAATAAGAAATGGGCATGAGGTAGCCCTCTCTTCTGAAATTCAATCACATATGTGTATGCTGCAACTGACCCGAAGATATTCTTCTTGAACAACTCATTCTTTAGCTCTTCTAGTTTAGCCTTAAAAATCCTACACATAAGATCTGGCCTATCCTGAGCCAACTCTCCATGTTTTAAATGTACTTTAATCTCAGGCCAGTTAGGATTGCATGTCATTGTTAGGAAGATGTCAGGCTTTCCAAACTTACGAACTAAGGTCATAGCATCTAAGTATTTCTTCCTCATGTGGCGAGGACCGCCTATGAAAGTGGCGGGCAAGACGACACGTTGACCTATCTTGCCACAGACTTTTTCACCCGAGTCAAACGCGTCTGTAACTCCTTGCAAGAAATCATGCCTGATGTTTTCTTGCTGAGACCTAAAGTAATCTAATCTCTGAGTCTCTAGCTTTACGAACATATCGACAACATATTGCTGAAAAAGACGGCCAAAATGGAGTAGGTATGATTGATCTAATGGTCTAATCTGAAATCTGTAGCAATAATACTCTCGTATTGAGACATTGTTTGGATCATCGATGTTTAGATTCATTGTATGCTTTTCATGTTCTAACAACTCATCAGCATCACATACACTGAGAGTGTCTAATTGCATGTTCAAAGGATCTAATCTAGGCCGTTTCCTTTTTTTTAACCCCTTGTTTAAGAATGCCTTGGTGCCAACCTAATTGGCCGTAAGGAAACAACAAAGGATATTGAAGAGGATCGTAGCATGCATAGTAATACTGAATGCTGTGAGAACGACCATTGTGGGTGAATATTTTAATGCTTCTATGGTGATTTTCAGTCCCATCAACCAGAATACCAGCAACTTGATGGACTGAAGGTTTGTTGTAAACACGCTGATCCACGTGTGGATTACAATACAACAAAATATCATGTTCCTCAAGCCCTGGCTCGTTTTGTAGACTCCTAAAGAACGTGGCATATGGATTTTCCTCTAAGACTAATAAGATTTTCTCGAGTGACATCTCATACAATCTTGGACAACAAATCAGCCTATTGTTTATTTCGTGTTCTGTGTCATGGAGATAGAATTGCAAGTTTTTCGAAGATTCATCCGTGCCTTACAAGTCTGGCATGAAATGGTAGACCTGTCCTTGAACCCTAAAAGTGTATATTCCTTTATTTCTACGGGACAAATCCTTGTCGTAGGTTGCACCAAGTGAAGTGAACGCTAAATGATTGTTATAAGTCCGAATGCACGACCTAAAGTTCTTGGACTCTTGAGAACCGGAAGTCAATAATTCAACCAACACACTTGGCAAGGGAGTACTTACCAGAACAATGGCACCTGAACCACAACAAGAATTTATAGTTTCATGTGCAAACCTAACAGCCCCACAAGAGCTACAACTATCAACAACCGGCAAGATGCTCGAGGAAGTTGGAATAGTTGCAAGGGTACTATGAGCAGAAGGCACAATGTTTGGTGTTTTTTTTTCTTATGTGTTTTATTTAGTTGAGAAACAGATGGAGAAGGCACTGCAGAAGCTGTAGATTGAGCATCGAAGCAGGCAGGAGCATATGCTGGAGATGTAGTGCATATTTGTGCAGCACGCTGTACAGGTTGGTCAACATGTGAAACCAGCGAGGGTATGGAGTGTGTGTGATTGTCAGGGATTAGCACAGTATTATCACAGACATGTGTTGGTTTCATCCCTAACGGGGCACCAGGTATTGGAGTATCACTTAAAGTGGGTAAGGGATGAGCATCGGTCCCGTGAAGATGGCGACGCGCAGTTTTTAATGCATAAGGCCACCTTCATTTTTTTGTTAACACGTACGGAGATTTTTTTTATTCTATTTGTTGACCGGAGGAGTCTTACAAAGAAGACGGTCCCGAGAATCAGCTGCAACAAGAGCATCATCTTCTTTAGACAAAGAGCTGTGAAGCCCGAGTTTCTTACGACGCCACCGTATAATTGCTAATTTCCTATATTCCTGAAACCTTTCCGGTGTAAAACGACCACTATGAGGTATCTGACTTGTTGAAACAGCTACTTCATTAGCTGGAACCAGAGAAGAACTAAGCCATGGCCTAGAGGTAACCATGACACTTTCTAAAGGGACAGGAGCAAATCTATGTGAAACCTACATTATCAGAAACTACAAGCCGGATAGACAACCTAAATGTTCAAGTTTCAGTTACAAATATGTAGGGTACAAAGTATATCGGCACATGTCAAGGAAATACACAACAACTAAAAATGAGAACCCAACAAGTTTGACTGCAAGAAGCTACACCATGAAATGGTAAAAGGTAAATGCAAAGGCTAAACCGAATGGCAAACAAGCATATGAAGCTACAATAGCATTATGTAACAAAGAAAGCCCCACATGACAAACCTATTGACTGTAAGGATAAGTATTCCATATATTGTAGATGCAAACAAGTATGAAGTGTTTACGTGTGCAAGGAAATTGGGATTTTCCGTAGATCCCGTAACTACGGGGTTTGCAATAGATCCCCTAACTATTGAGGTTTATAGTAGATCCCCTAACTACACTGACCTGAAGCAATTTCCTTGTTCACAAAGCAGAGAAACCACAATACCTTCTTGCAAACGACCTGCAAAAAACATTAGCTAGGTAAGTGGGTTTCAAAAGGGTAAAAAACCATATTTGTTGTGTGTATAGTGTGAAGTAAAGCAAAACAAAAGAAGCATATTCTGAATGTATGATTGTAAGAGGACAACACATTGACAGCTGAAATACTTAAAGGATCCGAAACACGAATCGGGTTTACCTGTACACATCTATGTACGAAAATCTAGCTGATAGAACCCAAAGTAAACGAAAACAAAGTATAGTACAGTTAAAAGCAATCTAACTTCTAATTGGTACCAATCTTAATTGAGATTTCTATTCTTCCAGGTAGATTAAAAAGAAACTTGAAAAAAAAATGTTTAAATAATATTCGAAACAACTATTTGGATATATTAAACCCTGTCCAGCCGTCTATAAAAATGTTTGGTCATAATTACACAATCTTCATTAACTAACTCATCTCTAAGCAAAATGGAGGAAAAGCAGATAACTGTTACAGCCTATTGAACCGTAAACTATAAATGTTACCTACAAATGGAGCCTAAAATAGTACTATCTAACAGAGACAATCCCACATAAGAAATTGCAACGTACAAATGGACCCTAAAACCATATCTGTTGTGTATATGCTGTGAAGTAAAACAAAGCAAAAGCAGCACATTCTTATTGCAAAATATATGTCATGTTTAAACTTGCTTGTAACCATTAATTCTAAAAAGAATAAAATGCTAAAGACCACTTTATTTTACTTGGGGAAACTTGAATGAAAATATGTGTTTTGAAAGAACAAGAGGTAAACAATCACATCCTTAGTTAATCATCAAACTCATTCTCAATCAAAGAATAACAAAACAACATAAGCCCAGTGAAAGAGAGAGTCTTTATCCAAGGTTTTTGTTTTTTAGATAGCGATCAATTTAATTGAATCTTTATTCTTAATTGTACTAATTTTAAATTAACAACATAAACTAATATTAAGACAGATTTCATATACTTCCACATACATTGAAAAGAGACTCTAAAAAAAAATTTAGATAACACTCAAAAGTACTATTTGGATATATTAAACCCTGGCCAGACGTTTATAAAAATGTTTAGTCATAATTGAAGATTTTTCATTTACCAACCCATCTTTAAACAATAAACATTCCATTATTTTATCAATTTTTTTATTAAATCTAACAAAACCATTCTAGTACAGGACCCAAGACTCATATATATATGTAGACTCGTACTACTATATTTGTTTATTAATTCTTCTATTTTCACCTTCTGCAAGCTATCCCCTCAGTACGTGATTTTCACTTTCCACCATAGACCATTCTTGAAGAAGTTTTTGACAAAATCCGGTCAATGTATTTCGTATATCCCAATTCACAATACATAGGTACAATATATATAGTCATCTTTAGGGCTTCTAGGGCTAGTCGTAATTACCAATCTATCCTTTCTAATTACATAGTAAATCATATATATGTCAATATCGTAATACCCCCCCTCAAGTAGGAGCGTGAAGATCCCGAACGCCCAACTTACGCAGTAAAAACTCGAATTGCTGTCGTCCCAATGCCTTGGTAAAAATATCCGCCAACTGGTGCTTCGCAGGAACATAAGACGGAAGAATCAAACCATCTGTGATGGCATCACGTACGAAATGACAGTCGGCCTCAATATGCTTCGTACGTTCATGAAAAATAGGGTTCTGAGCTATATATAATGCAGACTGACTATCACAGAAAAGTCGAATCCTAGGGGGGTGCCGAACGCCAAGGTCGGCAAGTAATTGCTTCAGCCACTTCAGTTCACACGTCAGAGAAGCCATTGACCGATATTCGGCTTCAGCGGAGGAGCGAGACACCGTGGTCTGTTTCTTGGACTTCCAGGAGATAGGAGAGAGACCAAGAAACACGAACCACCCACTTAGGGATCGTCGAGTAATAGGGCAACTCACCCAATCAGAGTCACACCACCCTTCAAGGAGAAGGGAACTATCAGAACGTAGCAGTATACCCTGCCCAGGGTGTTTCTTCAAATAACGAACTAGACGCAATGCGGCATCCCAATGTTCAATCCTCGGCGCCTGCATAAACTGAGATAAAACATGAACCGAATAAGCCAAATCAGGCCGGGTGACGCCAAGATAGATAAGGCGTCCAACAAGACGTCGGTATGATGCCGGATCAGTCAACAAAGGCCCAGTCGCAAGCGCCAACTTATGATTCTGTTCGATAGGAAAATCCACAGGTTTGCACCCAAGTAAGCCAGCCTCATGTATGATATCAAGTGCATATTTCCGCTTATTTAAGAAAATTCCGTCTGTGTTCCTCGCGACCTCGATCCCAAGAAAATATTTAAGAGCCCCAAGATCCTTCATCTTAAAACATTGCCCAAGATACGATTTAAAAATCATCATCGCCGCTTTATCATTCCCTGCAATGATCATATCATCGACATAGACGAGCACCACGAGCTGAATCCCATCACGAGCCAAAGTAAACAATGAGTAGTCAGAATAAGACTGACGAAAGCCATAATCACGCAAAGCTGAGGCAAGCTTTGCAAACCAACACCGAGGTGCCTGCTTCAATCCA
This sequence comes from Gentiana straminea, assembly GCA_036785695.1. Taxonomy (NCBI): domain Eukaryota; kingdom Viridiplantae; phylum Streptophyta; class Magnoliopsida; order Gentianales; family Gentianaceae; genus Gentiana; species Gentiana straminea. Next base: position 3,101,455 of record JAVUPR010000426.1, on the reverse strand, counting down.
TACAATGATTTGCGCATCTTGCAAACCAAGTTCGATCCCGACCTGTCAAACCCGGGAGGTATCTTCATATAGATCTCCTCGTCCAAGTCTCCATGCAAAAAGGCGTTGTGGACATCCATCTGATGAATGTCCCATCGTTTCACTGCGGCAACACTAAGGAAAGTTCGAACCGTAACCATTTTCGCCACAGGGGTGAAAGTCTCCGTGTAATCGATACCTTCTTCTTGGTGAAGCCCAATGCCACTAACCGGGCTTTTAGGCGTTGCAGAGTCCCGTGCTCATCATATTTCTCTGTATAGACCCACTTACTCCCCAATGCCTTTTTCCCGGGGGGAAGGGGTTGCAAGACCCAAGTACCCTGATCCTCGAGTGCCTGAATCTCCTCTGACATGGATTTACGCCACCCCTCATGTTTCATAGCCTCCTTAAATGATTTAGGAGGATTACCCACTGTAATGGCTGCAAGGTACTTGCGTTGCTTATCAGAAAACATATCATAATTAATGTAATGCATAAGAGGATACGGAGTACCTGAGGAGGCTGACGGAGCGGAAGAGCGTGGAAGAGGACTTTTCTGATCAATCAACGTGTGTGTCACAAAATCTTGAAAACGCGAATTCTGTATCCGTTGTCGTTTACCCCGACCCAATTCTTCAGTACCGTCACCAAGATGTCGAGGTTGTGGTGACGGTGCTATATTACTCCCAGTATCACCTGTTTCTGTCACGTCGGTCCCCCCCCCCCCCCAACCGGAGGATCCGGCAAGGATGGATCCGCAGGAGGAGAGGGATTGAACCCCTGATCCGTAATGCCAACATCGTCAAATAATGGGTAAGGGACTACAGATGGTTCGCTATCGGTCGGTTGGGAAAAAGGAAACACATGTTCAAAAAATTTAACATCCCTAGAGACAAAAATCTCCTCCGTATCTAAATCATACAAGGTCCACCCCTTTTTCGCGAAAGGGTATCCAAGAAAAACACACTTACGACTTCGGCTGGCAAACTTATTCGTGTGGCGACGATCATGGGCATAACATAAACATCCTAAAATTCGAAGCATTGAGAGGTCCGGTTTTTCCCAAAAAGAGCTCATAAGGCGTCTTAAAATTCAAAACACTAGACGGTGTTCGGTTAATTATATAAGCCGCAGCCATAACACATTCCCCCCAAAACAAAAGCGGCAAATGTCCATCAAACCGTAATGCACGTGCAACATTAAGAATGTGTTGATGCTTCCGTTCTACCCGACCGTTCTGTTGAGGAGTACTAACACAAGACGTTTCAAAGATGATACATTCTTTACGAAAATAAGGAAGCAAAGGTCTAAATTATGTTCCATTATCACTACGAACCCGTTTAATGGTAACCTCGAACTGACGAGAAACTAAAGCAATGAAATCCAAGAAAGCAAATTCGACTTCCATTTTATTCAATAATAAATAAATCCAAACCGAACGAGAATAGTCATCAACAATAGTCAAAAAATACGTCGCACCACATGTCGATGGTACACTATAGGGCCCCCACAAATCACAATGTATCAACTCAAAAATACGACTAGCTTTATTCTCACTAAGGGGGAAAGGTTTCACGGGTCTGCTTTGCCCGAAAGCAAATATCACATCCATCTTTATTTAAATTTTCAGAAATGGAAATGTTAGGAACCTGCCGAAGGACCTTTTCTGAAGGGTGTCCCAAACGTCGGTGCCACAAATCCACAATCTCCGCACCATCAATGGCCAGAACCCGAGCCTCTGGAACGCCCACAAACCAAAAAAGTCCATCCACACGCTCACCCAATCCAATCAGCGTCCTCGTCACTCGGTCCTGCATAATACATAAACGATCGGTGAGCTGCATCATACAATTATGATCGTCCAAAAATTGTGATGCCGAAATCAAGTTACAATTTAATTCCGATACATATAAAACATTCAAAAGTCGTAAATTTCCCGATAAAATAACCGTTCCCGAATGAGTTGCAAACGAGGAGCGTCCATCCGATAATCCAATCGGACAATCATCAATCGGTCGTTGTTGTACAAATAAAGTTCGGTCGCCTGATACGTGGTGGGTTGCTCCGGAGTCAATAATCCACGAGTATTCATTAGTGAAACGATCACGCGATTTATAAGACAGAACCGAACTGATTGCGGGCTGAGTCGGGCCAGATGGCCCACCTTTATTTTCTTGCACATGTGCAGCGTGAACCTGAGCCACCAGATAACCACCAGCTGCTGCCGTTTGTCCTTCTCCTCGATAGCCACCGATGCCCCCATGAACAGCTTTCGGCCTACCACCACCGGGGAAAGCATGTGATTGAAAGGAAATATCTTGTGCTTGACCTGTGCCGTTGCAGTATGCCCGAAGCTTCTCGCCGGCGTCCATGGTTGTCGCCGCACAAGTCTTGATCTCATCCTGAGATCGGAAGTTCATCCTTCCATCTACGTCGCGGGTGTAGAACACCGGATCGTCCACGCAAGATCTCTTCTTGCATCAAGATCTGAAAAGGCTGATCGAGCTCATGTATTTCTTCAATTGCTGCCATCGTCGACGCTGCTCCAAGCTTGAAGACGACATATTTTTTTTCTTCTTCTTCTTGATCGAACAGAGAGAGATTTAAAGGTTTGGATTAGTCAATTAATCCACAACACCAATTCGAAGGGATTTTATTTTTTTTCTTTCTGTTTTGCAACCCCTTAGGTAAAGAACACACTTCCCGTCAATGCCGTCAGCTGCAATTTCCGACCGAATTCTTTGGTGCAGAAAATTCCTTTTTTTTTGTTAGGTAAGGGAACCTCGCTCAGCTACCATGACAAAATCCGGTCAATATATTTCGTATATCCCAATTCACAATACATAGGTACAATATATATAGTCATCTTTAGGGCTTCTAGGGCTAGTCGTAATTACCAATCTATCCTTTCTAATTACATAGTAAATCATATATCTGTCAATATCATAATAGTTTTTTTTTTTTTTTTCCTTTTTTCTTTTCCTTCAGTAACACCGGTACAACTATATGATGATACTATAACCTTTACAGCAGCAACTTTTTCTGAGCTCATAAATGGGTAGAGCAAAATACAAGAGACTGTCAGAAGAAAGAGACTGAAGCATCAAACATTCATGAAGATCTAGATAGGCACAAGAAACTGGAAATTTACAGAAGGAATTCGAAGCCTAAGAAATCAAGGACAACAAACCCAGTCTTTTGACTCAAATTTATGAGAAATTTATGACGAATTTCCACTGGCCAATAAGAAACACAGCCGATAATTTCCATTCAGAAATATATCACTTCAAAGCAAGCAAATAAATGACTACTAAAAAGCACAACCCAACAAGCTTGACTACAAGAAGGTACACCAAAAAACGATAAAAGCTAAATGGAAATCATAAACTGCATGCCAAACATGCATATGATTAAGGAAACTTGGAACAAACAACACATTTAGGAAAAGAAAACATGTCTGTGATCAAGAAATCAATGAATAGATAAGCATATGATGAAGAAAAGCACAAGGATTACATACAGAGTATTACATACATCCCCTTAAATATGCAGACTAATATACATACTAATAAACACACATGGCTCACAAAGATGATGAATTTAGCAATTTATAGAGATAAAAAAGTGCATAAATTATACCTGAAACTGAGTGATGTTTTGATATGCAGAATCCAAATGAAACAACTACAAAGCCTGATAAGAAATTCAACAAACATAGAATATGTCAATGAAACATTTCTATTTAAAGCTAAGGACTATCTATTGCAGAAAACAAACCAAGCAAAAATGAAATATTTATATTCAAATCTATGCATGCTTAATCGATAAGGAATTCAACACACACAAAATATATCAATGAAACCTTTATGTTCAAATCTAAGGACTATCTATTGCACAACACAACCGAAGGAAAAATGAAATCTTTATATTCAAGTTTATGCATGCTTATATACCTGTGATAAAAGAGTTGTGTAAATGTAAATTTTGTTTCGGTAAGATCTTGTATTTAAGGAAGAGGAAACAACATGTGAACCTAAAGGTTTAAGTGTTCATACATAGGGTCACTAGTATATGACCTAAATTACGAAAATAAACTGTTCAATTAAAAACAATTAAAAGTGTCCTTACATAGATGAAAGCTTTTCTTGCTGGGTATGTGGCATGCGTCAGTCAATCCACCCGAATCCATCATCCATGAGCAGATGGAATTCGAATGCAACAAAGACTTGAGAGCACAGCGGAATGAGCAGTAATTGATCCAAATTTCCATCAAAACCAGCCATAAAATCGAGTTCCATTGACCAAAACCTGAACTTTTCCATGTGCAGAAACTCATATCGGATATTGAACAGAGTAATCGTACGAAGGAGAAGGAAAAAAAGGGTATTCAAGTCTTGCAAATCGGCAGAGTTGGTGAAAGTGGGTATTGCCAGCCAAAGCTTTCTAATCCAAATCATTTTATTAAATTAAAGTAATAAAATCTTGAAGGTTAACATTATGATATACACGTGTTTGTGTCTCCCTAGATTATCTATGCCACCTAAACCTTTGTAATATTACTTAGTAAGATAAATAAAAAAATCCTGCTGTGTTTTATTTTATTTTTTTTAATTTAAAATCTTTGATATCCGAAACCTACTGATTCGACTATTTCCATATCAATTTTATAATTCCGGAACCTAAAAGAACACATGAATTTTGTTTTCATACGCTTCCAATTATCTTACTAACTATATCGATATAAAAAGTATATCCCTTTGAGCTATTTAATAGTGAAAGAGTGTGGAGAATATTTTCCGTAATATTTCCTCTGTCATTGTTTACAATATATACTGAAAATATAAATGTAACCACTAGCTATAATTTTGCCTATAATCATGCCTATAATTATGTGCTATAGTTAAGGCCATAAATGGGGCCTTTGATTAGGAAATACAAAATACAATAAATATGAATATTGCTACACTAATTATCAATATTCTGACACACCCCCGCAGTCGAAACGGGAGGCTCGCGGACGCTGAGACTGGTCCGAAAATCTTCAAATAATACGAGGGGTAATCCTTTTGTAAAGATATCTGCAATCTGATATCGAGAAGGCATATGCAACACCCGAACCTCACCACGAGCAACCTTCTCTCGAACAAAGTGAATGTCCATCTCAACATGTTTCGTCCGTTGGTGCTGGACAGGATTTCCCGAGAGATAAACCGCACTGACGTTATCACAATACACGATAGTGGCCTTACGAAGGGGACAATGAAGCTCCAAAAGTAAATTCCGAAGCCAACACGACTCAGAGACAACATTCGCAACGCCACGGTATTCAGCCTCTGCACTGGAACGGGACAAAGTAGGTTGGCGCTTGGATGACCAAGAAAGCAGATTATCCCCAAAGAAAACACAGTAGCCGGAAGTGGAACGGCGAGTATCCGGACACTCACCCCAATCCGCATCTGTGTAAGTGACCAGGGCAGACACCGAGGATGAGTACAAATGTAAACCGAGGTGAAGTGTGCCCTGTATATACCGGATGATACGCTTAAGAGCCTGCATGTGTTCAACCCGGGGATCATGCATATGAAGACACACCTGTTGAACGGCATAGGAAATATCAGGACGTGTAAACGTAAGGTACTGGTGAGCGCCAGCCAAACTACGGTATAATGTGGGATCCTCATATGGGTCACCAGCCGAGGCACCTATTTTCCCTTTCGTATCAACCGGGGTAAGTGATGGTTTGCAGGCAGACATCCCGGCCCGTTCAACTATCTCGGCAGCATATTTACCTTGGGACAAGAACATGCCACCTTTATGGCGAGTGACACGAATCCCCAAAAAATAATTTAGTGGGCCGAGATCCTTCATAGCGAACTCAGAAGCGAGACTTGCCATAATCGTGGTCTGGAGAGTGTCCGACGATGCCGTGAGGATGATATCATCAACATATAACAATAAGTATGCCATATCCTGACCACTTCGGTAAATAAACAAGGAGGTATCGGACTTGCTGTTAGTGAAGCCAATAGACGTCACATAATCCGCAAAGCGCTTATACCAGGCCCGAGGGGCTTGTTTCAGACCATAAAGAGACTTACGGAGCTAACAGACATGATCCGGATGAGACTGGTCCCGAAAACCCATAGGCTGATACATATAAACCACCTCATTCAGCTTACCGTGCAAAAAGGCATTCTTGACGTCTAATTGATGGATCGGCCATCGTTTAGACAGGGAGAGAGAGAGTACCGTCTGAATAGTTGCCGGTTTGACAACCGGACTGAATGTGTCACCGCAATCGATCCCAACCTGCTGTGTCTTCCCATCCCCTACAAGACGGGCTTTATGCCTCTCAAAAGAACCGTCAGATTTTTCCTTGTGAGTAAAAATCCACATAGAGCGGATAACATTAACATCAGGAGGACGGGGTACCAAATCCCACGTCCCATTTTTAATAAGCGCATTATATTCATCAGTCATAGCTTTTTATTTCCAATTCGGGTCACGAAGAGCAGCGACAGGGTTACGAGGTAGAGGAGATTTGTGAACCGTGTGGAGGTGAGCTTGATCAGAAAAATATTTGGGATTGGGCCGAAATACTCTGGTTTGGCTGCGGGTAGTGGGCCGAGATGGAGGAAGTGGCGGTGGCTGATTTATGATGGGCGGCTGATTGTTGATAGGTTGCGCAGGTGGACTGGGATTTATTATGGACGGTGCATCTGGAATGGGTTGTTGGGACTACTGGGCCAACGGCCTATACTGGCGGGTTGGGGAAAGCTGTGGTGATTGGGCCGGGAGAGTTTGGGCCTGCGCAGATTGTAGGTAGTGCAGCGCAGATAGGTCCAAATCAGGTCCTAAAAAATCATAGCTATCCGGGGGGCATTTGTGTAATTCCGCGAAAGGAAATCGGGACTCATCGAAACGAACATGACGACATGTAATTATCTTATGACTCGATAAATCATAACATTTATAACCACGATGATTTGAGGGGTACCCAAGAAACACACAAGGAGTGGAACGAGCCTGGAGCTTATTTATGGATGTCGATGGGAAAAGAGGATAACATAAGCAACCGAAGACACGAAGATGTGAATACGAGGGGTCTTTGTGGTATAAACGTTTTAGAGGAGAGTCGTTGTTCAATAAGCGACTTGGAAAAATATTGAGAAGATACGTAGCCATTTGAAGGGCGTGAGGCCAAAAAGAGGGGGGTAAGGAGGCATGTAACAAAAGAGTCGTATTTTGCGCTCGGCCTTACCATTTTGTGAGGATGTATGTGGGCATGAAAAACGAAATGAAATCCCATGAGACTGACATAACTCCCAAAATTGTTTATTATCAAATTCGCGCCCGTTGTCACATTGAACACTCTTAATTTGTCGTTCGAATTGAGTGTGAATGTGAGATTCAAATATCGTGAAAATACGAAGAACTTGGGATTTATGTGAAATCGGAAAGGTCCAAAGGAAATTCGAGTAATCATCCAAAAACAGTACATAATAACGATGGCCGGACGAGCTTAAAGTGGGAGAGGTCCATAGATCACTATGGATAATATCAAAAGGACTAAAAGTTACAGAATCAGACGCCACAAATGGTAATTTAATTTGCTTTCCAAGAACACAAGATTGACACAACGTAGAGGACCGAGAGACAGTAGTACACTCGATCATTTTATTTTGCTTGAGAAAATTCAAAACATAATGGCCCGGGTGTCCTAGACGTTCATGCCAAAGGGAGGACGCTAGCATAGCCAGAGGAGGACCACGGATGGACTGGGAGGACATAATAGGGTACAAATCACCAGTACTCTCACTCCTCAAGAGGCAGTTCCCCGTTTGTATATCAAAGACCGAAAATCCAAACGGGTCAAACATCACAGCGACACGGTTATCTTTGGTAAATTTTCGAACTGAGATAAGGTTTTTAACAATATTCGGGGCATGAAGGACTTTGTTCAAAACCAAAGGGGGGTTGGGATGGGGTAATACTGCATCACCATAACCATGAATTGGAATACATTGACCACTACCGACACGAATACCATTATTAATGCTCGAATTAAAATAGGACGAAAGATTACCTTGTGCCGCCGTTATGTGTGACGTGGCCCCGGTGTCCATGTACCAATTTTGGTCCGGAGGAAAAAGAGACATATTATTCATCGCAGCCTCTATATACGTGGGATACCTCTGTTGGGCCGCTGGAAGAACCTGTTGCTGAGGGAAAGCTGATCCAGAGGGTGGATAGGGTCTTGGGCCGAGTACACCTACTGGTTGAGGCCCATTGCTCCCCCAAGGTCGAGCCCATGGTGCTGTTTGATATGGGCAAGGCGGCCCTTGTTGCTGAATCTGTTGTTTCATCAAAATCCACCAAAGAGGAGAATGCCATTGATGACCTGCGACTGGACGGGGCTGTCCATTGCCCGGTTGACCACCCCCACGGCGGCCACCACTATTCTGGGTATTCCATGACTGTTGACCGCCCTGTTGACCCCGACCAGAGCCCCTTTTTCGATTACCTCCTCCCTGACCATTATTGCGGCCCCGAGTCTGTCCTTTGCCGGTGGTAGGTCGAGCAGCAGCTGTAGCAGAATTCCCGTCCGATGCAGCCAAACCGACGGCAGGTGAGGCCATCTTTGATCTCTCCTTGATGGTGGTCTCCTCGAGGGCCAATTTTGATCGGGCCGCTGTAAATGAAGGGAGATGTTTCTTGTTCTGTATTACCGTGACGAAATTGGAGTATTGGTTGGTTAATCCTTGAAGTAGTTTAAGGACCATCGCATTCTCAGTCACCGGTGCTCCAACGTTCTGCAGCTGGTCCGACAGGCATTTCAGGCGGTTGCAATAGGCGGTGGTGGAGGGGAAATCGGACAACATGGTGTTTGTGAATTCTTTGTTCAGGTACATTGCTCGAGAATTTTTGTTGTCGTGAAACAACTCAGCAATCCGGAGCCATGCTTCCTCGGCTGTATCATCATCAAGCAAAATTGATGTAAGAATGTCGCCGGAGACGGTGGAGTACATCCACTGGAGAACACCGGCATCCAGCCGTTTCCACAAAATTGGGTTGTCGGATTTTGCTTTGTCAAAAGCTGCTTTCTCTGCGGCTTCAGTGGGAGGGATGATGTGATCCAACACATCATGAATACGAGCATGGACTTTGAATAACACCGACCAGGAGTGATATTGTTGAGAATCTAAATCCAAGGTAATAGGAAATAGACTCTTAACGTTAGTGAGTGATAAAGCCGGATGAAACTCGGTGGAATCACCCATGGAGTCGCCGGAGAAGTGGACGGAAAGGAGGCGGCGCCAACAAAAAAAAGTTAAAAGTTTGTAGAAGAGAAAAGGCGGAAGCAAAGGCAGTTAAGATCGTAACTGCTCTGATACCATGAAAGAGTGTGGAGAATATTTTCCGTAATATTTCCTCTGTCATTGTTTACAATATATACTGAAAATATAAATGTAACCACTAGCTATAATTTTGCCTATAATCATGCCTATAATTATGTGCTATAGTTAAGGCCATAAATGGGGCCTTTGACTAGGAAATACAAAATACAATAAATATGAATATTGCTACACTAATTATCAATATTCTAACAAATAGATTGTTTTTTTGTTTTAAAACCCTTCGATATCCGAAACCCACTGATCTGACTATTGGCGTAACGATTTTAATTCCGTAACTTAAAATAACACATCAATTTTGTTTTCAGCCGCTTCCAATTTTATCGATATAAAAAGCGATATCCTTTTAGAGGCCGCTAAAGAAAAAGTGATATCCATTTCAAGGTATTGATTAGATTTTTTTTTATTTTAGTTTAAAACTCTTCGATATCCGGAACCCACTGATCTGATTATTGCCCTAACGATTTTAATTCCGTAACTTAAAATAACACATCAATTTTGTTTTCATACACTTCCAATTTTATCGATATAAAAAGCGATATCTCTTTCGAGGCCGCTAAGGAAAGATTTCAGTAGATACGGCACATCCGTTTCTTGATTTGATACCAGTCGTGATTCTCCTGTCGAGGTGCTAAATAAACACGCAGCATATAAAAGAAAACAATGAGGGAAAAAATAAAAAGGGATATCCCTTTCAAGCTATTTATTAGATTTTTTTTTTGCTTTAAAATCCCCAATATCCGAAACCCACTGTTCCGACTATTCATGTATCGATTTTAATTTCGTAACTTAAAGTAGCACATCAATTTTATTTTCATACGCTTCCAATTTTATCGATATCCCTTTCGAGGCCGTTAAGGAAAGAGTTTGGTAGATAAGGCACATTCTTTATTTGATCTGACACACACACACACACACACACAATATGTAAAAGTAAAAAAACGAAGATGAAAAAGAATACTAAATACGTAACATGCAAAAAAACCGATGAATGCAAAAAAAACCGACATACACAAATTATATAAAATGTATAAGAAAAGAGGGTAAAAATATCATTTCAAACCTGGTTAACAGATGAATCATCATTAAAAAGAATAATAAGAAAACAAGGGAAAAAACGAAAAACAATCGGGGAAAAAACGAAGACCAAAGGGAAAAAACAACAGACAAACATAATATATAGAAGTAAAAAATTGAACATGCAAAAGAATAATAAAAACGTAACACGCAAAAAAACCGATGAATCCAAAAAAAACCGACATACACACATTATATTAAAAAAAGAAGAAAACCCCAACAAAAACCCCCAAAAGAAAAAAATAAAAATAAAAACACAAAAATGACACGTTGCCGGTCCACCACCCCCCCCCCCCCCCCCCCTTGATATATCTTATAAAGCGTGTAAGGGGAAAAAAAAATGAGAAGCCAAAAAAAAAAAAAAAAAAAAAAAAAAAAAAAAAAAAAAAACAGAATTTAAGGCCTGACAAATCAGGCAGCGACACGTGGCAGCATAGGAAGGCTCCCCCTTGTCTTTGTATTAGTTAGTATTAGTTAGTAATTAGTAATAAGATAAGATATATATATATATATATATATATATATATATATATATATATATATATATGTGTATATATATATATATATGTATGTATTTTTAGTGAACAAACCTGTCAGATTATGATTAGCATATATTTTTTTATATAATACTAATACACCGCTCTTCTATAGATGTGAAATTGGAAAATCAGGCCCTTTTAACCTCTGACATTTTTTTTTAAGTCGGACAGATTCTGACATTTTTTTTCAGGTTCACCGTCCAAATTTGGAGGAAACCGTCCAAGTCAAAACCCTCCAAATTTGGATGCATTTCGTCCAAATATATTGAATGGACAAAATGGACGAAAACCGTCCGAATGTTGGATGCACCGTCCATATTGGGGCGAATACCGTCCATTTTTGTGATAGTATGAGAACATCCCTTGAAATTATTGGTAACAAGAATGTGATTTAAAAAATTGAAACAAATGACAAATTAATGTCGTTTGAAAATACAAGAACGAATATTTCGAACTGAATTCCATGGTACGCCTCGGCCTGATGATGTTCTTAGAATTGCATGCTTTCCCCAGGGTGTTTTCGATTCCTTCTGATCCGCTGTGTCATGCCTAATCTCCAGGCTTTGTATTGGGGCTCCTCGAAGCATACAATCACTTATATTATACCAATTCAAACATTCAGGCATTCCAACGTCTGATTGAAAGACGTCAATTTCCTAACGAATGGATGCGTGTTATTTTCGAATGGATTGCTAGTAGCGTGTATGGTACCGTACACACTGTTCAACGGAGCAATGAGCTGCAATCGTTTGTGTACGCAGTTTTGAAACGTGAAGTTGATTTTGGACGTGACATCGTTGATAGGATTGGTAAAATATCTCTTAGCATAATTGGTGATGGTTATCTCTATTATCCATTTCTTATCACGGATCTCGCAAGAGATTTTCACGTACCAGAGTATGACAATGATGACATTGATCAGGAAACCTCCCCTATCATCTTTTGTGACCACCCTTGGTTTGTTTAGGAGCCAACATTTCAACTTGGGTTAGGCTAATGGATAATATGTTTCCTTTCATTATGAAGATGTTTTATTAAAACAAAATAAATTAATGCTTTGTCTCTAGTCTGTAGCTGGTGGTGTCCTGATCACATGTGAGGAGAAGGAGGATGTACTCCACCATTAATACACTTCTTGTATTAAAGTTGCATATTTTTGTTGTATGATTCCTTAGTTATTGTTTCTTTCTTCTAACAATTGTAATGGATGATCTTCGACGAGCACTCGGACTTTTTTTTTAACTTATGCAATCGGACTAGATTTTTTTTTTTTGAGGTGAAACACATTGTCTCTTTTAATATAGTTAATGATAATGATAATGATAATTGTTTGTTTTTACTGCTTACTTCGAACAAAACATAATTGTCAGTTGATCGATAAATATGTATATATGAAAAAACCGAATATGAAAATTGAGATAAAACAAACAAAATGTCAAGTGACTATACACCAACAAGTGCTTATACATTCACCAAATATACATAAATATCTAAAGATCTATGTACTGTGAAACAACTGCACACACATTTTATGTCTTAACAACAACATATTATCAGGTGTGATCAATGAAAAATTTTCTTTGTGCAGCAAATGCTCGATGAATTTGACAGTGTATACCCCACAGTCACCCCTGTACATAATGTAAATTTTGATTAATCAAATGATAAGAAAATAATATATACGATATATTATTATAAATAGTTTGAAATTTATAACACTTACGGGATTGGCATTTGTGGTACGTATTTAGCCGTCAACGCTTTGACCACAATAGGAGGCTTCGCTGGATCAAGCATTTGTGGGAGGTTACGTAGACGAGCATCCATCTCAAACACTCTCCTCAACGAAACACCGAATGCTCTTATATAATCCTTCACATATTCCCTCTCCTTATAGTTATCCCCGATCAGACAATCATACACTCTAATCTTCCAGCGGGGAATAGACACTTCGACAGCAGCCCAGTGACCAGGATATATAGCCCAGGGCATGTACACCACTGTGTTTTCATTCCATTGCTTGACGTACTGAATCAAATGATTTGGAATAAGCGTTTTGTTAGGCGTCGTTCCCTGATCTATATGACCCTAACTGCAAAATGAGGATAATTCAGAGAAGGTGATGGCCGTATGCGGTTCAAAGCATTCTGGATATACTTCCATTTGGCGTCGTATAAGGTCCAGGAACACATCGATATGTTGTACGCATGCAAAAAAGAAGTTAGATATAATGAAATCAGACATATGAAAATTTCAGATATATGAAAATGTAAGTCACAAGAATATACCTCTCGGTCTAACTCTGCATACTTCCTATGGAGACGTTCGAACCACTCCTTGCCCGCCCGATCTCCCATTGGTTCTCCAAATACGAGGCCCGTGGGAATCTCTATTGGAGGTGGATCTTCTTGTTCGTACCAGGAGATAAATTGGTCTTCCAACTATTGCGGAAATTTTATCAACGCTAACCATCTACTAGCACCTGGCAGACTGACAACGTGCGACCCATCACGTAAATATCGTGGTTGGTTAATAGTCGACGGGTTGTCAATCTTCTGTCAGTTGCATAATCCGCCTTTCGTTTCCCCAATTGAATATCAGTTGGACCAACAGCTAAACAATATTCAATACAAAACGTAGTTAGAGGGTTTTTCACAATGTAATTTCTAGTTTCAAAACTAAAAATCTACAAACTTACTAGAATCGATCTGAGGCTCCTCAACCGATTCCTGAATGGTGTCAGTAGCAGCCCTTGTCGTAGGCTCGGGAGTGTCTATACCAAATATAATCGAGTTAGATAGTTTTTCACAATGTAATTTCTAGTTTAAAAATTAAATATCTACAAACTTACTAAAATCGATCCCACGCTCCACAACCGGTTCCAGAATGGTGTCAGTAGCGGACTTTGCCGTAGGCTCGGGAGTGTCTATACCAAATATAACCGAGATAATCAATTAACGACAACAATAAAATTAGATAGTTTTTTCACAATGTAATTTCTAGGTTCAATATGAAAAATCAAATAACTTACCAAATGTAGCGGCCTGACTGGTGTCAGTAGCGGCCCTTGTCATACGCCGGGAGTATCTATACCAAATATAATCAAGATCATCAATTAATGATAACAAACAATAAAATACCCATGTTAATAATACAAATTACCTATTAGCTCGTCGGGGTCGAAGTGTTGCGGAGGCTGGGACTGGGGTGACTGATTACCACCCTATTAATAATTCAGATTCGTGTGTTAACAATATAAATATGGCTGTCAAATTCGTATGTGCAAGATAATTCATACATGTCTAGCTGCCTGCAGTTCCACCCATTTGACAAATTTTGAATGCAGATTGATAAGCGGATTTTCTACGGTCCGGTCGATCAAGTAAAAACTCGAAACCTTAGCAAAATCTACTTTCTAACCGGCAGTGGACCGGGTCGATTGTAGGATAGTGCTTGAGGAGTCCGAGGTCGAACCCACAGAGATTGGTTTTTGAGTACCACAGTTGACTTAGCACTCAGTTCAGGTCAAACAGATAGGTGTGAAGTTATACTATTGCGTAAAAGAAAGATTACACTACTCGAAATTCTAAACAATTAAAAGAAGTATGGCCGAACTACGATCCAACAGATTACTTTACCCTTAAACAGATTACCCCGGGAGTGTGCCTTACTCTACCTTGCCGTCTAACGATAACTCATAGGACAAACCCCGTATTGGAACTGGACTTGATGACTAGGGCGTCAATCTAGTACACGGGTAGGTGTCAAACTACCTTTCAAGTCCAAAATCTCTACGGTCCCGAAACCCCGTTCCCACACGTCGCCGCAACATACATTTATAAGCTACGTGTGTGCAACAATGAACAAATTTGTCAATCTCATTCAAAGCTATTAAAACAATCAAAACAAGTTTCGTGATGTGGATTATCGATTAGAACGTTAAATTACGCACTACACTACCTCCCGGTTCATCGATCTAACGGCGTTTCACCCGCATTCACGTGGTTCGACCATACGACAAATCTAGCTACTCATAATCGAATCTAAACAACAAACAAGGTAGAAAAACATAGCAATAACCATAAAAGAACAAGAGAATAAACTTACTTGATTAAGAAATTAAGAGTACCAAATTCGTGCTCCAAAAGATCGAATTGTGACAATCGAAATGTAACAAATCGAAGTTCTAAGTTAGATAATCAAAGAGAGGATCGAAAGACGATTCTAATGATATATAGCACTAATTCTAACTCTAAGAAACGAAGAAAATCGCCCAAAAGAGGCCCAAAGTCGCCTAAAAACCCCCTCCCTTACTGCTGCTGCGATGTTTGAGGTGTTTATATAGTCCAGGGTACTTGTCCGTACGGATAAAAGGCTATCCGTACGGATAGTTCATCATTTTCCAGTCGTCCGTACGGACAAAATGTGTCATCCGTACGGACAACTCTCTCGGTTTTGCCTCCGATTGCTCTATTTCTGACAGCTCTGCAGTAAACACTTCATAACTTC
Source organism: Gentiana straminea (assembly GCA_036785695.1). Taxonomy (NCBI): domain Eukaryota; kingdom Viridiplantae; phylum Streptophyta; class Magnoliopsida; order Gentianales; family Gentianaceae; genus Gentiana; species Gentiana straminea. The sequence goes on along the minus strand of JAVUPR010000426.1, from coordinate 3,085,896 downwards.
TTCATCCGACCTCTGATTGGGGTGATTCAAAAACCATTAGAAATATATTTGAATTATCTACAACTTTCATGAAGACACCATGACCATAAAATGCCTCCATAATCGGTCAAAATGCTGATGAAGTGAACATATGGTGAGAGCAACAACTATTTCTCTTCCTTTTCATATTCTTTCTTCTTCCTTGGCTCATTCTTGCACCTTGATCACACTTATCATCATAAATATTCGCCTTCCGGGTTCTCGAGAGACCCTAGTCCTGCATCCATATGAAAACAACAAGCAAACGCATAACCCCGCAAACTACGGGTGCTCGGGAAAAACGAGTATAAAATGCTAAAATAAGGTCGAGTTTACGGAAAACCGACAGTCACTCGCCGTACAATAAAACCTCATTTAATACTCAAAATAGGGTCTAAACTCACCCGAAACATGCCAGAAATGTGATAATCGTGGGCTGAACTGTACAGAAATGTACTGTAAAGTTGGTTCCTATCACCACCCCACACTTAGCCTTTACTCGTCCTCGAGTAAATTAGGCGTTCAAACAATACCAAGGAATCAACTTTACGGTACATGCATGCATTTCAAAATATCGAGGTGAAAAGAACTTAGTTAAGTGAATGCATTACTTTGACTCTACTAGATCATGACACGGAGTGAGTGTGTGTTGAATGACGACGTCTTATGCTTAATACGATTTCGGGCTTGGAATACCGGAAAAATGACTTTACACAATCCTACCCTTTCTAGAATCTCCACTAATCGGGACTAACCAAGGTTAAACACGGTCCAGCAGGACTTGAATGGTTATAACGTTAGGCTAGGGTAGATTCGGTTAATCGAAAAGGGTAATTTGGGAAACTGGAGAAAAGGAATACGAGTGAACATAATCCAAACACGTACCACGTCTTCTTTACTATACAAGCCATCCAAACTCCTTTTTGATCATTTTCAACACTTTGGGAACTATAGGACACTAAAATACCCGAACTCATTACCAAACTCGACTGCGTTTCAAGTGTCCTGAGGTGAGCTCGAATACTTAGTACCTATCTGACTATCCCAACCCTAACATCATCATTGCTTTAAGATCATTGCCTTTTTCAACCCTTTATTTCTATATACAACACAATTATTTGATTTGAATTTTTTTTTTTTTTTGAAATGAAGCCCGAGCATCCAGCCCCACTGAGCTCATCCTCTCCTTATAGCTCTAAAACTGAAGAAACAACACCCCGACTCAACAACAACATCTCCCCCCACCACACACTTGCCTTGGCAAGTGTGGTTTAACAAGAGACTAAGTCCACTCGTAGGGTCAAATGAAGGGAATGTGACCAAAATAAGGCTCAAGGGTAGGTTTCTGACTAAGTAACGAAACGGCTATAAAGCGAATGGTGGTCGGACCATTCTATCAAGGCTGAGAGGGGCTACGAAGGTCAAACATTCGGCTCAGGCTTATTTGGCTAAAGTAGTGTCAAAAAAGAATGCCAAAACTGTCATCCCGTGTTCCTACCAAGGCCAATCCTTCTATTTCGCCTCGAAACTAGGGATACAGGTGTGTAAAGTAATCGTGATAAGCAAAAACGTCGTCAAACGTGTACTAAAAAGTGTTCCGTATCATGACAATATAGACTCACTGTGAGACATTCACAAAACTAAAAACCTTTCACCACTCAATTGTGAACAGCATGCATATAACGTGGTGTTAAAATCTTGGAAAATTTTGAAAAACGGCCTAAAAATCGACTCAGAAACGAGTAAGAAACCAAGTTTATCACATCACGGCATAATACTTTTAAGAACAAGCGAATAAGCTAAGTCGTCCCCCCCCCCACTTAAGTGAAGCACCGTCCTCGGTGTGTGAACGAGAAGGAAAAAGAAAGACTTAGCTTATGAGCCCGGCAAAACGGCGCGATCAAGTCCCGTATAACGGTCGTGAAAGTAGTCCATCCCGAATCCCTAGTCATTGAAAGACATCCAAGAAATACATGCACGGGACATGGTCCACGTGCCAAAGCATATAGATATTGGGGAATTCCGGGGATAATAAAAAGAACGACCTCGTCACGTCAGAAAACTTGAACATATGGCATAGAGATAGTCAAAAAACGAATCAACCATACAATAAACAACCAATCACGTCCAAACGTGCCCAACACAAAATCCACAAATCCAAGACATAGTCACAGAAGGCATGAAAAGATGAAAAACTAGTGATATATCCGGACGGATGGGTATGTTTGTCCGTCCGGACAAGTGAATGCCAAGATCATTGTAAGAACCAGAGATCCATCCGGACGGATGGGTGTGTGTGTCCGTCCGGACAAGGATAAAAACAGAGGAAAAGTGAATTTTAAGCATGAAGGCCCCTCGGGATCATCCGGATTCAATCCTCAACACCAACACACAACAAAACGAATTCAAAACCAGCAAAAACACAGGAAATGATGGGTTGCCTCCCACCGAGCGCCTTTGTTTTATGTCGTTGGCTCGACATAGTGAAACCAAAACGGACTCAAACCATAAAAGACTCAAAACAACAATTCAAATATTTCATTTCAAACAAGTATCATCAAAACCATCAACCAAAATCCGAACTCAAAAAGATCAACAACTCAAGAAGAATACAAATAGCAAGCATCATGAAAACCGAGTTCGTTAAAAACTTACCTCTCATAGCCCTCGATGCAACCTCCTCGCAACTCGGGAATCCTCTTCTGTCAAAACTTCTCATCATCTTCTTCTTGAAATCACCCCACCCCCGTGGTCTTTCCTCTCTATCACCTCTACGTGTGTCTTCCACCCGGGACCCTTCGAACTTAACCTCGTAGAACTCATCCGCACAGAATGGAAGGGAGTAATAATCCGGGACCGGTATATCAAAGATGACCAATCTATCCGGGGGTGTCAACATAATGGGCTCATCCTCATGACCTCGAACCACTAGCGAGCTAGGCGGCAGAATGAGCTGTTGGAAAGGTGTCCTAAACCCAATCGGGTTGGACCGGATCCGACCGGGTCGGGTCGTTTACAGTCTATTAAGTTCATGTAATAACTTTATTATGATTAATAAAAGCACTTATGTTATTATATATTGTTTATCTTCATATTATTTGTCGTATATATATAGTAACGTCCCTAGTATCAATCATGATAGAGAAACCATGATAGTGATTATGGTTGATGAGATCTCTAATCACTATAACAAGGTTGGTACTTAAATGTCTCTAGTCTTATGTATTATCAAATGGGACATTGATAGTATAATCAGACTAGCACGTATTGGATGTCTTCTATCTTTTAGAAGGTAGGGATAGATCTCGTCTATCGAAGTGTAGAGACACTTGGACTGTACGTGGACGTGTGTTAGAGAATGCGTACGTTAGACTGACCCACTTACATTAAGTGTCACACTATGTGGCGGTTGTGTAATTATCCTTTTGACCGGAGTCTTCATGGCATCACGGTGTGGATTGTCATGCTTTGACACTATTGAGATTTCTCCTAACCACGGGGCGATCATGCGGTAGTGATTGGGTATGATATTGAAGCATGCGGAGTATACATGATTGGTCGTCCGGGAATCGCGTATCCTATGATTGGGATCGAATATCCGAAATGGCCTTCTTATAAGGAATGTCTAGCTCTCGAGAATCTTTGCAAAGTGGGAGTAAATGTGTTATTCCGAGAGAGCATGATATCCGGATTGTAAGATACGATCGTCAATGTATTGACACTCGAGATACGATCGTATGGATATTATTACGGCGATAGGATTGTAAGTTACACGGTAAGCGCTTCACATGAAAGGTAGTAGTCATTGCTTTTGACTCTTTCGATAATTGGGGGTCACGGTGTGTTGCTAGACGCTATCCCGTGATCGTTAGGTATGAAGGGCATTTTAGTAAAATGCACTTTGTGTCTACGGCCAACATATTCGGAAGCCTATCGGGTCACACACATATGAACATCGAGTCGGATTAAAATGCGTTATAGTTGATAACCAAATAAGGAAAGTTTATCTCTAGACTATAAAGGTTATAGTGGTAAATTAATATGGTGGTATTTATTTATTATGAATAAATAAAATACAGGATATTAATTATATACAAATTATATTAATTAAAGAATATTCCGGAAGTCAATTAGTTGACTAATGGGGCGCACTTTTGTGTGTATAAGATACACTTGGATTGTGCACTTTAATTAATAAAGATTGCCATAATATTAATATAAGATATTAATTGATTTTGAAAAATAGATTTATGATAATAAGATAATTATAATCAATATATGATATTGACAAAATAAATTATAATTAAAGAGATAAATCAATCTAGTTGATTTTCCTTATTTTATTAGAAAAAGGTTTTCTTCTCCTCCACACTTGATATGGGGCGCCACCTCCTCTATAAAAGGGAAGTGGGTGTCAAGCTCTTTTGTACATCACAATTGCAAGAGTTCATAATTCTTGTGTAAAATAGAGAGCTCTCCATAGTGAGTTTGTGAGGGAAGAAAAGGTCCGGTCTAGCGACCGGAGTTTTTCGATAGCAATCCAAGGAGGATTCCGGCGAGGGGTTCGTGTGGATTAGCGATAGAGGCCGGACGCGTGGACGGCTTGCGCATTGAACTACTCTCCGTTGGCGGTCAAAGCGACGATCTTGTAGATCATCCAAGGTATAACCGTCAAACTACTTAACGTGTTTATTGCATTAAACGAAGAACGATCTAGAAAAGGAAATCAAATTTTAAATTCCGCTGCGTTAAACTAGTGATTTCCTAACATGAGCTGTCCCATCTTCTTCTCCGTTTCTAATCCCACCGGATCGACGACCTCAAATAAATCTATCGCACCTCTCGTCAAGGTGTCATGATGGTCATCGTCGGGATGTGGTATGATAGACAATAGTTCCACCTCCCTTACTTTACAATCATGGGTATCCTCCATGTCCCAGAGCATGGCAATACCAAAAGCTTCCGGCTCACCCAAAACTGAGGTAGGTTCCACTACAAGTGGCTTGGCATACTCATAAAAATTCTCCACCGACTCGAATGGTACATCATCAACTAATGGAGTGACGGGCGATCCCATATCAATCTCTTGCATCTCAATCTCGGCTCGAAATCTCCTCATAGAAAGCCGATTCATCAACCTCACTCTCCACCCGAACCTCTTCACCGACGACTTTCTCTCGGCCCTATTTCCATCGCGAGTTCTCTCTTAACGACGCTAACTCCCTTTTCCTAGCTTCCAACTCGGTTTGCATCACGGACTCTACCAAAACATCATCATTTTTCAGCTCACTATTCGGGAGTTCACTCGGGAGGACTTGGAAACTCATATAATCAAATACTACAATGGGGGTGGCGGTGATAAAGCCAACTCAATCACTGAATCCTCCGGGACGAGCACCTCATTATAGCTGTTAGGTGTGATGCCCGAAAGACAATTTTGTAATTGTTTTATTTAATAAATGAAATGATGTTATTATTCATATTTATTATTCTCATATTCACCGATGTGACAATAGTATTTACACTACAGAAAACCCTAAGTATATCGTTTATGTAATCACTTAACTCAGTGTATGGGATATACACGGGAGGATTGAGTTAGTGAAGATATACTTAAAATACAATTAGCCCGTAGTGAAGTTAATCGAGAGTATCGGGTCTCTCCTTTAACGTGCTATTAATGCGCCCAGAACACAAAAGGTGTGATAGTCCTATCCGGACTTTCGGTTAAGAGAACCTAATGGGGCATTTATATATGATAGATATATCATATAGGGGTGGACCGATTTGATTAGAGTTCACGATATAATTCCGTAATCGAGAAGTCTTATCGAATCAATGGATGATCATATTTATGGATATATCTTAATCCCGAGGTGATCACGAGTCAACCGCTTGAATCGGTATGAGGTTTGACTTGACGGTTAAGGATTACACCGAGTCCGTGGTCCGAATTACCCCATCTTGGCATTATACTTGGATTGAGTGAGTAGTCCGTGTTATCACGGATACGGAATCCATTCCTTCCATTTATGGAAGTAGATAGACGCTTCCCTTATTTGTTAATCCTAGAAACCGATCGATCGCGCGAGTTCATATCACACCGATTGATCACCGGTGAGTTGTATGAATTAATTGATCACTAGGGGGTTAATGGTAAATAAGGATAAGAGGTTCTAAAAAGGGTTAACGGTAACTTCCCGATTTAGAATGAACGATCTATGGAGGATTAATCCATATGTAATGATTATATCAATGGACGCTTATTATCATTCTCATGAAGAGATAAATATAATCTCATAATCGGAGGAGTGCGATCACGGGATTATGGTGGCATATTCCCGTGATTGATTTATCGAATATAATTATTCTATAATTATTTATTTGATTTATCGGAGCCGCCGATTATTAGTCCATGGTCCCCGACGTGCCTCCTAATATAAAGCATAGCTATTCTCTCGACGTCGAATCCTAATAATATTAATTTAGTTCTTGTTGGACTTTATTAAAACGATATGTGAATTAATTGTTTAGTGGACTATTAAATTAGTTGGGCTAAATAATTAAAATACGCGGAAAAGACATTTTTCGTGACTCACCAAAAAAAATAGTGTGTTGATTTTTTGACCTCATTGGTCAAATATATAGAAGGTGCGCATGGACCTTTCAAAAGAAAAAAGGTGCGCATATTTTGTGTTATTATTTAATTATTGGAAAATTGGTTTTTCTTGGATAATTATTTAATGTGTGATTTATCTTTTATTTGTTAAATGATAATTCATGAAATATTAGATAATAATATGATTTATCCTAATTTGTTTGGGATAATTATTTTATTTATCTTTTATTTGGAAAAAGGATTAATGTAATAATTATCTCTTAATTATTTAATCTTTGGAGGACAAGGATTACTCTCCTATATAAAGAGAGTTCTCCCAAGCCTAAAACACACTACATATTTCGACTTCACCTCTTAGAGAGGAGAAGAAAATATTTTCGGCCAAGGGGTATTAGGGAGAAATCTTGGAGATTTTTCCGGGTAGCATATCGGAAGGGTTCGAGTCGAGAATTCCTTCCACCGGGAATTGCTTGGATCACACGTGCGGAAGATCGTGGTGCTCTTCACATCTTCTTGCAATCTTTCTCTTGCGGTTCTTCAACTTGGATTTAGAGATCCAAGAGGTATGATCTACAACCCCCTTGTAGAGAATAGATCTAGTTATTTTATTACGTGTAATTATAGATCTAGATCTTTAAAATCGCTTCCGTTGCGGATGGTATTACTAACAGTGGTATCAGTCGCCATGGTGATCTATATTTATACGTATAAAATATTAGATCTAGGAGTGGTAAAACATGTAGATTTTTTGTCCCAAATTTTTTTTGGGGGCCGATGCATATGTTTAATTTTTATGCTTATGAATGTCGTGGTTGAAGAGATGGATTGGGGTTGGCACTGTTTACCCGTTAGATCTATTGTAAACTCATATAAACGATGAAAATTCGTTCATATGAGTATAGGAAATTATGTAATTTATCTTTATTGCAAGTTTAATTTCCAGCAAATAGATCTAGTTAGTAGCTGTTTAGTATTTGTTTCTTTTCCCGTTGATCGAACCGTTGAAACGAATATCCCTCCGGTCAGAATCAAGAATAGAAGATGATGATCAACTCCACAAATTTTTGCATCGATCAGAGTCCGTTTCGATATCCGTTCGTTGCTGCGAAGACGCTGCTGTAACAGAAAAACGCAGGATTCACAAAAACTCTACCTGTGACTTCCTCGATTTTCTGGGAGAGTTTGGACCGTTGAAACGCAAATCCGACCGTTCAGATTGATAAAATTTGAGTTTTGGACGTACCATAAAAATTTTAGGTCGATCGGGATTCATCTCGATTCCCGATCTGCCTCAGGAAGTCCTTGATGCAGTGCAGTCAAAGTCAGATTCAGCAGCAAGTTTGGGCGTTTTACTGGAGATAATTGGTAAGTCAAAGCACCGATCCAACCGTCCATATTGAAGTTCAAGGAGTGAAGATAAGATCTGGAAAGTTTCGTCCCGATCCGAGTTCGTTTGTATGCCGATCGTCGAAGAGTTCGAACAGCTGCAGATTTAGTTAGAAAGTAGTAAACCCTAGTTAGGGTTTTGGTTATTTACTTTCTAATAGATTAGATGCGGGGGTGCCAACGATCCATCTCGGTGTTTAAATTTTCCGCATTTATTTTTTATGTGTTTGATCATAAAATAGATATAAAACCGGAATTGCCATGACATGCATCATATCATAAATCCACTCCATGCATACATGTAGAATTTTAATTTTGGTAATTAAAATAGGCATGTATACAAACTCGTGTAATTAGTTGAAATTTAATTAATACGTGGTAATTAATAAATTTAGTAACTAATTAATGATCCGAGGACAGGTTATGAAATCGTTAAGCCTTTCCGTGTGTGTTCTCGGTGAACCGCCTTAAAGCACAAACGAGATCACGTTTTCGATTCGTAGAGTCTACGAGATCGAATGATGGTAAAAGAACAGTAAATCTTGGATAAAAACGGTTCGCCTATAGGTTGGGTGGTCAACTGAGCTTCGCTCGAACGACTTAACCCTCCTAGTGTGATGTATGCACGGGGGTCCGGCAAGACTAAGCCAAACCGAGAGCGGAGGGGTGATTCCTTCTAATCTCAATAGGGCTCTCTTGACCCGATTTCGTCCGACTGTCACATATGTTCCAACGAATAGGACGGGTAGGCTTGCCTACGTTACCGACACCATTCGGAATCCTTGATTTGATGTACTTTTATGTTAACATCAAAAAGACGTGGTTAGTTAACCCACCACCACTTCCAAATTATTGAGTGGGAGCGGGGGAGGCGACAGCCAACCCCACGGCCTCTACTATAGATACAAGTAAGTGAGAGAAGGGTGACGCCTCGCGGCGCTTTGATTTCGTCCCCCTACGGATGGTGTTCACTCCTATCAACATTCATGGCTTGGTCTCCGAAAGGATAGGATTTCTGGGTACTCGTCGGGTCACTGACCTATCCTACGACGGCACACTCGGGGCGTACCTAAGAGATCCGATATAGTAGGTCACACTCATAAAGGATATTTTTGGTAATATCTAGGCTAAAAAAGGAAGGTAGTCAATGAATAAAGGGATGTTCGATTCTCGTGCGATGTTTGATTCTCACAAGTTATTCATTGATGAGATTGTCTCGATTTAACCGTCATCTCTTTGACATACCCTTCGGCGGCACTGAGATGCGAGGTTAAAACCTTGGAATGGTAGAGTAGACTTAATTTTAGTTTACAATTCCTAAAATAAAATATAGTAGTGTTAAACTTGAATTAATACATGTCATTTTATTTACAGCATTATATCCCTTACTAAATTGCTTAAAATTTATAATTGACTAGTATTGACTTTGTTAAAAAGTGGAAAGTAACTAGGACGTTGAACTAGTTAATCGATAATGCAATTATTTTTCGAAAGAGATATTTTCTCTTAAGCCTTTTAAAAACCAGAGTGACATATAGGTATGTCACTAGTGTCATTCGTGTCAAACGGGAGACAAACTTAGGTGATTTCGGACTTTGAAATTCTTAGTGAATTTTGAGTGTGTAGTGATTACACGAGTAATTTTCTAATTGAAAAATCGGAAAATCATGAAGTGTTACTAGTTGGACGATATTTGGAATCGATGAACTAGTAGGAGCTTTATGATTTGTTGTTTTTCTAGAACATTAGAAAAGTGTAACTGACTACACACGTAACCGTTCTAATTGAAAAACCGGAAAGTCATGAAATGTTGCTAGTTAGACGATATTTGGAATCGATGAACTAGTGGGAGTTTCTATGATTTGTTGTTTTTCGGAAACAATAGAACTATGTACGAAAGATTTTCTAATCGAAAAAATCGGAAAATCATAAAAATAAAGCATTGCTCGTTAGACGGTATTTGGAACCGAAAAACTAGTGGGAGCTTTAATGTTATGACTTGTTGTTTTTTCTGGTATATTAAAAAAATCCGAGTAGTCTCGACGAGTAACACTCGAAATAGACATCCCACGGTTCAAGAGTAGTGTCTACTCAAACGAACCGCTGGTTCAAGACTGTTTCATTCACGGAAAGTCAAGAATGGGTGAATATGTCTAAAAGTGTTAGTCACCTAAACAGAGAAAACTTTAAGGCTGAACCGAAAATTAATTAACTGAAAATCATAGGATAAGGACAGTGATTTTGGATCACCAACCTATGAATCCTTGGCGATTTTCTCGAGCTAAGTTCTTTGGAAGAACAAGGTAGCGGTGCATTTAACGATTAAAAGAGTAAACAACGGGCAGTTAATTTTAGCTAGAATAGTGGGAGTGATATAAGGTAATGAATCTCGGATTCAATCCTTGGATATCGCGGGAAAATTATTTTCCGTTTAAGATTCGTTGGAACGAATGGATTTACCTTCTATTCGATAATTTGTTTGTCGCATAGAAAGTGAATATACCATTTGTAGTACGAATCCAAGACTCGGATTTTTGTCAAAACCACTTAGAACTGCTGAAATATGTATATAAAACACATCTTAAGAACTATTAAAAGCAATTGGTTTCTATATTTAGATAAACGCTTCTTCATATTCCATAGTTAGTGCATAGTCCCTAAAAGACAAGACCTGAAGACTGGCTCAGGGTGATTCCTTTCTCCCAGTCTGGTTATATTGTCTCAAAGGTTCAATGACTAAGTTTCCTTTCAATCGGGAAAGGATAATGGTTATAAAGAAGTAACATAGCTTGTTCATGACGACATTCGGGGTCTGATGAAAGATACAAGCTAGTAGGAGCTTCCGAGTAGTGACTTCTTGTCCGATAACTATTCAAACACTCCGGTAAGTTTATCCAAAATATTCAAAGGTGTCTCTGATTTTGTCAAAGATAGAGTATTCTATACTCAGAAATGGGCCATCACATAGTCCTAGGGACTGATGCTCGGTCTGCCTCATAGTGAAATGCTTTCACTAAGGAAGAAACCATTGAATTGCCTTTACATAGTTGTAGATGTGCCACAATACACTGCTTAACTCAATAAAGATATTGGAAGTGAAATAACGGTTTACATTGAAGTGTAGAACCGAGAAGTCTACCTAGAATGTGCTTTGGAATTAACGGATAATGAGTGGATTCGGTTCACCAAAATTCCGTCAATATAAGCATTTAGCACATGATGCTTGATGGTTTGACTGGGAATTTCGCGTACACGTTCGGTCATTGACCAATCGTTATATATCTTGTAGCATTGAGAAAAAGGTTCGTTATCAGATTCTTGACATCGGGAAGGGACAGTTATGCTATTGCATCCTTTCTGATAAAGTCTATGAACAACAAACCTTGAACCTTGGAGTACGGTTACTCAAGGTAGTTACTTACTGATTAGATCAAACCACATCCAACATCGGTTGTTGGTGATAACACTAAAATACTACTAAACTAGATCAGAATTTCGATCCACCCAGAATGTAGTGGGAGTATGATTTACCCATTACCCATTACGGGTTCTGCGGACTTTGTAGTCTGAGGATCGATTGATGACCTATGGCTCTTTTGTGAGCAGTATAGGAGTCTGATAATAGAGGTTGGTTTAATAGCCATAACCCTGTGAATGGAGTTCGGTACTCCAATTACATTTCATACTCTTGTAGAACCACCCGAGTGTCTCGGGCCCGGTGGGAGTAATTGGATCTACAAGGAAAAGAGTAGAATGAATAGGAAAGTTTATCTTTCGAGCAAAGCTTGAGTGGTCTAGGGGTAATTCCCTAAGAAGTAGAGAGTTAATCGGACCTTGAACTCTCTTACCACTTATTATTGCATGATTTCGTTCAAAAGCGAAAGAAGGGGTGATTCCCCGAGACTTTCTTGCCAAACAAACGGAGTCCGGATTCATTCGAAACGAAGGGTATTGACTTATGAACTTATGACGGGATGACCGTCAAGGCTTATGTCCTTTGTGGATAAAAAGCAAACCTCTCGGTCATTGGAAGTCATATATTTCTACAATATGTGGATTTGACCGAGAATATTGATAAGTCTTTTGTAGACTTGGATATCAATTTTAGTACGGTAGTGAATATATATATTAGTGTTTGTGAAGGATAACACCGCACCGGTTGGAATCAACATGGGTGTGTTATCCGAAGTCGAATACGACAATACCACAATTCTCTCGCAACGAGAGATTTGGACAACATTCTTAAGAGTTTGACTCGGTCGAACTCATTAGAATCGATCACTTTGTTTCCCATCCATCTTATTGGTTAAGATGATGCATCTGTGTATGCAACATTCAACGAGGAAGTTCTACCCTATGCCTCAGGAATGACTCTCTAAATCTTCGGATCAAGAGAAATGGGAAAGATTCTCTTTCTAGTAAGAGATGGTCAGGTTATTGAACGTCAATTTTGATCGAATCTTAGATTCGGCGGTTAACAAAGCAAGTTTAGTATGTCCTTTAGTATCTTGAAGAGAACGAGGAACAATATGCGGACATATTCATGTCTGAACTTGGATATGTGTGATACACTGATTTTGACTTTAAGTCAGATTTAGGATGATCGTTAAGTCGATCTCGGGCTCAGTGTTTACTCAGTACCACATGATTTGATGGACCGGTAACGTTTCGATTCTACGGATCGTCTCGAGCCGACAACCTGACAAATCATTAAGACCCATGACATTTAGATGTAGGTGCTCCCCGAGTCACTGACCTATCCTACGACGGCATACTCGGAGTGTACTTTGGAATCTGAAATGGTTATGATATGCTTAGTGGGTACTAGAATACGGGATAAGTCTCCATTGCTTTAGAGCAAGTGGGAGATGTAGTTTGTTGTATTTTAAATAATAGGGTGTGCTCTAAAACAATTAATCACATGCTTTCGTGCAAGTGGGAGATTGTTAGGTGTGATGCCCGAAAGACAATTTTGTAATTGTTTTATTTAATAAATGAAATGATGTTATTATTCATATTTATTATTCTCATATTCACCGATGTGACAATAGTATTTACACTACAGAAAACCCTAAGTATATCATTTATGTAATCACTTAACTCAGTGTATGGGATATACACGGGAGGATTGAGTTAGTGAAGATATACTTAAAATACAATTAGCCCGTAGTGAAGTTAATCGAGAGTATCGGGTCTCTCCTTTAACGTGCTATTAATGCGCCCAGAACACAAAAGGTGTGATAGTCCTATCCGGACTTTCGGTTAAGAGAACCTAATGGGGCATTTATATATGATAGATATATCATATAGGGCTGGACCGATTTGATTAGAGTTCACGATATAATTCCGTAATCGAGAAGTCTTATCGAATCAATGGATGATCATATTTATGGATATATCTTAATCCCGAGGTGATCACGATCAACCGCTTGAATCGGTATGAGGTTTGACTTGACGGTTAAGGATTACACCGAGTCCGTGGTCCGAATTACCCCATCATCTTGGCATTATACTTGGATTGAGTGAGTAGTCCGTGTTATCACGGATACGGAATCCATTCCTTCCATTTATGGAAGTAGATAGACAGCTTCTCTTATTTGTTAATCCTAGAAACCGATCGATCGCGCGAGTTCATATCACACCGATTGATCACCGGTGAGTTGTATGAATTAATTGATCACTAGGGGGTTAATGGTAAATAAGGATAAGAGGTTCTAAAAAGGGTTAACGGTAACTTCCCGATTTAGAATGAACGATCTATGGAGGATTAATCCATATGTAATGATTATATCAATGGACGCTTATTATCATTCTCATGAAGAGATAAATATAATCTCATAATCGGAGGAGTGCGATCACGGGATTATGGTGGCATATTCCCGTGATTGATTTATCGAATATAATTATTCTATAATTATTTATTTGATTTATCGGAGCCGCTGATTATTAGTCCATGGTCCCCGACGTGCCTCCTAATATAGCATAGCTATTCTCGGACGTCGAATCCTAATAATATTAATTTAGTTCTTGTTGGACTTTATTAAAACGATATGTGAATTAATTGTTTAGTGGACTATTAAATTAATTGGGCTAAATAATTAAAATACACGGAAAAGACATTTTTCGTGAACTTGCACAAAAAATAGTGTGTTGATTTTTTGACCTCATTGGTCAAATATATAGAAGGTGCGCATGGACCTTTCAAAAGAAAAAAGGTGCGCATATTTTGTGTTATTATTTAATTATTGGAAAATTGGTTTTTCTTGGATAATTATTTAATGTGTGATTTATCTTTTATTTGTTAAATGATAATTCATGAAATATTAGATAATAATATGATTTATCCTAATTTGTTTGGGATAATTATTTTATTTATTCATTTATTTGGAAAAAGGATTAATGTAATAATTATCTCTTAATTATTTAATCCTTGGAGGACAAGGATTACTCTCCTATATAAAGAGAGTTCTCCCAAGCCTAAAACACACTACATATTTCGACTTCACCTCTTAGAGAGGAGAAGAAAATATTTTCGGCCAAGGGGTATTAGGGAGAAATCTTGGAGATTTTTCCGGGTAGCATATCGGAAGGGTTCGAGTCGAGAATTCCTTCCACCGGGAATTGCTTGGATCACACGTGCGGAAGATCGTGGTGCTCTTCACATCTTCTTGCAATCTTTCTCTTGCGGTTCTTCAACTTGGATTTAGAGATCCAAGAGGTATGATCTACAACCCCCTTGTAGAGAATAGATCTAGTTATTTTATTACGTGTAATTATAGATCTAGATCTTTAAAATCGCTTCCGTTGCGGATGGTATTACTAACAATAGCAACTTGACTCGTCAATATCACTGTCTACCCGGACCGTTTGTGTGCAAGAATTTTCATTTTGATCTGGCATCCGGGCCGTCATGAGAGACACGATATCCTGAGACATCCAACATAGCCTGTATCTTATATGGGGCCAATCTTCATTGGCTAGGCAAGTCCTATACTCCCCGTTGGAAAACTTGTCTTATCTCCCCAGCCCGGTTCAAAGCATCCTCGGCCTCTTTATATAACACGAGCATCCGGTTCAACCAATCGATCAATTGATGTGCCGACACATCCTCATCCATAGCCATAGAAACCCTTTTCATCAGCTCCTGAATAACACCTACTCCTCGTTCCTCTCGGCATAGGCAAGGTCAATCTGCTGTAAGTGCTGATTTTGAGAGCTCCAATTCCAAGGGTTGTTCGAGTCATAATTCTGATTATTCCCTTGTCCTTGATTTGTGCTCCAATTGTAGTCACGCTGGCTTTGATTGCCTCCCCAGTTTCCCGGTTGATTCTGGTTCCAATTTCCCCCAAAATTCTGTCTATTATAGTTCCCCTCATCATATCGATAATCGTCGTCCATTCCACATCCTATGGACGCACCCTGCTCTTGGTCATAAGGTTGATAATACTGATTTTGACCAAGCTCAGGTGCCCAAGGTTGGTAGGTGGATTTTTCTTCATAAAAGTTGTATTGTTGAGAGTATCCACCCATTTATGCTCAATCTGTAAAATCACAGAAAACAACACGAAAATAATCACAGTGCCTCCTCACCACCACCTCATCAATAGGTGGTGTGTCACTTCAGCTGCAAGTCAAAACAAAGCAACAAGAAAACAATAAAAACGACCTAAGCCCAAGCTTTCGGTCAACTTTTGTGATATCAAAGCATTGCCAATCCCCGGCAACGGTGCCAACTTGATAAGCGGATTTTCTACGGTCCGGTCGATCAAGTAAAAACTCGAAACCTTAGCAAAATCTACTTTCTAACCGGCAGTGGACCGGGTCGATTGTAGGATAGTTCTTGAGGAGTCCGAGGTCGAACCCACAGAGATTGGTTTTTGAGTACCACAGTTGACTTAGCACTCAGTTCAGGTCAAACAGATAGGTGTGAAGTTATACTATTGCGTAAAAGAAAGATTACACTACTCGAAATTCTAAACAATTAAAAGAAGTATGGCCGAACTACGATCCAACATTTACTTTACCCTTAAACAGATTACCCCGGGAGTGTGCCTTACTCTACCTTGCCGTCTAACGATAACTCATAGGACAAACCCCGTATTGGAACTGGACTTGATGACTAGGGCGTCAATCTAGTACACGGGTAGGTGTCAAACTACCTTTCAAGTCCAAAATCTCTACGGTCCCGAAACCCCGTTCCCACACGTCGCCGCAACATACATTTATAAGCTACGTGTGTGCAACAATGAACAAAGTTGTCGATCTCATTCAAAGCTATTAAAACAATCAAAACAAGTTTCGTGATGTGGATTATCGATTAGAACGTTAAATTACGCACTACACTACCTCCCGGTTCATCGATCTAACGGCGTTTCACCCGCATTCACGTGGTTCGACCATACGACAAATCTAGCTACTCATAATCGAATCTAAACAACAAACAAGGTAGAAAAACATAGCAATAACCATAAAAGAACAAGAGAATAAACTTACTTGATTAAGAAATTAAGAGTACCAAATTCGTGCTCCAAAAGATCGAATTTTGACAATCGAAATGTAACAAATAAAGGTTCTAAGTTAGATAATCAAAGAGAGGATCGAAAGACGATTCTAATGATATATAACACTAATTCTAACTCTAAGAAACGAAGAAAATCGCCCAAAAGAGGCCCAAAGTCGCCTAAAAACTCCCTCCCTTACTGCTGCTGCGATGTTTGAGGTGTTTATATAGTCCAGGGTACTTGTCCGTACGGATAAAAGGCTATCCGTACGGATAGTTCATCATTTTCCAGTCGTCCGTACGGACAAATGTGTCATCCGTACGGACAACTCTCTGGTTTTGCCTCCAGA
The DNA here is from genome assembly GCA_036785695.1 of Gentiana straminea. NCBI lineage: Eukaryota > Viridiplantae > Streptophyta > Magnoliopsida > Gentianales > Gentianaceae > Gentiana > Gentiana straminea. The sequence goes on along the minus strand of JAVUPR010000426.1, from coordinate 3,069,023 downwards.
TTGCTCCATTTCTGACAGCTCTGCAGTAAACACTTCATAACTTCTTCATCCGACCTCTGATTGGGGTGATTCAAAAACCATTAGAAAGATATTTGAATTATCTACAACTTTCATGAAGAAACCATGACCAGAAAATGCCTCCATAATCGGTCAAAATGCTGATGAAGTGAACATATGGTGAGAGCAACAACTATTTCTCTTCCTTTTCTTATTCTTTCTTCTTCCTTGGCTCATTCTTGCACCTTGATCACACTTATCATCATAAATTTTCGCCTTCCGGGTTCTCGAGACACCCTAGTCTTGCATCCATATGAAAACAACAAGCAAACGCATAACCCCGCAAACTACGGGTGCTCGGGAAAAACGAGTATAAAATGCTAAAATAAGGTCGAGTTTACGGAAAACCGACAGTCACTCGCCGTACAATAAAACCTCATTTAATACTCAAAATAGGGTCTAAACTCACCCGAAACATGCCAGAAATGTGATAATCGTGGGCTGAACTGTACAGAAATGTACTGTAAAGTTGGTTCCTATCACTGATCTTTAAAAAATTCCAAATCAGCCTTAACTTCAGCTAACCCACGCATCGTTTCACTTAACTGAGCCTTCACAGTTCCTAGCTCGGAGTTAGTCTTTTGAAGCTCGGTTTTTGCATTTCTTAACTCGGAGTTGGTTTTTTCCAACTCAGTCTTCGCAACACTCAACTCCGAGTTAGTTTTATCCAGCTCTTGTTGGATGATTTGAGTAATTACTGGCCTCAGTTCTTCAGCCTGCACATTTAGGGATATAGTATCATCGCTTTACAGGTTCGCGGAGGTAGACGCATAATCTGTACGCCTCGACTGCCTACGTCGAGCGTCCTCTTCATCAATTTCGGGACGCTCACGTTCTATGCGTTGACCAGAGGCACGGGACGGTGTGTTTCCGACGGGAGGGACCGGTGGTGTGTTTCTGACGGGAGGAACCGGTAATTGACGAGGTACAGCCGTAACATACGCCTCCGGCAACCCTAGTGAAATTACGTAATCCCTATCTTCGGGGGTTCTCAAAACATCACCGGGCATTCCGTCCTGAATACATGAAAAAAACACGATTTTAGATACAATATATTTAAAATGTGGATTGATAAAAATGAAAATACGATTACGACAAGCGTGGGGATGCCAGACTACCGGAATACACCCCGCCGTTCGAGAACTTCCACCTCAGCATGGTAGGACGATCGTTCTCATGTCCCTCTCTCACAATTGCGAATTTCCCCTTCAGAGCGATGGTTGGAATGGCATGAAAAGCCCACACATGTAAGACATATAGACAACCGGATATCGTTGGCTGACACGCCTTCTCATCACTTTTCGGCTCAAGTAACCGTAGTTGTTGTACTTGTTTACGCCAGTTCCACATAAAGTTGTTAAACAGATACTGCCCCCACGGATAGGTTCTAACCCGTTCTAGGTCCTCGACGATATAAAATATATTATTCGGTATTACAGTTCCGGGGTCTTGTCCGATTAATAACCCATAAATAACATACACTAAAGCCATCCGATATACGGTTTCAGTGTCGCATTGCCTTGTGCTCATCGCTGCTAAGATTTTTGCCATAGTCACAGTCCGGGCGCACCTTCTTAGGTCACAAGGCTCCTCAAAACACCTTGATATTGGCTGAATCTGAAGGATTTCATCTCCAAATCTATACCCCATTGTCATTGCAAACTCTCTTTTGCCGAACTGCACTCTATTCTCGCCAATCTTAAAATGAATTTCATCGTCACGGTCAGGATAAAGCATTTGGAAATACAAGAATGCTATTAGCCGCCCTTTGAACGCCCAGTTATCACGATACCAAGTAATAAATTGACCAAAAACTGATTCTTCCAATCTAGTTAACAAGGTACGATCATCGCCGTCAGGATACCGCACCAACTCGGATTGTAGTTTTTCATAGATTCTTCTTTTCGAATGGTACCTCAATTTGGTATCAAACACCTTATCACGTGGATGAATATATTCTCCGTGTGTCCCAATTGTGGAAAGTCTGCGAGTCATTATAAATACAAATGATTATTTAATTGCAAAAAATATATTGCAACTATATATATATATATACATATATATATATATATACATATATACATATATATATATATATATATATATATATATATATATATATATATATATATATATATATATGTACAGTGTATACTATATATATATATGTGTGCGTGTGTACGTTTGTTTTTGCGATTAAAAAGTTTTTATATTTTCCTTAAATAGTTGTTAAAATGATTTCATATTTTTTTTGACAAAAGACAAGGGTAATATATATAGTTTAGTATAGTATAGTATAGTGTGTATATATATATATATATATATATATATATATATATATATATATATATATATATATATATATATATATATATATATATATATATATATTTTTAAATAAGATTTTTTTTTTTCAGAAAAATAGTAAATAGGATTTGTATTTATTCAATTTATATACATATATCTGTATGAAGTAAATAATTGTTTACAATAAATAGTAAATAGGATTTGTACGTGTGAGGATTTGTGTGTATATATATATATATATATATATATATATATATATATATATATATATATATATATAAATAAATAAATAAATATATACACACACATATAAATAAATAAAGATATATATATATATATATATATATATATATATATATATATATATATATATATATATATATATATATATATATATATATATATATATATATATATATATATAACCGAAATGTCTTATCATCATTTTTTTTTCCGGAACATCGTTATTTTGTGTTGTGTTGTGTTGTAACGTTAGAGGAGGGTAAGAGAAGAAGAGAGTAGTGTTTATACCAACGTCATAGAGTACTTGATGATGACGAGGGAGAACGGATGCCGGACGGAGCCGGCATAACATAACTTATATTTTCAATCTAAGGGGTGCCTCACTTCCGGCTGAGGATTTACCAGGCTGCTGGAGACAGGAAAAGATGCTCTGTTGAGCAGACCTAATGAAATTTTCTATGAGCTACCTACCAGGAGCCCCAATACAAAGCCTGGAGATTAGGCATGACACAGCGGATCAGAAGGAATCGAAAACACCCTAGGAAAAGCATGCAATTCTAAGAACCTCATCAGGCCGAGGCGTACCATGGAATTCAGTTCGAAATATTCGTTCTTGTGTTTTCAAACGACATTAATTTGTCGTTGTTTCAATTTTTTAAATCACATTCTTGTTACCGATAATTTCAAGGGCATTTATACTAAAGACATTTATACTCCCTGTGATCAGTCTCACTCATTGTCATAGAATCTTACATTATACTATCAAAAATTACACTACAATATCAAATAAAAAATTATAACACTATCATACATATTCTTACACTATCATAAATTACTTCTAAATGCCCCATCATACATTTAATCATACCATACATGAATTGAATTCAAACTCAACAATAAAATAACACACTATTGAACATGAAACATGACGATCTCTAAATTATACATGAATTTTCGAATTTTACATGAACATCAATAAACCATAAACCCTAAGCTATTAATTACATATTACTAATTTTCATACATATCCATTCGAATTATAAGATTCATAAATATCATTTCGATTTCTAAAAGCACTTCATCATACATACATATAATCATACAATATATGAATTTTTGAATCTAAACCCTAAACCCTATAACACCGTTGAATCCCAATCGAACAAATAACATGATATTCATGGTGACATAAACCGTAAAAATCCTGTCACAATCAAATAACAAAATTTAATAGGATTAATTCGAATCAAATAACAAAATCAAATAGGATATGATTTCAAATCGTATGTATGATTACCCAACAAAATCAAATAACAATAAACAAAAAACGAAATGCAAAACGGAATTGGAAAACACTGTAAAAAATAAAAAACCATAAACACTCACATTAGGTGCTTCTTGACTCTGGGAAGACGAAGGATTAGTCATTGTAATCGTCCAAATTTGCACTGAGAAATGGAAGGATTGAAATGCTGTAAATCGTCCAAATATGGCTGCTTTTCTACGTTTTTTTCAGAGGTGAAGGAGAAACGGCTGTGAAAAATAAGAATTTGGACTGATAAGGGTTTGAAATTGGACGTTTCCGTCCAAAATGGATGAATCCGTCCAAATTTGGACGGTGCGTCCTCTGTTTGGACGGAGAGACTAGGTTATACCGTCCAAATTGGGACGGTTTTAGACCTTTGGACAAAATGGACCTAAACCGTCCAAATGTTGGACGCACCGTCTAAAAATGGACGGTATTCGCCCCAATATGGACGGTGCATCCAAAATTCGGACGGTTTTCGTCCATTTTGTCCATTCAATTTATTTGGACGAAATTAATCCAAATTTGGAGGGTTTTGACTGAATTTAGACGGTTTCCTCCAAATTTGGACGGTGAACCTGAAAAAAAAAAATCAAAATCTGTCCGACTAAAAAGAAAATATCAGAGGTTAAAAGGGCCTGATTTTCCAATTTCTCTATATAGATCACATTGGTAAAACAATTTGGGGCATGTGTTCCTTTGTCATGTTGCTTCTAGCATATCTATTACCAACACATTCAATATTGTCTTCATAAAGTACGACAAGGAAGATATTAGCCACACAACTCACATCGTTAAGTATGAGTTTTTTTTTATTTTATTTTACGTATATTCATTTTCAGGATAAGATGCGTTCGGAATCGAGTTTTTAATTTAATTTTCTATGACCGAATGGAATTGTAAAAGATCAAACGGAGCTTCAATGATTTGAGTGACGTTTGAGTATTCATAATTATGTGACGTTTGAGTATTTATTTTAGTAAATACATACATTTTGGGTATTTATTTTTAGTTAATATAATGGACGGTAATGTTGACAATAAATTCGATGTGTTGGTACTCCATTTTGGGTATACAAGAAAAGTTATATAACTGAATTCATCATTCTCTTTGTTATGATATCAGAGTAGCAGCTACACTAATACATATACTACTACAACATACATAAAAATCTACTCCTAGATCTTATCCAAACAAACTCTTAGGTGGCACTTCTATAATTATGTCAGATGTCACAAGATATTCTTTTATTTCATATATATATAGGACGAAGGTAGTATTTTCCTATTTCAGTGGTATAGGGGGATTTATAATAGATTTTAGAATGTGAATACAATAGGATAGATAAACCATAAAATCTATATAAATCAATTTTTTTTAAAGAATATGATGTAAATCAAATTGAATAATAGATAACCATAATTTTATCTTTTATAACAATATCTCTATTACACTCAAAAGAAAAACAATATCTCTATTTTTTAATTTTTTTGTTGTTAAAAACAAGTATTTTTTTTTGCCAAAAAAAAAAAAAATTGATCCAGCGGTAAATGTTGGCGATGTTAATCCAGAGGATCCGTACTCGAGTACGGGTGAAGAAAATAAGTGTGTGTGCGTGTGTACATTTCATATCCATTAAAAAAAAAAGTCTTTTTTATGTCATTTTATTTCTTCTTTAAAAAAAACTTTAAATTCAGTTTAAAAAAATCTTTAATAAGCGTCGTTTTGACAACACCTACGTTGTTGTTGTTGTTGTTTTTTCTTTTACAACACGCAGGAAGTCCTCTCAAAAAAACAAAAGAACAACACCACAATACGTAGGTAGTGAAGTTCAAGTAAAATTAAGCCGATATAACTTCAAAACCTACCTTTCTTTGGATCATTTGGACACAACACGTTTATCTCCTAAAATCATGGGGATAAACGCATGTATATCTTTGAGGGATGCGAAATAGAATTCATCATGGACACGGCACATGCATGCATAGTGTACAAGACCCTCTATATAAACGATCCCAAGAACTACGAATAGACTTGATTCCTGAATTATCAAAGAATACGTAGGCAACTAGTGATTAAACGTTTCAGGCTCAGTCTAAATCACCATAAAACCACTCCCGTTTTTACATCATTTTATAAGTTTTTTGGATCTTGTTGATTGTCTCTAGAGTAAATTGGCCCCGGATAATCTTCTCGACGAAACCCAGCATCGTCACAGAGGTTACGTCTCAAGTACGGGTGAAGACAATATGTGTGTGCGTATGTATATTTCGTATCCATTAAAAAGCCTTTTTTTATGTCATTTTATTACTTCTTTAAAAAAAGGGTTCTATTGGCACACCATTTTTACTACTGGCACCCTATTACTCCCGGCACCATGGTTGTTTTTAATGAACGAAACGTCAGTGACACGGTTGTTGCTATTGAAAACCAACGTCAGTGACGTTGGTGTTAAAAAACGAACGTCAGTGGCACCGACATTTACATTATAAAAGTGTCACAACTTAGAAACAACAGTGCCACTGTCTTTCGTTTTTGAATAACAACGTCAATATGGTTTTCAATAACAACAACAGTAACACTGACGTTTTATTTATCAGAAAAAATAATCAAGAAAATGATTATCAATAGTAAGAAAGGGTATGTCAATAGAACCACCCAAAAAAGACTTCAAATTCGAAAAAAAAAAAAAAAAAAAAAAAAAAAAACCTTTAACGGGCGTCATTTTGACAACACCTAGGTGGTTGATGTTTTTTTCTTTTAATTAATCGATTTCGGCCCCTTTCCCCACCACCACCACCACCACCACGTTCGACGAATCTCCCCTGAGGAAGCCTCCACAGCAACGCCTATCTTCACAATCCGAACAGACACATATAAGAATCCCGTAAGTCTCTGAAAATCTTGCCCCATATTTGCTGAGATCAGGCTGCGCTATGTTTTTGTTTTTTCTCCCCTTTTTGGTGTTCATATTCTATTTTTTCTTCTTGATTGAAGTAGAATGTTTGTAGATGATATATATGATGCAGAAATTGAAAACAATTTAGTGGGATTGTGCAAAAATTGCCCCAAAATCTTGGAATTGCTTGAAGATGTTAAAGCTTAATAGAAGTTCTTTAATTCTTTTCGAGCCTTCTTATTACTGTCAGTATCTTTTAATAGCCTTCTTTTGTATATTATATATATAATCACTTAGCAATGCCTAGCTTCACAAGCCCAACCGACTCTATGGAATAAGAATCCTAAGTCTCTGTATTTTGTCTTGGACAAGATTCAGACTTTATTGAAATTTTTTTTTTTAAAGATATTCATTCATAAATTAATAGGTTAAAGGTTATGAAGGACAATTTTAATCTAAAATAGTTGAGAAATGACAGTTACTACATGTGTTACTACATTTTTGTACATGTATTACTACATTTTGTCCTTCTCAACCATTTTGTATCTTATCTTGTCCTTCTGGCCTCTGGCTCCTAAATTAATAAATTGGGCGGGTTATTATTTTTTCCTTGCTTGCCCTATGTTTGGGCTGGCTACTTTTTCTTGTTGTTTGAAGTAGGATGATTGCAGATGATACAGGATATATGATTCAGAAACTGCATAATTTTAGTGGGATGGTGGTGCACCAAACTTTGAGGTTGCTTTATAAATGGTTAAAGCGTAGTTGCATTGCTAGAAGTTCTTAGATTACTTGGAGCCTTCTTATTATTGTTGTAAGATCATCTTATATATCTAATGCCCCTCCTTAAGTTGCCTTTTGTGCCTTATATAATTAGTTAATTATTTAGCTAATTATCCCCTAGTTTGTAATCTTTATCAGGTTAGTTTAATGGACTAAAAGTCCCACTAGCTAGCCGTTGGATTCGATAGCCCAACGGCTAGTTTCCTTTTTCTGCTTTATGGACTGGTTCGTGTATATATAAACAAACCAGCTCCCCCGTGTAAACTTAAGCTTTCTATATTGAATTAATACAAGTTATTTCACCTTTTCTATCTAAGCTTCCCCCCGTGTAAACTTAAGCTTTCTATATTGAAATAATACAAGTTATTTCACCTTTTCTATCTAAGCTTCCGCTTCTACAATTGAAAGTATCTTTTATTAACCTTCTCTTATATTATTATTAATATCAGAAATTGACCTTGGAAGATGTGTGATGTGTCAGAAAGCTAGAAAATTTTCGTCAATCTTTGTGAACACGGGGTTATGTTATGGTTTTTTTTATATTTTTAATTGAACTTGTGCATCCGGTGTTGAATGTGCAATCTGATTTTACTATATCTGATTTAATAACTGGAGTTAGTATGAGTTTGTTTGTTACCTTTCTGCAGGATTTTCTTGCATTGTTGGTTAGGAACCTTATGTGTAATATCCTGGTCTAGTGAAATAGGCCCTCAGCGGCACAGGGGAAGTTCCGGCAGACAAGAAAAATGTTTTTCCACATAGTATTGGAGCGGAATATGCAGCTTCATCCCCGCCATTTTGGCCGCGAACTTCGTGAAAAGCTCGTTTCCAAGCTCATGAAAGATGTTGAGGGCACTTGCGGGTCACTATTCTTCTCTCTTTACATCTTACTTAGGACCCTATAGAAGAAACTTTGTTTCAATTCATCCCGGGATTAAAATTGTGACAAGCCAATGACAATATAAAAGATATGGTTTTTTTTTTTGGGTTTGAAATCGCAGTGGACGGCATGGATTCATTGTGGCCATCACTGGAATCGAAAGTGTCGGGAAAGGCTTGATACGCGATGGCACTGGCTTTGTGACGTTCCCGGTGAAATACCAATGCGTTGTTTTCCGTCCCTTCAAAGGGGAAATTTTGGAAGCTGTTGTTAGCATGGTTAATAAGGTTATAACCTCTGGTTTCACTTTCCTTTGTTTGGAACATGTTTATGCCTATAAGATGTTTGATTAAATGTCTCTGCTACCTATTTTTGCAGATGGGTTTTTTTGCTGAAGCCGGGCCTGTGCAAATCTTTGTCTCAAATCATGTAAGAATGATCTAGCAGCCTTGTATTATGTTTTTTCGGTTTCTTCTCCTCTTAATGCCCGTGCCAAAGTTTCTTGATTTTTACTTCACTTTAAGTTACAAATATAGTGATCTGCTACAAAATGAGTATGCCGATCTGAATTTCTGTGACAGTTAATACCGGATGATATGGAGTTCCAGTCCGGTGACATGCCTAGTTATACAACTTCTGATGGATCTGTAAGAATTTGTCCTTTCCGTTTTGAATCGTTTAGTCTTTTGATAAATTTTTGTTTATTTAATGGATATGATATGTTTTTGTTTATTATGACAGGTCAAGATTCAAAAGGAAAGTGAGGTTAGGTTGAAGATAATTGGAACTCGTGTTGATGCCACAGAAATCGTATGTCTCTTACACTTTCATATGCTAAATAAAAGTCTGGTTTTTACACAAATTAAGAAAGTAAATGAATTTCATAAATTTTAGTTCTTACAGTCTTAATAATATGCCCTTTGGCTATCATTATTGCAATGATTGTGAAGTTTTGATATGACAAGGAGAAAAACATAAGCATTTGGACCTATGTTTTGATATCTTCCCTTTTCTATTCCGAAACGTTTTATCCCGAAACTTCCTACAACTGTTGTACCTTAAAGTTTCTTCATGAATTGTTGTGTCTTAGGTTGTCTTACTTATCTGACTAGTAAATATACTGCATTTTTTAAACCTGTGTTCTCTACTTTTCCTTTTTTGTTGTTATCTTGTGCAGTTCTGCATTGGTACCATTAAAGATGATTTCTTGGGCGTGATCAGCGATCCAAACGCAGCGTCTTGATTCTCAATCCGTGTAATTTCGCTCTTGTAGAAGCGTTAATTTAAACGAGAAGTTCAACATTGTCTTGTATCTGAGTTTGATTCTGTTGAAGTTGTCTGTACGGTTGACCTTTGTTTTTTCAACTCTTGATGTGAAAGTTTGTTTATCTGTGAAAGTATTCTTTGCTGAATGAGGGATCAGATATTGTGGCTTTGTTTGGTGGTTTGGAATATTTAAGGGAACCGGGCTTTTAAAAGTCGGATTTCACATAATCGACCCTGTGAATGTTAGTTCTGGAGCCCAAAACCGATTTTCGTAAGATTGATTCTCAGCCAAAGACCGACTTTTCTGAGGTCGATTCTCACACTGAACTTACGGAAAGCCGGTTTTTGGTGCTAAAACCGATTTTCACAAGATTGATTCTACTGTGTTTGAACTGTAGACTCGCTGGGGTGCAAATAAAGACCCGTTTCTTTTTCATTTCTCTCCTTTGCACCTCACGAGAGTACAGAAACTACTTTTTCCCTTCTCACTCAGCATTTCACAAAGAGTAAAGAAAAAAGAATAAGGACTGGTTTTGATATGGCTTACTAAAAAACACAAAAATTCCAGAAAAACGGAACTCCGTTTTATTATAAATCATTTTCTAAATGTATGTTAATGTCATTTTTCTTTTCTTCTGAATGACGATATGCAAATACAATTTCTAATCGATTGACCGAGACGTTATTCATAATTGAGCTAGATGGAAAATGTCGTAAGGGTACGAATCGGTTGGCTTTTGAGCATTGAATGCACGATTTGTAACATAGACGTTAGCTGCTTCTGTTGGATGGAAAGAATCCCAAAAGACGAACTCGGTTCTATTCGGGCATGGAGTTTGAAATCTCGGACATAAAGTCTCTGCATTGTTTCTCCCCGCACCACAACATGCTAAATTTGTAACCTTGAAGCCTGCATAATAGAGGGCATACATGTCACTTAACCCACAATTTTGGAACGGAGTGAATAGCGGCAAATATTCTGATCTTTAGGTCAAAGTTGTGATCAGCCGTTCATCTTTCGTTCTGACGTTTTTGCCAGTTATGTTCTTTAATTCTTTTGCAATTATCACATTTTCCGTCAATTAGGATGGAAAAGTTGTGCTTGAACAACAAGCTCTTAAGGATTTCATGGAATAAGAGGAGAATTTGTTTGGGGTTAATTTTTTTTAGTAGAAATATACAACTTATGAGCAATCAAGAGTTTATTTTGGGGGGAAAGGGGTATGGGATAAAAGAGATGATTTTTTTTTTGTTTTTACCAAAAAAAAAAAAATGAGAGAAGTAAATGAGTTATTATAAAGTTGAGGCGATGAAGGAGTGTGAAATCCTTACGAACGTATCTTCAAGCACAACTTTTCCATCTCAATTGACGAAAATGTGAAAGAAAAAAAGAACATTAGACAACATAAATGGCAAAGAAAGATAAATGACTGGTCACAACTTTGACCTCAAGATCGGAGTGTTTTATGATATTCATTGTTTTGGAATATACAAGAATGAAAGAATATTAAAAGATTTGTTTAAATTTACCAGAAGCCAAGGGGTTTTCCAAAATTTCGTTGAAAATCTCTTTAACACCGAGATAGATAAATTTTGCATCAGAATCCTCGTTGATACTCTGAACCAATTTCTTCAGCTTGACGTTGTAATTCTTTATTGGAACATCGTATCCTTTGGGACACATTAAGCTGTTTTTGCTCAATAACGCTAATCCTATGGGTTCGCACCCCCCTTGCCCTTGTCCATAGATTACAACTTTTCTTGCTCCATACCCATACAATGTCTATAGTACATGAATAAGAAACATGAGCCTTTAAGTGCACCCCAGTAAATCTACCGACTGGAACACCACAACAATGTGTTAAAAATAGGCAGCCACTAAGGTATATATCCTTACAGGCAAATGTAGATTTACTGGGTTGCCGTTAAAGGCCCCATATGAAACTTACACTAAAAAAAGCCTCAATGAAGAAAAACTTGGCAAGGCTCATGGGGACGACTTTTCAAGGCTCCCTATTTGGTGTTTTAAACAGGATATCCTGACAGAACTTGGCAACCTCGTGGGGACGACTGTTAAAATTGATCCTATCACCAAAACTAATATCAGGGCTCGGTTTGCAAGAGTCTGTGTGGAAGTGAATCTTGACCAAGCCTTAGACTCGACTGTAGTGCTAAATGGAAGAATCTTCAAGGTTGAGTATGAGGGATTGCAGATGATCTATTTTGGATGTGGTAAATTTGGTCATAGAAAGGAGACTTGTCCGGCCACTGTCCAGGCAAGTGACCCAAACTCAAGTGGAGTGCCTGCTCTCAATAACACACCGCAAGGACCAACAAAAGAACAGCCATATGGTCCATGGATGATTGCCCAGACTCGTAGAAGGAGACAGCCTAATAAATCCACTAAAAATCAACAGGGACCTAAAGCTAAACCCTCTGGCGTGGAACAACACCCACAACCTAGCTTTGCTTTAGGCTCCCGCTTTGAGATCCTTGGGGAGACGAATACACTTATGGAGGGCACCGAGGATATATCAGAGGAGGGAGAAATCCCACAAGTAGTTACAGAACTACGGGATAAGGCCCAAACCGTGGAACCTCATGGGGGACAATCCAGAACAAGAGAAGTCACTAAGGAGCAAATTTCAAAGCAAAATAACATGAAGAGGAATGCGGAGGATAGTACTTCTGGTACAAAATACAATTCAAGAGGTGACAAAGCACTGGATATGAACCCTATGGATACCTCATTAGGAGGAGGAAGCAAAGAATCTGAACCCCCACCAATATTTCAAAACGCCCAGAATAAAAAGTCCTCGACTAGTAGGACCAGGATAACCACAACTACAAGAGTAGCCCTCTCAGAGGTCTCAAACAAGTCCAAGAATCTTCCTTTGAATCCGGATTCTGCAAATAATCCCAAATCCACCCCAAAAAAAATCAGGAGATAGCATAAAGACACATCCTCCAGATCAACAACAGGGTATCAGAGGTCAATCCATGGAGTATGACTTAGCAACTGCTAACCCTTTGTTCGTTAAGGATGGGACAAGGGATTCCCCACCCTACCCCTCCCAATGATTCTCTCCCCCATTAAGATACTAGCTTGGAATTGTAGAGGAGCTTCATCAAACGAACTCCTCCGTCAGTTAACCTCCATGTTAGCCCAGCATAAACCTGATATGCTCTTTCTTATGGAAACTAGGAGTACTAGTGACAGAGCCTGTCAAATACTTAAAAAAAACCAATTTTACTAACCTGTACGCAGTAGAAGCCAAAGGTTACGCATGCGGGCTGTGGTGTTTTTGGGATAATTGTAGAGTCAACCTATCTTATATAACGTGTACTAATCAGTCCCTCACTATGGCTGTTCGGAAGAATGCTGAAATTGACTGGGTTTTAACAATGATTTACGCTTCTCCCATACCTAGTGCCAGAAATGAACTTTAGGACTACTTATCAAGGCTTAAGAACACGTTTGATTTTTGCCTTGGTGCCTAATAGGAGATCTTAATCAAGTGGTTTACCAAAAAGATAAACTAGGTGGAAGAGCAGTTGGAGGCCTTAATAGAACCAAACTCTGGCTCTTCCTCCAACAGTGTGAACTAGAGGAAATATCGTTTCAAGGCCCACGGTTCACTTGGTGTGGTACTACAAAAGATAAAAAGAAGATTCTGCAAATACTCGATCAAGCCTGGTGTAATACAAGTTGGATGGAAAATTTTGACCGAGCTAATGTCCAACACCTCCCAAGATTTCACTCTGATCACAACCCCATTCTTTTGACTACAGACATTCCAATTCCCAAAAGGAAAAACAGCAACTGTTTCTTTTTTCAGAGAGCTTGGATGGACCACTGTGACTTTGAAGACTTTGTTTCACATAACTAGAAAGACTTGGGATCCCTCGCCTCAACTATCTCTAGTTTTTCTAATGTAGCATCTAAACGGAACAAGCAAGTTTTTGGCAATATATTCATAAGAAAGCAGAACTGTCAGGCTAGAATTGCAGGGATTGAAAATAGTATGGAGCAGGCCCCCTCAACTTTCCTAGCTAATCTCCATGATACCCTACAACTTGAGCTGAGTGCTATTCTGGAACAAGAAGAAACCTACTGGCACCAGAGGTCACAACTTCAGTGGTTAGCAGAAGGTGAAATAAATACCCATTTTTATCACCTCTCCACCATCAAACGTCAGCAAAAGAAAAAAAGTGACTTGCCTACAAAATAATTGAAGATCAGTGGATTTTTGATATGACTCAGATCGAAGCCATGATCTTGGAGTTTTATATTAAACTCTACACAGCTGACCCAACCCCTCCTGACTGGAATCTTGAAGTTAATTGGCCCACCCTAAGCACTTCAAACAGACAGTGGATAACAGACAAGTTACTGAGATTGAAGTAAAAGAAGCCATTTTCCAAATGGGAAATTTCAAAGCTCCAGGCCCTGATGGTATTCCTACTTGCTTCCTCAAACGCTACTGGCACATTGTAAGTCCTACTATATTGAAGTTGGTTTATAATGCATTCTCTTGTGGGTAGTTTGATGCAAAGCTAAATGAAACTCTCATTACCCTGATTCCAAAGACCAATCCCCCAGAGTAAGTGGAGCAATTTAGACCCATTGCACTCACCAATGTGTGTCCCAAAATCATTACCAAGGTGCTCGCCAATATGTTTCAATCAGTTATAGGTAAACTTGTCAGTACTACCCAGTCAGCCTTCATCCCTGGTAGAGGGAGTACCGGGAATATTATTGTGGCACAGGAGGTAATCCACCAGCTAAAAAACAATCAGGGTATGAAGGGATGGATGATGTTGAAGATCGACCTAAAAAAGGCATACGACAGGGTGAACTGGGACTTCATTGAGAAAATTCTTGAACACCTAGGCTCTCTGACACTCTTGTTCACCTCATTATGTTTGGTCTCAAATCGAATAAATTGTCAATCTTGTGGAATGGAAGTAAACTAGATCCAATTACCCCCCAAAGAGGCCTTAGACAAGGGGATCCCCTGGCCCCTTACCTATTTGATCTTTGCATGGAAATATTGAGCCTTCTCATTGACCAACAGGTTCAGCAAGGGAATTGGAAACCTATTAAAATTGGTAGACAAGGCCCTCCTTTGTCACACCTGTTCTTTGCGGATGATCTGATCTTATTTGGAGAAGCCACAGAGAATAAAGCTGATACCATCATAGCAGTGCTTGAAAAATTCTGCAAAATCTCTGGCCAGAAAATCATTACCCACAAATCCAAGTTTCATACTTCTAGGAATACAACTAATCAAGATAAAGTTCTTCTCAGCCAGAAACTGGACATGCAACATACTGAAAATCTTGGCAAATACCTTGGCATACCTCTCATTCACTCCAGAATTACTAAACAGTGTTTCAGCCCAATTCTAGACAAGATGAGCAAGAAGATGGCAAGCTGGAAGATGAGGGTCCTATCTAAAGCAGGTAGACTGATCCTAATCAATAGTTCCCTCGCAACCCAGGCTTACTATACTATGCAGACCATGAAAATTCCTATGGGGGTACTACAGAACATGGATAGACTCTGTAGGGACTTTTTTTGGGGGCAATTACGAAAGGGAAAAGAAGATGCACTACCTGGCCTGGAACACTCTCTGCCGTCCCAAGAAGGAGGGAGGCCTGGGAATCAAGAAACCACACCTGATGAATGTGGCTCTTTTGGGAAAACTAGTATGGCAAATGTTATTGGATGATCAGTCTCTATGGGTGCAGGTTTTGATCAGTAGATATGGTAGTCCATTTGAACCACCAAAACCCACGGACTCCCTCATATGGCGAACTATATGCTATGCAGCCAACATCCTTAAGCATGGCTTCGGTACAGCTGACAATGATATCATCTGGACGGAGGCACCTGATTATAAATACTCGGTTTCATCAGCATATACGACACTCAATTTATCTACCACCCATACAACGGAGGAATGCTGGCAACGTATTTGGAAGCTACAAGGACCGACTCGTCTGAGCTTCTTGCTCTGGCAAGCTACGCATAATGCCCTACCTACCATGGAACTTCTCTATGACAGACATGTGAGTCCCTCATCCGACTGCCCCAAGTGCCATCAAGCAGCGGAATCTACCATTCATGCCTTAAGAGATTGTGCACCTAATAAGTCCCTTTGGAAATCGCTAATCCCCCAACAGTTTTGGCCCCGATTCTTTTCTGCTGAAAATACTAAGGAATGGATAAATGATAACTTGCAGAAAATAGGTGATATCAAGGACTGGCCCTATCTCTTCTGCGAGACGATCTATACGATATGGCATTGGAGAAACAAAACTCATCATGATGATGATGCTATGAAGCCCCCGGTGCATATTTTAATTTCTAACATTGTTAGTCGAGTGCGTAATCTCCGTCTAGCTTGGAGTGAATAATGGCTCATTGTCGGAAACTGTATTTCCCATTCTTGTAATTTTTTTGGGGGGCTTTATCCCACATTTGATTGAATATTAAGGACTAATTTGTAATATCTAGAACTATAATATCTAGACTAAATCTCTTATGTGTGTGTGGCAACCTATGATGATGCCAAGTGTCTATGTGTTTCACTATATGTAACAGCAAGGGCGTTGAATGAAGATAATCTGAAATTATTCGATCCTATCTGTTTTGCAAGTTGGTATCGGAGCCACTCTCCAGCCATGGCCACCACCGGGATCACAGCTCCGGCAGGAAGTTCTGAAGGAACCCCTGTAACACCCAGCTCTACCATGACCTCCGCCTTCAATCTAGGGAGCTGCTCCACCATGTTCACAAATCCAAACAATCTCACCTCTGTACCCTCTTCCACCATCTTGACCTCACTGTCTCAACTCTTCCGTCCGCCATTGATTCCGGCGAACTCTCATGCACCACCATTTGGTGGTAACCTTACCCAGAGTTTCACTGTTAAGCTCACTCGTCAAAATTACTTAGTATGGCGGTACTCCATCCTTCCAATGATTCGGGGCTACAAACTTGAAGATCATGTGTTTGGAACAAGCCAAAACCACCAGAGTTTGTCTACGCTCGTGGTACCTCCACCACCAGTGGTGTTCCAGTCAAAAATCCGGCCTATGATGAATAGCTGGCGGTAGACAACTTTCTTCTTGGTTGGTTACTCGGATCCATGACCGAACATGCCATGCTTGAAGTTGTTGGCTGTGCAACTGCAGCAGAGGTATGGAACACTCTTGAAGTCTTGTTCAATAGTCAAGCTGAGTCTCAAATATGCATTGACCAAAACGGAGAAAGGAAATCGTCCAATGGCGGACTATTTGACTCTTAAGAAAAGTCATTTTTGACGGTCTTGCATCTTCCGGATATCCGGTGTCTCAATCGGAGCTTATCCTGGCTACCTTGGGTGGTTTGACCAAGGAATATGAATCTGTGATTGTTAATATCACATCTAGAGTGGGATCCCTTTCATGGCCCTAACTGCAATCTCAACTGTTGACTCATAAACGACTGATTGCTCATTTTCATCCCACTTCAACTCTGGATCTGACCCAGTCGAGTGCAAATCTAGCTCAGGGATATCAAGGGGGGAACATAGGCCCTAGAGCTCCCACCAATGTCAGAGGTAGGGGACAACGGGGCTCCAGTAGAGGAGGATGATCCAGAGGTGGAGGAAGGTCCAATAATGGCCCTGGACCTACCTGTCAGATCTGTCTTAATGTTGGCCATATTGCCTCAGAATGTTGGCAAATGTTTGAGTCCAACTATAATGCTCAAAACAACAGTTCATCTGGTCAAAATGGATCTAGGCAAGCAGCAGCAGCCTATATTGCATCTCCAGAAATGGTAGGAGATCCCAGCTGGTATGCAGACTCTGGGGCCACAAACCATGTCACATCTGATGTGAATCACCTACATAACAAGATGGAATATGATGGTAAAGAAACCTTAACTGTTGGTAATGGTAGTAGACTGCATATTGCACACACAGGCCATTCTGTTGTTTCACCAAATATGCACTTAACTGATATACTTCATGTTCCTCATATTACAAAGAACCTATTAAGTATTTCCAAACTAACTGCTGATAATAATGTTGTCGTTGAATTTCATGACTCTAAATGCTATGTGAAGGACAAAGTGTCAGGGAGAGTACTTCTAGAAGGAGTGCTGCACAATGGCCTGTATCAGATGGAGCCTCATTTTAGTGATTCAAGTTCAGGTTTCAAGAGCTCTTTTCAATCCAAGTCTGGTAGCTCAAGTGTTTTTGTTGCTTCTGTTGTCTCTAGTGAGACTAGTCCTGATGTTTGGCATAGATTATGGTTTGAATGTTAATGGAAATGTTTCTTTTTGTGATGCCTGCCAGTTTGGCAAGTTACATGCTACACCCCTTGCCCTTTCATTAAGTCATGCTACTACTGTGTTAGAATTAATTCACACTGACATTTGGGGGCCTGCCCCTGTTCAATCTAGTTCTGGTTTTGTCTATTACATTCACTTCCTGGATGACTACAGCAGGTTTACCTGGCTTTACCCACTGATGCACAAATCTGATGCTCTAAATACTTTCATTCACTTTAAAAAACTTGTTGAAAATCTGTTCAATTCCACCATTAAGACTGTACAATCAGACTAGGGAGGGGAGTACAGAAGCTTTGAGTCCTTTCTTGCCACTAATGGCATCAAATTTAGACACTTATGTCCCCATGTCCATGAGTAAAATGGGAGAGCTAAACGCAAACACAGACATATAGTTGAAACTGGCCTTACTCTCCTTGCTCAAGCCTCCTTACCCTTAAAATATTGGGTTGATAGTTTCCTCCAGGCTGTGTCTCTTATCAACATCCTTCCCACACCAGTCCTGGATCACAAATCTCCCTATGAGGTGCTGTACAACAAACCACCTGACCTCAGACTTCTAAAGACCTTTGGCTGCACATGTTATCCCTACTTGAGACCCTACCATTCACAGAAAGTCCAATATCACACCCAAAAGTGTGTCTATCTAGGTCTCAATCAATCACACAAAGGTCATAAGTGCATGGACAGTAATGGCAGGGTGTACACCACAATACATATTAAATTTAATGAACTAGAATTTCCTTACAAGTCCATGCATCCTCACAGCCAGGCTAGTGTCCCTACTACTACCGATATATCTATATTCTGTCTTAGTTTTACTGTTTCAACAGGTGCCAAAGGACAGCAACTCCCTCCAGAGACCACTTCTCCTGACACTCCTGTCCAGAGTCCAGCTCAAAGTACACCAGCTCAGATACCTCCTCACTCCAGTCCTATCTCTATGTCTCCCACACCTGGTTCAGTCCAGTCCTCACCAGCTCCTATTGGGGACAATCTATCTTCTACATCCACTCAGTCACCTATCGGCTCTACTTCCTCCTCCAAAGGATCATCTACAGATACATCACATCTGTCTCCACCAAAACATCAAATGCAAACCAGGTTAAAAAGTGGCATTGTGAAACTTAAGATGATGTTCAGCCAGAATGCAGTCCTAACAGATTATACAATGAAACCTGAGACTGTTGAACAAGCTCTGACTGACCCTGGCATATGACAATCACACATGGGAATTAGTGCCAGCCAATCCATCTCAAAATCTGGTAGGCAACATATGGATCTTCAAAACTAAACTCAAACCTGATGGTACTGTCCTCAAGTACAAAGCTATATATTAGGCTTTTTGCCAAGGGGTTTCATCAAAAAGAGGGGACTGACTATAGTGAAACCTTCAGTCCTGTTTCCAAAGATGGTACAATCAGAGTTATTATGGCCATAGTAGCATCATTAAACTAGGGTATACAGCAGGTAGACATTAATAATGCTTTTCTCAATGGAACACTATATGAATATGTTTTTATGCCTCAGCCTGAGGGGTTCATTGACAAGTGCAAACCTACTAATGTTTGTCACCTAAAGAAAGCACTTTATGGGCTCAAGCAGGCACCTAGGGCCTGGTTTGATGAACTGAGGCATCAACTGCTTCTATGGGGCTTCACACAATCAGTTTCTGACACATGCCTTTTTATGATGAAGAAGAATGACACTCTCATATATGTACTAGTCTATGTTGATGACTTTCTAATCACAGGCAACAACTCTACTGTCATTCAGCAGTTCATCACTCTACTTAATAGCAGATTTCCTCTGAAGGATTTGGGACAACTGAGCCACTTTTTGGGTATAGAAGCAAGGAGGGATAAGACTGGATTGCTTCTAACACAAAAGCACTATCTGAAACAACTTCTACACAAGTTAGGCCTGGAATCTGTCAAACCATGTCCAACTCCAATGGTCACAGGCAAATCATTTACTCCAGAAGAGGGTAACCCCATGAAGAACCCTTCACTCTACAGAAATGTCACAGGGGCACTTCAGTACATCACTTTTACAAGACCTGATGTGGCTTTTGTTGTCAACACTCTGAGTCAATTTATGCACTCACCCATGGATGTACACTGGAAAGCCCTCAAATGGGTGTTAAGATATCTAAAGGGTACTGTAGACTATGGTCTACACTTTAAGGCACAGCTTAATCTTACAGCCTACACTGATGCTGCTCTGTCTCTTCCTGGTTTCAGTGATGCTGATTGGGGCTGCTGCTTTGCAAGTATGACAGAAGATCTGTAGCAGGTCACTGTATGTATATTGGTGATTCACTTGTTACATGGAGTTCAAAAAAACAGCAAGTTGTCTCAAGATCAAGTACTGAATCTGAGTACAGGAGCTAGCCTAGCAAATGCTGCTGCAGAAGTTAAGTGGCTGACCTCCCTGCTGAAAGAATTGGGCATTGGTCTTCAATCCACTCATGTGATGAATTGTGACAATGTTGGTGCAAATTCCCTGGCCCAAAATCCCGTGTTCCATGCTCGTACTAAGCACATTGAGATTGATGTGCACTTTGTGACAGATCAGGTTATAAATGGTGAACTGGTGGTCGAATATATACCCTCTTGTGAACAACCTGCTGACATTTTCACCAAGGCCCTGTCTGCTGCATCTTTCTTACCATTTAGATCCAAACTCAAGTGGAAAGTCACCCACATTTAGTTTGAGTGGTGCTATTGAAGTATATTACCTTTATTAGAATATTAAGGACTACTTTGTAATATCTAGAACTATAGTATCTAGACTAAATCTCTTATGTGTGTGTGGCAACCTATGATGATGCCAAGTGTCTATGTGTTTCACTATATGTAACAGCAAGAGCATTGAATGAAGATAATCTGAAATTATTCGATCCTATCTGTTTTGCAAGTACATAAGATTCTGAATTGTAATTTAAAATTTTGGAAATACTATATTTACCAAAAGTCTTGCACTATCATCTCTTATTCCAGCTCCAGCAGATGCAAAATTTACTCCATTAACTATTTATGGGCCAAATGTTGTAGCAAATGGAGGAATAAAATTATCAAACCCCAAAAGATCAGCTGAAATAAGAAAAGAAAAGAAAAAAAATTACATGAGTTTATAATGTGTATGTATTTCCCTCAAAAAAATAATAATATGTATGTATGGTTTTATAGTTAGCCGGTGAAGGTAGGCCATAGGAGATAGGGCTGTTAACGAACACAACCGTATGTGAATAAATTTGAGTTCGGTTCGGATAAGCTCTTGTTCGTTTGTTTATTTAGCTAAACAAACCAAATTCAAACGTTTTTTTATTGTGATCATTTATTAAATTAAACGAACAAATACGTGCAAACTCGTAAATATTCGCTTTTACACACACACACACACACACACACACATATATATATATATATATATATATATATATATATATATATATATATATATATATATATATATATATATATATATATATATATATATATATATATATCTTAGCTTCGTTTTACTAATGTCTCTATCCATCTTGTTATTGATCTTTACCTCAACTATCACACTTACGAGTGATAGTTGAAAAACATTGGTAATTAAAAGTTGTACATTAAAGAAGGAGGTGAACGATCATTTGAGCTCGGCCCGAGCTCGAGCGATATATATTAATTAATGAATAGAGCTTAAATATAAAATTAAATTGAAAAAAAGAAAGTAAAAAAGGAAAAATGGCCGGTCGGAAAAATACAAACTATATCGGCCTGTGTCCGGTTGTTGGTGAATCTATTGTGGTTTTGAGGGTCTTGATTGATCACCAATGCTATAAAAAAACCTGCAAATTTTATGAAGAACGGATCATCGCAGTCACGCGTATATCGCTGTCCTTCTTAAATTTATTCGACCCCTAACTTGTCCGGAGTATCACGAATAATTTAAGTGAGATACAGACTGAGAGCCTTGCCTTTTGTCTAGGACAAAATAGATCAAAAGATTACTTGAAGTATTTAGATGTTTAAGCCTTTATCAAGGATGCATACAATTGTTGTGTATTTGTTCAACAATGTAAAAGAGCCTTTTATGGTACTTGGATTGCAGAAAATAAGTTACAAGTTCGTAATTTAAGGTTGCAACCTAAGTGAAAAGGTATCACTTGGTTATAACCACTTAAAAGGACCAAGAGGTACCTAAAAATCAGTTTTTTGGGCCACAGGCGGGCGCCTGTGGCCAGCCTGTGATCAACAGAAAACCGCAAAACTCTCTGTTCAACATTTAGGCATGCTGAAACCCCACAGGCGGGCGCCTGTCACTCTGTTTCACCAAAACCTGATTTTTGGTCCTTTAACTGGTTTTCCGGTCCTTTAAGTGATTTTCTCGAACTATACTTGCTTATTTTCCATCCGTATACTCATATACACTTATATAAGCGTGCACTCCGCACCTCCAAACTTATTATTAAGTGTTACGAGTATATCCATCCTTGTACTAAACCCCGATTACCTCAACGGCTTGTGATTATACTTAAATCACCAACATTCCTCCCCCATTTAAGTGTAATCCTTGGTTTAGTAAAACAAAACAGTCATAAAACAAACCAACTCATGATTCAATGAAAATGTCACGAAGATTGAATTTCCATCTAGTATTATTACACGCAAATATTCAAGTATTGGGGTGTGACTAAGCATTGAACCCTTTTACACATTTTGAATACATGTACATAACATTAATACACATAAATTGAAACTACTTCAAAGTATTATACTTGACACCATTCTTGAAAACCGGCCTTGTGTCCATATCCATTCTTGAGCATTTAGAAAGCCAACCCAACTTTCCTTGAAGCGGCCATACTTCATACTCATATAGGTGAATCTTTAGTTTACCGTGCACCTGCATTGGCACTTTTATAAGATTCATTAAGAAGATAACACTTCAACCTAATCTCACGTAAACAAGACACATACTTCGGGATTAATACATGTGCTCAAGTTTCCAAAAACAGGCTTACCACATTGAATTTAGCCTAAGGCATTGTACCAAAGGGAAATTGGGCGTCCCATATTCGAAACTTATACAGGTTGTAGTCCCATCCCGACTACCGACTTTTGTAACAAGTCCTTAGCCAATCCTTTCGTCAAATGATCAGCCAAATTTCTTTGAGATCTCACATACACAACCGATATCACCCCGTGTGAGATCAACTCACGTACCACGCTATGTCTAACGCCAATGTGTCGTGACTTACCATTATGCACATGACTATATGCTTTAGACAGTGTAGATGAGCTATCACAATGGATAGATATTGGTGATATTGGTTTAGGCTATAAAGGAATTTCATGAATCAAATTCCTAAGCCATTCTGCCTCTTTACCGGCTGCTGCCAAGGCAATAAACTCCGACTCCATAGTCGAGCTAGATATACATGTCTATTTCTTAGAAGCCCAAGAAATGGCACCTCCACCTAAAACAAACACCCATCCACTAGTAGAAGAATGATCTTCTACATTAGATATCCAACTAGCATCCGAATATCCTTCAATCACCGAAGGATATGCTACATAAGTCAAACCAAAATCTTTGGTAGACTTTAGATATCTCAATACACGAACAACCACTCTCCAATGACAGTTACCTGGGTTACTAGTATATCTACTTAGTTTCCCAACTGCATAGGCGATATCCGGTCGTGTACTCGTCATTGCATACATCAAACAACCAATGACTCGTGAATATTCAAGTTGATCCACTGTTTCACCTTTATTAGGTCCAAGCTTCTCATGAGACTCCATGGGAGAATTTGCCGGAGTACAATTTCCACAATTAAACTTTTTCAACACTTTCTCAATATAATGAGACTGTGTTAGTGAAAATCCTCCCTGATTTCTCTTGATTTTAATACCAAGAATTACATCTGCCTCCCCCATGTCTTTCATAGAGAATCTAGAAGATAAGAGTTCTTTACACTTATCAACCTGATTTTGGTTCGTACCAAAAATCAACATGTCATCGACATATAGACAGATTATCACACCGTTACCGGTCTCATCAAATCTACTATAAATACACTTGTCCGACTGATTGAGTTTAAACCCACTAGCCAAGACAACCTCATCAAACTTTTGATGCCATTGTTTAGGAGCTTGTTTAAGTCCATACAATGATTTTACAAGTTTACATACCTTATGCTCGTTACCGGGCATAACAAATCCTTCCGGTTGCTTCATGTATATTTCCTCATCCAAATCTCCATTTAGAAACGCTGTTTTAACATCCATTTGATGGATCAACAAGTTATGAATTGCGGCTAAGGCAATCAATAACCTGATTGAGGAGATTCTAGCAATGGGAGCATAAGTATCGAAATAATCGATACCTTCCTTTTGCCTAAAGCCTTGTATAACTAACCGGGCTTTATATCGATCAACAGTACCGTCGACTCTCATTTTCCTTTTGAAAATCCATTTGCAACCTAATGGTTTGCAACCACGTGGTAAATCCATAAGAATCCACGTATTGTTACCCATTATGGAATCCATCTCGTCATTGATGGCTTCTTTCCAAAATGATACATCCTGAGATCCCATCGCCTCAGAAAATGTTCTTGGATCATCCTCAATATTGTAGCAATTTGAGTATTGATATCCAACTTCATTTCTCGAACCTTCCACCAAATAAGTAACAAAATCCGGTGGAAATGTTTTCGCTATTCTAGCCCTCTTACTTCTTCGAAGTTCAGAAGGCTCAACTTGAGAATCATTATTCTCCACATTCTCCACTCCAACTATTGTAGGAGCAATATCCTTTGGTCTAGGAATAGAAGTAAATCTATTCTCATCAAAGATAGCATATTGTGATTCTATAACCGAATGTGCAGCCATGGAATCACTAGGTTCTAAAACATAAAACCTATATGCCTTTGAATGACTTGCATCCAATGAATATGCAATCGATGCCTCTTTCTCCTAAAGTTTTAATTTTAGGATCGGGAAGTCTAACAACCGCCCTGCAGCCCCAAACTTTTAAATAATTCAAGTTTGGTTTCTTTTTAAACCAGAGTTCATACAGGGTAGCAGAATTCTTTTTATTTGGAATTCTGTTTAGTAAATAACAGGCCGTTAACATGGCCTCACCCCAAAATCCATTACTCAATCCCGAGTAAGATAACATGGAATTCACCATCTCTTTTAGAGTACGGTTTTTCCTCTCTGCAATGCCATTTTGTTGTGGCGTATATGGTGCAGTAACCTCGTGTATTATACCACACGACCCGAAGTAGGTTGGATCATAGAATTCACCACCTCTATCGGTACGAAAACGTTTGATACTTGAATTTAATTTCAATTCAACTTCACTTTTATAAACTTAAACTTATCAAGTGCTTCGTCTTTTGTATTAAGTAAATAACAAAAGCGAGTATGATCATATATAAAAGTAACAACATGTTTCTTATTTCCCAAAGAAGGTGTGGCATAAAGATCACACAAATCACTATGGATAAGTTCCAAAATCGTAGACGACCTTTCAACACCAAGAAAAGGTTGTCTTACAATCTTAGTAAGCATACAAGTAGTACACTTATCCATATTGATATCAAAAGGGGTAATCAAAGCATTCTTAGACATAACATGCATACGTTTATAATGTACGTGTCCTAATCGTGCATGCAACAATTTTGAAATATTAACATCAGAAATATGCATAATTTGATTAACTTTATTATTAACAACATTAAGCATAAACATGTTATTACAAAAATAACCAAAACCAACAAATACACCATGTTGTGACAAAATAAACCTATCGGACTCATAAACTTGTTTGTAGCCCGATTTACACAACAAAGCACCCGAAACAAGGTTTTTCCGAATGCATGGCACAAATAAAACATTAAACAGTTTTACAGATTTTTCAGAACTGAAATTTAAAGTAATAGTTCCTACACCACTTATTACAGCCTTCGACTCGTTTCCCATCTTTAAGATAGATCCATCGTTCACTGGTTCAAAGTCTTCAAACCAACGACGATCTTTGCATACATGTCTTGTTGCTCCCGAGTCGATCCACCACGTAACATCATCATCCTGCATATAAAAAGCTTCAGAAATAAATGGCACATAATTCATAACCGAATTAATACCATAATTAACATTCTGACCTTGATGATGTGGTGGTCCTTGGTCTTTCGACCCTTGCTCTGGACCCTTGCCTTTACCATTCTTTCGAACTCGGCAATCAGCCTTGTAGTGTCATGTCTTACCACAAATCCAACAGGCCCCTTTTGGCCTTTTTCCGGATTCTTTGTCATTTGACTTTTTCTTTTTCTTGCCATGGTATTTCCCTTTGTTAGTTTTAGAACTCTCCCCCGCCTCCATCACATGAATGGAAGTGGATTCATCAATTTCCTTGCCCTTGGTTTTAACACCCTCCTGCGCCCTGAGGGATTCCTCAATGCGCAGATGGCTACCAAGTTCAACCAAGGAGAGTTCTTCCTTTTTGTGTTTCAACATATGCTTAAAATCCTTCCATGATGGTGGTAGTTTGTCAATGATACTAGAAACAGAAATGGCTTCATCCATTTCCATTTTGTGTTGTGCAAATTGGCCTAAAATGCGTTGTAGTTCATTGAATTGTTCCATTACGGACCGTGAATCTACCATCATGTATTTCATAAAATTACCAACTAGAAACTTTTTAGCGATGCATCTTCATTTAAATACTTAGTTTCTAGTGCATCCCATAACTCTTTTGCAGAAGCAAACTTTTGATAAATGTCAAATAACGAATCAGACATACCATTGACAATGTGGCCACGACAGATGTAGTCATCATTTTCCCATTTGTTCCGCCTTCGCAATTCCTCCAATGGTGCATCATCATCAACTTCTGGTATTTCTGTGCTAAGAACATACACCACTTTCAATGTTGTGAGAAGGAAATGCATCTTCCTTTGCCACCTCCGGAAATCAACTCCTTCAAACTTGTCAAGTTTCCCGAAATTCATCATCAAATCCTTTGCATTCACCATTGTGATCAAAACAATAAATTTAAGAAGAATATTGTGGTTTTGAGGGTCTTGATTGATCACCAATGCTATAAAAAAACCTGCAAATTTTATGAAGAACGGATCATCGCAGTCACGCGTATATCGCTGTCCTTCTTAAATTTATTCGACCCCTAACTTGTCCGGAGTATCACGAATAATTTAAGTGAGATACAGACTGAGAGCCTTGCCTTTTGTCTAGGACAAAATAGATCAAAAGATTACTTGAAGTGTTTAGATGTTTAAGACTTTATCAAGGATGCATACAATTGTTGTGTATTTGTTCAACAATGTAAAAGAGCCTTTTATGGTACTTGGATTGCAGAAAATAAGTTACAAGTTCGTAATTTAAGGTTGCAACCTAAGTGAAAAGGTATCACTTGGTTATAACCACTTAAAAGGACCAAGAGGTACCTAAAAATCAGTTTTCGGGCCACAGGCGGGCGCCTGTGGCTAGCCTGTGATCAACAGAAAACCGCAAAACTCTCTGTTCAACATTTAGGCATGCTGAAACCCCACAGGCGGGCGCCTGTCACTCTGTTTCACCAAAACCTGATTTTTGGTCCTTTAACTGGTTTTCCGGTCCTTTAAGTGATTTTCTCGAACTATACTTGCTTATTTTCCATCCGTATACTCATATACACTTATATAAGCGTGCACTCCGCACCTCCAAACTTATTATGAAGTGTTACGAGTATATCCATCCTTGTACTAAACCCCGATTACCTCAACGGCTTGTGATTATACTTAAATCACCAACATGTGGCACCGGTCGGAAAATCGATACCATAAGTGGATAGTTTCCCTGTGCTTTTGTCAGTCGAAAGTTTTTGTTCCCGTTTTCGAATAACGAGTCCCCGAACACGAACATACATGATACATGGAACAAGCGGTTTAGCTCGAACAACAACATGATCATGCAGCAACAAGGAATACAATAATAGCAAATACGACTGAATCATCTACCATGTTCTTCTGCGCTTTTCGAAAGCCATGGGAGGATATAATGAAGATCAATATTGATGCCTATTGCATAACAACAAAGATGAAGTTAAATATAATACAAAGTGTATTAGATACTAGCTAGGCATATCCTTGAGAGGGTTTGGGGGTTGAGGTTGGCAGCCAAACATAAATATGTACTCCCTCCGTTCTATAATAATTGAGAAAGTTGCCAAAATATTTTGTTACATTTTATATGAGGCAGTATAATTTTCAATGCAACATTTATTGAGTTTTTACTTGATTTACCATTATTTATTACAGTAGGAGATATAAAAAACAAGAACACATTAATTATATCCAAAGACATTCTAGTCATTTAATTATAAAAGTTAATACATTAACTTACATCCTTAATATGCGTGATTTTGGCAACTGCCTCATATAAATTGGAACGGAGGGAGTACTAATTACACTAGGCATGGCATTTTACTCCGTCTGTTTCTTATTATTTTTCGCATTTAAGAAAAAAACATAAATTTAAAAAACGAGTAATTGCATTGAGTTTCATTATAATTAAAATGCAAAAAAAAATCTTAAAAAGTGTAGTGTTGTATTGAATATGAAAAATTGATTGGTTGAATGAGTTTAAAAAGTTGAAAAACAATATTGAAAAGCGGAAATAGTACTAAAATATGTATTGGAAATGTAAGTACGACAGATAAAAATGAATTTTTAATTATGGCAATTGCGATAGTTAAATAGGGACGGAGAGATTGTTTTATTTTTTTAGTATGAGCTGCCTTCGTCAAAAAAAAAAAAATTAGTATGAGCTGCCAAACCTCCTTAATGGGGACTTTAAAAGAGTTCTATTATTTTGACGGTTAAATAATTCACCAAAATAAATGACAGTTTGATTTATTATTGTATTAAGCATGGAAGTTATTGACGGCACAATTCTTAAAGAGGAGCAGCCGAACCTTGTTCCCCAAGTTTAGGGTTTATTGTGTTCTATTTTATCATTACTATTTTACCCTTATGTGTATCTATATAAACAATCCATTGTACCAATTATTTAATCAATGAAAAGTATTCGGTGTTTACGTTTCAATATGGTATCAGAGACGTATTACTCGTCCCTCGTGGCTTCTCCCTTCCTCCCATAACCGACCCTCTCTTCTTCCTCAAAAAAAAAAAAAAAAAACCTAGCTACTCGATCTTGTCTTCTTCTCCTCCAAAAAAAAAAAAAAAAAAACAAAACAAAAAAAAAAAAAAAAACCAAATCTGCTCCTTTTAATTCATGTCCTCATATCCTTCTCTTTCATAAACAACCTGCTGCTGCTTCTGAATAACCAATAAAAAAAAAAACAAACAAACAAACCCAGATCGCAGAAAGCTTCTCTCCGGCAACCATGTCTTCCGGCGAAACTACCCCCTCCTCTGCTGTCGCTGAAACCTCTAAAATCTCATCCCAATATCCAACTTTCACACCCTCTTCTTCGATTCAAATCCTCAAATTAACTCGGCATAATTTTCCATTATGGAAGGCACAAATCCTTCCATATTTGCGTGGACAAGGAATCCTGGGGTACGTCGACGGATCAATTACCCCACCTGCAAAAAGATTATTGAAGATGGAATAACGAAAAAAAATCCCGATTATCAGCATTGGTTAAAGCAGGATAGTATGATTCTCAGCATGATCACCTCCTCCCTCTCGGAGGATGTTCACTCACAGGTATACAACGCCGCCACCTCCTCCGACATCTGGACAGCTCTGAATAACAGCTTCTCCTCTCAAAGCCGTGCCAAAATTGTGCATCTTCGCACTCAATTAGCGTCCACTCGAAAAGAATCTCTCTCGGCCACGGATTATTTTCTGAAAATCAAAAGTATCACGGATGAACTCAACCTCGCCGGTCACCCCATCTCGCCGGACGATATCATTGCCTACCTGTTATCCGGGCTCGGCTCGGACTATGATTCGCTTGTTACATTGCTCTCTACCCGATCAGATTACACACTCGATGAAATATACTCTATGCTGCTCACAACTGAAGCCCGCATTAATCGTAATCAACCCTCCCCGCAACCGACGTCTCTCCCTGCTCCTCCTCCGGCTTCTCCTACAGCGAACTTGACAACTGCAGCTCAAAATTCTGGTCATTATAATCGTGGTCGTGGCTCGTATAATAACCGCGGTAGGGGGCACAATAATCGCGGTCGTGGTCGTTCCAATTACAATTCGGGACCTTCGCATCAGCCTGCTCCGCCATATTCAGCACCGCCGTACCAGTCCAGCTCAGCTCCTTCCGGCAACCCATCTCCTGCTCCACTCTCCTGCCAGCTTTGCAATCGCATTGGACATACGGTACACACTTGCTGGTATAGATTCGACTCCAACGTTGCTCCTCCGCCACCTCCCCGAGCATATTATACTCATTCCGGTCCCGCCCTTCCAATGAATGGATTGCGTGCGGTGCGTCTCATCACACCACAAATAATTATCGCAATCTAAACTTATCTGCTGATGCTTATAATGGTCCATAAAAACTCCACATCGGTGATGGTACAGGTTTACCTATTACACATTTTGGCTCTCTTACTTTTAATACACCGCATCATTCTTATGTCCTTAATAACGTCCTTGTTGCCCCTTCCCTTTACACTAATTTGCTTTCTGTATCTCAATTTGCTAAGGATAATGATGTCTATTTCGAATTTCACCATAATTATTTTCTTGTAAAGGATTACTCGGGCCACATCCACCATCGGGGCTTCCTTAAAGATGGCCTCTACCACTTTTCCAAGACCTTCCACCAGTTCCCAGCTCAAGAACTTGTTTCCAGTCGTCCCTCTATCGCTCAATGGCACAAGCGTCTTGGTCACTGCTCATATCCTGTCCTTCGTCATGCATTGCGTCAAAATAATATCTCGGCTTCCTCCACCACCCCTACATCAGTTTGTGTCGCTTGCCAAATGGCCAAAAGCCATCGCCAGCCCTTGCCATTGTCTTTTTTCACTTCTGCACGTCCTTTAGATTTAATTTACTCTGATGTATGGGGCCCTTGTGCTGAAGACTCTATTTATGGTTCTAAATATTATGTCAGTTTTTTGGATGATCATACAAAGTTTTTGTGGCTTTATCCTTTACATCTTAAGTCTGATGTTGAATCTACGTTTATTCCGTTTTGTACATTTGTTGAACGCCAATTTAATGCTAAAATAAAAGCCGTCCAAACTGACTGGGGTGGCGAATATCGCCGCTTACCTCAAATTTTAACCTCCTTCGGCATTGAACACCGTCTTTCGTGTCCTCACACTTCTGAACAAATGGGTGCCATTGAGCGACGTCATCGCCAAATCATTGAAACCGGCCTTGCCTTACTTGCCCACTCCAATCTCCCCCTTCCCTATTGGGAAGATGCTTTCCAAACCGCCACCTATATTATCAACCGTCTTCCTACTCGTGTCCTTAACTTTAAATCCCCTTATGAAATGGTATATCATCGATCTCCGGACTACTCTTTCTTCCGTGTCTTCGGTTGTGCCTGCTGGCCTCACCTCCGCCCCTATAATGCTCACAAAACTGACTTCGGTCCAAAACATGCATCTTCCTAGGGTATAGTCCTCAACACCATGGCTATAAATGCCTTGATCTCGTCACTGGTCGTCTTTATATTTCCCGCCATGTTATCTTTGATGAGTCCTCTTTTCCTTACACTTCCCCACCGACTCCGTCTACCCCTATCGACCAGTCTCTCGTTACTCTTCCTAACACTTTACAAACGCCTCCGGAAGTCTCCCCACTCTCTTCGGCCCCTACTCCGGCCAGTCTGACCCCACCCCCGCCACCTCTCTCACATCAAACGGCTTCCTCAACCCCATCATCATCTCCATCCTCTTCCTCCCCGAGTGATCCTTCTTCACCACCCCCACCTCCATATCCGATGCTCACTCGTTCCAAAACAAATCACCCTCGTCCCAAGCAATGGTCCGATGACTTCATTCGCTATCCACTTTCGAAAGCTCTTCTCACCACTACCGAACCTCTTGAACCCACATCGGTCACTGAAGCCCTAAAGTCCCGTGAATGGAGGGATGCCATGAGAGATGGGTTTAACGCTTTGGTTCATAATGATACGTGGGACTTGGTTCCTTATTCCCCTAATATGAATGTACTCGGTAATAAATGGGTTTTCCGCATTAAACGGCATGCAAACGGTACTATTGAACGGTATAAGGCCCGTCTCGTTGCTAAGGGCTATCATCAGGAAGTAGGTGTTGATTTTTTAGAGACTTTCAGTCCGGTTGTTAAGCCGGTGACTATCCGTCTTTTATTATCTCTTGCTGTTTCTCGTCAGTGGGCCATTCGACAGGTTGATGTCCAAAATGCTTTCTTACATGGTTTTCTTACAGAGGATGTATATATGAAGCAACCCCAGGGATTTCTGCATCAGGATTATCCTCAGTATTTTTGCAAACTCAAACGGAGTCTCTATGGCCTTCGTCAGGCTCCCCGAGCTTGGTTTTCTCGGTTCACTGATGTCTTACGGACCTTTGGCTTCCGTGCTTCCAAGACGGACACTTCCTTATATATCTACTCGCATGGTGCACAGTCTGTCTATGTTTTGATTTATGTTGATGACATTTTGATTAGAGGTACCTCTGAGCTGCTAGTCACAGATACTATCCAGCATCTTTCTTCTCATTTTCCGGTTAAAGACCTGGGTCCGTTATCCTTCTTTCTCGGCGTGGAGGCCTTATCTACCCCTGACGGTCTTCTATTATCTTAACGGAAATATATTCTTTCCTTATTGCAGCGTGCTGGCTTGGACAAATCCAAGCCTTGTCTTACGCATATGGCTTCTACTCTTCGGCTTAGTTCTACAGATGGTTCTCCCTTCACCGACCCTTCCCTATATCGCAGCATTATTGGGGGCCTTCAATACCTCAGCTTCACGCGTCCTGACATTGCCTTCGCGGTTCATAAAGTGTGCAAATTTATACATGCCCCTCGGGATGCTCATTGGGCTGCTTAGTCCAGGACCACCGTAAAATTTCCGATTATGTATTCCTTCCGGTAGTTTCCGGAGTTGAATTATGTATTCCTTTTTCCTTTGTATTTCATCACTCCAAAATTCCTCCATCAATCTTTCTTTACTCTCAAGTACGACTGTAAACGAGCTAAACTACTCGTGAGTAGCTTGAGATCGACTCGATCCAAAACTCAGCTCGTCTTAGGTTAAATCAACTAGAACTCGAATTCGACTCGAACTCGAAATCGACTCGACTCGAAGAATAAATGAACGATACTCGAACAATACAATACTCGACTCGACTACTCACGAGCAAACTCGAATAAATATTCGTATGTACCAAAAAATATATATATATATATATATATATATATATATATATATATATATATATATATATATATATATCTTATTATTAATTATTCCCTCCCGTTAAAGGTAAACCCATTGACTCTGAGCTACTGGGGGATCTTGATTTACATCTCCACTCATCACGTGGGACAGGGGGAGTGGGGACCCTCGGGGGTAGGGTTTACCCTTTTTTTTTTTAGTTAAAGGTTGTGAATGACTGTTTTTAATCTAAAATGGGAAAAAAAGACAAGAAAAAAAAATAGTTGTTGAGAAGGACAAAAACGCGCATGTTACTACATGTGGTTGTAGCAACATGTAGTAACACATGTAGTAACACGCGTTTTTGTCCTTCTCAACCACTATATTTTTTTCTTGTCCTTTTTTCTCATTTTGTATCTTATTTTGTCCTTCTATCCCGCGACCCCATCTAGATATTGAGTGGAAGAGAAGTCGGAGCACTCTGTAAGTTCGCCGGAGCTCGGATTTTTGAAGTTCCTCTAAATCTGAGACGAAAGTCGTTGTATCTTGGGAAACAGTTGCTACTACCATGTGCACCATACCGGATCAATTTGGCTTAAGGAAAGAGTAACTACTTGCCTCAGTTGTCGTTTACTTATGCATCACAATTTACTTTCCTTTATTTTCAGTCAGATCTCTGATGTGATAGGTTTATTTTGTTCGATCTAGATTGCAATAGTTTTATTTCATTAGATCTACACCGTCGTAGCTTTATTTTATTAGATATACTTAATAAAAATAAATTTTATTTTCGAGTTATTTATTTTCTAATAAATAATCCATAATTAATACCCGGTAATTATGGATTTGTTTCGTAAATCACTCAACACACGATACCTATCACCAACAAGCTTAAGACAAATTAATTCGTGTGATTAGGACCGTGTTAAACGTGTTATCTTACAGATCTGATCAAATTGTTTAAGTTTTTATTCGTTTGATTCCCAATAAATTCTGTTCTTGATCTCGTACATAATTGGAACAATATTATTGCTATGTTAATACCCAATATTTGGCTTTTCTTACTGTGTAGTACTTTTAATTTTTCTTCGGGTACTTTTACTGGTACTTGCGCCGAAGAAAGACTTTTAGAGTTGATGCATAAAGTTTAGATTTTCTAAGTGGTTTCTAGCCTCTTGAGTTGGTGTATCTATAATTATTTTGGTAGGAGTATATACCCAAAAGCGAGAAGAGATATGATATTGCTGATCTTGTGGAGGAACATTTAATTCTTGATATGATAATATTCGGTTATTACTATAATTCTGGATTGAGAATAATCGAAATCCCCGGAACTTGGATCACAAGTAAATCAGTAGATGCACTAGATTTTTCCTGTTAATCTAAGCTTGTGCTATGCAACTCAAATAATTGGAAGTACTCAATTCCTTACCGGGGTTGACGTGCAACAAAGATGTAAATTATGGAAGGGTTTGTAGAATATTGTGTGAATAATTTCACTGACGGAAAGAAAAAAAAAATGGGGCCTGTTTGTTTTCTTATGTGAATATATAGTGCTCTAATTTGTTTGGCATCGTCTGTGCATGGAAGGAAAATCTTGATAGTCTATGTCACTTAATTATTTGTTCATAACATATAATTACAGAGAATGTAATGGTTGAATTTTCTTGTAAGGTTATCTGCGTGATCTTTCTGACCATTTGAGCAGAAATATAATTGTTTCAAAGTGTTATATCGCTGGTATAATATCGATACAATTGTGTTATAAATACGGTGCTGCAAAATCGTAATTGATACAAGTAGCACTACATTAATTGGCATGTTGTTGCTTTCGTTCAAGGCTACTTTGCTCCTAGTGAAGGTGTACCACTGGTGTTATATCAATTTGTTTAGCAAACTCTCTTGGTGAATGTTAGACCACATGTGAATTTATACATCTGTATAAATTGTATTACTTACACTTTGACTGCTAAACTGTGTCTTATACTCAGGTGTTTGATGCCGGTAATAAGTAATAGCATAGCTATACTTCTATGTAATGGTGTCGTATCGAATTGAATTACATGTAACCACATGCTCTGGTGTTGATTGTAATTGCCTCTTCAACTACAATAAGTTGTGAAGAATTAGTATTTTGTGCACTATTGATTACCTAATGGTGTTGCTTGGTTAATATGTATGTAAGCTATATTAATTTGTCAGTACTTAGAGTGTAATCTCAGTGCTCTGTGATTGGTAAATGTTGATTCATGTCATATAGATTACACGGTTGTTGTGCACTTTGTTAATAACAAGGAAATAGGTTTTCTCTAAACCGAGTTGGTGTATAAATGAATGAGATTTGTTGATCTTTTGTTCATTAAACAAAAAATGGAAGGAAACACCGATGTGAATCCTATAAGACTATGTCTTTTGTGACACAAGTGTATGTGCCTGTAGTAGCATTAGACGTAGCACCAGTGACCGGTTAATCTCATCCCTTGGATGAAGAAGTTCCGTGGTGCAACGAACAATGCTTTGAATGATCAAACCGGATTGATCAGTATAATGACAGTGAAACTGTCTGTTGAGCATAAAGTGATGCTCCGTAAAGAGCAAGTGAGATTGGCTCTAAGATCTGCTTGCATGCTTGAGTAATTTTTGCTTATGACACTGTGACTAGGATTTGAAATTTGATCCTAATCACAAGTGTCAAGTATGTGTTCAAGCCATGTTGGCGAACTCACCGGTTGACCGGTAGAAAGGAACACAAAACCTCTAGATTCATGCAAGATAGAGGTGATAAAAGTGTTATGTTACTTTTATCGAGTATAGCACCAAATATTGTGATATTTAAATGCTGAAAAGCGAAGATAAGGCTCGTGATGCCTTGAGGATTGTCAGAATGAAAGTGAAAATAAACATAGCAAACGGATAAGATGTATCCGTAGGGATTATGATGGTGGATATGATGTATTGTTTCATGAGTCTTTCTAAGGGCCCGGCATCATTCATCAATAAACTAGACCATACACACCTCAGTCAAGTGGTATGGCTACGTGCAAGAACCGAACTCTTAAAGAGTTGATGGATGCTATGTTGATAAGTTCGAGTTTACATCAGAACTTGTGGGGGGGGGGGGGGGAAGATGTCCTCTCAGCAGAATTCATTTTGAACAACATCCCTTCAAAGAAGAAGGGTGCTACCCCGTTTGAACTGTGGAAAGACTACAGGTTCTTGGAAATGTGGGGGTGTTTGGCTAAGGTCGAAGTGCCTAAACCAAAGTGAGTGATAGGACCTAAAATCATTAGTGCCTATTGTTTTTGGTGCATAAATTAGACATCAATGATGTACATGAACATGTCATCATCGAGTCTAAGAATGTGGTGTTCTTTCCTTGTAAGGAAAGTGTTAAAGAAGAAACAAGCATGAGTGATTCTCAAGAATTTGAGGAACCTCATCGTAGTAAGAGGGCTAAGACTTCCCAGTCTTTTGGTCCTGATTTTCTGACCTATTTGGTAGAAAACGAACTAAGGACATATGCTGAGGTAATGTCTACTACAGAGCTCCTTTCTGGAAAGAGTCTGGAAATAGTGAAATACAATCCATCATGCAAAACCTCACTTGGAAGTGGTTGGTCTTCCAACGGGAAATAAACCACTCGAGTGCAAGTGGATCTTCAAGAAGAAGTTAAAGGTTGATGGATTTATTGTAAGGCGTTGTTGGTAGCCTAAGGGTATCAACAGAAAGAAGGCCTTGACTTCTTTCTCACTAGTTATGAGAATTACTTATATAAGGGTTCTCGTCGGTATAGCTGGAGACTATAACCTGGAAATCCATCAAATGGATGTTTGTGGTGAGTTGAAGGAAGAGATGTACTTGGAACAACCCGATGGGTTCATAGTTTCAGGCTAAGAGAGTAAGGTGTGTAGACTTGTTAAGTCTCTCTGTGGCTCGAATATTAGCCAGAGCAACGGCATATCAAGTTTGAAAATGTCATGTTGTCAAGTGAGTAGGACATATATATGTCTACATTGTGAACACACCTTTGTGATAGTATGTCTATGGCGTGCTAATAATGGGAAGTACTCATGAGAGTGAATACGGAAAGGATGCTAGCAAGGAACTTCGATGTGAAGGACCTGGGAGTTGCCGATGTGATACTAGGGATTAAGATCTCTAGTGTATCTGGTGGACTTGTGTTGTCACAAACTCATTATCTTGAGTCTATTTTGAAAAGTAGTATAATGGTAAGTCTCGACACATACGCCGTAGACACAATACATTAAACAATTGATCTCTAATGGTGTGATTTCCATCGATTATATAAAATCAAAGGAAAATATTGTGGATCCACTTATAAAAGGTTTAGCTAGAGATCAGATGTCAATTTTGACAACCGGAATGGGACTGAAGCCTATTACGCATGTTTCCTTGTAGTGCCAACCCAACCATGTTGACTGGAGATCACTACAAGAAAATCGGCTATTAATAAGGATACTTCCCGTCATTAATTGTTCATTTCCCCTCATAAAAACCTTTTTATAACGGGAAATTTCCTGTTATGGCCCCTTATTACTGCCTCCGCCGGTAAAGGTATTCAATAACAGGAAACTCAATCCCATTATTAATAATATAGGACATTAATAATGGTATTTTCCTGTTATTAATTTTTTTTTAATAACAATCTAAACCCTTATTATAAGGTAAGTTACCCCTCACAAATCATGATTTAATGACAGAAATAACCCATTATTGTAGATTCATTTACCCCTTATTAAATTATGATTTGATAAAAAAAAAAACATCCCCTCATTATGGATTATTTTCCTCTCATTAATCAGGATTCAATAACAACCAAAAGCTCTTTCTTCATAGTAGCCGTATCAGCCAAAAATGGATGTTTTTTCTCCACAGAAACAAGATTTACCATGGATAACTAAACAGAGTTGAAGCAATATTCAGACAACAAATAAGGTTGAGAATATTTAAAATGAAGAATGACTCTTAAATGAATTGCAGAAACTTTATATCTTATACATTGACTCTTAAAGTTGTGGATGTGGAGTACAAAATACAGTATCCAGTCAAGGATGTAACAAAAAGCTTCCAAAATTAATTCCAAGCCATACATCAATGAAGCACTAGATGTCATAAACTACCTTCTTGTCTTTTGTTTTGGCATCCAAGGATTTCCAGCAATTCCAAGAGCAAGAACGACCACAATCATGAACACAAATAATTCCCCAGTCAATTTGTCATTCATAGCATCCATTGCAGTAAGCTTTGGTTCAAGCACGCCCCTACTCACTCCTTCTATCAGTAAACTATCAGTCAAATATAATATAAAAAAAAACACAAAAGGTAATCAGGTTATAAAGGTAAGAGCGTATAGTATAAACGGTACCTTGTAAGTATTCAAGTCCTGCAAAAACCTCATCATTATTTTGCTTAAAAAAGCTCTATTCAAATGATTAATTCATCAAATTACAACCTTTTGCTGCATCTTCTTCAATATGAAGACGCGGTTGCCAGTCTAACAATTTTTTGGATTGACAGAACCTGTCAAAAGATTAAGTCCAATGACATCAGTGCATAGTTCAAAATTCAAAAGATTAAAGTTGTTAAACTAAAACACTTCACTATTTAATAGTTATAAGGAAAGCAGGGGAGGAGGGGATCATATTCTAAAGGGTACATATTTTAGCACATTCCTGAACAAAATGTTGATCATTAACAAAACAGAGCAGCAAACTCAGCTTCATGATACCTGAAGCAAACTTGCTACCAGACTGATAAATAAGACTGAACATGTGCTTACCCAGACTTGATAAAAACTGAGCAGAAAGGTCAACTATCAGACATCATGAAAATCTGAAACAGACTCACAAACCAGAATAGAGGCCAAGCAAATTAGGATATGAACATTAGAAAGACCGACACAACAGATTGGTAACTCAAAATGGAAATAGAACACCGAAAATATTGAGCTTCTTTTGATGGTTTCTTCAATATTATTCTCATTCTCCTTTGAAAGTTTTTAACCCAATTAGGAATTAAAGCTGTCTGTATAGAACTACTTCAATGTACTGAATGGAAAAAGAGAGAAAAAAACAAGCATGGTATATCTTAAACGACTCGCAATGAGTAATAGCAGAGAGTGTATATGATACATGTAATATTGAAGAAAAGAAAACCTGACCTCCAAAAAACCAGCTTTTAGATCAATAAGCTGAACAAAAGATGCACAAACCTGTCAAGGCCAAATGATAATATAAGAAAGAGAGCCCCTTAGTAAAGGTGGTTACAAATCAAAAGATATGACAACAGTCATCAACATCCGCACTTCTAGAGTAGGGGGTCATTAGCAAGAACAAATAAACCATGCACTTCTAGACAAAATGTGTTTAAGAACAAACCTGCTCATAAGAGATTCTTTCTGAATTGGATGATACTGATTCAGAGCTGTCCGTTTCAGGATTGCAACGTTTCTCCGATGGCTTCCTCCGCCATAGCCAGCTCCTCCGGTACATTTAAAGGACACCCTTCAAACACTTCACTTCATCTACAAAATATCAAAAAGCTTCTTGTTTTAGCCTTTAAGCATTCAACAAATATCCCAGATAAGAATCGATGTCCTTTGAAAAAAAGGATAATAAACTAAGTAAACACCAAACAAAAACCGATATAAATTTAGAAACTTGAATGTATGCTCCAAACAAAAACCGATATAAATTTAGAAACTTGAATGTATGCTAAAAAATGATGAAAATCACCATGTGTGTTTTATTGTAAACAAAATACATGTGCTCAATCATTTTTTATCATTGAGGCAGAAAAAAGAACCAATCACTGTCATGGAACTTTATAAATGAGAAATATGCAACGATTCTACATTCCACCAAGTAACATAAAGAGAAGCTGAAAAACTCAATATTTAGTAGCTAAAAGGAAAGCAGGGAAGGAGGGGATCATATTTCATCATATTTGTGCAACAATCACAAACCATAATAGAAAGTCTAAAAGCTTGGATCATTGTATGGTTATAATGTCAAATGATTCAGGCTATAACCTTGATAACATATTCTGTAGCATCATTCATCTCCTGCCCTTTAAGTGCCAAAGACTGCAATATAAAATGAGTTTAACACAATCAAAAGTTACAAATTCTGTAGCATCATTAATCTCCTGCCCTTTTATTGGGTGAACACCCAAGATGTCAGAATGCCAGCTTGGATCCAGTGTGCTAGATGTCATCATATCTAGAAAAGGAGAAAAAAGAATGGGGAAATATGCAGCACGTTCCTCCTGCTGGAAAATGACACAAAAAACACTCAATGAGCCGGTTCCGGATAAGCATTTGACAGTAGTGACACGATTTTCTCGAATCACAGTGCTACAATTCAAGCAATGAATAATCAGATAAAAAGACATGAGGTAGACGGAAAAAAGCACAATTTGAAAAATAGAAGATGGGTGAACAGTGATGATAAAATTTTCATCACTTACCAAATCCATATCTGGTACAGGGAACTGCCCTTTTTTAGTATCCCTTGCCATTATTTACATTTTGTTCTAAGATATTAGTTTATGTTATATTGCTACTTGCTATGAGTATAGTAAATTGGAACTTGTAAAGAGCATAGGAAGATTAATGAATTATGCACCTGTTTGTTGACATTAAGAGGATGAACATCACCAAATGTGATATTCCATATAAAGAGCATGTATGGATTCTCCCCTCTAATGCCATTTTCTCCTACAAGTAAGAATAACACCAGATGTTACCCATTAATATGAGTTTGAAACAAAAAAACATGTTATCCATTTCCTCAACCTCTCTCTCTGATCTCTTTGAATCAGTTCCATTGTTCGATCTCCTCAGCCTCCTTATTTAATTGAAAAATCTTTTTGACTCTGCTTCCGACTAAACATCCTCAGAATACTTTCTGAATCTTAAGAGCGGAATCCGGTTGAGAAATTTTGGAATCGACAAAACGTACCAGAATCCGACCTTCGGTGGCCTAGCAATCGGATTTTGATTCAACCGACTCAGCCTCCTTCTTTAATTGCAAAATCTTTTTGACTCTGCTTCCGACTACACATCCTCAGAATACTTTCTGAATCTTAAGAGCGGAATCCGGTAGAGAAATTTCAGAATCAACAAAACGTACCAGAGGTCCAGAATCCGACCTTCGGTGGCCTAGCCATCGATTTTTGATTCAACCGACCGGCCGGAGATCTCGCCGTCATTGTTGTGGTAGCAAGGAGGCACGGCGGAGTGAGACAAGTGAGGTTTGCAGAATCGTTATGGGAGAAAGGAACCCTAAAATACGCGAAAGAAGAGAAGAGGCGATAAAGACCCAAAAATACGCTAAGAAATACTTGGAGTGAGAAAGAGTGTATTTTGTCCATTATATTTGGAAGTTTACAATATTATAAGGGGATTTTGTTTTATATAAGGCTTAATAAGGGGATTTCGTCATCATTAATGAGGGGAATAAAATTTGGTCATTAAATCCTTGACCCACAATAAAACTACACTTTTAGTGAGGAGATTTCTCTCCCCTTATTACATTCCCCTTATTATAAGTCCGTTTTCTTGTAGTGGATCCCAAGATCATGGTTCAAAAGGGACAACTAAGCTATAATGAACAGTTCAGCACTTACCCATTCTGAGAGAATAAAAGTGCTATCTGCAGAGGGTGTGAGGTTAAGCGAAGCTTTTAATGACTCCTATATCTTGATGCTCAAGTGGGGTAGGGCAGAATACCCTTGATAGGAAGTCACCTATGTAAGTGCGAAGTGGGGCCGCTTCTGTGAGAATTTTAAGGCTTGAATTCTCTAAAGCACTTTATGAAACCAAGTGTTGTCCAGGGCCGAGAGACACAACCATGAGAACCGAAAGGTGCTAGGGGAAATATTGTGTGAGTACTATTGTCTTGGTTTACACTAAAGGCTGAACAGTTCAAGACCTAGTTCACTGATTAGCCGAGTAATCCGATAGTACTTCACTAAGGCAGGTTCAAGGCCAGAAGCTACCTCTCCTGATGCAATATTTTTCCGTCTGACTTCTCTTCAGAGTCTGCATTTGCATTTGCATTAATTTTCATTCATGTGGGGGATTGTTGGAGAAAAAGCCCTTTTTAAGGGTTGAATAGTAAACTTTAGCACGATTTACGGATAGGCTCCAATGTATGTCATCGAGAGTTAATGATATCATTAAATACTCCATACGGAGTAGTTGATGATGGGCTTTTGAATCACTCGATTCGGATGTCGGGTGAATGAGAAATTAATGCCTAAAGTTGGTTGAAAATATGTTGGATAAGAGTTGAAGGGAGTACCTTAACTCAATATCCCACATTGGAAAGATGGGAGACTAGAGCTCCATATATAAGGGCTAGTGTATGCTCTTATAAATGTGCCCCAAGGGGCAAGTCACTTTTGTGCAGGAGGGAGGACTTAGATATTTCCACACACGCGCGCGCGCGTGCCGCCGCCGTCCGGCCGGATCGGCTCGAGCTCAGCTCGGTTCGGTTCGGGTGTTACTATTACTTTTTTGGACAAAAGTTCATTTGAATTTAACTAGAAAATTAATTAGTTAATCGTGAGGCGGTTGGAAGGTTCCTGAATAATATGGAAATGAATTCTGATTAAATTAAGTCGGTCCGGAATAAATTTAATTAAATTAATTTCGAAATTTGATTATTATTTTCGGCCAGAATAAATTTTCTTGAGGGAAAAGTCGAGCGATTAAATCATCTGACCAATCAGAATTCAGAAGACACGTCATCCGACCAATCAGAATTGTGGAAATATTTGGCCAATTTTATTTATAATTTTCGGCCCTATTTTCTTTTCCAAGGGGAAAAGTCTGATGATGTGTTCTGGCCAATCACATTCAAGCATTGGCTCCTCCTCTCCACTATATAAAGAACCCCATGTATGAGAGTTTAAGCATCGAATTTTCTCTTGTGTCTTTCAACCACAAAGAGTCAGTCATATAGATCTAGATATTGAGTCGAAGAGAAGTCGGTGCACTCTGTAAGTTCGCCGGAGCTCGGATTTTTGAAGTGCCTCTAAATCCGAGACGAATGCCGTTGTATCTTGGGAGATAGTAGCTACTACCGTGGGCACCATACCGGGGCAATTTGTCTTAAGGAAAGTGTAACTACTCGCCTCGGTTTTCGTTTACATAAGGATTAACTAGACCAAGTTAGTAGATCGAAGGGATGGGGAAGGAATACCAAGTTTCTTTTATGTTCATTGTTTGTCAATGACCATTTGTGTCTTCTTGATTAAGTCAGAATTGTTTATGCTTAAGTTGCATTGTCTCTGTGGGATCGACCTTGATTCGCACTTGCTATACTACGATTGACCTAGTACTCTTGCTAGTATTAAGCGACTTCCACACGATCAAGTTTTTTTGGCGCCTGCCGGGGACAATGGCTAAACTTAAAAGTAAACAAATTTTAACTCTAGTTAAAAAGTTGTCCTTTTCTTTTAAATTTATTTTCTTTTTAGAGTCTTGAGTTGTCATAAATTAGACTTGCACTATTTAACTACCAGAATAAAAAAACTTTAGGCACGGTTTACCGAGGGTTGCCCCCGATTTACCGAGGTCCAGAAAATCAGTTTTTGACAGACCTTGTGATTTTGTGTATATCTCTGTTGATTTTAGTTAGTAGGTCCGCAACAGTTGGGTTTAATCAAAACTGAAGTGGAAGTAGCTAACATTTTCCTTGTTTTCTTTTATCTCTTTTGCAGGAAGATCGGGACACTTCAGAGATTCGGTAAGACAAGAAGTTGAAAAGGCAGACAAGTCAAACAAAATACCTCGTAAAGTGCAAAATATCAAACCTATTTCCATGTATCCAGGATCAGCAGTCAGAGAGAAATACAAAGCGGACAAGAAGCATGTGGAAAAGGAAAAAGAAGCACTTAAGCAGGAGCCTGAAGAAAGCTTAACAGAGTGCAACACGTATCGTCCAAGTGAGTTTCCTCTAGAGTTAATTGATATATCTTCTTCTGATTATGATTCCGATGATCCTGAAGAGGATCTGGACACTTTGTTCTCTGAGC
This sequence comes from Gentiana straminea, assembly GCA_036785695.1. Lineage (NCBI taxonomy): Eukaryota > Viridiplantae > Streptophyta > Magnoliopsida > Gentianales > Gentianaceae > Gentiana > Gentiana straminea. The sequence goes on along the minus strand of JAVUPR010000426.1, from coordinate 3,024,511 downwards.
CTAGGATATCCCAGACTCAGATGCCGTAGTGAAGTTAGGAGACCCTGGGACGTTCCGACTCCCGATCTCTATCAGTGGTGTATCAGTAGGTTTAGGTCTCTGTGACTCCGGCTCGAGTTGCAATATTCTTCATTTCTTCCTCAGTCAAAAGATTAAGATTCCGGTTATCATGGACCAAACTCTGTCCATGACCTTTGTCGATCAAAATAGAGATATGCCTGCTGGTCTACTGAAGAATTGCATGATTAAGGCAGGAGAATTCACGTTCCCAATAGATTTTATGGTTATAGACGTACCGGAGGATCCTAGTGTCCCAGTTATGTTAGGTAGACCTTTCATAGCGACCAGCCGAAAGATCAAGGACTTCGACAATGGGGAGATAACCTTGAAGACCAATAATGATGCCGTATCTATCAAGATCCTAGAGCCCCTAGATAATAGGCCGGAATGTTGCATAATGACTTATGGTTCTAGGGAAGTGAAAATTTTGGAGATAAGGAGGAGAGGCATAGGCACCGAGAGGTTTTAGTAAAAACCAGTGAGCAGGAGTTCATGAGAGTACAGCTGAGAGAGCATGAAGAAAAGGGCCACGACTAGATGCTCATGGAAGTCACTGCTTCTGTTAGGCGTAGTGAAACGGAGCTTAAAGTGGAAAATGTGGAAGCCTTGAACAAAAAAGTTAAATCTCGAAGTAGGGGTAGACCTAGTGCACGAGAAAAAAGAGGAAAGCATGCCAGGAGAAGAGCTAAAAAAGGTTCTACGACGGTAAAGACCTCTGGAGTAAAAGTTTGGCGAGTTAAATCCCCGACCCCTGAGTGAGCGAGGATCTGAAGAAAGTCAAGCTGGCGACTATAAATTTAACTCAGAACTATTTATCTTGAACCCTTAGTTAGGATAGGAGTCAATAAAAGTAGCCGGATGAAATGACGAGCTTTTTCATCCTACCGCACCCTTAGGCTTGAAACCGATGATTGTTGGGAAGGTTTTTTTACTCGTTATGGATTCTAGTGAAGTAGGTTAGGATTGAGTCGGAAGTAACAACAAAAGGAGTAAGAAACTTCTGATTTTGAGGTCAGGATTGAGCAGTGAGCCAAGGTAATGTGTGCAGAACCGGAGAACAGAAAAATCTGGAGAAAATAGGCCCCGGTAAGTCGGGAGTAACCCCCAGGTTACCGAGCTAGGGTTTTTCAGTTTTTGCGTGTCAGATTAAAAAACAGACCTTTCGATTACACGTGATGGACACACGTTGCATTGGTCAGACCACCAGTCAGCAAAACCGCCCTATTTTCCCTATTTTCCATCTGTTCATCCTTTCCCACACTTCACCATAACTCCACCTCAATCACATCAATCAAACCCCTCAATTACCTCACCCTCATTACTCCTCTACCCACTATCCCACTAAATCCTCCCACCTTCTATCAATTTCCCCTATATAAACACCATTATTCACCATCTTTATCAATCATATTCTTTCCCTTCACCACAAATTTCTTCATTTCTTCTTTTCCTACAAATTTAGGCCACTATCACCACCACTATTACCACCAAAACGTACCTTTTTTCTTCTATTTCAACACCATAACACCTTTCTTCCACCCTCTGTTGCTGAGTGGCACTATTTCAACAGTGTAGTTGTTGCAGTTCATCATCTTTCTTCATCAGTAGCACAGTTCCAGTGAAAACCGGACAAAATTAGCCGTGGTAAATCGGGAGTACTTGCCGCTTTACCGAGGGTCCTTTTTCTATTTCAGCATCATCTGCAGTCTCTGTTATTATCAGGATGGCATCCAAGCGTAGCAGAACCGCTTGTCGTCCAATCGGTCAACAGGTTGTATATGGAGATCCCAACCCCTTAATCGACGGGCTTGAGCAGTTTGATTCACTTGAGATTTATGAGTCTTTCCGAGGTCACTGGAACGTATGGCCCGTGACACATTACTTCGGGGTGGAATGGAAGCACAATCCTATGGGAGCCCCCACGATCTTCCTAGAGAATGACCTATCCTTGGATAGGAAGATGGTCAATAGATTTGTATGATCCAGACTTCTTGCTACCAAGCACACAGCATCTGTCACACCAAAGAGGGTGGTTTTGATGTTCTATTTGGAGCAGGGATCTCCAGTCAACTTCAACTTATTGATGCACATCCACATTCATGAAATTTCCAAGGATTCCGAGCGGGATCAGTGATCGCGTGCAAAACACTTACTAGAAATAGGACTAGGTTTATCGTAGTAGAGTACTGGCGAGTCAAGGTTGATCCCACAGAGACTCGTAAGAACATCTAACTATCAAGATTGAGCTTGTCACGAATATGGTCTACGACTGACTATAATATAAACAGTGGTAAATTTGGTGCCTCAAACTAACAAGGTTATGCTCGTTCAAAAGAAGCAAAAATGAGTTTCTAATGTATTAGTTTAGTTATGAGTAATTAGTTATTCCCCCAACACATGCAACAGTCCTCCCCATTGATGAATTTATTCATGTTCAGGTACGGGTACAACTCCTAACCCTATCTACTCCGACAATGGTAGTAGACAATCTATACGCAAACTACCCTCCTTAATTGGTCCGTAATAGCCAATACACATAAAAAACAAGAGCTGTCGATATTGAGCGCTAACTCATACCGCAAACCCGCCTAGACATCTGTCGACATTGATCAACACGTTCCTAGGGTCCATTCTAGATAATGTCCAAACATAGCACTTCACTATTCATATTTCATGCTAGTTTACGATGACATGCAAATTGTTGATCAGGCTAAAACATGTAAATTAAATCTATCGATCAACGTAGCTTGCGCCGATTATCATGAATTAGTAATTTACGAGGTATTCAGATCTAGCGATATAGACCATCACAGATATGAAGAACACAACTACTATTCCATGATTTCTTCACCAACGAATCAGGTCTATAACACATGGGGTAAAATATACCAACTACTACATAATTAAACTAAATAAGCAATTAAACCATACTAGTCGAATAGAACAACGATAGATCTACATCATGGAAAAGACATAAAATCATACTCTCAAAGATGAGCGTAGATCTCCCACGGATCTCTCCCTAGGCGGTGACTCCGTCGTCTCTCCGACCAGAACTCATAAATTAAATAAAATAAAGAACAAAGAACTTTTATTGCATAATTTTCCTTGAATAATTTGGGTACATTGTGTTCTGAGGCGAAACCTCTTATTTATAGGTACATAAACCGACTTAGAAACATCTAGTTCTACCCCTCGTCCAAGAAAACGCATTTCGGAAGGATCTGGAGCCTCTGTAAGTCGGCACCGCCTCTCGGTAAACCGGGGGTATTTTTGTCCTTCTTCTTCAGCCGACTTAACTAGGAATGTTCTGGAATACCTGATGTATTATTTTTATATGATTAAATTTTCGTTATATTATTATGTTTTATGGACGAATTCTATGTAAAATATATGAAATTATGATATAATTAGTATGAAATATTAATCTTTATAGTTTAGTATAGTTAGTAGTAAAAGTTAGTATTTATAGTAAAAAGTTGTAGTTTTTGTACCGGTTTTTAGTGACCGGAGTGTTGTGTCTATTTTACACGGGTATTTTGTGTTTATTTCATTGCAGAATCCTAAGATGAACTGAAATCCCAAGTATCGACACTATTTGAAGTCAATTTAAGTTGTTGGAAGGAAGTTATAAAACATCACTCAATTTAAATGGTCAAGTGGTTAATCGGTTATTAATAATGAAATCTCGAAAACGACACGTATTGGGAATGGCTCGTTAAAAAGACATTTTTTGGGAAAATGTTCTTCATGAAAGTTGAAGATCATCATATGAGTTTTCTAAAGCACTTTGAATCATGAAGATTAGAGGTCTACAACTCAAATGGTGGTCAAGTGGCTAATTGATTCGTACTATTGAAAAATTCCGAAAAGGACACGTAATACAAATGGCTCATCGAGAATACGTTTTTTGAAGAAGTGGCCTTGATGAAAGTTGTAGAGAATTCAACGAGCTTTTCAACGGAAGTTTGATTATGTCATTCTGATATCGAGAACTCAAGTTACGATTTTTAGAAGTTAGCTATGTAATTATATATAATTATATATATAATTACACAGCATCAGTGATGATTAAGGGTAACATGGGCTCACATGCTTATAGCTAACTGTAATGATTATCATCATTACACCGGACCGATCCGGCCAATTTTCAGGACCGGTCCGGGAAGGGGATTTCTCTATATATAGGGAAGCAGCAGAGATCATTTGGAGGTGTACCAATATATATATACAATATCCTATATATATTCTCTATCCCATCTTTTCTTTAGTTTGTAAATAGGCCTTAAGCCGGGAATAAATTAGTAGTAGTAGTAGTATCGTGATAATGCTCGGGAAATTATCAGAAATCCGGTGTTGCTAGAGTAGTTGTTATGTCCGGAAGAATACAACTTCTGAATCAGCATCTGTAATCGGGTAACTTTTCTGAAGTATTTATGTTTATGTTTGTTATTTTCTTCTTTTTAGTTTTTATAATGTTATTAGGCTAGATCTAATAACTAGCCAAAGTTATGTAATCGTATTATTTCGATCTTTTCGTTAAAAGAATGTTGTCTAAGTAAAAGTGATTAAAATTGAGTTAAAATGAATCTTTTTCAATTTCGCTATGTAAAGATAACATATTCGGAATGATGTAATCAACCATGATGAATACCACATATAATCTGGCGATGAACTGACCAGAGAAGTCAGGATATGAGTAAAAATAGAAAAACCGGAGGGTAAAAATGGCCGTCTGATTAACAGAATCCTATTTCCTACCCGGGGGCAGATTTGTCCTAGAAAAACAAATCTTATTAACTTTGTACTCGAGATTTTAATAATGTTAAAATCACAGTTTAATTGAAACTACACCGTTTGTGTTAAATCGATCCGCTTGACAACCGGAGCATCTTGAATAACATCGGCCATCGACAAATGGAATCACCTCTTTTATCCGGGGTAGATTTATACTCGGTACTGTTTTGACTAACTAAGTTTAGCCTGGGGCGGTTGTGGACATTGGATCGATGACAATTTGACATATGACAATTTCATACGCTCGTGTGAGGAGGAATTGTTGACAATAGGAGTACACCGTTTCATTTACTCAATTGGACCTAATAAAAAGGAAGATCGAGCACATTCTATTAATTGAAAAGATCGAATAAATTGATTACATATACTTTGGCTAGTCTAGTCTATAAACTATATATTGGTATCTATATATATATATATATATATATATATATATATATGTATATATATATATATAATTTACTATTTATGTACATTTATATATATATTTATATATCTATATATATTATATTAGAATAACTTTTAAATTACGTATTTATTTTATGTTGGTTAGAGTAGTAGTAATCTGTGTTATAAAATTGCGGTTTAGATCGAGTTAATAGCGACTCTTTGGTGTTTAACCACACTTAAAAGAATTACCACTTTTTCCCTGAGGATTCGACACCTGACTCACCACTTTATCACTACAATTTGACCCGGTACACTGCCGGTTAGGATCCGTCTAGCCTAGAAAAGGTCTGTCCCTTTCTTGACGCCGTTTCTAAGGTCTGGTTTTGGTGACGTCAGCATTCTGGCGCCGTTGCCGGGAAACAACGTCGCTAATTTCTTTTTTTGTGTCTATGGTTACTACTTGTATTAGCTTAAAAATTCTCGAGGATAAACCAACACTCTTCTTATCACATTTCTTTTTTTTAGTTTTCGTTACCAATTTTCTTCTTCTTTAAAACTCGAGCATTTTTCTATTTTCGTTAGTTGATGACCAGAAGCGGTAAAGCCTCACTTACTCCTTATAAGCCTGATATAAACCCTTACGAAAGGCAGCTGCGGATAGAGAGTAAACGTGGTCAAACCAGCTTAGGACTCCTTGGAAAATCTCCAACGGAATCATCTTCTAATAAAAATAAAAAAAAATGGCCGAAAACTAGTGATGAAACAAACGAACGAGAGGCTAGATCATGCTTTAGGGCATGGCCAAAATCTGTTAATCTTAATAATAATCAAGATAATAATAATAGAATCAATCAAGATCGGAACCGAATAATCGTAACAATCCGCCAAACCCAAGACCTATACGTGATCAAACTGTTAGGAGAAACCGGACTAATAATCCCATACTTTTACCTAATGAAGGAGCGAATAATTTCGAAATTAAGTCTCATCTTTTTGGTTTAATTGACGCAAGAGCCCAATTTCTAGGAGAAGATGATGAAGATCCACATCATCATCTCTATCAGTTTGAAGAACTGTGCAATACAGCCAAAAGTCAAGGTGCTCATAAGGAATTAACAAGGATGACTATGTTTCCTTTTTCTCTAAAAGGACGAGCCCGAGATTGGTTTATGTCTCTTCCACACCACTCACTAACTAGTTGGGAGGATATTCAAACTGAATTTCTGAAACAATATTTCACTCCAGGACGGAATTTGGAATTAAAGGTCGAGGTTGCTAATTTTAGACAAGGATCTGAAGAAACGCTTGGGAATGCCTGGGAAAGGTTTAAAAAATTGTTAAGAGATTGTCCCGATCATGGTTATTCTTTAAATATGCAAATTCAACTTTTCTATCGTAAACTAAGAAAGGATTCACGTGCAGATGTAGATCATGCATGTGGTGGTTCGTTAATGATGAGTGAAGCTCAAATAGTTTACGGTGCTATAGAAAAGATTTCCAAAAATAACAGAATGTGGGAAACCGGTTCTAGCACTAGAAAAGTAGCTTTTGCGCGGAGAATGTACGTCAAACACGGAAGTTCTAGCACACTTGGAGAATTTGAGTAGAAAGTTTGATGGATTACAACAAGGTAAGAATAAAAATTCAGAAAATAGTATGCCAACTGAATACTCAAATCATGATAATGTGTCATTAGGGATAGAAGAACCAACAGGATATTCAAGAGAGGAGGTGAGTTTTCTTCAGCAGCATAGGAATTTGAACAATGCATATTCAAACTCGTTTAATGCTATTAGAAGAGACCACCCAACTTTTAGATGGTCTGAAAACCCTAGTAAGCCAGGACAACCGCCGTATCCAGTTCAGTATAAGAATATGAATAATAATCAAGTTTATCAAGGAAATACATCTAATCAGAATTTACAATCATTACCTAGATCCTATCCTCAACATACCACTCAAAGTATACCAGTAACTCAAAGTTCAACTCAATCTGCAGAAGGGGTTGAAAAATGGGAAAAACTGATGGAAAATATGATGGGTGTAGTATCTACTCAAGCTAAGAATATGGAAACAATGATGACTTCTATAGGTTCAGTCAGTAAGGATATGAGTTCAATGAAAACATCTATGAATGGACATGATACCAGAATGAGAACGATAGAAGCTTCATTAAGGAATATGGAAGATCATTTGAGTAGGGAAGGTGAACGTAACAACGGTAGACCTCCTGGAGGATTACCAAGTAATACTGAAAGAAACCCAAGAGAGGTAAATGTTGTAGTTACGAGAAGTAGGAAACTCTATGGTAGTAATGGAGTAGAAAACTTTGGGAATAATGAAATAGAAAATGATTTAGATAGAAAAAATGAAGAGACTAAAGATGAACTTGACTTTACTGATGAGGAAGAAGAAATCATAGAGAATTTCTTGAAAAGGAATAGAAGTTTGGAACCTGAGAATGAAGGTGAAAAATGGGTAAAAATCCCTAGAATTTTGAAAGATCCCATGGATAAAGATTTAAGGAATCTATTTAAGGAACATGTGAGAATAGAAGATAAAGAGAACAAGGATGAGAAACAGGAAAAACTGAAGGAATCTGAAGTAGAGATTGATTCAGGGAATATTTTAAAAGAAAAAATTCAAAAACCTGAAACATGGCGATCAAGTAATACTCAAAAGTTTAAGGATAAAGGAAAAGAGAGAATGACTTCGGAACCAAAGGTTATAGATTTAGAATCTTTACCTTTTCCACCTAAAGATCAAATTAAAAAGATTAAGACTGATCAGAAGTATGCTCGTTTCCTTGATACTTTTCGTCATATTCATGTTAATATCCCTGTTATCGAAGCTCTGATAAATATGCCTGCCTATGGAAAGTTTTTGAAAGATATACTATCAAATAAGAAAAAATTAGAGGAATATGAGAATATATGCCTAAATTAAGAATGTTCGCAATTTTGCGATAAGTTACCACCTAAACGAAAGATCCCGGAAGTTTTACCATTCCATGTGAAATTGGAGGATTTCGTTTAAGAAGGTCTTATGTGATCTAGGAGCTAGTATAAATCTCATGTCTTATGAGGATTATAGAAAGCTAGGCATAGGAAAGCTTACTAAGACCGAAATGACTCGTAAATGGCGGATAGATCGATTAAGTACCACTAAAGGAATAATTGAGGACATATTGGTTAAGGTAGACAAGTTCTATTTTCCGGTAGACTTTGTAGTTATGGAAATGGAAGAAGGATTTTCGCGCCACTTATCTTAGGACGTCCATTTCTAGCTACGGGGAGAACTTTAATCGATGTTCGAAAGGAGAATTAATTTTGAGAGTCAATGAAGATGAAGTTGCTTTCAATATTTTCAAAGCTATGAACCATCAATACACATCACCGAATCATGTTCTTTTATAGAAGATATTCATTCTGTCTATGATAATCAGTTACCAACTTTTGAAGACAGATTAGAAGAATGCTTAACTCTGTCTATCTATAAAGAAGATGAGGAAGACATTGAAATGAAAGAGATAATCCTTTCTCTAGACAAAGGCAGTTTTACTTTTAAACCACCATGGCATAAGTATTTGGAGTTAGAACTAGAAGGACCAGTTCTTAAATCATCAATAGAAGATCCGCCTAAGAATCTGGAATTGAAACCGTTACCTTTAAATCTGAAATATGCTTTTCTTGAAACTAATAACCTTTTACCAGTTATTATTTCATCGTCTTTAACGGAGCAACAAGAAGATCAATTACTTAGAATGTTGAAAAAGCATAAGAAAGCTTTTGGATGGACAGTTGCCAATATTCGAGGTATTAGCTCTGAGATATGTGTTCATAAGATAATTATAAAAGAAGATGCTAAACCTTGTATTCAACCGCAACGCCGCCTCAACCCGAATTTGCAGTTAATCGTTAAGAAAGAGGTTATTAAGCTATTAGAAATGGGAATAATCTTTCCTATATCGGATAGTGAATGTGTAAGTCCAACTCAAGTTGTACCAAAGAAAGGAGGTTTCACAGTGAAAGAGAATGATAAGAATGAATGGATTCCAACAAGGGAAATTACAGGATATCGAATGTGCATTGATTTTAGAAAACTAAATGATCATACTAAGAAAGATCATCATCCACTTCCATTCATAGTGCAAATGTTGGAGCGTTTAAGTGGACATAAGTATTATTGTTTCTTAGATGGTTATTCGGGATATTCTGATTTTCATTGCGGCGGGAGATAGGGAAAAGACTACTTTCACTTGTCCTTATGGAACTTTCGCGTATAAAAGAATGCCGTTTGGTTTATATAATGCTCCTGCTACGTTTCAAAGATGTATGATGTCTATATTTTCTGATATGGTCGAGAAATTCTTAGAAATTTTTATGGACGACTTTAGTGTTTACGGAGACTCTTTTAAGGGCTGTTTGTTACACTTAGAACGAGTGTTACAACGCCGTGAGGATACCAATTTAGTGCTTAACGGGAAAAATGTCATTTGATGGTATCGAAGGAATTGTACTAGGTCATAGAATCTCCGAAGTAGGAATCGAAGTTGATAAAGCTAAAGTCGAGGTAATCGAGAAATTGCCTCCACCAGCTTAATCTAAGAACGCTAAGAGGATTTCTTGGACATGCGGGATTTTATAGGAGATTTATTGCGATTTTTCAAAGATAGCAAAACCTCTAAGTCATTTGCTTGAAAAAGAAGTACCTTTTAATTTTGATAGTAAATGTATGGAAGCATTTAAGACCCTGAAAGCGAAGTTGATTACTGCACCAGTATTGGTAGCACCAGACTGGAATTTACCTTTTGAGATTATGTGTGATGCAAGCGATTTAGCTGTAGGAGCTATCCTCCATGCAGCTTGCTAATGTTCTAACCAAGGCCTTACCAACACCTCAGTTGAAGTTTTTCAGACACAAACTCAATGTGGTAGTTGTCCCCACCTTCAGTTTGAGGGGGGATGTTAGAAAATAAGTATTTTAGTGTGTATTTATGTTGTGTACAAGTGTCACTGTGTGGAGTTGACATGTGTCCTCCTTAACTTTTAGCTGTTTTGTTTTCCATATAAGGATGTGTAACAGACTAGAGGCGGTACTATGAATTCTGAGAATCTAATATCAAAGATTATGTTTTCACTATCCTTCTATCTGATCGAAAGCAACACCCTCAAAAATATTTTTTTTAACACTCAACGAGGCAAGGTTTAATAATTCCCAATTTTTTTTTGAGTGGCCGCGGGGGGGGGGGGGGGGGGGGGGGGGGTGTTTCAAAAGATAACATTTAGTGGTAAAATTTTCATATCATTGTTTATATTAAAAATATTACATAGATATTTTTTTTATATTTATGTTTGAGGGTCAGGGGACCCAAATGAATAGCGCTGCGGGACGGAGGTAGTATACAGGCGAAAAGTAGGCTAAGCCCCCCAGCCCTTTTTTTATTTTCTATATATCATGTATATCCGGCCATCAATTGATAAACTTAATAGATAATTAGCTTTACAGCACATCTAACCCGAAATTACTAGAAATATATCAAAAAATAACGTCAGTGACACCGATGTTATAGTTGCAGAAGTGACACTGGTGAGTAACGTTTGATTCACTGAAGTGACACTAACTTTGACGTTTGTGGTGAGGTGCCAGAAGTTAATAATAAATAAATAAATACAGTGAGGTGGCAGATGTAAAAAAATTCGAAAAAAAGGGTGTGGAAAGTAATTTGTGTGGTGCCTGTAGAACCCTAAAAAAATTATCCTTCATATTTCTTCTTGTAGGTCATTGGTCCATATGATATTTCGTTAATCCGAGTATCTACATTATTAAATTCATCCAAATTTAAGAAACCATAGAAACAAAAAAATAAAACTAAAACAAAAGACCTTAACAATAATAGAGTATAAATAAATTTTAATCTATTTAGAAAATTATGATGTATGTCACAATCTGAGCTACAAATTTTAGAAAATTAACACTAAAGCAGGGAGAATTTGATCATTGGAGTTGGGAAGGGAAAGACGGGAATTAGAAGAGAATGTAAATAGATATTTCATTTCAAATGACGGACCCGAGAAAAAATACCAAATTGGGAGCGGAACAAATTCGAAAGGCGAGTTGGGACATCAATAGTGTTTTTACATTTTTTACCTATAAAAACACGTCGATTTTGGATCTCATTGGGGGTCGCACCCCTCCCCCCCCCCCTTTCTTAGCTTTGGGTCCGTCCCTGTTTCATTTATCATCATAATGCCAAATCCATGTTTGATTTTTATATCTGTAATTAATATGATGGAGAATTAGGGATAATGACAGCTTTTGGAATATTTTTGAGTAACAGGATAGCCACACATTTGTTATAGGGAGAACGACAATTTTTATATTTTTTATAGCGTGAAGGACAATACCAAAAAAAAAAAAAAAAAAAACATCCGACGCGTCCCAAGTCCTGTTCTAGGATTTTTTTGTTTCTTTTTTCTTTTTTTGTCATTCCTCCTCAATTTTCAAACGCTCATATCTTTTCATCTGTAGAGATCCAAACGAGATTAAAAGTTCATCGAATTTTTCATTTTTTGATGCTCTTCATTTTGAGACTTGGTTCGATATAATTACATCGTTTTTCATGACATTCACTGTCGAAATTCACTCAGTGGATCTCCCCAGTGAATCTTGAAAATCAGTGAATATCGATAGTGAATATCGTACAAGAGTGAATTTCGACAGCAGAATTTCTGAAATCATGTCGGAATATGCTGAATGTGGTATCAAAATAAAGAGCATGAAAAAATAAAAAAAAATTGGTGAAAGAATTTTCAAATTTGGAGTTATAGATTGAAATATATGAGTGTTTAAGAAAGATGGATGAGAGAGAAATTGTGTTGGGTTTTTTTTTTTTGAGGGGAAATGGCGCCAGAAAAAAAAAGTTTTGTCTTTTATACAAAAGTTTCAAAAATCAGTCCTTCTTCTTAATTGATGAAAAAATTGTGTCATTCTCCTCCATTCCCCATTAATATAAACCCTTGAAAACTTGAGCAATAAATCGGTGTTTTAACAGGATAGAGAGAATCCAGATGCAATAAGATAAACACAGAAGCAATATAACATAAACAATCACACAGAGGAACCGAAACAAGAAGAACACAGGATTTAACGTGGTTTCCGGCATTGTGCCGACTACTCCACGGACAGAAAGAGTTATTTTAGTACGCACTGAATTTCAGATGGATTACACACGCACACTTTTACAATGATCAATACAATTGGTATTTATAGGCACATATCCCTAAACCCTAACCGCCAAGAATCTTTTCAGATTGCCATAAATGCCCCAGATGTTGGATCACCTTGCTGATCCCACTCAGCTGATCATTGGCCGGATGCAGAACTCAGTTGCATCCAAAATCTCAGCAGACCGTCACTCTCCTGATAACCAAATTATTTTTGCCAGATGTAGAGTTTAAGTCACTTTGCTGACAAATCTCTACATTGACTTGAACTCTCATTCACAGTCAACCAGATTGTGTAAACAGATGTACGTGTACCAGATGCATTCGTCAATCCCAGATGTACTATACCAGATTACTCCACAGAATCCACTCAGCTGACCTGCCCTCGGCTGAGTTTCCAGATTATAAGCTTTGAAAAATATTTAGCAAGTCCAGACACAATTGAAACTTGCTCTGCTGAACTGGTTTAGTGAACATATCAGCAGGGTTCTCCTTGGTGCTGATCTTCTTCAATACAACCCTCTTCTCATTCCTTGGAAAATGATACCTCACATCAATATGCTTGGTTCTCTCATAATGAACATGATCCTTAGCTAGACAAATTGCACTCAAACTGTCACAATACATCTCCACTTGATCCTGATGTAGCCCCAAATCACTAACTAGCCCTTTCAACCAGATACCCTCCTTGGCTGTTTCAGTAAGAGCAATGTATTCCACTTCAGTAGTTGATAAAGCCACTGCTGCCTGAAGAGTTTCTTTCTAGCTGACAACTGAATTCCCCAATGTGAAAACATAACCAGTTATTGATTTCCTACTGTCCACATCACCTGCATAATCAGCATCACAAAACCTTGTGACCAGACCTTGAGTATCAATTCCATAAATGAGACCAACATCAGCTGTACCCCTAAGGTACCTAAACATTCGTTTCACAGCTTTCCAATGTTCCTTTCTAGGTTGAGCCATGAACCTGCTGACAACACTGACTTCCTGAGCCAAATCAGGCCTAATGCACACCATGACATACATCAGACTACTCACTGCACTAGTATAGGGAACTTTTTACATATACTCCTTCTCATCTACTGATTGTGAAGCATAAATAAACAAATGAACATTAGATGCCATAGGAGTATCTATTCATTTTGCAGCAGACATGCCAAATCTGGCCAATATCTTCTATATTTAACCCTGCTGGGCAAGAACAACTTATTTTGACTCCTATCTCTCCAGATCTCCATCCCCAAAATCTTTTTGGCTGCAACTAAATCTTTCATTTCAAACTCAACGCTGAGAAGGTTCTTCATATTCTAAATATCAGACTTCTTTTCAGCAGCTATCAACATATCATCCACATACAGGACAAGATAGATATGTGATCCATCTCTCAGCTGACTGTGATATACACAACAGCCTTATGGACACCGTCATAACCCAATTTGGATCATGTAACTGTCAAACCTTTTGTACCTTTGTGTAGGACCTTTTGAACTTGCACACAAAATCTTCCTTGACAGGAACTTGAAACCCCTCTGGCTGAGTCATGTATATCTTCTTATCCACCTCACCGTGTAGAAAGGTTGTCTTCACATCTAACTGCTCAAGTTCAAGACCCTACTATGCCACTATTGCTAGTAACACTCTGATTGTGGTGTGTCTGACCACTGGTGAGAATATCTCATCAAAGTCTACCCCTTCTTTTTGACTGAACCCTCTTGCAACCAAACATGCCTTATACTTGACGCCTTCTGCCTCAGTCATTCCTTCCTTCATTTTGAAGATCAACTTGCAAGTAACCACTCTCCTATCAGTTGGATGTTTAACTAGATCCCAAGTTTTATTCTTCAATAATGACTCCATTTCACCTCCCGTGGCAGCAAGCCATTGAGATGCTTCAGAACATGTCACTTCTTCCCTATAAGTAAAAGGTGCAAAACCATCCACTTCTTCTACAACTTGAAGTGCATATCCAACCATATCATCAAAACCATACCTCTTGGGAGGTACCCCAACATTTGATCTTCTAGCCCTGGTGACAGCTATACACTACTGACCAATGTTCCCTGTTTGATGCTCTGTCAATCCTTGTTCGGTAGATTGGCTTGGATCAAACTCGATTCAGCAACCGGATCAGATGAGTGCTAACTTGGATAAGTTGATTGTTACATATCAACTGACTCCACTTGAAGCTCCACATGTTTCTCAACCTCTCAGATTCAGCACTGGTTTTAGATTCTGTAGATCTTCAAACTGATGAGTTTATCATAGAATTTTCATCAAAGACCACATCTCTGCTAAGTATGACCCCGGACTCTATTGATGTCCAAATTCTATAACCCTTAACTCCATCACCATACCCCATAAACACTCCCTTCTTGGCTCTTGGTTCCAGCTTCCCTTCATTCATATGATAGTAAACTGTGCTTCCAAAAACCCTTAGAACTAAATAGTCAGCAGGCTTGCCTGACCACATCTAAAATGGTGTCTTGAGATTGATCCCTGTGTGAGGACTCCTATTGATTAAGTAGCATGCAGTGGTTACTGCCTCTGCCCAAAATCTCCTTAATAAACCAGCATTAGAGAGCATACATCTTGCCCTCTCCAAAAGAGTTTGATTCATCCTTTCAGCTTCACCATTCTGCTGAGGTGTATTCCTAACTGTATGATGTCTGGTAATACCCTCATCCTTACATAATGTATCAAACTCTGACCAGCAGAATTCCAGACCATTATCTGTTTTGAGCCTTTTGATTTTCTCGTCTGTCTGATTTTCCACTCGAGCCTTCCACTGCTTAGAAACCGTTGAACGCTTCATTTTTGTGTTTCATCATTACCACCCAAGTCATTCATGAATAGTCATCTATGAATGACACAAAATATATGTGACCACCCAATGATTCCACCTTTGATGGACCCCAGCAATCAGAATGGATATAATCAAGTGATGCTTTTTTGTACTATGCTTTCCTGCCAAGAACTTGCTTCTATGTAGCTTCCCAAACACACAATGCTCACAAAAGTCCAGTGTCTTGACCTTATATCCCCCAAGAAAACCTACTCAAGAAAGGACTTGCATTCCTCTTTCACCCATGTGACCAAGTCTCATGTGCCACAACTGAGTCTCCTGTGACAGATGAACTGCTAAGGATGCCACAGCAGCAGAGCCAGATACAATGGAGCCTTGTAATATATACAAGGTTCCCTTCTTGATACCTTTGAGGACCACAACTAAATCTTTGTAGACATTCAGCTCTACACCTTCTCCCTTGAAATTAAACCCCTTGCTGTCTAGTAGACTAAGAGATACCAAATTCTTGGTCATCTATGGAACATGTCTAACATCTTTCAGTGTGCAGAATCTACCATCCTCTATCCTCAACTTGACTGAGCCAATTCCCACTATCTTGTAGACCTTGTTGTTTGCCATAGAAATATGACCACCATCTATATACTCATAAGTAGAAAACCACTCCCTTTGGGGACAAATATGATAGGATGCTCCAGAATCTAAGATCCAAACATCAGCATGATGTGTTGAATCCCCAACAACTAGAACCAGATCCTCATCAGAATGCTCAGCAGCCGTAGCTGCTGTGCCAGAATTGCTCTCCTGTTGCCTTTTCCTCATTGGACAATTGGACTTCCAAATGCCCCTGCTCTTTATAGTAAATACAGACATCTATGGACTTAGGACTTTTGGAACTACCCTTCTTGGATTTCTTCTTCTGTCCATGCCCTTTCCCACTATTGTTGCTGACTACTAGTCCAACAGCCTGATTGTATGTCCCTACTGCCTTGTGTCTCAGCTCCCTGGCATGCAAGGCAGCCTTACATCCTCTAAAGCCACTGTATCTTTCCCAATTATGAAAGACTGATCAAAGTTTTCATATGAACTTGGTAATGAAACCAACAGGATTAGGGCTACATCTTCATCTTCAATTTTAACATCAATATTCAGGAGATCAAGTAATATTTTGTTCAGCTGATCCATATGTTCCCTCAACAGACCTCCTTTATGCATCCTCAGACTAAACAGCTCTCGCTTCAAAGAACAACTTGTTGGTTAATGACTTAGTCATATACAGGCTTTCAAGTTTTGCCTACAAGTTGGCAGCTGTGTCTTCCTCAACAACTTCAGTGATAACATCTTCAGATAAACACAACATGATGGTTGAATGTGCTTTCTCTTCTAGACCGGCAAAATCTGCTGGCATCTCTTTTACCAGATAAATGAGTCCATAATCTTTGTTGTTTCAACAAGGCCCGCATCTTGATTTGCCACATAAAACTGTTTTTTCTGTAAATTTGTCGATTTTTACGTTAACTGTAGATATCTTTCTTGCCAAAGATCACAACTTTTATCACAGAGTCCTAGCACCGGTGAAGGTCTTGGTGAAGATAAAGGTTGTCCGTACAGATGATTCTATCAGAACCTACGCTCTGATACCAATTTGTTATAACAGGATAGAGAGACTCGAGATGCAATAAGATAAGCACAGAAGCAATCTAACATAAACAATCACACAGATGAACCGAAACAAGAAGAACACCGGATTTAACGTGGTTTCCGGCATTGTGCCGACTACTCCACGGATAAAAAGAGTTATTTTAGTATGCACTGAATTTCAGATGGATTACACACGCACACTTTTACAATGATCAATATAGTTGGTATTTATAGGCATAGATCCCTAAACCCTAGCCGCCAAGAATCTTTTCGGATTGCCATAAGTGCCCCAGATGTTGGATCACCCTGCTGATCCCACTCAGCTGATCATTGCCCGGATGTAGAACTCAGCTGTATCCAAAACCTCAGCAGACCATCACTCTGCTGATAACCAGATTAGTTCTACTGGATGTAGAGTTTAAGTCAATTTGCTGGCAATCGGGATACTCTAATAATATAAATACGACATAAATAAAGCGATGACACAATAGTTAAGTTAAATGATATCATTAACGGCTAGTAGTTCATGTCCAACGGTCACTAACGCGTATTCAGTCTTCTTTCTATTTTTCTACCTCGGGACATGACACCGTATAAATCACATTGAATCAAAATTAATCCAACCCATCTGGAGCGAAATTTTTGGCTTGGTCCTTGGTCCGCATCTTGATTTGCCACAGAATAAAACTGTTTCTTCCTTTAAATTTGTCGATTTTTACGTTAACTGCAGACATCTTTCTTGCAAAGATCACAACTTTTATCACAGAGTTCTAGCATCGGTGAAGGTCTTGGTGAAGATAAAGGTTGTCCGTACAGATGATTCTATCAGAACCTACGCTCTGATACCAGTTTGTTATAACAGGATAGAGAGAATCCAGATGCAATAAGATAAACACAGAATCAATCTAACATAAACAATCACACGGAGGAACAAAAAAGAACACAGAAACGTGGTTTCCGGACGCAAGAAGAACACATGATTTAACGTGGTTTCCGGCGTTGTGCCACTACTCCACGGACATAAAGAGTTATTTTATTATGCACTGAATTTCATACGGATTACACACACACACTTTTACAATGATCAATACAGTTGGTATTTATAGGCACAGATCCCTAAAGCCTAACCGCCAAGAATCTTTTTGGATTGCCATAAATGCCCAAGATGTTGGATCACCCTGCTAATCCCACTCAGATGTAGAACTCCAAAATCTTAGCAGACCATCACTCTGCTGATAACCACATTAGTTCTACTAGATGTAGAGTTTAAGTCACTTTGCTGACAGTCGGGATACTCTAATAATAAAAATACGACATAAATAAAGCGATGACACAATAGTTAAGTTAAATGATATCATTAACGGCTAGTTGTTTATATCCAACGGTCACTAACGCGTATTCAGTCTTCTTTCTATTTTTCTGCCTCGGGACATGACACCGTATAAATAACATTCAAACAAAATTAATCCAACCCATCTGGAGCAAAATTTCTGGCTTGGTCCTTGGCACCGCCCCTACCTTTGAGTGAGACTTAAAAAAAAAAAAAAATTTATCAAAGCAGCGGCTGGATTAATTTCAACTTGGGTGCGCTAATTTTATTTATTTATTATTATTGTTTTTTGGTATTGAACGACTTGGTGAATATTATATTGTTTGGAAAAAATTAATTTGTGGTAATATTTGCCGTCTTGAAAAATACAAAATACTGGCAAGAATTAATCTTAAAGTTTGTGCATACACTTATTATCAATGATTTTTCCACGATAGGGCAGGAAGGTCACAGGTGTATACAAAATAAGCAAACGTTTCTCAACAACTGCTATTAGGTATACAATTAATCTTAAAGCTTGTGCATACACTTATTATCAATTTTGGAGTTCATCTTGGCTTTGAATGCTCAAGATGAAGTTACAGCTGAAATGGGTGACCCTTTTTATGGTATGTTTACTCTGATCATTTACTTTACTCTAATTAATAAGCTTTTTAATTTAAAGATTAATTATGTTTCAAGCCTTGGTGCTGCAGATCGAACATGTACAGGTCCGCAGACTGCCAGAAATCGTGTAAAACATCCTCCATGTTTATGGGAAGCTTATGGAGGAGTATGTAATCAACAACTCACAATTACCTGAATAGATAATTGTGCTTCTCCTGGTGCAATTGTGTTTGTGGTAATGGCTAAATGTGACGAGGATCGAGATTGCGTGGACCATATTTTGCTTTCTAAACTTGCCTTTAAGAAGATTGCTCGTGGATCTGTAGAGCAACTCAGTGTCAAAATCACGTAAGAAATTCCTTATTATTTATGCGTAACTTTTTGTATATATAATCGATAATTTATTAGTTATTAATCTCGTTTTATTATCTCTACCGAGTTTGGTTGGTTTGTGTATTTGAAGAATTTGTAGAAACGAAATCGAATAGGAAAACGCGAATCTAGAATTTGCAGAAAAAGGGGGGTAGATGGAGAGGGGAATTATCCTCTTTCTTTTTTTTTGGGAAAAAGAACAAAAAAAATTACTTACGTAGATGTGGTTGTAGAGTAAGGTAAGAATACGCGCAATTATCACTATTTTTTTTTCTTTCTTTTTTTTTTTTTTTTCTCATTTTACAAAAAAACAAAAAACCGTTAACCTAAAAATTTATTGCATTATTTTTCTTGTACAATTTACAGAAAAAAAAAAAAAAAAACCTTCCTTTCATACTTTCTACAAAAGTCAAAAATAAAAATAAAAAATTCTATCAGTCACCCTTCCCCACCTCAAGCTGGGGAGCCAAGCTGCTTACCTTACCACATTGAAATGATACAGCAAAGAATTGAAAGTTGGGGCATCTAGGACTTTAGTAAAAATGTCTGCAACTGGTGCGTTGTTGAGATAGGTATGTAACCAGCTTGAATCTTCTCTCGAATTAAATGGTATCTCTATATGTACACCTAGCCTTCAAAAATACAGACATATAACTTGTGTTTGTTTTGCAATCTTCTCTTTCGAATCAAATGACGTCTACAAATAAAAAAATATTAAATCATCTCTATATTTCACTTTATCAACTTTATTACACCTACTTTATTTCACCAATCATTTAAAAATCTACACCAATCATTATTCTACTTTATTTTACCCCATCAACTCGTCAATAATACACACTTTATAAAAAAACTAAAAAAACTCCACTCCAAAACAAACGTTTTTCTTTGATCTAGTCATATACTATCCATTTTTGACTTCACTAATTCAACATTTTGATTGATAGATACAAACTTGACAAGTCATAAGATAAAGACTAGGATGCAATGGTACAGACACGTGGATACAGTATACGTGGATACAGTATACGCGGATACGGAATATCTTTTTTAACTTAAAGATTAATTATGTTTCAAGCCTTGGTGCTGCAGATCGAACATGTACAGGTCCGCAGACTGCCAGAAATCAAAATTAAGAACCAAAATTTTAATTCACTTGGGACTTGAGAGTCCAATCCGGCTAGCTAGCCAAGGCAAATTTTATGGTGATCCGGCCACAAGTATGATTTAGTGGTCCGGAACCAAACATATTGAAGAATTTTTTTCATGGTCCAACATGATTAGAAAAAATCCACCCACTTTAGAATTTGTGATTGGTGGATTACACGTGGACAAGTTGGACCACCATAAAATCGGATCTCGATCCCCAACCGTGCACCTTGCACACCTGCCCCGCCGATGTGTCGTTTCGATCCGAAACCGCCATAAAATCGCTCGAGTTATTCACGACCATTCTGGTGATATAATGAATGACTAATTATGCTAAATACTGTGAGCAAGCTAGCACGTACTTGATCCTTCTCAAGCTTCCTGTTTCATAACAGATTGATATAACATATTTTGATCAACGGTATAAATGAGAGATGAAATTATAAAAGAACATGTCTAGAGGTCAGAAAAGATTTTCCAGCATTTGCAAAATCCTATTGTTCTCAACTGGTAACAAGATTCCATGGCACGACAACAAGATTCCATGACCGGGTGTTGTTTGTTTTTTTTTTTTTTATTTTATATTAAGAAAACAAAACATTCATTAATAATCATTTTGTTCTCTTTGCCAAATTTAATAATCATATGAATGTACATACATTCATATGTGTGTATGCATGTATAGTAAGGTTCAAACTCATTCCTTAAGTACAATGTTTTTCAGATACCTGTATCTGTAGTTAAGATACGTGCATTCGGTAAAGTATTCAACTTTTGAAAATTACACTTCGCCTCAAATACGTATCTAACAGAGTATCCGGAGTATCCGTCGAGTGTCGATATCCGATATGGGATACGCTTATAAGATGAAGTATCCGAGTATCTTAGGATAAAGACACGACCGGCTTTCAACTTCGGTGGAAAAAAAATTAATATGCGGTATATTTGCCTTTCTTGAAAAAAACAAAACATATGCAACAAAGTACTCTTAAAGCTTGTTCGTACACTTATTATCAATGATTTTTGCACCATAGGGCAGGAGGTGTATAAAAAAAACCACACGGTAGTTCTGAAAACACACCAAGATACACAGGTAGTCTGCTGAAAAAAGAAAAAAAAAAACACAATGTATGCAATGACCAAAATTATGTTGTTGGTTATCTTACTTCATTTCATCATGGCTTTGAATGCTGAAGAAGAATATGAATGTACAGCTGAAAGGGGTGACGCTTTATATGGTAAGTTTACTCTGATCATTTACTTTAGTCTAATTAATAAGCTTTTTTGGTTTCAAGATTAATTATGTTTCAAGCCTTGGTGCTGTAGATCCAACATATAAAAGTCTGCAGAAATTCGAAAATCGTGTAGTACTTCCTCAATGTTTATGGGAAGATTATGGAGGAGTACCTGATCGAGAACTCACTATTACCTGTATAGACACTCCTGATAAATGTGCTTATCCTGATGCATATGTGGTTGTGCTGATGGCTAATTATGACGAGGAAAAAGATTGTGGGGACCCTATAGAGATTTCTCCTGTTGCCTTTGAGAATATTGCTAGTGGATCTGTTGAGCAACTCAACGTCAAAATCACGTAAGAAATTCCTTGTTATTTACGTGTAACTTTTTGTATACATAATCGATAATTTATTAGTTATTAATCTCGTTTTATTATCTCTACCGAGTTTGGTTTGGTGTGTGTATTTGGAGAATTTGTAGAAACGAAATCGAGGAGGAAAACGCGAATGTTGGATTTGCAGAAAAGGGATAGATGGAGAGGGGAATTATCCTCTCTCTCTCTTTTCTCCTTGGGAAAAAGAACAAAGAAATTTATTGCATTATTCTTTTGGTACAATTTACAGAGAAAAAAAACTACCTTTTATACTTTCTACTAAAGTCAAAAATAAAAATAAAAAGTTCTATCAGTCACCTTTCCCCCTCAAGCTGGGGAGGGAAGCTGCTTACCAAATTGAAATGATACAGCAAAGAATTGAAAGTAGGGGCGTCTAGAGCTTTAATAAAAATGTCTAGCAACTGGTGCGTTGTAGATATAAGTGGTAGGTGACGGCAATAAGCCTCCTGGAGATTGTCAGTACTTTTTGTAGTGGGAAATTGAGTTGGGATATCACTTTCTATTTGTGGAGAATGTGGAACAAAATTCTTAGCATACTGAGGCTCGGGACTAGAATAAGGAACTGGTAAAGAAACCATTTCTGACAATTGTGTGGGTCATGTTCTAAAGGAATCATGAAAAGGAAAATAGGATTCATGGAAGATAACATCCCTAGAAACAAGGGGGAATGAGGGAGAAGGACAAAAATATTTCATCAATTGAGTAGAAGGACAGTCTTTTGAAACTTTTGCATAAAGGACAAAACTATTTATTCACTGTCGAAATTCACTTGTGTTCGAAATTCACCGTTTTAAATTCACTCGCCGAAATTCACTGTCGAAATTCACTAATTTTCAAAATTAATTGTCGAAATTCACTAATTTTCGGGATTCACTGTCGAAATTCACTGTCAAAATTCATTGATTTCGGGATTCACTGGGGAGATTCAATGATTTTCGGGATTCACTGTTTGTCCTTCTCGCTATAAAAATTATGCAGTTGTCCTTCTCCCTATAAAAAATATGTAGCTGTCCTGTTACTTAAAAATATTTCAGATTGTGTCCTTATCCCTAATTTTCCATAGAAACAAACACTTCTCTAGTAGTTAAGTCTATGAGAATATATCCTTTGGCAGTTTTGGGGTTTCCTATGTACACACTCAGCCTACTTCTATGATCAAATTTAGATCTGTGTTCTTGTAGGGTACATGCATATACCAAGCATAAAAAAAACATTGAATTGTGTGTAATCACTTTCCTTGTGATATTATTTGTGAAAGGGTGTGTCACCCTTTAAAACTGATGAAAAATTATTGTTAATGAGGTCTGTAGCATGTAAAAGACAATAACCCTAAAAAGACTTAGGAAGGTTAGCCTGGAATTTTAAGGCTTTGGCTACATTAAGAAGATATTAGTGTTTACTCTCTTCCACCCCATTCTATTGGGGTATAACTACACAACTAATTTGATTTATGATCTCTTTCTAGGGATAAAACTATTTTAGGTCAACTCTTTCCCGTTATCAGCCATACTTATGTGAATATTTTGTTGACAATGTACAGTTACATATTCACAAAAACATTGAATTAAAACATGCACTTCTGCTTTTGATTTTAAAAGGTAAGTCCATGCGAACCTAAAAAATCATCAATTATAGTGAGAAAATACCTATGACCATATATGGTTGATGTCGTATATGGTCTCCAAATGTCTATGTCGACTAATTCATACGAGCAACTAGACCTAGACTCTCTTAAAGGAAAAGAAAGTTTCTTATTCTTAGCCAAGGGACAAATATGACAGACATCTTTATTACTGTTATAACAGACGGAATCCACAACAAGTAAAGATAATGCGGAATAACCGAAGCAATCTAACGTAATTAAGCAATCTAACGTAATTAAGCAATCAAGCAACATAAACGGAAACAAAAAGAACAAAGAGATTTAACATGGTTTCAGACGTTGTGCCGACTACTCCACGGACATGAAAGAGATATTTTAATATGCATTGAAGTATAGAAAGATATATACACTTGCATTGATTATACCAACGGGTATTTATAGCCTTGAAGCCTTAAACCCTAACCGTCAAACTTACATTGTCGGAATTCCCATAAATGCCAGATGTGGGCCGGCACTGTTGACTCCACTCAGCTTCTATAATCAATACTCAGATGCATAGCTCAATAGTATTCACGGACTAAGTAGACTTGCCCAGCTGACAGAAGGATCTCTGTTGCACTACATCTTCAGCTGACTTCCATAGACTTGAATACTCTGGTCAGTTGCCCATCACTCAGTTGACCCCCAGATAGCTTTGCAACATTCAAGATGTAGAGATCAAGTCACACTTGAGAATAATTACAATGTGCATTACTAACTTTTGCAATGGGTAATTTTTCTAGAAGACCTTTAGACAAGTGCCCTAACCTAAAGTGCCACAACATATCATAATAGATTACCTTAATTTGCTGCAGCATTACAAGTTTTATAACCATAATTTTTTTGAAAACTTCTTGCATAAAGAAGTTAGAGCCCCTTTATAAGTTTAGATGTCCAGTCCTCTTCTGATTCCTCATGTCCTAAATGACACAAGAATCGGTCTCAATTTTGATTAAGACATTGTTATCTTTTGTAAGGCACCCTACATATATCAAGTTATAGGAAAATGTTGGGATGCATAGCACATGTTCCAAGAATAGGCCCCCTTTTAATTTTACTATGCCTATATGACTCACTACAGCTTCATTACCATTTGGCAACCCTGCCTTATGTCCTTTTACAGGTTTGCACTCACACATAGTTTCAACAGAGCAAAGTATGTGATTAGTTTCCCCTGAATCTATTATCCAACGACTTGAACAAATAGTCGTTATACCTGCACTCTCATCAAGAGGACTAAAGGTTGCTGTCAGTGAAGTCAGCAATCTGATTGTTCTGTATCAGCTTAAGGATCTTTTTATACTGCTCTTTTGTGAAACCTGCAAGTGCAACTTGTTGTGCTGTTGAATCCTTTTAATTCCGTTGTGGTCCTACTTATGTACCACTTGTACCTTCCTTTTAGACTTGAAACCTAGGGGAAATCCATGTTTCATGTCTCATCTTTATGACCATGAATACACAATGCTTGCATTGTGCCTTCTTTCCCTATGACTGCCACCCGCACCTTTTCCAGCTTTATTATCATTTTGACAGCTGAATGATATCTCTTGAATTTTATTTAAAACACTATAGGTTCATTTCTATCACCTTTTGCATAGAGTAATTGCCTATCTACCTTGATTTCCATGCCAAATACAACATTGATGTGTGGCATGGGTATCATAATCATGACTTGGTTGCTCACTTAAGAGTACTCTTCATTTAAACCTTTTAAAAACCTTATAACATGCCCAGTTTCAAAATAATCAACAAAAACTTTGATGATAGCCTTACAATTTCATCCTAGTGCACATGAACACTTAGAAATTGGTCTCAGTATACATATTTCTTCACATGTGTCTTTCATCTTAGTGAAATACTCCGTCACCAAAGAATTACTTGTATTACATTGTTCAATTCCTCAGGTAGATCTGACAAACGGTAGGAATCGAGATTGGAGAATTGATCCTTCAAATTTCCCATACTTATTTAGTGGTATTAATCGAAAGAATATTGCGAGTAATCGTGATGTGCACAGAGTTGAGAATCCACGAGGTCACTATGGTATTGCAATTATTCCAAGCGTCGAAGTTCTTATCTCCTTCGTCTAGCATAAAATCGTTCCATTGTTGAAACCTTGTTTATTCATTGTGGTAAGTGCCATACGCATCGATTTTCTCCATGCATGATAGTCATTTCCTTCAAGAATTGGATGAACTATGCTTTGTGCCAAATTTTCGTTCGAATGAATGTAAAATAGACTCGTAACCGGAACAACTTCCAAATTAGCCATCGAAACACCCTCAATAACAGTAGAAACATTCAAATTAACTCTCTGATACCATGAAGAATTTGAAGAAACGGAATCGAAGAGGAAAACACAAATATATGATTTGCAGAAAAAGGACATGGAAGATGTAGAGGGGAATATCCTCTCTCTATTCTCTTTTTGAGAAGAAGCACGAAAATTTAATTGCATTATTTTTCTTGTACAATTTACAGGAAAAACGTCTTTTTATACTTTCTACAAAAGTCAACAAATAATTAAAAAAGGGGAGTGATAGAGCTACTCCCTTAAGTCTACACAATTTTTACACCATCATCATCTCACCACATGTTTTTCACTTGTAAAAGAAATTTTTAAAAATTGAAAAAATCACAACCACAAGATTATGTTGGGAGTAAAAATAGTGTAAACTTGAGGGAGTAGCTCTATCATTACCCATTAAAAAAACTCTATCAGTCAACACCCTTTGCATGCTCTCGATATATAACGATGAATTTTGAAATTAATGGAAACATAAAATGAAAAACAAACGAGAAGGAATTCTTATAAATCAGAAAATAATCAGGCTGAGTCAGATAATGTTGATGGTGAAGTATTTATAGATGATACTGCTTCCGATCGGTTAAAAACTTTTGTAAGCTGTTAAGGTAGTCACAATAGAAAAGGATTAATCTTGAAGTTGTTTCTCGTTGAATCAGATTAGTTTATCTCAGCCACCGATCTCATCTGATCATCACTCATCTTCTTTGACTTGCATCTCAGCTAATTATGTCATCTCAGCTGATCATCTCAACTGACTGTATGTTCTCGATTGATTTGTTTCCAAAACACGTATCCACGTCCTGATTGTATCATAAATACACTAATCTTTCTTTAATTATTATTATTACTTGAAAATATTAAAGTGGGTAAAATGTTAATTATCTGCATCCTCATCAACTTAACCTTTTGGGAGAGATGGTAATTCAACATAGTATGAGAGCGGGGGGTCTTGGGGCTCTTTGTTGTTAAGTTAGGGGGCGTGTTAATGTATGTAACATGCTAATTATCTGAAATAGTTGAGGGTGCTTGATAATATTCCATTCCTTGAAAGCCAGTGAATCGGTAGCGTGTTAAAGTGTGTAGGATATTAATTATCTTACAACTTAAGCTTTAGGGAGGATGCGCGTTAAAGTGTGTAAGATGTTAATTATCTTACACCATATGCTTTTGGGAGCGGCGTGTTAAAGTGTGTAAGATGTTAATATAGGTATCCGTAAGATGTTAATTGTAAGAAGTTAATTATTATTTGTAAGATGTCAATTAATTATCTTACAGCTTTAGCTTTAGGGAGAGGGCGTGTTAAAGTGTGTAAGATGTTAATTATTTGTATCCTCGTCAGTTTAAACTTTTGGTAGAGATGATAATTCAACAAAAAAAATGCATTTAGATTATATTTTATTTAACAAGCAATGTCATAACAAAAGTAATTGTATGATTAAAACTAAAATAATTCTAATAAACTAAGATTAAAAATAAAGAGACTTGATTATTATCTAACTAAACTCTATATGCATGTTTCGAAGCAATAACAATTATTGGCAAATAAGCTGAAATTGTTCATCCTTTTATTGGAACAAACAGTTACCATTGTGTGCTTATTTATAAATTGTTACCATTGTGTGCTTATTTATAAATTGTTGCCATTGTGTGCTTAATAGAATCGATTTCTCATGTGTTTGCTTATTAGGTATAATGGTTGATGGCTGAAAGGGAATTAAGTTTTGCAGCTAATCTTATGGAAACAAAGGGGGTGTGCAGAAAGCTTTTACTTGACATATGGAAACGATGTTGAGGATGAATATTTGGTTTTTCCCGTTCCTGTTTAATAAACCTGTAATGTTATTAACATGATATATCACTCGTTAACGACGAATGATATAAATTGATTTCACACTGCTAATCATCATGAGACTACATCATAATTAATGAGTCTTATATGATGGTCAAAAGAGAAAAATCAAGTTGTATCATTCGTTCTGTTCGAGTGATTTCTGACCTAAAAAATGATCTCTACTTTATTGGGATGTGTTGGAGAGTTTTTTTCTTTTACTTTTGTGTGTGTGTGTGTTTGATTTTGGTTATCGTTTTCCCTGGTGGGTGTTTTTATCAATTTGATGGACCTATTTATATTGATCTTACTATGATATATTTCCTTTCTAAGTAAGTAAATATATATATAAAAAAAGTAACATAAGAGCGACTTAAAGACAGAACTAAAGATCAAGCCGAGGCGAGTTATATAACTCTTTCCTTAAGACATATTGCTCCAGTATGGTTCCCACGGTAGTAACAAGTGCCTCCCAAGATATAATGGCTTACGTCTTGGATTGAGAGGCACTTCAACAATCCAAGCTCCGGCGAACATACAGAGCGCTCTGACTTCTCTTCGACTGAAGATCTAGAAGTATATGCTTGACACATTGTAGTGGAAGACACAAGAGGAAAACTGAATGCTTAAACCTAATCCATATGGTTCTTTATATAGTGAAGAGGAGGAGGCAATGCTCGAATATTATTGGCCGAGACACATCATCAGAGTCGGCCAACTTTTCCCCTTGGAAAAGTTATTCTGGCCGACTATTGCTTAACACGTGTGTATGATATTAACCGACTTAATGCTCGCTTCTGATTGGTTGGACGACGTGTCGTCTGAATTCTGATTGGTCGGATGACGCGTCGTCTGAATTCTAAATGGTCGAATGACTCAATCATGACGTGGCAAGCTCGTCTATTCCCTCAAGAAAAGTTAATCTCGGCCGAAAATAATTTTGCACTTGCTAATTATGTCCTGCCGACTTATGTCCGGAACCTTCCAATTGCCTCAACATTAATTATTAGTTAAGAATTAATTTCTGGTTTATTTCAAAAGAAATTTTTTTCAAAAAATTAATACTAACATCCGATACGATCCGAGCCGAGCTCGAGCGCGGAGCGGCTAACCAGCCGGCGGCGCGCGTGCGTGTATGTAACCATCTAAGTCATCCCTCCTGCACAAAAGTGCTTTGTCCCTTGGGGCACATCTATAAGAGCCACACTAGCTCTTATTACTTGAGATCACATCCCTCAAGTTACTTATGTGGGAGATTGGGTTGAGGTCCACCCTTGAACTCTGATGTGCCTAAGTCGTACTTCGGTCCGCGGATCCTCATTCGGGTCTGACCAACCACCGACATTAGTGGATGAGACCATCAGCCATTACTGTCCGCGAGCTCTCAAGTCAAATCTGGACCACGAGCCTTAAGACCCATTCCAAGCCCTCAACCCTATGCGACGACAGAAGAGGATTACGGGGCCGGCACGCGATCTCATTTGATAAACGGGTCCGCCAGCGACCTTGATCCTGTGTGGACGCCGCCGAGATATTCGATACACTTACCATCTAGATATTTTAGTTTCTTACTTCTTAAGTTTCTTTCTTCCTCCTATTTATAGGAGAGCCATGTAACTCATTTAAGTCTCGGGGCAAAATGATATAAAACACAAGGCAAAGCCGAATTGCCCCGTCTTCGTCTTTTACATTGCACCACCGCCGGAATCCATGGCCGCCACCAAACACCACTAAAATACACTTTATATAGCCTTATATCCCTCATTTAAACACTGTTACCGCAAACCTGGTGTTTTACGCAACATCAGTTGGCTCCGTTACCGGGAAATCGACATTTTTCAACGTTTTCCGGCCAGATGTAGAATTTCCGGCGGCCTAAAACCACCTATTTTTGGTTTTCCGGCCAGGTCATCAACAAGATCTTGATCTAGACCTTATAGATCTTCATTCAGATCTGAAAATTTTGTGTATAAATCTCCAAGTCTTCATAAAAACTACCCTCCGATCACCAGCTGCCGGGAAGACTCTCTACCATAAACTATCCTTCGATCACCGCTCCGATGAATGGGTTTGTTCAGCAAGCTGCTGAGAATATGGGTGTCGAAAGGAGGACGAAGAGTGTTACGAGGGGCTTTAGATCGGAGATTTTACCGGTGACCACTGAGTTAGCCAACGAGTTCACCGTTCTTGACCGGTGGTTTGCTTCAGTTCCGGCGTTGACACAGCCCAATAGGTTCTATGTCCGCCCAGCTGCCTCCCATGGAGCATCAAATAATGTAAGAAAGTGTTTAATTAATAGTTTTCCTGGAAAAATAACCTTTAATCCTTCAAAAGAGAATGGTCTCAGTTTTGGTATTTATCACCAACACTTCCGGCAGCCCTGTTTTCCAAAAGCTTAAGAAAGCTTCTTTTCGAAGCTGCCAAAAAAAAAAAAAAAAAAAAAAAAAAAAAAAAAAGAAGAAGAAGAAGAAGTTATAATCATATAAATGGAGCAAACAGCACTCGATTGTAAATTATCAAAGCAAGAAAACCAAGAAATCCTATATAAATTAGAGTAAGGTGAATTGCTAGATGAGTTGAAGATGCAGCCGCATGGATGTCCAAAATGGGCACATCTGCTGGGACTATTATTGTCAATAAAGTTTTAATGGCAACATAAACACGAGCTCTCAAGCTCGCCAAAAATACGAGCCCTCGACGAACTCTCTATCAACGAGCTCTACAGTTACTAGCTCTCATTGACATTAATTCTCGTTTTTATGACTTGAATAATTATGCTTCATTATTGGGAACTCACCTCACTATAAGTGAAGGATAGAATTATCTTTTGTCTTGTTCGTTCGGCTAATTTCCGGCTTCTAAGTCCGACTGTCGGCCGGCTCTAAGCCCGACCTCGGTCGGCAAGCTCTAAGTCCGACTCATCGGCCGGCTCTAAGCCCGACCTCGGTCGGCCGAATCTAAGTCCGACCTATCGACCAGCTCTAAGCCCGACCTCGGTCGGCAAGCTCTAAGTCCAATTAAAGCTCGACCTCAACATTTATTTCAGACAAGTTACTCGCAATCTCAATCTTGTCCCAAACAAGGGGGCCGCATGGAGAAATTTTAAAACAGACGGGAATGACCTGAATTATACATTTATTTTAACCAAGCCCGCAACGACCTTGATTAAAACAAGGGGGCCACACATTGGAATTTTTTGATTCAGTTATCAAGTTCAAGTCAGACTTTATTATCGATTATTTTTAGCGAGCTCGATATTTAGCGCCCTTGACCTCACCAAAAACAAGGGGGCCATATATCGGATTTTTCGATCAAGTCAAAAAGTGCAACAAAACAGGTCCGATTCGAGACAAGTATTATTATTCGCCCCAAGTATTTTCGGCGAGCTCAGTTTTTTAACGCCCTCAATCTCACCGAAAACAATGGGGCCGTACATCAAATTTTTCGATTCAGTCATCAAGCTCAACAGAAACAAGTAAGGCTTTCAATTCAATTATTTTTAGCAAGTTCGACGCTTTAACATCCTCGACCTCACCAAAAACAAGGGGGGCTATATATATATATATACATACACGGACATGTCGGACCCAAACAACGAACTCGAAAAAGATGGAATATTTCGAGCAAAAATAAAGTAAACATTTTATTACATGCTCTATGTCAGTGAGCTCATCGACATGAATTTCTCTACAACGAAAAGCCCGACAGAGCATTGTCGGCAACTAAGCCCGACAGAGCGTTGTCGGCGACTAAGCCCGATAGAGCGTAATCGGCGAAAAAGCCTGTCCGCTACATGCACAGCATACAACTGGTGGTTTCCATCAACACTAGTTCAAGCCCGATAGAACGTTATCGGCGACTAAGCCCGACGAGAGCGTTGTCGGCGATCAAGCCCGATAAACAGGTCGGCATCGTATTTTGGAGTTCGCCCTCGAGCGAACATTTATAAGCCCGACGCCGGTCCGCATCATATTTGGCACTCGCCCTCGAGCGAACCTTCTTATAAGCCCGACCCGGCTCGGCATCATATTTTGGAGTTCGCCCTCGAGCGAACATTTATAAGCCCGACGCCGGGTCGGCATCATATTTGGAGTTCGCCCTCGAGCGAACCTTCTTATAAGCCCGACGCCAGGTCGGCATCATATTTTAGAGTTCGCCCTCGAGCGAACATTTATAAGCCCGACGCTAGCTCGGCATCATATTTTGGAGTTCGCCCTCGAGCGAACATTTATAAGCCCGACGCCAGGTCGGCATCATATTTGGAGTTCGCCCTCGAGCGAACCTTCTTATAAGCCCGACGCCGGTCGGCATCATATTTAGAGTTCGCCCTCGAGCGAACATTTATAAGCCCGACTCTACAGCTCGGCATCATATTTTGGAGTTCGCCGCCGAGCGAGCACTTTATAAGCCCGACCTCTAGCTCGGCATTATATTTGGAACTCGCTGCGGGCGAACCTTCTTGTAAGACCGACCTATGGGTCGGCATCATATTTTGGAGCTCGTCTTCGAGCGAGCCCTCTACAAGACTAAAAGCTCTCAAGCCACCAAAGACAAGATCAATTCATGGCACAAGCCACAAGAAGCGAAATTCATCAACTACATTCAGCAACGAGAAGATCTACTCAGAGTACGGAACTTAGGCAAAGCTAACAGGCGATCCGCCACAACAGCGAGCCATCACAGTATTTCAAGGCAACGGATCCGCAAACAGACTATTACTCCCCGCCTAACATTTTGAGAAAATGATTAAGGCACGGAGTAGGGGGCCATTGATGTGCCTAAGTCGTACTTCGGTCCGCGGATCCTCATTCGGGTCTGACCAACCACCGACATTAGTGGATGAGGCCATCAGCCATTACTGTCCGCGAGCTCTCAAGTCAAATCCGGACCACGAGCCTTCGGACCCATTCCAAGCCCTCGGCCACATGCGACGACGAGAAGAGGATTAGGGGGCCGGCACGCGATCTCATTTGATAAACGGGTCCGCCGGCGACCTTGATCTGTGTCTCATTTCCTATACATTTTCAACCAATTTTAGGCATTAATTTCTCATTCACCCGATATCCGAATCGTGTAATTCCAAAGCCAATCATCATCTATCCCGTGAGTAGTATTTTAGACGTAATAAGCTCCCGGTGAATCACACAGGAGCGTATCCGAAATTTGCACTAAAGTTGGACCATTTCCCCATTTAATGGGATATCTCCAACAGTATAGACCTGAGTTTTCATGTTTAAATAGTTTAATTTTTAACAAAAATTAGAAATGTGGGTGTTTATAATTGTAAAATACCGTCTTTTCTAGTTGTGGGGACACCAGTAAAAAATAAGTGAAATTATTTGCATGTGATGAACACAATATCGCCCATGCACGTTGTGGAGCAAATAGTGTCGGCCTCCACGTGTAACCTAGATTATGAATGTCGTTTTAACTGCGTAGTTAACAAGAAAATAGGTCAAATATAAATTCCACGTGTAACGACCCAAACTTACCCTAACAGTACAATAGGAAATATCAAGTGGGAATATGCACAATTCATGACAATTGCAAATATAGGCCTTAAATTACAGCATCATAATGCAAGATCATGCGTAAGCATTAAACAAGAAGAACTCCTGAATACAAAAGAATAGAGAAGATAAGATCACTCAACCCTAGACTAAGAATATGAACAAGTGATGATGTCCACAACCGGCATGACCACAACAAACCGGTGGTAGTGCTTGGGCAGGCGAGAGCGCAACCATGCCGAAACAGACAACTACTTTGTTTATGATATAAACTAAAATCCAAATATTCATAACTACATAAATGATAACGCCATGACCTCAAGCTCAAGAGAATAAAATATCCACTAATACAAAATATGCAATGTCATATCCTCAACCCTCACACTACTCACACATAATAAAATAATATACAAGCACCGAGAACAACACATACTCAACAATGAGGTCACCGCCTCTACAAAAAAAAAAAAAATAAATTATGGTCCTAAAAATGAGATCTAGCTGCCATAAGAAGAATCTATTGTCCGATCCTCTTATCCATCAACACCACCATCACCTTCCACTCAAAATTTCAAATAAGGAGTGAGCTCACACAACTCAGTTAGAAAAACCAAAATCAAGAGGGATCCGTGAGAATATTCAAAGATATTTTTGCAGTTCTCTAGTGATATGTCTTTTATAATAAAACAATTATTCTAATAGTGTACATGTAATAAAGTGAGTATAATTAGTTTGGAAAAAGAGAGAGCGGATAAGGCATAGTATAAAGATTTCTCACCATGCATTGCTGCTAAAGGTATGTAACAGAAGAATGAATCCCAATCCGTAAAATTCAATCTGGGTATCGAAGTCCAAGCAAAAATCTTGCACCAAATATATGAGGTAAATGAGCAAAAGAGAAATAAATGTGAAATATCCTCATCCACTTCCTTGCAGAAAGGACATAATTGATCGTCAACCGCAATACCTCTGTTTGCAACATGAGTGCGTGTGGGAACCCGATTGTGTGCAACCTTCCAATTAAAAATGTTAGCTTTTGACGGAACATCATCATTCCACCTCCAAGAAAAAGAAATAGAACGATCGTCGAATGCTGACACATTAACCATGATCTTTTTTTTTGAACATCTATTGTATTAATACTCTCTAGCAAGGGACTAGAGAGCAAAGAAAACGCTACAAGTTACAGTTTACGGACAAATTATAGAAATACAGTAAAAATGCAGAAAACCCAATAACCATATGACCAGAATTACAACAGAAAAACAATAGCAACAGAGTCGAAAAAACTAATAAAGCTTAAAATGCAGTAGCAAAATGACCAAGGTCATGGATTAATCCGTATTCCATCCAAGAAGAGGATTTGATGACCATGTGTACCAATCGCGAATTGATTTTGACGATTTTCTAGAAAGCCACAGATACGAGGTTTGGTGAATATTCGATAGAAGCCGATTAAGCATGATCTTCTTTAACCGGGCCACTGAAAAGATACCATTGAAACTAAGCCTCCAAAATGGTGTGTCGACATTGCCTGTAATGGGTGATACATAAGAGAGCAAAGCATTAAGATCAATAAATTCCCCCAACTCTCTCCCTCTTAACTCTGTTCTCCACTCCCAATCCCAACAACAAACCCCCTCTAATTTGCAGTTATAATACAAATGTCAATATATGAACTTACTAATGACCGTAACAAAATGAATAGAGGATGTTCCTAAGTTAAATACTACACCTTTGTAATTCCCACGAAATGAGGGCCCCTCAAATTTATCTCTCGGTCTATGACTCGAATACTGATTTTTATTTCATAATTTGTTTTTATGGTGCTCTTTATTTTAAGACCACAATGATCATATTTTGGCGTAATTTTTTGAAATTTCACTTTCGAGATTCACCGTTGTTCGAAATTCATTGTTTCTCGAAATTCTCTGTGGCAATTCACTCAATGAATTTCGAGTATGAATCACTTGAATAACGATACAATGATATCAATCGAGATCTCAAAATGAAGAGCAAGAAAAAATATAAAATTCAGTGAAATTTTTATCATTTTTGAAGTTCTAAATCTAGGGATATATATGTTTAAAAAGGAGAGAGGAAAGAGAAAATGCTAATAGTTTGTGACAAGAGGAAATAAGAGAAATACAACGGTGGCGAGTTTTTAGTGGAGACTTCCCCTTGTATCCATTGAAAACACGACACGTGCCATATTTTTAATGTGTTTGTTATTGACTATTTTGTTTCTAGTTTTTTTTAAGTGTATTTAATGTCACGTGTCATGCTTTAATTGGATGCAATTACATATCTTTACCAAAGACTCTCCACGATCACTACAATTCGTGCCGGATTAATAAAAAAGTTTCATGGGGTCCATTTTTGTCCTATAGGTAAGCTATACATAAATTATTTTTAGGAAGGACCGTAGACTACAGTGAAATACTCCGAAAATATCTTGGTGGGGCACCAGAGAAAATTCGCATATCCACCTGGGATATTAGTAGTGTTTTTTAACAACAAAATTACATCGTTTCAATATAATTTCGTTTTCGGATTTTAGAGTCATTGGCCCACACCCATGTGAGTGTAGGCCCGTCTCTGATAGACTGCATATACAACAACATAGATCCGCCATTAATGTTAGATTGAATAGTGTATGACAAACATTTCCGAAACGAAGTATTACACACTTGACAATGATATTGAAAACTGCAAAAAGAATAGGTCAATTGTTTTTTCAAACCTCCTAAAAATGAGTCATTTAAGGCATTAACATCAGAATCACTATTTATTATCCCTAAAATAATATAAAGAAATAGATATCTATATTTTATAACATGCCAATTCAAAACACTCCACAACAGCAAAGCTACAACTGGGTCCTCGGCTCAGTCTAGTTCCTTCCTGATTCAAAAAAATCAGCCGAGCAGGCTGGGCTTTCGAATCTTTCTCCGGCACAATGGCAAGTGATTTTGGATCTTTTAAATATTCCTAAACCTCATGATCGCTTGACAGGTAAATAAGCATGGATTATTGACACAGGGGCACCGCGCAATGTGTCTGGGATATTGCTTTAATGTTAAAATTGACAAGTTTACTGGAAGAAAAAGTTTTAGTCTGTGGCAGATAAAGGTTTGCTGAAACAACATGGACTATGGGGTCCTTTTTCTAAATCAACAGAAGGAAGTGATGCTGAGAGAGCAAGTCTAGAGGAGAAAGCACATTCAACAATTATGTTGTGCTTGTCAGATGATAATATCACAGAGGTTGTTGAAGAGGACACAACAGAGAAACTGTGGTCCAAGCTTGAGAGTTCGTACATGATAAAGTCTTTAACCAAAAAGTTGTTATTGAAGCAACATCTGTTTATTTTAAGGATGCATGAGGGCACTCAACTGAGAGATCATCAAGATCAGCTGAACATAATATTACTTGACCTAAGGAATATTGATGTGAAGATTGAAGATGAGGATGCAGCATTGATCCTACTTGTTTCATTGCCTGCATCATATGAGAACTTTGTGCAGTGCTTTATTGTTGGGAAGGACTCAATGTCATTGGAGGATGTGAGATCATTACTCCGTGCTCGAGAGCTATGCCATAAGGCATATGGTTCTGGTACAGACATTCAAGCTGCTGGATTGGTGGTCAGTGGAGTCGGCAGAAGATCAGGAAACCCTACAAAGAAGACATCCAAGAGGGGTTCCAAGGGTCCAAGGCAAAGGATGTCTGCAACTACTGCAAGGAACAAGGACATTGGAGAAATGAATGTCCAACGGGTACTCAGCAAGGTAATGTTGCTTTGGCAGAAAAAGATGCCAACTCTGAAGAAGATCTGGTCTTAGCCGTTTCAGAGTCAGCAAGACACATGGATGTGTGGATTCTGGACATTGGGGAATCTTATCATGTGTGTCCAAATATGTAGTGGTTTTCAACTTATCAGCATATGGATGGAGAGGCCATAGTGCTATGGCTAACAGCAAGGTCTGTGAAATAGTTGGGATTGGATCAGTTCAGTGAGGACACATGATGGTAAATTATGCACACTGAAGGAGGTTAGACATGTTCCACAGATGACAAAGAATTTGATATCACTTAGTCTTCTAGATAGCAAAGGATTCAAGTTCAGGGGTGAAGGTGGAGTGGTGAATGTCTATAAGAACTCAGTTGTGATTCTGAAGGGTATCAGACAGGGGACATTGTACATACTACAAGGGTATAATGTATCGAAACCGTGTTAACTCTCTAACCGGCGGTTTACCGGGTCGATTGCTAGCATCGGGAGTACGAGAAAAGTGTTCACCAAAGCGAGTCTAGGTGGTCAATATTTCAAAGTATTTATAACTACAACGACACTAACGTGATTCCTACTAACGAGTTTAAAGACAAGAAGGAGAGAAGATTAAACTACTAGGTTCTAAAGATAGATGAAGGGACATAGTCGAACCA
Organism: Gentiana straminea; assembly: GCA_036785695.1. Taxonomy (NCBI): domain Eukaryota; kingdom Viridiplantae; phylum Streptophyta; class Magnoliopsida; order Gentianales; family Gentianaceae; genus Gentiana; species Gentiana straminea. Next base: position 2,986,761 of record JAVUPR010000426.1, on the reverse strand, counting down.
TGATCAAAATAGCTAGTTTCACCCTAAGGAATGACAAAACCGGGAGTGTGCATTAAACGAATGAACTCTTGCATTCAATTTCACGGATGCGTACTCTAAACCCGGTGATAAGGTCGAACAACTCTTCCCCAACACCTTATGCCATGTAAACTATCCTTCCCTAAGGAAGATTCACTCACAAGGCATGTTACGCACTAGAGCCGCTTAAACGTTAAAACGAGTAACCTCGCTCTAAGAAGTGATCCTAGAACCCCTTTTCCCACACCCTCCATATGAACAACTCTCAAGAGTGATGTGTGTGATTTTGACCTAGGTGATCAATCTAGTCCAAATCTGTTATAACAAGTTCTAAGACATGGAACATGCAAGATACAACAATAAGAAGCACTACCCACTCCCAATTTCATCAACCAAAGGGTGATTTTACCAAATTTCACATGATTCAACTATGAAAAGGGTTTAGCTACTCATTATACTAGTTAAAACATACACAAGACAGTAAATAAAAGCCATAACAAGTAAAAGAAAGGAGAAATTTACCATTAAATTGCATAAATTCGAGATTAGATTAAAAAAGTACAAAATAAAGAAGTAATGAAAAGGTGGTCTCTTAGTGTTTGGAATGAAAATCTAAGCCAAGAAATGGAAATATTAAGGTAATATTATGTTGATGTAAGCTAAGAGAAAGTATTCTAAGCTATTACAAAAATCGAGCTAAGAAATGGGTAGAGTTTTGTTAAGAAAGTAATTGGTGTCCAAGAAATAGTCTAAGAAGGGTATTTATAGTTGGGGAGAAAATACGAGGAAAACTAGCCCAAACGCACGTTTGGAGAAATTTGGAAGGCTGCGTTTGGCTTCTTCAAACGCATGTTTGGATTGGTTCAAACGTGCGTTTAGCTTCATTTCTGGGCAGGGTCTTGAATGTTCTTCATCTTGAACGCACGTTTAGGGTGGGTCAAACGTGCGTTTGGTGGACTTGGAACGCACATTTATGATGGTTTCAAACGTGCGTTTGGAGTGGTTCAACTCTGTATCAACTGGTGACTCTGTAAACACACGTTTGAGGGGTTCAAACATGCGTTTGAACCCCTGTGGCCCCAAAACTTCACTTTTTCATGGGGTCCATTTTTATCCTACAGTATACACGGGGTCCTTGATTCTTTTTCATGGGGTCCATTTTTATCCTACAGTATACATAAATTATTTTTTAGGGGGATCTGTAGACTACAGTGGGATACACCGAAAATTTATCATCAGGGCAGCAGAGCAAATCGAAAATTCAATGGGACATTAATTAGTAGTGTTTTTTAACTACAAAACCACGTCGTTCAATATAAATTTTGTTTTCGGATTTCAGTGAGCCACTTGCCCCCAACTTTGTAAGTCTTGGTCCTGATAGAGTGCATTTACCACAACATAGATCCGCCATTAATGTTAGTTTAAATAGTGTATGACAGACATTATTGTTTCTTCCGAAAAGAAGCGTTACATGCTTGACAGATGATATTGAAAACTGCAAAAAAAAAAAAAAATAATAATAATAAAAAAATAAAAATAAAATTAAGGCATATGTTTTTCAAATAATTGTTTTCAAAATATAGGATTTCTAAATTTGTGTTTTTCGCAAGTGACAAGGGGGAGTATGACTGAAAATGACATTAAATGTTGGAACGCCATAAAAATAATAGGTTTTGTAGTAAAAATTATGAATCATATTCTATGTTGGAGTGCTGTAGAATTATTAATTGTATTAGCAAAACCAAAATTTTAATTCACTTGGGACTTCAGAGTCCAATCCAGCTAGCTAGCTGATAGGGTTATTCATGAATATTTTTTTTTAAACACGGTCTTTTTTAAACATGGCTTCTTGTTTCACAACAGATTGATACAACATATATTTTGATGCTTGTCGTGGGTTTTACGGTAATTATTCAACGATGTAAATGAGAGATGAAATTATAAAACAACACGTCGCGAGGTCAGAAAAGATTTTCCAGCATTTGCAAATTCCTATTGTTCTTAACTGGTAACAACAGTTTCTATGGCACCATTTTCATTTAGCCATTTCGAATTTTGTTTGTTTGTTTGTTTTTTTTTTGTTTTTGTTTTTTTTTTTTTTTTTTGAGAACTAATTTCCTTGTTTATCGAGAGAGGGTTTTGTGTTTTTGTGTACGTTTGTTTGTTTGTTTTGTTTTTGTTTTGTTTTTGTTTTTTTTTTTTTTTTTTTTTTTTGAGAAAACTATTCTTTCATTAAACCATGTCCGCCAAACATGCAGAAAAGGCATGTCTTATTGCCAAATGTAAAAATACACACATATAGTTTCTTTGATCTAGTCATATACTATCCATAATTGACATCACTAGTTCAACATTTGATTGATAGATACAAACTTGACAAGTCCTAAGATATAGGATGCATGGGTACGGATACGTGGATACATGATACGCAGATACGGGATACATTGATATGTGATTTTACAAAAATATTGGATACGGATATGGGGATGTATTGTATATGTATATATATGTATGTATATGTATATATGTATATATATGTGGGAGCGGCTATAGTCCAGTTCTCTAATGGTCGAGTTTTTTAATCTCTGTCGTTGAAAAAATATATAAATAATTACGTACGTTAGATCATATTTTTTGTACACCATAATTAATGTGTTCAACAACACATCTAATAAATACTTGGGGGAAGGGGTCACAAGGACAAAAAAATTAATAAATGGGCCTGGAAGGACAAAAGTAACATTTTCATGATTATAAAGGACAAAATCACAATTGTTACTTTAAAATTGTTATTTCACGTGTTAATGTTACTTTGTGTTTCACAATTGTTACTTCATATTTACTTTATTCCACATTTGTTACTTCATGTTTGTTACTTCATAATTGTTACTTTTGTCGTGATTAAATTACAGTGTCCTTCAATCCCGATTTTTTGATAATTTTGTCCTTCTGGACAAAAATCTATAAATACTTTTAACCTCCTAACCGGTAAAAAATTTGAAAATAAAAATAAAAAATACAATGTTTTTTTTAATTTGACGTAAATTTTGCGGTGCAATGTAAATAAAATCACTCAATGAACACGATGCCCAAAACAAATTGATAGTGCAAATAGAGTCTAAGTATATAAATATAGGCAAAATTAGTTATAAGGCCGTCGCTAGAGACTTAATGATCATTTAGGACACTCCGAAATCTTATTTAGTTATAAGGACATTTTAATTTTAAGAAGGAAACTTATTTAGTTATAAGGACGTTAATTTCAGTGGATAAAAAAGAAGAAGGAAAAAAAGGAAGGAAGGAAAAAAAAAAGAAAAAAAAAAAAAAAGAAAAATGAAGCGCTGGATATTCGATGTTAGGTTTTTTTTTATTTTTTTATTTTATTTTTAAGTAAGAAAAAAAAAAAAAAAAAACGGCTAGAAGCGATGGCATTGATGACTATGCATGCGGTGGCATTGATGTACGAAGCGATGGCATTGATGACTTATGCGGTGGCATTGATGTCGATGCGAGGACATTGGTGACTTATGCGGTGGCATTGATGTTTGATGCGATGGCATTGACGACTTATGCGGTGGCATTGATGTACGATGCGATGGCATTGATGACTTATGCGGTGGCATTGATGTTTGATGCGGGGACATTGATGACTTATGCGGTGACATTGATGTACGAAGCGATGACATTGATGTCGTATTTACAATTAGATAAGCGATGCGATGATATTGATGTCACCGCATATACAACTTGATACACACATTTGATAACTTTGTAAAGTAACTTTATTTCTTTGTTATCTTTAAATATTTGATTGATCTTGGTTTATTTGATTAGTGTTGGTTTAAATATTCGATAACTTTGTAAAATAAGCGTATTTTTTTTTGTTTGTTTAAAGGCGATTTTTACAACCAAAGGTATGAATAAATCGTTACAATAACACGTCAACATGCTTAAATCGTTACAATAACACGTCAACGTATAATTCGATACAATAAGACATCACTTTGCATAGATCGCTACAATAAGAAGTCAACTGCGTAAATCGCTACTGATGAGACGTCATTGCATAAATCGTTACAATGACATGTCACCGATCAAGGTTGTCAATGGATCGCGGCGGTCAATACATCATGGTAGTCAATGAATCGCGGCGGTTAATGGATCCCGGTGGTCAATGCATCGGGGTAGGTGATCAATGTATGACGGTGATCAATACGCCACGTCGATTTTTATGAAGAAAAAAAAATTGATTTATGAAATTTATTCGGAAAAATATTAAATTTGATTTTAAAATAAAGAAGACGAAAAAATATGAATTTTAGTGAAAAAATTATGATAATCCGAGTTTTAGATCAAAATATATGACGTTTAGAAATATGGTGAATTAAAAAAATAAAATAAAAAAATGAACGTTGGGTGGAGTTGGTTTTTTTTATATATTTTTTTTTTCTTTTTCCCTCTTTGAGCGTTTTTTTTTTTTTTTTTTTTTTTTTTCCTTCCTTTTTTCCCTTCTTCCTCTTTATCCACTTCAAATTAGAATGTCCTTATAACTAAATAAGATTTCGGAGTGTCCTATTACCTCTAATAAGTTGAAAATCAGTCCTTTTAAATAATTGGCCCATAAATATAATAAGAGAAATCAATGAAAATCAAGGTATGCAGAGCTTCATTGAGAAAGAACAATTGACAACGGAGGTGAAGGATCTTTGAACATTGAAGGAGCAGCCTAAATCACCATTGAGGCAAAGTTTGAACGAATCTCCACTAAAGTGCGCGACGAAAAACAATGGATTTTAATGAAATTGATGAAAATTTTGGAGGAATTGTGGCGGTAATAGCTGGCCGGAAACTTAGCTGCAGCGCCGGCACCAAATGCTAAGCAGGCCATGAAATTGGTTGCTCTACTAAGAAGACTGGCCTAAAAATGAATGATGTAAAGTTGTGCTCTGAGAAATCACATAATCCTTGACGATTTTAAATTAAGGTACAAGAAGAAGACGACGAGGAAAGTACTCAATAACTAATGATGCGTCAAACCAATCCAGTGGTTGTTATTATTTAAATATTGGTCTAACAGTAAACTGGACTGTCCAGTTTTTTTATACAGACTGGACCGTAATATTTTCTTATATATATATATGTGTGTATGTGTGTCTGTGCGCGCGTGTGTGTGTTTATGTGTGTGTACACATATATATTAAGCTTCAAACTCATTTTTTAATTACAATGTTTTTCAGGTACATGTATCTGTAGTTAAGATACGTGCATTCGGTAAAGCATCAAACTTTTGAAAATTACAATTCGCTCCAAACACGAGTCCAACAGGGTCCGGAGAATCCATCGAGTACTAGTCATATACTATTCATAATTGACTTCACTAATTCAGCATTTGATTGATAGATCGATACAAACTTGACAAGTCCTAAGATAAACAGGCCGCGGGATACAGACGGTTTATTTGAAATAAAATTTTCAAAAATTATTAAGGCATTGGTTCGGTGAATGTATTTGGTACCGAGATTCTCTAGCGACCTTTGAGTGAGACTTGAAAAAAAAATAAAAAATAAATTATCAAAGCAGTGGCTGGATTTCAACTTTGGTGTGCTAATTATTTTTTTTATTGAATGACTTGGTGAATATTATATTGTTTGGAAAAAAGTAATACACGGTAATATTTGCCGCGCCGTGAAAAATAAAAAATACATGCACTTATTATCAATCTTAAAGCTTGTGCATACACTTATTATCAATGATTTTTCCACGATACGGTAGAAGGGTGTATAAAAATAAAGCAAACGGTAGTTCTGAAAACACACCAAGATACACACTAGTACTGCTAATTGATCTGCTGGGAAAAAAACACAATGTATGCAAGGACCGAAATTGTGTTGTTGGTTATCTTACTTGCGTTCATCATGGCTTTCAATGCTGAAGTAGTAGATGAATCTACAGCTGAACTGGGCTACCCTTTTTATCGTAAGTCTATATACTCTGATCGAATGTGCACATACTTTAGTCTAATTAATTAGCTTTTTTGGTTCTACGATTACTTATATGTTTCAAGCCTTGGTGCTGCAGCTGCAACATATACAGGTCCGATGACGTCCAAAAATCGTGTAACAGTTCCTCGTTGTTTATGGGAAGATTATGGTGGAGTAATTGATCAACCACTCACAATTACCTGTATAGACACTGATGATAATTGTGCTTCTCCGGGTGCATTTGTGTTTGTGGTAATGGTTAATTATGACGAGAGTCGATTTTGTGGGGACCCTATAGTGCTTTCTCCTACTGCCTTTAAGCGGATTGCTAGTGGATCTGTAAAGCAAGTCATTGTCAAAATCACGTGAGAAATTCCTTATTATTTACGCGTGATTTTTTGTATATAGAGATATATAATCGATAATTTATTAGTTATTAATCAAGTTTTATTATCTCTACTGAGTTTGGTTCTTATCTGCATAAACTCTATATGCATGTTTCAAACCAATTACAAATATTGGCAAATTAACAGAAATTGTTCATTCGTTTGTTGGAACAAATTGTGTGTGCTTATTCGAATCGATTTCTCATGTGTTTGTTCAATATTAAGGCTCAAGGCATAATACAAGACTCAAGTTCAGACATTGATGATTCTGACACAAATCAGATAAAAAACAGATCGTCCCAAGATTTGAAAATGGAGAGATAAGGCTGGAAATTGGAGTGATAAGGTCGAAATTCAAATACAGCAAGATGTGTGAAGTGATAAGTCTACCTAGAGTCATAATCTCTTAAATAAAGAGATGATTTATCTCAAAGATATATTTCGAGCACAATTCAAATTATTCAGTCAAAATTAGGTCTATCTCTTAGAATTGATTCAAAATGCAGTCGGATAATGCAAAAATAAAGTCTGTTGTTGATCAGACTCTTAGGAAACTTGTATAAATTCATGTGTCAGGATACTGGAAAATCAAGGAGAAAAGAACCGATTTTTTACCTTTCGTTTTGTTCTTTGTTCTTCACTGCAAATCCGATTGCATCAGTTTTTCCATTGCTTCTGCTCCGTTTCTGTGTTTTATTATGGTATCAGAGACAAAATCTGCCTAGAGCACACACAAACAAACAAACAATTCACAAACAAATCAAATCCAAAACAAACAAAGCAGTCATACAGATCACACAACACTCAAAACTCATCAAACACAGCATCAGTTTGCAAACAAACAAAGCACAGACAAATCAAACAAATCACAGGTTACAGGCACGATGGCAACACTCTCACTGAATGTCAGCAATTTCATCACACTGAAATTAACCCAAAGCAACTATCCCCTTTGGAGAGAACAGGCCCTAGCCCTTGCAGAAAGTCAAGATCTTGTAGGACACCTCACAAATGAAGATCCGGCACCGAGAGAAATTCATCGAGAGCACGGGACCGGAGAATTCGGGAGATAACTACGAAAATCCCGACTACCAAAAATGGAAGAAATCGACGGACTACTCGAGAGGATGGATCATTGGATCTCTCTCGAGGAATCACTAGGCATAGTGATAGGACTTGGACACATCAGCTAGTGTTGTATGGACGGCACTCAAAGATGCATATGCACGGGATTCTCGGGAGCGAGAGTTCACCCTCAAGCGACGGCTAACCTATCTAAAAAAGGATGAAAACAAAACCATTGCAGAACATATAAGGAGTTTCAAAGGAATTTGTGACAGTCTTGCAGCTATAGGCAAACCAGTAGGTGATTCTGAGAAGGTCTATGCCCTTCTTACCAGTCTTGGACCAAGCTATGAAACCTTCACTACAACCATGCTAAAACCCCCAAGGCCCACCTACACAGAATTAGTCTCCCATTTACAGAACCTGGATCAAAGGAGAAGCTGGTTCTCCTCAGTCTCAACTCCATCCTATCAACAATCTTCTCAGCAGATGGCCTTTTATGGTCAGAATCAAGCTAAATCTCAACCCAACTACAAACCACCAGCAACACAAACCAACAGGTTTGAATCATCTGGAAGGGGTTTTCAAGCACAACAGTCTACATGCAACTATTCTGGCACAGGCAAACTACTCAGACAACAACACACAAAGGAGACCTCCTCCACCAGGAGAAAGGAGGATGACTATTGAAGAAAGAGAACAATATCGAAGTGAGAGGTGCCAATACTGTGGAGTCTTGGGTCACATAGCAAAAATCTGCTGGTGGGTTCCAAAGAAAGACCAGCAGAATAATCAACTGCCCCAGGCATTGGCTGCACTCACCCTGGACACATCAATTGCAGATCCTGAATGGACAGTGGACACAGGAGCTTCTCACCATATGACAGGTAAACCAGGTATGCTCCATAATCTTCATAGATCTTTTGGTTCGATTCGGTTCTAATAGGCAATGGCACCACACTACCTATCACCGCAATAGGACGAGTCTCAACTTAAACAAAAACACACAACACGCCACTTTAAAAGATGTGTTACTTGTTCCTCAACTCACAAAAAATTTGTTATCGGTTAGTCAACTTACAACAGATCAACCTGTGATATGTGAATTCACTAATGAAAATGTTTTTGTTAAGGAACCAATAACAGGTCAGACACTGACTACAGGGAAAAGAAAGGGTGACCTGTATGTACTTGAAACAGCACCTGAATTACACTACTCAAACAGATTCAGGTCAGGCTCAAGTGAACTATGGCACCAAAGGCTAGGACACACACAGATGGGGAATGTCCAGACTCTGAAAGCAAGAGGTTTAATAGATGTTATTGGAAAAATAAAGACAGATCACATTTGTGAAAGGCATCGATTAGGGAAACTAAGTAAAGCGCCTTTTTTTGACTGCGAAAACATTAGCACTTGCTCCTTTTGAAATAATACACTTGTGATCTATGGGGACCTGCTCCCATTAGATCTATTGGTTGCTTTAATTATTATGCAAGTTTTGTGGATGATTTCTCAAAATTTACTTGGATTGTTCCATTGGTACATAAGTCGATTTCTTTCAAGCATATATAAACTTTGAGAATTATGTACATAGACAGTTTGACAAACATATTAAGGTATTTCATTCAGACTGTGGAGGTGAGTTTGTTAATAATAAAATGAGTGATCACTTTCAGACTAATGGTATTTTGCATCAATTATCTTGCCCTCACACACCACAGCAAACAGGGGTTGTAGAAAGAAGACACAGGACCATAAGGGAACTAGGTATGACCATGATTTTTCACAGTAACCTACCTCTGTTCCTATGGACAGAAGCTTTTGCCACAGCTGTTTACATTATGAATAGGACACCCTGTGCTTCCTTAAACTCTGAGTCACCATATCACAAACTCTACAACAAAGATCCAGTGTATTCATCCCTTAGGGTGTTTGGAACTAGGTGCTACCCCTACACCTGGGACACAAGACAGAATAAATTTGATCCAAAAACTGTACCTTGTGTCTTCATAGGTTACAGTATGCAACATAAGGGGTACAAATGCTACCATCCCACAACTAGGAAGATAATCATCTCCAGGCATGTAGTCTTCGATGAAACCCTGTTTCCCTACAAGACTCAGGACTCACCAAATCCCATACCTGTGCACTCAAATCCCCTCAGTACTTTTGAAGATTGGGTTCAGTCCACATCTGGCCACACCCCACACGTCCATCCACCCTTCTCCCGGTCAGACAATGCCAATCCCACAGTCAATCTGGACATTCCCATTCCCCAACAACACCATGAAGCAAATCCCCCTACCATTCCACAAGATCATACAAATCCCACTCCAGCATCTCCCACTCCTTCAACACCACCATCTGAACCTTCCACACCATCTTCCATACACAGCCTGGACACTGACTTGGACACCTTATTTCCAATCCAACCTACTCCAAACTCGACAACATCCCAATCTGATTCCACAAGCACAATACTCACCACTTCTCCATTCTCTGACACTGATCCCCCCATTCCCGATCCTAACCTCTTAAGCACTCATCCCATGATCACCGGGGCACAACATGGAATCCTCAAACCAAACCCCAAATATGCTCTCACTTGTATCTAACTTCCTTTCGTCCCTAGGGAACCAAGAACGTCACCGAGGCACTCAAACATCCTGGATGGAAGAGCGCAATGATGGAAGAGCTACGGGCTATCCACCAAAACCCGGACACGGGATTTGGTCCCCGAACTCCTAAAATGCACATAATTGGGTCCAAATGGGTTTTCAAGGCCAAACTCCATCCTGATGGAACTCTTGAGAGGCTTAAGGCTAGACTTGTGGCCAAGGGCTATAATCAAGTAGATGGGGTAGATTATACTGAAACCTTCTCTCCAGTCATCAAACCTGGCACCATTAGACTAGTCCTTGCAGCAGCACTAAGTCAGAACTGGGTCATTAGACAATTGGATGTTAAGAATGCCTTCTTACATGGACTTGTCCATGAAGATATCTACATGTCCCAACCACCTGGCTTACCAGATCCTCAATTCCCTACACATGTATGCAAATTGAAAAAGGCTCTCTATGGCCTCAAACAGGCCCCAAGGGCCTGGTTTGACAGATTCAGCTCATTTCTTATTGCTTATGGATTTTCTTGCGGTCTTGCGACCCTCACTGTTTGTGTTTCATTCAGAGTCTGGTTCTTTGTTTTTACTGTTATATGTGGATGATATGTTGTTAACTGGATCTAATGCCCAACTAGTATTCTCATTTATTACATTATTACACACTGAGTTTGCTATGAAGGATCTAGGGATTTTACATCATTTTCTTGGAGTGGAAATATTTTATGCAGGGCCTAACATGCATCTGTCCCAGACACACTATGCTCTCACCATTCTGGAAAGAGCAGCAATGGTGGATTGCAAACCTATGGCTACTCCCCTGGAGCTCAAACCCCAACCTCGTGCGATTCACCTCCTCAGAAGATCCCACTTATTACGGACAACTCATTGGTGCACTTGATATCGACCTTCACCGGGCCGGACATTGCCTACGGTGTGAACTTTGCATCTCGGTTTCTTCGGTCTCCCACTCGGGTTCATCTCAAATTGGCTCACGGGATCCTCGGATATGTCAAGGCCACGTTGGACCTAGGAATACAATTCACGGCGGCAAATTCATTGGCCACTTACGACTACTCGGATGCGGCGGGCGGGTTGCCCTATCACTTGAGGAGGTCTACAACGGGTTTACGCACTTTTCTAGGCCGAATCTCATCTCTTGGTGTGCCAAGAAGCGACCCACAATCTCCGGATCAAGTCGAAAGCGAGTATCGTGCTTTGGCAAACACGACATCGAACTCACACGGCAATATCTCACTCAAGATCTACATATTGGACACTCTATCACACCTACAGTGTATTGTGACAATCTAAGTGCATTGTATCTCACAGTTAATCCAGTTTTTCATGCTCGAACTAAGCATATTGAGCTAGATTATCACTTTGTGCGAGAGAAAGTGGCTCAAGGCAAACTTGTCACCAAACACATCCCTACTCATCAACAGGTGGCCGATCTGTTCACTAAACCAGCCACCAAGTACCTCCTTCATCAATTCCTCAACAAACTCTGCCTTCACCCCAGGCCCAGTTTGAGGGAGGGTATTAAGGCTCAAGGCATAATACAAGACTCAAGTTCAGACATTGATGATTCTGACACAAATCAGATAAAAAACAGATCGTCCCAAGATTTGAAAATGGAGAGATAAGGCTGGAAATTGGAGTGATAAGGTCGAAATTCAAATACAGCAAGATGTGTGAAGTGATAAGTCTACCTAGAGTCATAATCTCTTAAATAAAGAGATGATTTATCTCAAAGATATATTTCGAGCACAATTCAAATTATTCAGTCAAAATTAGGTCTATCTATATAAAGGTGATGGCGGAAAGGAAAGTATTGAAGCTGATTCGGAGGAATAAGTGCATGGGTCTGCAGAAAGCTTTACTTAACACATGGAAACGATGTGGATGATGATCGAACATTTTGGTTTTACTTGTTCCAACTGTAATGTTATTTACATAATACATCACTCGTTAACAACGAATGATACAATCTGATTTTACACTACTAATCATCATGAGACTTAATGAGTTTTATATGACGATCAAAAAATAAAATCGAGTTGTGTCATTCGTTCGAGTGATTTCCGACCTAAAATGGTCTCCGCTTTCTTGGGATGAGCTAGCTTTTTGTATTTTTGTGTTTGATTTTGGTTTTGTTCTCCCATTGCTTTTCAAATCTACGTTTTCAAAATCTAGGATGTCTGAATTTGTGTTTTTCCCAAGTGACTAGGTCGAGTACGAGTAAAAATGACATATTAAATGTTGGAGTGCCTTAAAAATATTAACTTTTATAGTACTACCTCCGTCCCAAAATATAAATCCGTTTAGCTTTTTTGTTTTCTCGCATAATATATGTCCATTTAAATAACCAAAATAATATTTATTACAATTTTCTACTTTTACCCCTCATTTATTATCTACACACTCACTTTTTACTACTCTACATCAATAATAGTCAAATGTCATTTTAAACTTTTCCATCAAAATTAATGACTCATAACCAACTTAACTAATTTTTTTGATCTATGTGAAAAACCCCATTTAGACTTATATTTTGGGACGGTGGTAGTAAATAATTAAGAACCATATTCTATGTTGGAGTGCCGTAGAATTATTAAATTTTTGTTTTAGCAAAGCCAAAATTTTAATTCACTTGTAATTCATGAATGTTTTTTTTAACATGACCATTTTGGCAAATGACTTATGCAGAATACTGTGGAGTGAAATATATATATATATATATATATATATATATATATATATATATATATATATATATTTTTTTTTTTTTTTTTTTTTGAATAGCTATTGTATTAATACTCTCTAGCAAGGGACTAGAGAGCAAAGAAAGAGGTACAAGTTACAGTTTGCGGACAAATTACAGAAATACAGAAAACCAAAAAACCATCTGAGCAGAATTACAACATAAAAACAATAGCAACAGAGTCGAAAAAACTAATAACGCTTAAAATGCAGTAGCAAAATGACCAAGGTCATGGATTAATCCGCATTCCATCCAAGAAGAGGATTTGATGACCATGTGTACCAATCACGAATTGATTTTGACGATTTTCCAGAAAGCCACAGATACGAGGTTTGTGAATATTCGATAGAAGCCGAGTAATGTCAAATTTGGCCGATTCAAAGATAATGTTGTTCCTTGTTTTCCAAATCCACCATAAGGCTGTACATTTGATGTAAAACCAAGCTTTATTGTGCTTAGAAGTTGCTTTGAACACATGAACGATTTGAGTGGTTCCAAAAGTAATTCCGTCGTCCTGTTGACGAGAGATAGTAGCAATACCACACCAAGTAAAAATCAGAGACCAAAGCTCGTAAGTATGAACACATTGGATCATGATATGGTCCAAAGTTTCATCAAAGAGATGACAAAAAGGGCAGGTAGCATCCGGGATCGTAATCTTCCTTCTAATCAAATTATCCAAAGTAGGAAGTCTATTGAGTTTCACTCTCCAAATGAAGAAATCGACTTTGGAGGGTAGAAGTCGATTTCTAACATACTTACTATCCGCGTTGACGTAAAATGATTTCGTAATCTCTATAGACTTCCTTAGAGCACGAACCGTAAAAATGCCATCGTTAGAAAGTTTCCAAACAGTTTTATCGATAGAACCTGCAACCGGAGAAACATTTTGTAAAAGCAAAATCAACTCCGATAGCTCCCCATATTCCCTACCTCTAGGATTTCTTCTCCACTTCCACCTCCATCTCCAAACTCCCTCATCCCAAACTCCTTTCTCACCAACACGATCCATTTTTCCATCATCAAGTGCAAATAATCTAGGAAATCTATCTTTAAGGCAAGAGTTAATAATCCACGAGTCATGCCAAAAGCTAATCAACTCCCCATTGCCAAGGGACCACGCAATAGAAGAAGAAAAATTAATTCCCCAACTATCCACTTTCTTACACACACTAAGAATACCCCTCCAAATTCTTCCAACATATGAAAGCGATCTTCCTGCTACAAAACCACCCCCTTCCCCATAAATGGCTTTAATGACCCGAACCCATAAGGCATTTGGTTCTGAAGAAAATCTCCAAAACCATTTACCCAATAAAGCAGCATTTTGAAAATGGTTCATATAAATAGTTAAGAGTCATAAAGTATTTGCCTTTAATTTATCGGTCATTTGCAAAATTCTTCTGATGAAAAGCAATAATGAACGGCTAAGTAAAAAAAAATTCTTCTGATGAAAATAAGTTTCCATGGCACGATTTTCACTTAGCCATTTCATTGACTGAGGATATCCTGTTGTTGGGTTTGTTAGTTTATTTTTTTCTTTAAATACATGTGTTACACTTTCCTTGTCAAAAAATACACACATTTAGTTTCTTTGATCTAGTCATATACTATCCATTATTGACTTCACTAATTCAACATTTGACTGATAGATACAAACTTGACAAGGCCGAAGATAAAGACTAGGTGCGGATACTTGGATACGGTATACACGGATACGGGATACGTTACGTTGATACGTGATTTTACTAAAATATATGATACGGATATGGGGATGTATTTGTAAATAATAAAAATATAAAGACTAAACTGTATATAGTAAACTAAAATGATTATATATACATATATATATATATATATATATATATATATATATATATATATATATATATATATATATATATATATATATATATGTACATACATTCATATGTTTGTGTGTATGTGTGTGTATGCATGTACACATATATATTAAGGTTCAAACTCTTTCTTTAAGTACAATGTTTTTCAGATACCCGTATCTGTAGTTAAGATACGTGCATTCGGTAAAGTATCCAACTTTTGAAAATTACAATTTCCCCCAAATACGTATCCAACGAGTTATCCGTCGAATGTCGGTATCCGATACGGGATACGCTTACCGGATGAAGTATCCGTGCATCCTAGGATACAGACACGACCGGCCTTCAACTTCGGTGTGCTAATTTTATTTTGTATATATAATTGAACGACTTTGTCAATATTATATTGTTTGGAACAAAAATAATATGCGGTATATTTGCCGTCTTGAAAAATACAAAACACAAGCAACAAGTAATCTTAAAGCTTGTGCATACACTTATTATCAATGATTTTTGCACCATACGGCAGGAGGGTGTATAAAAAAAAGCAAACGGTAGTTCTGAATACACACCAAAATACACACTACCGTTAACAGGTAATCTGCTGAAAAATAGAAAGAAAAAAAAAATGTAAGCAAGGACCAAAATTGTGTTGTTGGTTATCTTACTTGAGTTAATGATGGCTTTCAATGCTCAAGATGAATATGAATCTACAGCTGAACCAGCTGATCCTGGTTACCCTAAATATCGTATGTCTACTCTGATCGAATGCTCACTTACTTTAGTCTAAATAATAAGATTTTTTGGTTCTAAGATTATTTATGTTTCAAGCCTTGGTGTTGCAGATGAAACATGTACAGGTCCGAATGTTGGAGAAAAAGCCCTTTTTGAAGGGTTGAATAGTCAACTTTAGCGCGATTTACGGATAGACTCCGATGTATGTCATCGAGAGTTAATGATATCATTAAATACTCCATACGGAGTAGTTGATGATGGGCTTTTGAATCACTCGATTCGGATATCGGGTGAATGAGAAATTAATGCCTAAAGTTGGTTGAAAATGTGTTGGAGATAAGAGTTGAAGGGAGTACCTCAACTTAATATCCCACATTGGAAAGATGGGAGACTTGAGCTCCATATATAAGGGCTAGTGTATGCTATTATAAATGTGCTCCAAGGGGCAAGGCATTTTTGTGCAGGAGGGAGGACTTAGATTATTCCACACGCGCGCGCCGCCGCCGTCCGTCCGGCTCGTGCTCGGGCTCGGTTCGGGTGTTACTATTAATTTTTTGGACAAAATTTCTTTATGAAATTTACCATAAATTAATTTTGGAATATGATTGTGTCATTCGACCAATTAGAATTGATTGAGTCATTCGACCAATCAGAATTCAGACAACACATCATCCGACCAATCAGAGGGTTAGATTAATTCAAAATTAATCTTATTAATTTCGCCCCAATGACTTTTCTTGAAGGAAAAGTCGGCCATTACTTTTCCAAGGGGAAAAGTTTGATGATGTGTCTCGGCCAATCATATTTGAGCATTGGTTCCTCCTCTCCACTATATAAAGAACCCCATGGATGAAAGTTATTCATCGAATTTTCTCTTGTGTCTTTCCACCACAAAGAGTCAGTCATATAGATTTAGATATCGAGTCGAAGAGAAGTTGGAGCACTATGTAAGTTCGCCGGAGCTCGGATTTTTGAAGTGCCTCTAAATCCGAGACGTAAAGCCGTTGTATCTTGGGAGACATTTGCTACTACAAAGATTGTGGGGACCCTATAGAGCTTTCTCGTCGTGCCTTTACTCAGATTACTCGTCAATCTGTAGAGCAACTCAATGTCAAAATCACGTAAGAATTTCTTTATTATTTACGGGTAACTTTTTGTATATAAAAAACATAGCTTGCCGCGGATGGAAAGTGCCACAAAAACTTTAAAAAACGACACTATAGGCCTATTGTGACGCCTATTGTTTTTGTGTCACCCGTGGCAAGCAAGTATGTGGCAATAAGTTCTTGCCACGCCTTTCACCACACCGCAACAAAAACATAAAATCTATTGCCGCAGTACCACACCGAGGCAAAAAATTAAATCTATTTCCATGGTGCCACACCGCGGAAAAATCAAATTATTATAAAAAAATTAATAATTTTTGCAACGCTTTTATTACGGTGCTACAATAACAAATTATTATTTTTTATAAAAAATATCAAAATATAGTTTCCCTTCCCCACCCCACCCCACCCCCACCCTCACCCATACCCTTACCTCACCCCCACCCCCAACCACTCACCCCCACACCTCTCAACTACCCCACACTTCCCCAACCCCACCCTAGGATGACGGGCAGTAAAAGATGAATACCATCATAAATCATCAACAGCTTTCACGTAGAATACAATTAAATTTCCAGGAAAAACACTAGGGAGATAAACAAAAAAAATAACCCCCAAAGGGAAATTGAAATGAATCCAATATTGCAATAATACAGTAAAAAAATCAAGACTTCATTAATACAAGTATAATGGCATATGCTTCAAATACCCCCAAAGGGAAACATGTATTCATTTCTTTCTAGACTATTTCAAGAGTACTACTTTAAGACTAAAATTAGAGCCTAAGAGCTGTAAAAATGCAGGGCCAAAAATCTGTAAAAAACTGTCACTGGGCTTAACCGAACCTGCGAACCGTAACCAAAGATACTTAAAGATGTGAGATGAAGTCAAGTAAACAAAGAGGTCACAAGCGATCATCAATTAATTTGAGTAGTCTTCTCACAGGTCATCAATAAAGCTTCTTTTCTCCCATTATGTATATTCGACAACACCAAATATAAGACTGAATTTTTAAGCTAAGAATCGTGTTATGTCAATCTTTGGGTTGCTCTAGAAAAGGAAAGACGAACTGTACATAATGACTGCGCAAAGAGTATTAGATTCAAATGTCAAGGCATGCCTTCAAATCATGTCCATACAAGTTAACTATAATTGAACAGGCAGAACATGAGATAACATGCCATAGAAAATCTAACACAACAAATCATTCAGGACATAATGCAGATTTGAACCAAGACTTATGAAAAACCAAATGCTGATTTGATGCATGTCAAACATGATATGACTTAAACTTAGACTGAAACAGAGCTAAACAAAAAACGAGACGAATTATAATACTCAAAGTAACTAAACATCATAATATGATAGCCAACATGAGCTGAATTTTACAGCTTCACGAGGACTGTTAATACTACGAACCGAAAAAATGTACCTTCAGAAAAGTGTTCGACGAGATCATCGGAATAAAGGGAACAAAACAACAGATTGGGAAATGTAGAAAGTTATACAAGCAAGAAATAAACTTAAGTAGATTAATTAGGAAAATGGCTTCATACTGGATTTGAATGTTCATCTACGTTTTCTTTTATGAGACTCAAAACAGAAGAATAATTCTTTTATTGCATTAATTACCGAAAACTGTCTTAGGTGTAATACATATATCTCAGCAAACTCTATCTTGGATTCTAGTCGATAAGATACACCACAAACAACACACACACAGCCTAGACTTATTACTAATTACAGAATAGTCCTTATACTTTAACATTCCCCCTCAAACTGAAGGGAGTAAAGACAACATTTAGTTTGGTTCTATAGTAGTGAAACATAGTAGCAGAAAGAGGCTTGGTCATGAGATCAGCCACCTGATCAAAAGTAGGAACATGCTTAACATCCATAACACCAAATATTATATTCGACAACACCAAATATTATCACACCAAAGAACAAGCTTGGTGACCAAGATGATTTTCATCTCCGACAAAAGATTAAGAAGCCATTGAGTTTCTGCAGCAGCATTGGCAAGGGCCATGTACTCTGATTCAGTACTTGACCTGGAAACAACCTGTTGTTTCATGGAGGACCACGACACAAGAGAACCAGCAAGATAAACACAGTAAGCGGCCACAGATTTTCTGTCTATTTTGTCCACTCCCCAGTCAGTATCACTGTAGGTATGTATAAGTAAGGGTTGTGCAGATTTAAAGTGGAGACCATAGTATATTGTACCTTTAACATACCTAAGTAGATGTTTAACATGCTGCCAGTGTCCCAGGGTAGGTGACTGCATATGTTGGCTCAGGGCATTGACAGAATATGTAAGATCGGGTATGAAGAAGGTGAGATACTAGAGAGCTCCCAAAGTGCTTCTGTAGAAAGTAGGATTTGTCATTAAGGTGCTAGACTGTGTTGTCTTGGGGGGTGTGACCACTATAGAAGTGGAACATGGCTTTAAATTTTCTAACCCCAACTTGGTGAGCAGCTGCTGTGCATAAACATGCTATGACAGATACATGCCTGAGTGATCCCTCCTTACTGGAATGCCAAGAAAGTGATGTATGTTTCCCAGGTCCTTTAATGCAAACCTGTTATGTAATGAACTAACAAACTGCTGGATTTTGCTAGGATCATTTCTTGTAATTAGTATATCATCAACATAAACCAAAACATATAACAAGGTTTTACCAAAGTGGAAGATAAATAAAGAGGGATCAACTTTGGATTGTACAAATTTCCAAATAAGCATATGTTTTCTCAACTCATCAAACCATGCCCTAGGGGCTTGTTTCAAACCATAGATGGCCTTCTTCAAGTGACAGATATGAGTTGGTTTGGTACTATCAACAAATCCCTCAGGTTGTGTCATAAAAACATATTCATATAAGGTCCTATTGAGAAAGGCATTGTGGATATCAAGTTTCCTTATAGACCAATCAAGTGACATAGCAAGGGCCATGACAGTCCTGATAGTAGAAGCTCTAGCAACAAGACTATAGGTGTCAGATTAGTCAATGCCTGGGGTTTGATGAAATCCTTTTGCCACAAGTCGGCCTATGTTTGTTAACAGTTCCATCAGGATTCAGTTTAACCTTGAACACCCACCTGTTATCAATAAGGTTGTGAGCTTGAGATCTTGGCACCAAGTCCCATGTGTGGTTTCTGATCAAGGCATTGTATTCTGATTCCATAGCTACTTTTCAAACTTGGGTGTTTAAAGCATATGATACTTTAGTTGGTTCGGTGAGGGTACGAAACATTTTGAGGTAACCGGATAGGAGTAGGTTCTAGGTTTGAAGTGCCACTCTTGGCTCTAGTTTGCATAGGGTGCTTGTTGAGGTTTTCCTGTTGAGCTACAGGGCTAGGACTGGGAGACTCATGAAGGACATGATTTGTGGAAGGAGAAGAGTATATAGATTCTGATAGAGATGAGAGATAATTAAGAGTAGGGTCTTGATGTGACTCTGTTGAAGGAGAGTTCTGATAGGATCCCTTACTGGTATCAGATGTGGAGTGAGAGAAAGGAGAGAATAAATATGGAGAACTATCAGGACAAGGATGACTGGAGCCTGATGATGAAGACATGGATTGAGTATTAGGCATCATGGGACTGATTTGGTTTAGTAGACACACAACAGGATTCAAGAAGGAGTGAGGTGACACATTGTTGGAAGTTACTCGAAGAGGACTTAAATTCTTTTGATAAGGAAATGACGATTCATCAAAGGTTACATCTCTTGATATAGATAGCCTTCCACTGGGATCAAGACTCAAATACCCCTTGTGTGAGGGACTAAGGCCAAGATGGACACATTTCTGAGAGTGAAACTGAAACTTATTTTAATGATAGGGTCTAAGGTTGGGGTAGCAAGCACAACCAAAACCCTAAGGAGAGAGTAATTAGGAGATTTAACAAAAAGACACTCAAAAGGAGACTGATGATTAAGAGCAGGTGTAGGTAAATAGTTAAAAAGTCTGACAGAGTGTTGAAAGCTTTCCCACCACAATTTAAGTGGCATTGAGGCCTGTGCTAGGAGAGACAACCCTATTTCGACTATGGAACTGTATTTTCTCTCAGCTATCCCATTTTAGGCATGTGCATGAGGACAGGGATGCCTAAACAAAGTGCCAGATTCTTTAAGAGACAGCTCAAAAGACCTAAATTCTCCCCCCAGTCTTTCTGACACTTAATATTTCTGTGAAATTGAGTTTGCACAAAGGTGTGAAAGTGTAAGAAAGCAGACAGTGCATCAGATTTTTGTTTTAAAGGAACAATCCAGGTGTATCTAGTTAGATCATGAACGAAGTGTATATAATAATGATAACCAGAGGTAGACTGCATAGGGGCAGGTCCCCAAAGGTCAGAGTGAACCAAATCAAAGCGTAAAACAGAAACACTAGTGGAATTAGGATAAGGGAGAGCATGCTGCTTTCTTAAACAACAAGCTTCACAAAAATAAACAATTTCATTATTTTTCAAAAACACATTACATTTTTTTAAGACCTGGAGCATAACCTTCTCGGAGGGATGACCTAACCTTCTATGCCAAACATTGGCAGAATCATTACTAGAAAGAGAACCAACAAGAGACTGATTCAATAACTTATTAGAGCTGAATCATGAAGTGACTTCAGACAGCAGATTAGAGGAATGACTGAGACTGGATTGAACACTTGAAACTTTGGAGTGAAGAGACCTCAGATTTGGAGGAAAATGAAGCTGATACAGGCCATTGTTAAGGGTCCCTTCAATTAAAATTCTCCAAGTACCCAGATTCTTCACAAAACAAGAGTTAGAATGAAATTCAAGATAGACAGGATTATCAATAGTTAATTTAGATACACTTAGGAGGTTCTTAGTGATAGAGGGAACATGAAGGATGTGATTAATGGATAAACTGGAGTTGCATTTAGCAGGTAGAACAGAATGACCAATATGAGAGATTTTGAGAGACTCACAATTACCTACTAGAAGAGAATCAGATCCTTCATAACCTTAGTTCAGATGAAGACTGTTGAGATCAGAGGCAATATGGTATGTGGCACCACTATTAGCATTCCAGCTAGGATCCACAAAGTTATCTGAGGAGGCTACATAGGCTACATTTGGTCTGGGGTTTGAGCCTTGAAAACCTGCATTGCCACTGTTGTTGTTGTTGTTCATGGGTGCACCAATATAGGCATAATTATACCTATAGTAGCCTATTGCAGCTGTATGTCCTGTCTTCCGCACACTTGACACACTGGTCTAGGCCCCCTTTGATTTTGTCCACCTCTTCCATTTCCTCTACCTCTTCCACCTCTATTACCTCTAGAGCCTCTACCTCTACCTGCATCATGATTTCCATATGTAGAGTTTGGCCAAGAATTAGGTCTAGTCCTCCACTCTTTTGCGCTGCACATTTAGCAGAGGGTGCTGGAACATCCAGAGTGGTAGTTGGATTAAACCCAACTATTAACCTTTCATGTGTGACCAATTAGGATTTGACTTTAGGCAAAGTCAATGAACCAATTGTGAAGGTGATATTCACAATAACAGACTCATAATCTTTTCCTAGACCACCAAGAACTAACAGAATAAGTTCTGAGTTTGAAATGGGGCAGCTTGCTACTGCAAGTTCATCGAGTAGGTTTTCATAAAATCCAGGTAGTCAACCATAGACTAGCCCCTTTGTCTGTCCTAGTCAAGGCTCCTTTGTATTCTAAGATCTAGCATCGGATCGTTATTAAACAGGGTCTCCAACCTGTTCCAGATCTCAAAGGCAGTGTTACAACCAATCAATTCAACCAGGTCTTGTTTAGTCATCGATGCCATCAACCAACCAACCAACCGAAGATTGTCCATGCTCACCCAATCATCATAAGCATGATTGGGGACAAGTCCATACACAAGGCTCACGATAAACTGCGGTGGACATCCATTAGCATCAACCAGATGACTCTCAAGGTGATGTCCACGAACAATAGGAAGAATAGTGGGCTTCCACAAGGTAATTATCACGATTTAATTTCACAGTCTAAGTTTGAGCCAGATTGGCACCAAATGGTGCAGTAGAAACAGAATGGGGCGTCGGAGACATGTTGGACATGAAATTAGGAAAAGACGGTAAACTCGTATGAGGAAAAGGGGTTTCAAGACCTGAAAACTTCATGTTCAACGGAGATGAAGCTCGCAAACCTCTAGACGGTGTAGAAATCGGTGGTGGTGGAGCGATGGAAGAGGTGCCAGCTCCAGCGGCGTTTGTCTGAGAAAAATGAGCAAAAGACAGTGGCACTTGAATGGTGAAAGACTCAATAGAGATGGATGTTGTTGATGGAGTAATCGAGCTCACCGGAGCTAGCTTCCGGCGGCTGTAGTCGCGTCGGCCATAGGCTCCGATACCAACTCAAAACAGAAGAATAATTATGCTATTGCATTAATTACCGAAAACTGTCTTAGGTGTAATACATATCTCAGCAAAATGTATCTTGAATTCTAGTGGATAAGATACACCACAGATAGCACACACACCGCCTAGACTTATTACTAAATACAAAATAGTCCTTATACTTTAACAATGAGAATCAAGATTATCATCAATTTTCCTGTAACATATAAACAAAAAACCTGTAGTTCATCAAAGATAACAACATTATGAATTTTCTATATAGTCTTATATTCATTATGTTTGATGTTTTTAAGTTATAAGGCAGTTAAGTATATTTTTACTTCAAAATATTGATAAGCTCAGAATGATGGCGTCCTAACGCGCGGGGCAATGTAGATTTCTTCTCCACCGCATTTTAGAAGTCCTGCAAGTCCTAACTACATATCGTGGTGCCAATGTTTGTTGAATCACACATTTACAAACCCAAAAAATAAAACAAGAATCTTGAAAGATAACATTGATCAAATTACTACCTCATCAAAAGCATTAAAGATGTCAATGTTTGGCTCATGGATTGTGCACTTGACAATTCGACCCATGTTAATCGTAATCGTTTTTCTTACTGCCCTGGCATCAAGCCCTGATGTTGGCTAATCCAAGATTATAATTGATGGGGATTCGCAACAAGCTCAATCGTCAATCTTTTGCGTTTCTCAATAGAAAGACCACTTACACTTGGCAATCCAACTATTGCTTCTCTTTAGGGAGTTAGCTCCACAAGTTCCATCACGTCCTCAACTAATAACTACATATTTTTTAAGTGCATTCTGTTAGAAGGATAACTGTTATTGTGATAGTTGACGATAAAAGAGTCGACGTTGTTTTATTTATTAGTCCTATCTGAATTTAGCATGTTTTCCAACCTTTTACTTATTTCTGAACAAGATAATCAACAAGAAAAAATCACGGTACATCAATCCATTACAAGGAAATGTCGGAGCTGCTTTCATTTTCAATAGAAGTTTATTGTCTACTAATGATATTATGGTGCAACATTAGCATACATGGTGCATCTAGCTTCAAATAAATTAACATAAGTGAGGTGTTGTTATGACGGATCGATCACGAAGTGATGGTGATTATGAGTAAAGATAAATAATTAACAAGTAAACAAACATAGAAACAAAAAGAACACAAATTTAACGTGGTTTCCGGAAATGTGCCGACTACTCCACGAACAAACGAGGATTATTTTATTATCGCGAGAAAGTGACAATTTACAACGATACGATGGTATTTATAGCCTTGGAAATCCAACCCTAACCGACTAAATAACCAAACTAGATAATGACTGAAATACCCTAGAAGTAACCTTATCCAAAACGGAAAACCATACGGACGTGTTCCGCAAGAAAAGCTGAGAACCAACTTAGCAAGCCAGACTTAGCAGATGATCAGTCTCCTGACATCATTTAGTAGAACACCAGACTCAGCAGATGCTTCATGCACTGCTGACTAGACCACAGTTTCAACACAGACTCAGCTGACCAAACTCAGTAGCATAGTTTAAGCCGCCATTACAAATCTCCACCTTGAATTCAACTCCACGCAAACTAACCAGATGCACAACAAAGTTCCAGATTTCCTCTTTATCTTCGAATTTGAACACTTCAGATGAACCCCCACCTTCAGCTAAGTATCCCCGGATTCAGAATAATGGCTTTGGAAGTTCAACAAGTCCAGACACAACTAAAATTTGCCTATTGGGACTAGTTTAGTGAACATATCAGCAGGATTAACATCAGCGCTGATCTTCTCCACTTTGACCCTCTTCTAATTCCTCAGAAAATGGTACTTAACATCAATGTGCTTGGTTCTCTCAAGATGAACTTGATCCTTAGCCAAACATATTACACTAAGACTGTCACAATACTCCCTGGCATGATCTTGATGTAGACTCATATCATTGACTAGCCCTTTTAACCAGATTGCTTCCTTTGCTGCTTCTGTCAATGCCATGTACTCTACTTCAATAGTAGACTGTCACTATACCATTTAAAGTTGCCTTCCAACTTACCACAGAACCATCCAAAGTAAAAACATACCCAATCATAGATCTCCTACTGTCCACATCAGCAGCATAACCAGAATCACAGTACCTTATGACAAAACATTAAGTACCACCTCCATAGATGAGTCCAATATCAGATGTACCCCTAAGGTCGCTAAATATCCTTTTTACTTCCTTCCAATGTTTCTTTCCAGGTTGAGCCATAAACCTACTGACAACACTGACTACCTGAGCCAAATCAGGCATAGCACAGACCATGGCATACATTAAACTGTCCTCTGCACTAGTATATGGAACCCTTGACATGTATTTTTCCTCCTCAGTTGATTGTGGAGCAAACACGGTAGACCTGCTTCATATCTTTATAGATCTTCATCCCTTGAATTTTTTTACGTTTCCTAAATCTTTCATCTCAAATTCAGCCTTGAGCAGATTCTTCAGATCTTGAATATCAGACTCGTTCACGGTAGCTATAAGCATATCATCCACGTATAGAACAAGATAGATGACTGAACCATCCTTCAACTTGTTGTGATAAACACAACAATCATATGGACTCCTGCTATAACCCTGCTGAATCATACAACTATCAAACTTCTAATACCAATGTCTTGGGGCCGGCATTAGTCCATACATGGACTTTTTCAACTTGCAAACAAATCCTTCATTACCAGGAACTTGGAAACCCTCTGGTTGAGTCATATATTTCCTTATCTACATCTCCATGTAGAAACGTTGTCTTCACATCCAATTGTTCAAGTCCAAGATTCTGATGTGCCACTATGCTAGTAAAACCCTGGTGGAAGTATGTCCGACTTTTGGTGAGAATATCCCTTCATAGTCAACCCCCTCTTTCTGACTTAACCCTCTTGCAACCAAACGTGCCTTATATCTGATGCCCTCAACAGATGACATTCATTCATTTTTCTTAAGGATCCATTTATAGCTGACCACCCTTCTATCATGTGGTTGTTTGACCATATCCCAACTTTTATTCTTCCAAAGTGAGTCCATTTTTTCTCTTATAGAACCTAATGAGATGTCTCTGAACATGTCACAGCTTCCCAGTATGTGTTTGGTTCAAAACCATCCCATTCTTCAGCTACCTGAAGTGCAAATCCAACCATATCCTCCTCAAACTCATATCTTCTTAGGGGTCTGATATTTGTCCTTCTAGCTCTGCTGGGAACTATACTCTGCTGACCAACATCAGTTGTTTGAGTATCTGCCGACCTTTGTTCAGCAGACATGTTTGGATCCAGTTCTGGATCTACTGATTTTTGACTGTCTCCGTGCTTAGTCTTTCGATTCAACAGACTCTACTTGAAGCTCCACCTATTGTCAACCCTCTCAGTTTCAGAAACAATTTTTGATTGAGATGTGGCCCTCGAAGATGAGTTAAGCATTGAAGTTTCATCAAAGAGTACACTCCTACTGAGTATAACCTTGTTTTCAGCTGATGACCAGATTTTATACCCCTTAACTATATATGTATATCTAACAAATACTCCCTTCTTGGCTTTAGGTTTCAGTTTACCTTCGCTGACATGCGAGTTTACTGTGCTTCAAAAAAACCTTACACCAGAGTAGTCTGCTGATGTGGGTCCATAATCCCTAACCACTATAGTTACATTGTTGAAATTCCCAAAAATGCTCCAGATGTGGGTCTGCACTACTGACTCTACTCAACTTTAGCAATCAATACACAGACGCATGGCTCAGAAGTATTCACGAACTCAACATACTTGCTCTTCTGACAGAAGGATCTCAGCTTCACTTCATCTTCAAATGACTTCAATGTACTTGAATACTCTGGTCAGCAGCCCATCACTCAGTTGACCACTAGATAGCTTTGTCAGATTCTAGACATAGAGATTAAGTCACACTTGAAAACAATTACAATGTGTATTACTAACTCCTGCAATGGGTAATTTTTCTAGAAGACCATTAGACAAGGGCCCTTACCTAAAATGCCACAACATATCAGAATAGATTACCTTTGCTGCAGCATTATGAGTTTTATTACCATAATTGTTTGAAATTTTTTTTGCATAAAGAAGGTAGAGACCCTTTATAAGTTTAGCTATCCAATCCTCTTATGGTTGCTCATGTCCTAAATGACACAATAATTAGTCTCAAATTTGACTAAGACATTGTTATCATTTGTAAGGCACCCTACAGATATCAAGTTTCACGAAAAAATTGGGATGCATAGCATATGTTCCAAGAATAGGCCCCCATTGAATTTTACTAATCCTATATGACTCAGTACAACTTCATTACCATTTGGCAACCCTACCTTATGTCCTCTTACAAGTTTGCACTCACACATAGTTTCAACAGTGCAAACCATAGGATCAGTTTCTCCTAATCTATTATCTAATGACTTGAACAAATTGTCGTTATACCTGCACTCTCATCAAGATGACTAGGTTGCTGTAAGTGAAGACAGCGATCCGATTGTTTTGTATTAGCTTAAGGATCATTTTATACTGCACTTTTGTGAAACCTACAAGTGTAACTTGTTGTACTGCTGAATCCTTTCAATTCCCTTGTGGTCCTACTTATGTACCACTTGTACCTTCCTTTTAGACTTGAAACCTGGGGGAAATCCATGTTTCATGTTGCATGTCTCAACTGTATGACCATGAAATCCACAATCCATTAATTGTGCCTTCTTTCCCCATGACTGCACACCCGCACCTTTCCCTGCTTTATTATCATTTTGACTGCTGAATGACCTCTGTTGAATTTTATTTGAAAACACTATAGGTTCATTGCTATTACCTTTTGCATAGAGTAGTTGTCTCTCTACTTTGATTTGCATGCCAAATACAACTTTGATGTGTGGGATGGGTATCATAATCATGACTTGGTTGCTCACTTGAGAGTATTCTTCCTTTAACCCTTTAAAAAGCTTAAAACATGCGAACACATAGAAATTGGCCTCAGTATACATATTTCATCACATATGTCTTTTATCTTAGTGAAATACTCCGTCACCAAATAATTCCTTGCTTTACATTGTTCAATTCCTCGGGTAGATCTGACAGACGGTAGGAATTGAGATTGGACAATTGATCCTTCAAATATTCCCATACTTATTGAGTGGAATTAATCGAAAGAATACTGTGAGCAATAGTGATGTGCACAGAGTTGAGAATCCACGAGGTCACTATGGTATTGCACTAATTCTAAGCATCGAAGTCTTATCACCTTCGTCTAGCCTATAAATTGTTCCATTGTTGAAACCTAGTTTATTCTTTGTGGTAAGTGCCATACGCATCGATCTGCTCCATGCATGATAGTCATATCTTTCAAGAATTGGATGAACTATGCTTTGTGCAAAATTTTCGTTCGAATGAATGTAAAATGGACTCGAAACTGGAACAACTTCCAAATTAGCCATCGAAACACTCTCAATAACAACAGAAACATTCAAATTAACTCTCTGATACCAAGAAGAATTTGTAGAAACAGAATCGCAGAGGAAAACGCAAATCTCTGGTTAGCATAAAAAGGACATGGAAGATATAGAGGGGAATATCCACTCTCTCTTTTTTTTTTTGGAAAAAGCACAAAAATTTAATTGCAATATTTTTCTTGTACAATTTATAGGAAAAACTCCCTTTTATACTTTCTACAAAAGTCAAAAAAGAATTTAAAAAAACTCCATCAATCAACACCCTTTGCATGCTCTCGATATATAACTATGAATTTTGAAATTAATGGTAACATAAAATGGAAAACAAACTTGAAGGATTTCTTATAAATCAGAAAATAAGTAGGCTGAGTCAGATAATGTTGATGGTGAAGTATTTATAGATGATACTGCTTCCGATCGGTTAAAAACTTTTGTAAGCTGTTAAGGTAGTCACAATAGAAAATGATTAATATTGAAGTTGTTTCTCGCTGAATCAGATCAGTTTATCTCAGTTGACGATCTCATCTGATCATCACTCATCTGCTTTGACTTGCATCTCAGCTAATTATGTTATCTCAGCTGATCATCTCAACTGAATGCATGTTCTCGATTGATTTGTTTCCAGAGCACGTATCCACGTCCTTATTGTATCATAAATACACTAATCTTTCTTTCATTATTATTATTACTTGAAAATGTTCAAATGTTTAAGATTTTAATTATCTATATCCTCATCAACTTAACCTTTTGGGAGATATGGTAATTCAACGTAGTATCAGAGTGGGAGGTCTTAGGCCTCTTTGTTGTTACTTTAGGGGGCGTGTTAATGTATGTAAGATGTTAATTATCTGAAATAGTTGAGGGTGCTTGATAATTTTCTGTGGAAATATTACGTTACATTAGTGTAACATATTAATTGTGAGACATATTAATTGTAAGACATATTAATTGTATTGAATAAACAATTAATATGTCATAAAGTCATAAAGTAACTCTATTTTGTCTTATTAGGTAATAGACAACTCTAGCAATTAATACTAGCCGACTCTAGTAATTAATTGCACTCTCCTAGCTTATACTCTACTAGGACCTTTCTCACTTACTTGTACCTATTTATACTCACTCTTTTCTGATGAATAAACTAAGTTGAAGTTTACTCAAGTATTATTTACTTTCTCAAACTATCTTCATGGTATCGGAGCGTTAAACTCCTGAATCCGCTGCAAACTCTCAGTACCCTGCTGAATCAAGAATGTCTTCATTATCTGAAGCTTCCTCACCCTCAGTTGAGTCCCAGCTGCCTCAGCAGACTGGAATCACTGACTCTTCATCTTACACTAATCATAGACTTGATGGCAACAACTACTTGCTGTGGTCAAGGTCTATGAAAATGTACATCTCTGGACAAGGTAAGATGGGATACATGTCCGGCTCTAAACCTGCCCCTGCTGAAGATGACCCAGGATTTGAAGCATGGGATACTACTAGTAATCAAGTCATGACCATTCTCACAAGATCAATGACAAAAGAGATTAGTGAGAACTTTATGATGTATGATACTGCAAAGGAGATCTGGGATAATGCCAGGGATCTTTACTCCAAGAAAGACAATACATCAGAGGTCTATGAGCTTGAAGCTCAAATTCAAAACTGCAGACAAGGAGATATGTCTGTGACTCAATATTTCAACCAACTATCTAAGGCATGGCAACACCTAGATATGTTGGAAACTCACTCTTGGAATGATGTCAAGGATGCTGCCCTGTATAAAGACATCATAGAAAAGAAGAGAGTATTCAAGTTCCTCACTGGACTGAATCCTACTCTTGATGATGTTAGAGGTAGAATTCTGGCTACTAAACCTCTCCCAAATCTCAAATCCATGTTTGCTGAGGTCAAACATGAGGAAAGCAGGAGGAAAGTGATGCTACTGAACTCCCCTGCTGACAACCCTACTGAGAGTGCCACCTGGCCGTCGACCGTCGGGACCCCGCCGAGGTTACTGAGGCTTACAGGAAGCCTGCTGATAAAACTGGAAAGCTGTTCTGTGACCACTGCAAACGCACAAATCACACCAAGGACACTTGCTGGAAACTACATGGCAAGCCTAACTCCTCCAAAACCTCAAGACCTGCCAAGGAAAGTCAGGGCAGACACATAAGTGAGGAAGAAGATGACAACAGGTTGAATGCACAGCTTGCTGCATTCAAAGCCTTCCTAACTCAACAAAAGGGAGGTAGTCACTCTACTGACATAGCCTCTCATGCCAGTACAGGTAAATTCTACTCATCTATTAGTAATGAAACCTGGATTGTTGATTCTGGGCCTCATCCCATATGACTGGTAATAAAAATCTCATTACTCAACTTAAGCCATGTCCCCAAATTCACAATGTTAAGACTGCTGATGGATCTATCTCTAGTGCAAAAGGTTTTGGTAAGGTGAAACTTACTAATAAGATATGCCTACAGGATGTCCTATTTGTTCCAAAATTAGATTGCAATCTCATATCTGTCAGTAAACTTACTAAAGATTTGAACTGGACTGTTGTTTTTAATGAGAATCAGTGCACTTTCCAGGATCATTCCTCAAAGGTAGTGATTGGGACTGCTAAACCGTGCTCAGGACTGTATGTGGTCGACCCCGCTCGAAGACAAGACAGACGAAGACGAATCGCCTCGGCGGCTCGCACTCAAAACCTTGACAATATCATGTTATGGCATTATAGACTAGGACATCCTAGTTTTAGTTATTTAAAGTCTATAGATCCTGAATTGTTTAATGGTTGTAATTTGAATGATCTTCAATGTGATATTTGTCAATTTTGCAAACTCACCAAATCTGTGTATGCAAAATTACCTCACTTACCATCCACACCATTCACCTTAATTCACAGTGATGTATGGGGACCCTCAAGAGTAAAAAGCATAACAGGGAAGAGGTGGTTTGTTACCTTCATAGATGACCACACCAGAACCACTTGGTTATTTTTAATGAAGGATAAATCTGAAGTTGGATCCATCTTTCAAGAGTTTTACAACATGGTCTCCACTCAGTTTGACACTAAGATCAAAATTTTGAAGACTGACAATGCTCTTGAATATTATGAGTCTAATCTCAGTAATTTCTTGATGAATAAGGGAATTGTCCATATCAGTAGTTGTGTTGAGACTCCTCAGCAAAATGGGGTTGCTGAGAGAAAGAAAAGACATCTGCAAGAAATGGCTAGGTCTATCATGTTTACCACAAATGTCCCAAAATATATGTGGGGTGAAGCTATATTGACTTCCACATACTTACTCAACAGACTTCCCAGCAGGGTGTTAGGCTTCAAAACTCCTATCAAAACCCTACTGGCCACACACTCCTGCCCCCATCTTATTTCCCAGTTACCTCCAAAAATCTTTGGTTGTACTGTGTTTGTCTATATCCATGCCCAACACAGAAGCAAACTTGATCCCAAAGCTCACAAGTGCATTTTCCTAGGATACGCAAAGGACAGGAAAGGCTACAAGTGTTACTCTCCTTCTGAAAAGAGATTTTACAATTCTATGGATGTCAAATTTTTTGAAAGGGCTCCCTACTACAGCAAGTCTACTGAGGCAGTCACTGATGGAAACCTGATTGAAATTGACCTAAACCCTTTCCCTCAGCAAACTCTTAACCCAACCTACTGACTCTCATCCACATATTGATGCACATCCACATTCATGAAATTTCCAAGGATTCCGAGCGGGATCAGTGATCGCGTGCAAAACACTTACTAGAAATAGGACTAGGTTTATCGTAGTAGAGTACTGGCGAGTCAAGGTTGATCCCACAGAGACTCGTAAGAACATCTAACTATCAAGATTGAGCTTGTCACGAATATGGTCTACGACTGACTATAATATAAACAGTGGTAAATTTGGTGCCTCAAACTAACAAGGTTATGATCGTTCAAAAGAAGCAAAAACGAGTTTCTAATGTATTAGTTTAGTTATGAGTAATTAGTTATTCCCCCAACACATGCAACATGATCCTCCCCATTGATGAATTTATTCATGTTCAGGTACGGGTACAACTCCTAACCCTATCTACTCCGACAATGGTAGTAGACAATCTATACGCAAACTACCCTCCTTAATTGGTCCGTAATAGCCAATACACATAAAAAACAAGAGTCCGTCGATATTGAGCGCTAACTCATACCGCAAACCCGCCTAGATTGTTGTCGACATTGATCAACACGTTCCTAGGGTCCATTCTAGATAATGTCCAAACATAGCACTTCACTATTCATATTTCATGCTAGTTTACGATGACATGCAAATTGTTGATCAGGCTAAAACATGTAAATTAAATCTATCGATCAACGTAGCTTGCGCCGATTATCATGAATTAGTAATTTACGAGGTATTCAGATCTAGCGATATAGACCATCACAGATATGAAGAACACAACTACTATTCCATGATTTCTTCACCAACGAATCAGGTCTATAACACATGGGGTAAAATAAACCAACTACTACATAATTAAACTAAATAAGCAATTAAACCATACTAGTCGAATAGAACAACGATAGATCTACATCATGGAAAAGACATAAAATCATACTCTCAAAGATGAGCGTAGATCTCCCACGGATCTCTCCCTAGGCGGTGACTCCGTCGTCTCTCCGACCAGAACTCATAAATTAAATAAAATAAAGAACAAAGAACTTTTATTGCATAATTTTCCTTGAATAATTTGGGTACATTGTGTTCTGAGGCGAAACCTCTTATTTATAGGTACATAAACCGACTTAGAAACATCTAGTTCTACCCCTCGTCCAAGAAAACGCATTTCGGAAGGATCTAGAGCCTCTGTAAGTCGGCACCGCCTCTCGGTAAACCGGGGGTATTTTTGTCCTTCTTCTTCAGCCGACTTAACTAGGAATGTTCTGGAATACCTGATGTATTATTTTTATATGATTAAATTTTCGTTATATTATTATGTTTTATGGACGAATTCTATGTAAAATATATGAAATTATGATATAATTAGTATGAAATATTAATCTTTATAGTTTAGTATAGTTAGTAGTAAAAGTTAGTATTTATAGTAAAAAGTTGTAGTTTTTGTACCGGTTTTTAGTGACCGGAGTGTTGTGTCTATTTTACACGGGTATTTTGTGTTTATTTCATTGCAGAATCCTAAGATGAACTGAAATCCCAAGTATCGACACTATTTGAAGTCAATTTAAGTTGTTGGAAGGAAGTTATAAAGCATCACTCAATTTAAATGGTCAAGTGGTTAATCGGTTATTAATAATGAAATCTCGAAAACGACACGTATTGGGAATGGCTCGTTAAAAAGACATTTTTTTGGGAAAATGTTCTTCATGAAAGTTGAAGATCATCATATGAGCTTTCTAAAGCACTTTGAATCATGAAGATTAGAGGTCTACAACTCAAATGGTGGTCAAGTGGCTAATTGATTCGTACTATTGAAAAATTCCGAAAAGGACACGTAATACAAATGGCTCATCGAGAATACGTTTTCTGAAGAAGTGGCCTTGATGAAAGTTGTAGAGAATTCAACGAGCTTTTCAACGGAAGTTTGATTATGTCATTCTGATATCGAGAACTCAAGTTACGATTTTTAGAAGTTAGCTATGTAATTATATATAATTATATATATAATTACACAGCATCAGTGATGATTAAGGGTAACATGGGCTCACATGCTTATAGCTAACTGTAATGATTATCATCATTACACCGCACTACTACAAAATAGGATATAGGTCACACTTAAGATAATATAACAATCACAGTTTTAATAAAACCGAGACAACGAAAATATATATATCACACTTACAACTTTCTATCACACTTATTGAAAAACTGAGATAAGTTATATTAATCAATCTCATTTTTAAAGTGTGACTTAATTGATATGATTTTTCTGTCACAGTTATTGGAAAACCGAGATAAATTATTTCAATCAATCTCATTTTTAAACTGTGATTGAATTGATATGATATTTCGTCACAGTTTCTAAAAAGCGAGATAAATTATATCAATCAATTTCACAAACAATGGATCGAATTGATATGATATTTTTGTCACAGTTATTCAAAAAACGAGATAAATTATACCGATCAATCACACTTTTAATCTGTGACTAAATTGGTCTGATATTTTTGTCACGGTTATTGAAAAAGTGAGATAAATTATATCAATTAATCTCATTTTTAAACTGTGACTGAATTCATGATATTTTTGTCACAACTATAGAAAAAGTGAGACAAATTATATCCACTAATAAGAAAAGAGACATAGATCACACTTATCTAAAGATAAGGATCACACTTTTAAAAAACCGAGACAAGTAAAATGTATATTTATCATAGTTATTAGGTGTGAAAAAAAATGATCACACTTTTTTACGTGTGATTGAAATAATAATAGATCTCGACTTTTAAGTGTTATAACAACTACTAAAATAGATCACAATTTTTAAGTGTGTTGAAATTATAATCGATCTCGGTATTTAAGTGTGATAACAACTATAATAGATCACGATTTTTAAGTGTGATAACAACTAAAATAAATCACAGTTTTTAAATGTGTTGAATTATAATAGATCTCGGTTTTTAAGTGTGATAACAACTAAAATAGATCACAGTTTTTATTATCACGGTTTTTAAGAAAACGAGACAAGAACATCAATCAATCACGGTTTTTAACTGTGATTAAAATAATATGATATTTTATAATGATATTTTAGATTAGTGTGGTCGAAAATGATAATAAAGTAGGCATCGGCCCAGCGGTAATTAGTGTGGTTCCTTAATCCAGAGTATCCGGGTTCGAGTCCCAGTGGCAACAAAAAATATGTGTGCGTTTATTTTGTTTTCGAAAAAAAGAATGATCACACTTTTTTAGGTGTGATTGAAATTATAATATATCTCGGTTTTAAGTGTGATAACAACTACTAAAATAGATCACAGTTTTTAAATGTGTTGAAATTATAATAGATCACACTTTTTTAGGTGTGATTGAAATAATAATATATCTCGGTTTTTAAGTGTGATAACAACTACTAAAATAGATCACAGTTTTTAAATGTGTCGAAATTATAATAGATCTCGATTTTTAAGAGTGATAACAACTATAATAGATCACGGTTTTTAAGTGTGATAACAACTAAAATAGATCACGGTTTTAAATGTGTTGAAATTATAGTAGATCTCGGTTTTTAAGTGTGATAACAACTAAAATATATCATAATTTTTATTATCACGGTTTCTAGAAAAAATGAGACAAAAAATCAATCAATCACAGTTTTTGACTGTGATTAAAATAATATGGTATTTTATAATGAGATCTTAGTTAAGTGTGGTCGAAAATTAGAAGAAAGAAAGCATCGGCCTATTGGTAAATAGTGTAGCTCGTTAATCCAGAGTATCCAGGTTCGAGTCCCGACAAAGACAAAAATATATGTGTGCTTATATATTGTTTTTGAAAAAAAAACTTTTGTTGGTGTGATTTAAATTATAATAGATCACGGTTTTTAAGTGTGATAACAACTAAAATAGATCACAGTTTTTAAATGTGTTTTAATTGTAATAGATCTCGGTTTTTAAGTGTGATAACAACTATAATAATCACGGTTTTTAAGTATGATAAGAACTATAATAGATCACAGTTTTTAAATGTGATGAAGTTATAATAGATTACGGTTTTTAAGTGTGATACCAACTATAATAGATCACGGTTTCTAAGTGTGATAACTATTATAATAGGTCACAGTTTGTAACTGTGATTGGATTAAAGTACTTTTTGTCACACCTCAATATGCCACACTATGGAAGCCGTGACTAATGTGAATATATCACATTTAAAAACCGTGATCTTTATGCTTTTTTGTAGTAGTGCCGGACCGATCCGGCCAATTTTCAGGACAGGTCCGGGAAGGGGATTTCTCTATATATAGGGAAGCAGCAGAGATCATTTGGAGGTGTACCAATATATATATACAATATCCTATATATATTCTCTATCCCATCTTTTCTTTAGTTTGTAAATAGGCCTTAAGCCGGGAATAAATTAGTAGTAGTAGTAGTATCGTGATAATGCTCGGGAAATTATCAGAAGTCCGGTGTTGCTAGAGTAGTTGTTATGTCCGGAAGAATACAACTTCGAATCAAAGATTCGTAATCGGGTAACTTTTCTGAAGTATTTATGTTTATGTTTGTTATTTTCTTCTTTTTAGTTTTTATAATGTTATTAGGCTAGATCTAATAACTAGCCAAAGTTATGTAATCGTATTATTTCGATCTTTTCGTTAAAAGAATGATGTCTAAGTAAAAGTGATTAAAATTGAGTTAAAATGATTCTTTTTCTATTTCTCTACGTAAAGATAACATATTCGGAATGATGTAATCAACCATGATGAATACCACATATAACCTGGCGATGAACTGACCAGAGAAGTCAGGATATGAGTAAAAATAGAAAAACCGGAGGGTAAAAATGGCCGTCTGATTAACGGAATCCTATTTCCTACCCGGGGGCAGATTTGTCCTAGAAAAACAAATCTTATTAACTTTGTACTTGAGATTTTAATAATGTTAAAATCACAGTTTAATTGAAACTACACCGTTTGTGTTAAATCGATCCGCTTGACAACCGGAGCATCTTGAATAACATCGGCCATCTGACAAATGGAATCACCTCTTTTATCCGGGGTAGATTTATACTCGGTACCTGTTTTGACTAACTAAGTTTAGCCTGGGGCAGTTGTGGACATTGGACTGATGACAATTTGACATATGACAATTTCATACGCTCGTGTGAGGAGGAATTGTTGACAATAGGAGTACACCGTTTCATTTACTCAATTGGACCTAATAAAAAGGAAGATCGAGCACATTCTATTAATTGAAAAGATCGAATAAATTGATTACATATACTTTGGCTAGTCTAGTCTATAAACTATATATTGGTATCTATCTATATATATATATATATATATATATATATATATATATATATATATATATATATATATATATATATATATATATATATATATATATATAAAAATTTACTATTTATGTACATTTATATATATATTTATATATCTATATATATTATATTAGAATAACTTTTAAATTACGTATTTATTTTATGTTGGTTAGAGTAGTAGTAATCGTGTGTTATAAAATTGCGGTTTAGATCGAGTTAATAGCACCTCTTTGGTGTTTAACCACACTTAAAAGAATTACCACTTTTTCCCTGAGGATTCGACACCTGACTCACCACTTTATCACTACAATTTGACCCGGTACACTGCCGGTTAGGATCCGTCTAGCCTAGAAAAGGTCTGTCCCTTTCTTGACGCCGTTTCTAAGGTCTGATTTTGGTGACGTCAGCATTCTGGCGCCGTTGCCGGGAAACAACGTCGCTAATTTCTTTTTTTGTGTCTATGGTTACTACTTGTATTAGCTTAAAAATTCTCGAGGATAAACCAACACTATTCTTATCACATTTCTTTTTTTTAGTTTTCGTTGGTATCTACTTTCTTTTAGTACCAATTTTCTTCTTCTTTAAAACTCAAGCATTTTTCTATTTTCGTTAGTTGATGACCAGAAGCGGTAAAGCCTCACTTACTCCTTATAAGCCTGATATAAACCCTTACGAAAGGCAGCTGCGGATAGAGAGTAAACGTGGTCAAACCAGCTTAGGACTCCTTGGAAAATCTCCAACGGAATCATCTTCTAATAAAAATAAAAAAAATGGCTGAAACTAGTGAGGAAACAAACGAACAGGGGCTAGATCATGCTTTAGGGCATGGCCAAAATCCTGTTAATCTTAATAATAATCAAGATAATAATAATAGAATCAATCAAGATCGGAACCAGAATAATCGTAACAATCCACCAAACCCAAGACCTATCTGTGATCAAACTGTTAGGAGAAACCAGACTAATAATCCCATACTTTTACCTAATGAAGGAGCGAATAATTTCAAAATTAAGTCTCATCTTTTTGGTTTAATTGACGCAAGAGCCCAATTTCTAGGAGAAGATGATGAAGATCCACATCATCATCTCTATCTCGTTTGAAGAACTCGTGCAATACACCAAAAGTCAAGGTGCTCATAAGGAATTAACAAGGATGACTATGTTTCCTTTTTCTCTAAAAGGACGAGCCCGAGATTGGTTTATGTCTCTTCCACACCACTCACTAACTAGTTGGGAGGATATTCAAACTGAATTTCTGAAACAATATTTCACTCCAGGACGGAATTTGGAATTAAAGGTCGAGGTTGCTAATTTTAGACAAGGATCTGAAGAAACGCTTGGGAATGCCTGGGAAAGGTTTAAAAAATTGTTAAGAGATTGTCGCGATCATGGTTATTCTTTAAATATGCAAATTCAACTTTTCTGTCGTAAACTAAGAAAGGATTCACGTGCAGATGTAGATCATGCATGTGGTGGTTCGTTAATGATGAGTGAAGCTCAAATAGTTTACGATGCTATAGAAAAGATTTCCAAAAATAACAGAATGTGGGAAACCGGTTCTAGCACTAGAAAAGTAGCTTTTGCAGGAGAATGTACGTCAAACACGGAAGTTCTAGCACACTTGGAGAATTTGAGTAGAAAGTTTGATGGATTACAACAAGGTAAGAATAAAAATTCAGAAAATAGTATGCCAACTGAATACTCAAATCATGATAATGTGTCATTAGGGATAGAAGAACCAACAGGATATTCAAGAGAGGAGGTGAGTTTTCTTCAACAGTATAGGAATTTGAACAATGCATATTCAAACTCGTTTAATGCTATTAGAAGAGACCACCCAACTTTTAGATGGTCTGAAAACCCTAGTAAGCCAGGACAACCGCCGTATCCAAGTTCGGTATAAGAATATGAATAATAATCAAGTTTATCAAGGAAATACATCTAATCGAATTTACAATCATTACCTAGATCCTATCCTCAACATACCACTCAAAGTATACCAGTAACTCAAAGTTCAACTCAATCTGCAGAAGGGGTTGAAAAATGGGAAAAACTGATGGAAAATATGATGGGTGTAGTATCTACTCAAGCTAAGAATATGGAAACAATGATGACTTCTATAGGTTCAGTCAGTAAGGATATGAGTTCAATGAAAACATCTATGAATGGACATGATACCAGAATGAGAACGATAGAAGCTTCATTAAGGAATATGGAAGATCATTTGAGTAGGGAAGGTGAACGTAACAACAGTAGACCTCCTGGAGGATTACCAAGTAATACTGAAAGAAACCCAAGAGAGGTAAATGTTGTAGTTACGAGAAGTAGGAAACTCTATGGTAGTAATGGAGTAGAAAACTTTGGGAATAATGAAGTAGAAAATGATTTAGATAGAAAAAATGAAGAGACTAAAGATGAACTTGACTTTACTGATGAGGAAGAAGAAATCATAAAGAATTTCTTGAAAAGGAATAGAAGTTTGGAACCTGAGAATGAAGGTGAAAAATGGGTAAAAATCCCTAGAATTTTGAAAGATCCTATGGATAAAGATTTAAGGAATCTATTTAAGGAACATGTGAGAATAGAAGATAAAGAGAACAAGGATGAGAAACAGGAAAAACTGAAGGAATCTGAAGTAGAGATTGATTCAGGGAATATTTTAAAAGAAAAAATTCAAAAACCTGAAACATGGCGATCAAGTAATACTCAAAAGTTTAAGGATAAAGGAAAAGAGAGAATGACTTCGGAACCAAAGGTTATAGATTTAGAATCTTTACCTTTTCCATCTAAAGATCAAATTAAAAAGATTAAGACTGATCAGAAGTATGCTCGTTTCCTTGATACTTTTCGTCATATTCATGTTAATATCCCTGTTATCGAAGCTCTGATAAATATGCCTGCCTATGGAAAGTTTTTGAAAGATATACTATCAAATAAGAAAAAATTAGAGGAATATGAGAATATTTGCCTAAATGAAGAATGTTCTGCAATTTTGCAGCATAAGTTACCACCTAAACTAAAAGATCCTGGAAGTTTTACCATTCCATGTGAAATTGGAGGATTTCTGTTTAAGAAGGTCTTATGTGATCTAGGAGCTAGTATAAATCTCATGTCTTATGAGGATTATAGAAAACTAGGCATAGGAAAGCTTACTAAGATCGAAATGACTCGCAAATGGCGGATAGATCGATTAAGTACCCTAAAGGAATAATTGAGGACATATTGGTTAAGGTAGACAAGTTCTATTTTCCAAGTAGACTTTGTAGTTATGGAAATGGAAGAAGGATTTTCGCCGCCACTTATCTTAGGACGTCCATTTCTAGCTACGGGGAGAACTTTAATCGATGTTCGAAAGGAGAATTAATTTTGAGAGTCAATGAAGATGAAGTTGCTTTCAATATTTTCAAAGCTATGAACCATCAATACACATCACCGAATCGGGTTCTTTTATAGAAGATATTCATTCTGTCTATGATAATCGATTACCAACTTTTGAAGACAGATTAGAAGAATGCTTAACTCGTCTATCTATAAAGAAGATGAGGAAGACATTGAAATGAAAGAGATAATCCTTTCTCTAGACAAAGGCGCTTTTACTTTTAAACCACATGGCATAAGTATTTGGAGTTAGAACTAGAAGGACCAGTTCTTAAATCATCAATAGAAGATCCGCCTAAGAATCTGGAATTGAAACCGTTACCTTTAAATCTGAAATATGCTTTTCTTGAAACTAATAACCTTTTACCAATTATTATTTCATCGTCTTTAACGGAGCAACAAGAAGATCAATTACTTAGAATGTTGAAAAAGCATAAGAAAGCTTTTGGATGGACAGTTGCCAATATTCGAGGTATTAGCTCTGAGATATGTGTTCACAAGATAATTCTAAAAGAAGATGCTAAACCTTGTATTCAACCGCAACGCCGCCTCAACCCGAATTTGCAGTTAATCGTTAAGAAAGAGGTTATTAAGCTATTAGAAATGGGAATAATCTTTCCTATATCGGATAGTGAATGGGTAAGTCCAACTCAAGTTGTACCAAAGAAAGGAGGTTTCACAGTGAAAGAGAATGATAAGAATGAATGGATTCCAACAAGGGAAATTACAGGATATCGAATGTGCATTGATTTTAGAAAACTAAATGATCATACTAAGAAAGATCATCATCCACTTCCATTCATAGTGCAAATGTTCGAGCGTTTAAGTGGACATAAGTATTATTGTTTCTTAGATGGTTATTCAGGATATTTACAGATTTTCATTGCAGCAGGAGATAGGGAAAAGACTACTTTCACTTGTCCTTATGGAACTTTCGCGTATAAAAGAATGTCGTTTGGTTTATATAATGCTCCTGCTACGTTTCAAAGATGTATGATGTCTATATTTTCGATATGGTTGAGAAATTCTTAGAAATTTTTATGGACGACTTTAGTGTTTACGGAGACTCTTTTAAGGGCGTTTTTGTTACACTTAGAACGAGTGTTACAACGCCGTGAGGATACCAATTTAGTGCTTAACGGGAAAAATGTCATTTGATGGTATCGAAGGAATTGTACTAGGTCATAGAATCTCTGAAGTAGGAATCGAAGTTGATAAAGCTAAAGTCGAGGTAATCGAGAAATTGCCTCCACCAGTTAATCTAAGAACGCTAAGAGGATTTCTTGGACATGCAGGATTTTATAGGAGATTTATTGCAGTTTTTCAAAGATAGCAAAACCTCTAAGTCATTTGCTTGAAAAAGAAGTACCTTTTAATTTTGATAGTAAATGTATGGAAGCATTTAAGACCCTGAAAGCGAAGTTGATTACTGCACCAGTATTGGTACCTTTTGAGATTATGTGTGATGCAAGCGATTTAGCTGTAGGAGCTATCCTCCATGC
This sequence comes from Gentiana straminea, assembly GCA_036785695.1. Lineage (NCBI taxonomy): Eukaryota > Viridiplantae > Streptophyta > Magnoliopsida > Gentianales > Gentianaceae > Gentiana > Gentiana straminea. The sequence goes on along the minus strand of JAVUPR010000426.1, from coordinate 2,944,509 downwards.
AGCTTGCTAATGTTCTAACCAAGGCCTTACCAACACCTCAGTTGAAGTTTTTCAGACACAAACTCAATGTGGTAGTTGTCCCCACCTTCAGTTTGAGGGGGATGTTAGAAAATAAGTATTTTAGTGTGTATTTATGTTGTGTACAAGTGTCACTGTGTGGAGTTGACATGTGTCCTCCTTATCTTTTAGCTGTTTTTTTTTCCATATAAGGATGTGTAACAGACTAGAGGCGGTACTATGAATTCTGAGAATCTAATATCAAAGATTATGTTTTCACTATCCTTCTATCTGATCGAAAGCAACACCCTCAAAAATATTTTTTTTAACACTCAACGAGGCAAGGTTTAATAATTCCCAATTTTTTTTTGAGTGGCCGCGGGGGGAGGGGGCGGCGAGGGGGGGGGGGGTGTTTCAAAAGATAACATTTAGTGGTAAAATTTTCATATCATTGTTTATATTAAAAATATTACATAGATATTTTTTTTATATTTATGTTTGAGGGTCAGGGGACCCAAATGAATAGCGCCGCGGGAGGGAGGTAGTATACAGGCGAAAAGTAGGCTAAGCCCCCAGCCCTTTTTTTATTTTCTATATATCATGTATATCCGGCCATCAATTGATAAACTTAATAGATAATTAGCTTTACAACACATCTAACCCAAGCCACTAGAAATATATCAAAAAATAACGTCAGTGACACCGATGTTATAGTTGCAGAAGTGACACTGGTGAGTAACGTTTGATTCACTGAAGTGACACTAACTTTGACGTTTGTGGTGAGGTGCCAGAAGTTAATAATAAATAAATAAATACAGTGAGGTGGCAGATGTAAAAAAATTCGAAAAAAAGGGTGTGGAAAGTAATTTGTGTGGTGCCTGTAGAACCCTAAAAAAATTATCCTTCATATTTCTTCTTGTAGGTCATTGGTCTAGGGCTGAGCTTGGTCTGGTTTGGGTCGGTTCGGTTCGGTTTTTGCCTATAGCTGGTCGGTTTGGGTCAGGAATTTCATCCCCCAAACCGAACCGAATCACTTGGAAAACCAATGGTTCGGTTTGAACCAATTTCGGTTTGGGTTCGGTTTGGATTCGGTTTGAACCAGTTTATCTATTAAATGGTTGTTCGGTTTGGGGTTCGGTTCGGTTTGCATATATCATAAAACCCAAAAAATAAGATCGGTTTGGATTGGTTTAAAATATAATATAATATATATATATAATATATGATATATTTATATATATATATATATATATATATATATATATATATATATATATATATATATATATATATATATATATATATATATATATATCGGTTCGGGTTCGGTTTGGATTGGTTTAAAATAAAAAAAACCGAAACCAAACCAATACATTTCGGTTCGGTTTGAAACCAAACCGAAAAATTCGGTTTGTATCGGTTTGGGTCAAATTGGTTTGGATCGGTTTGGATCGGTTTGGTTTTTGGTTTCTCGGTTTTCCTGCTCAGCCCTACATTGGTCCATATGATATTTCGTTAATCCGAGTATCTACATTATTAAATTCATCCAAATTTAAGAAACCATAGAAACAAAAAAATAAAACTAAAACAAAAGACCTTAACCATAATAGAGTATAAATAAATTTTAATCTATTTAGAAAATTATGATGTATGTCACAATCTGAGCTACAAATTTTAGAAAATTAACACTAAAGCAGGGAGAATTTGATCATTGGAGTTGGGAAGGGAAAGACGGGAATTAGAAGAGAATGTAAATAGATATTTCATTTCAGTGACGGACCCAGAAAAAAATACCAGTAGGAGCACCGGAACAAATTCGAAAGGCGAGTTGGGACATCAATAGTGTTTTTACATTTTTTACCTATAAAAACATGTCGATTTTTGGATCTCATTGGGGGTCATGCACCCCTCCCCCCCCCCCCCCCTTTCTTAGCTGGGTCCGTCCCTGTTTCATTTATCATCATAATGCCAAATCCATGTTTGATTTTTATATCTCTAATTAATATGATGGAGAATTAGGGATAATGACAGCTTTTGGAATATTTTTGAGTAACAGGATAGCCACACATTTGTTATAGGGAGAACGACAATTTTTATATTTTTTATAGCGTGAAGGACAATACCAAAAAAAAAAAAAAAAAAAACATCCGACGCGTCCCAAGTCCTGTTCTAGGATTTTTTTTGTTTCTTTTTTCTTTTTTGTCATTCCTCCTCAATTTTCAAACGCTCATATCTTTTCATCTAGAGATCCAAACGAGATTAAAAAGTTCACTGAATTTTTCATTTTTTGATGCTCTTCATTTTGAGACTTGGTTCGATATAATTACATCGTTTTTCATGACATTCACTGTCGAAATTCACTCAGTGGATCTCCCCAGTGAATCTTGAAAATCAGTGAATATCGATAGTGAATATCGTACAAGAGTGAATTTCGACAGCAGAATTTCTGAAATCATGTCGGAATATGCTGAATGTGGTATCAAAATAAAGAGCATGAAAAAATATAAAAAAATTGGTGAAAGAATTTTCAAATTTGGAGTTATAGATTGAAATATATGAGTGTTTAAGAAAGATGGATGAGAGAGAAATTGTGTTGGGTTTTTTTTTTTTTGAGGGGAAATGGCGCCAGGAAAAAAAAGTTTTGTCATTTATACAAAAGTTTCAAAAATCTGTCCTTCTTCTTAATTGATGAAAAAATTGTGTCATTCTCCTCCCTTCCCCATTAATATAAACCCTTGAAAACTTGAGCAATAAATCGGTGTTTTAACAGGATAGAGAGAATCCAGATGCAATAAGATAAACACAGAAGCAATATAACATAAACAATCACACAGAGGAACCGAAACAAGAAGAACACGGGATTTAACGTGGTTTCCGGCATTGTGCCGACTACTCCACGGACGAAAAGAGTTATTTTAGTACGCACTGAATTTCAGATGGATTACACACGCACACTTTTACAATGATCAATACAATTGGTATTTATAGGCACATATCCCTAAACCCTAACCGCCAAGAATCTTTTCAGATTGCCATAAATGCCCCAGATGTTGGATCACCTTGCTGATCCCACTCGGTGATCGATCATTGGCCGGATGCAGAACTCAGTTGCATCCAAAATCTCAGCAGACCGTCACCTGCTGATAACCAAATTATTTTTGCCAGATGTAGAGTTTAAGTCACTTTGCTGACAAATCTCTACATTGACTTGAACTCTCATTCACAGTCAACCAGATTGCATAAACAGATGTACGTGTACCAGATGCATTCGTCAATCCCAGATGTACTATACCAGATTACTCCACAGAATCCACTCAGCTGACCTGCCCTCGGCTGAGTTTCCAGATTATAAGCTTTGAAAAATATTTAGCAAGTCCAGACACAATTGAAACTTGCTCTGCTGAACTGGTTTAGTGAACATATCAGCAGGGTTCTCCTTGGTGCTGATCTTCTTCAATACAACCCTCTTCTCATTCCTTGGAAAATGATACCTCACATCAATATGCTTGGTTCTCTCATAATGAACATGATCCTTAGCTAGACAAATTGCACTCAAACTGTCACAATACATCTCCACTTGATCCTGATGTAGCCCCAAATCACTAACTAGCCCTTTCAACCGGATACCCTCCTTGGTTTGTTTCGGTAAAGAGCAATGTATTCCACTTCGGTAGTTGATAAAGCCACCGCCTTTGCTGAAGAGTTTCTTTCTAGCTGACAACTGAATTCCCCAATGTGAAAACATAACCAGTTATTGATTTCCTACTGTCCACATCACCTGCATAATCAGCATCACAAAACCTTGTGACCAGACCTTGAGTATCAATTCCATAAATGAGACCAACATCAGCTGTACCCCTAAGGTACCTAAACATTCGTTTCACAGCTTTCCAATGTTCCTTTCTAGGTTGAGCCATGAACCTGCTGACAACACTGACTTCCTGAGCCAAATCAGGCCTAATGCACACCATGACATACATCAGACTACTCACTGCACTAGTATAGGGAACTTTTGACATATACTCCTTCTCATCTACTGATTGTGAAGCATAAATAAACAAATGAACATTAGATGCCATAGGAGTATCTATTCATTTTGCAGCAGACATGCCAAATCTGGGCAATATCTTCTATATTTAACCCTGCTGGGCAAGAACAACTTATTTTGACTCCTATCTCTCCAGATCTCCATCCCCAAAATCTTTTTGGCTGCAACTAAATCTTTCATTTCAAACTCAACGCTGAGAAGGTTCTTCATATTCTGAATATCAGACTTCTTCTTTTCAGCAGCTATCAACATATCATCCACATACAGGACAAGATAGATATGTGATCCATCTCTCAGCTGACTGTGATATACACAACAGTCTTATGGACACCTGTCATAACCCAGCTGGATCATGTAACTGTCAAACCTTTTGTACCTTTGTGTAGGAGCCTGCTTCAGTCCATACAAGGACCTTTTCAACTTGCACACAAAATCTTCCTTGACAGGATCTTGAAATCCCTCTGGCCGAGTCTTGTATATCTCCTTATATACCTCACCGTGTAGGAAGTCTGTCTTCACATCTAACTGCTCAAGTTCAAGATCCTACTATGCCACTATTGCTACTAACACTCTGATTGTGGTGTGTCTGACCACTGGTGAGAATATCTCATCAAAGTCTACCCCTTCTTTTTGACTGATCCCTCTTGCAACCAAAAATGCCTTATACTTGACACCTTCTGCCTCAGTCATTCCTTCCTTCTTTCTGAAGATCAACTTGCATGTAACCATTCTCCTATCAGTTGGATGTTTAACTAGACCCCAAGTTTGATTATTCAATAATGACTCCATTTCATCTCCCGTGACAGCAAGCCATTGAGATGCTTCAGAAGATGTCACTGCTTCTATATAAGTAAAAGGTTCAAAACCATCCACTTCTTCTACAACTTGAAGTGCATATCCAACCATATCATCAAAACCATACCTCTCGTGAGGTACCCCAACATTTGATCTTTTAGCCCTGGTGACAGCTATACGTTACTGACCATTGTTCCCTGTTTGATGCTCTGTCGATCCTTTTTCAGTAGACTGGCTTGGATCAAACTCTGGTTCAGCAACCAGATCAGATGAGTGCTAACTTGGATCAGCTGATTGCAACAATCAGCTGACTCCACTTGAAGTTCCACATGTTTCTCAGCCCTCTCAGATTCAGCACTGGTTTTATATTCTGTAGACCTTCAAACTGATGAGTTTATCGTAAAATTTCATCAAAGACCATATCTCTGCAGAGTATGAACCTGGACTCTATTGATGACCAAATTCTATAACCCTTAACTCATCACCATACCCCATAATCACTCCCTTCTTGGCTTTTGGTTCTAACTTCCCTTCATTCATATGATAGTAAATTGTGCTTCCAAAAACCCTTAGAACTAAATAGTTAGCAGGCTTGCCTGACCACATCTAAAATGGTATCGTGAGATTGATCCATGTGTGAGGACTCCTATTGATTAAGTAGCATGTTGTGGTTACTGTATCTGCCCAAAATCTCCTTAATAAACCAACATTAGAGATCATACATCTTGCCCTCTCCAGAAGAGTTTGATTTATCCTTTCAGCTACACCATTCTGCTGAGGTGTATTCCTAACTGTATGATGTCTGGCAATACCCTCATCCTTACATAATGTATCAAACTTTGACCATCAGAATTCCAGACCATTATCTGTTTTGAGCCTTTTGATTTTCTCGACTGTCTGATTTTCCACTAGATCCTTCCACTGTTTGAAACTGTTGAATGCTTCATTTTTGTGTTTCATCGTTACCACCCAAGTCATTAATGAATAGCCATCTATGAATGACACAAAATATCTATGACCTCCCAATGATTCCACCTTTGACGGACCCCAACAATCTGAATGGATATAATCAAGTGATTCTTTTGTACTGTGCTTTCTTGCCAAGAAACTTGCTTCTATGTAGCTTCCCAAACACACAGTGCTAACAAAAGTCCGGTGTCTTGACCTTATATCCCCCAAGAAAACCTGCTGAAGAAAGAACTTGCATTCCTCTTTCACCCATGTGACCAAGTCTCATGTGCCACAACTGAGTCTGCTGTGACTGATGAATTGCTGAGGATGCCACAACAGTAGAGCCAGATGCAATGGAGCCTTGTAATATATACAAGGTTCCCTTCTTCATACCTTTAAGGACCACAACTAAATCTTTGTAGACATTCAGCTCTACACCTTCTCCCTTGAAATTGAATCCCTTGCTGTCTAGTAGACAAAGAGATACCAAATTCTTGGTCATCTATGGAACATGTCTAACATCTTTCAGTGTGCAGAATCTACCATCCTCTATCCTCAACTTGACTGAATCAATTCCCACTATCTTGCAGACCTTGCTGTTTGCCATAGAAATATGACCACCATCTATCTGTTCATAAGTGGAAAACCACTCATTGTGGGGACAAATATGATTGGATGCTCCAGAATCTAAGCTCCAAACATTAGCATGATGTGTTGAATCCCCAACAACTAGAACCAGATCCTCATCAGAATGCTCAGCAGCCATAGCTGCTGTGTCAAAATTGCTCTCCTGTTGCCTTTTCTTCATTGGACAATTAGACTTCCAATGCCCCTGCTCTTTACAGTAAATACAGACATCTATGGACTTAGGTCCTTTGGAACTACCCTTTTTGGATTTCTTCTTCTGTCCATGCCCTTTCCCACTGTTGCTGCTAACTACTAGTCCAGCAGCCTGATTGTCTGTCCCTACTGCCTTGTGTCTCAACTCCCTGGCATGCAAGGCAGGCCTTACATCCTCTAAAGCCACTGTATCTTTCCCAATTATGAAGGACCGATCAATGTTTTCATATGAACTTGGTAATGACACCAACATGATTAGGGTTGCATCTTCATCTTCAATTTTAACATCAATATTCCTGATATCAAGTAATATTATGTTCAGCTTATCCAGATGTTCCCTCAGCAGACCTCCTTTATGCATCCTTAGACTATACAGTCTCTGCTTCAGCAACAACTTGTTGGTTAATGACTTAGTCATATACAGGCTTCAATTTTTGCCCACAAGTTGGCAGTTGTGTCTTCATCAACAACTTCAGTGATAACATCATCAGATAAACACAAAATGATGGTTGAATGTGCTTTCTCTTCTAGACCGGCAAAATCTGCTGGCATCTCTTTTACCAGATAAAGGAGTCCATAATCCTTGTTGTTTCAACAAGGCCCGCATCTTGATTTTCCACAGACTAAATCTTTTTCTTCCTGTAAATTTTGTCAATTTTTACGTTAACTGTAGACATAATTCTTGCCAAAGATCACAACTTTTATCATAGAGTCCTAGCACCGGTGAAGGTCTTGGTGAAGATAAAGGTTGTCTGTACAGATGATTCTATCAGAACCCACGCTCTAATACCAGTTTGTTATAACAGGATAGAGAGAATCCAGATGCAATAAGATAAGCACAGAAGCAATCTAACATAAACAATCACACAGGATCCGAAACAAGAAGAACACATGATTTAACATGGTTTCCGGTGTTGTGCCGACTACTCTACGGATAGAAAGAGTTATTTTAGTATGCACTGAATTTCAGATGGATTACACACGCACACTTTTATAATGATCAATACAGTTGGCATTTACAGGCACAGATCCCTAAACCCTAACCACCAGCAATCTTTTCGGTTTGCCATAAATGCCCCAGATGCTGGATCACCCTGCTGATCCCACTCAGGTGATCATTGCCCGGATGTAGAACTCCGTTGTCCAAAATCTCAGCAGACCATTACTCTACTGATAACCGGATTAGTTCTACCAGATGTAGAGTTTAAGTCTCTTTGCTGGCAGTCGGGATACTCTAATAATATAAATACGACATAAATAAAGCGATGACACAATAGTTAAGTTAAATGATATCATTAACGGCTAGTAGTTCATGTCCAACGGTCACTAACGCGTATTTAGTCTTCTTTCTATTTTTTTACCTCGGGACATGACACCGTATAAATCACATTGAATAAAAAATAATCCAACCCATCTGGAGCAAAATTTCTGGCTTGGTCCTTGGCCCGCATCTTGATTGGCCACAGACTAAAACTGTTTCTTCCTTTAAATTTGTCGATTTTTACGTTAACTGCAGACATCTTTCTTGCAAAGATCACAACTTTTATCACAGAGTCCTAGCATCGGTGAAGGTCTTGGTGAAGATATAGGTTGTCCGTACAAATGATTCTATCAGAAAACCTACGCTCTGATACCAGTTTGTTATAACAGGATAGAGAGAATCCAGATGCAATAAGATAAACACAGAATCAATCTAACATAAACAATCACACAAAGGAACATAAACAAGAACAACACATGATTTAACGTGGTTTCCGGCGTTGTGCCACTATTCCACGGACAGAAAGAGTTATTTTATTATGCAGTGAATTTCATACGGATTACACACGCACACTTTTACAATGATCAATACTGTTGGTATTTGTAGACACAGATCCCTAAAGCCTAACCGCCAAGAATCTTTTCGGATTGCCATAAATGCCCTAGATGTTGGATCACCCTGCTGATCCCACTCAGCTGATCATTGCCCGGATGTAGAACTCAGTTGTATCCAAAATCTCAGCAGACCATCACTCTGCTGATAACCACATTAGTTCAACTAGATATAGAGTTTAAGTCACTTTGCTGCCAGTCAGAATACTCTAATAACAAAAATACGACATAAATAAAGCGGTGACACAATAGTTAAGTTAAATTATATCATTAACGGCTAGTAGTTTATATCCAACGGTCACTAACACGTATTCAGTCTTCTTTCTGTTTTTCTACCTCGGTACATGACACCGTATAAATTGAAACAAAATTAATGCAACCCATCTGGAGCAAAATTTCTGGCTTGGTCTTTGGCACCGCCCGTACCTTTGAGTGAGACTTAAAAAAAAAAAAAAACAAATTATCAAAGCAGCGGCTGGATTAATTTCAACTTGGGTGCGCTAATTTTATTTATTTATTTATTATTATTTTTTGGTATTGAACTACTTGGTGAATATTATATTATTTGGAAAAAATTAATATGGGGTAATATTTGCCGTCTTGTGCATACACTTATTATCAATGATTTTTCCACGATAGGGTAGGAAGGTGTATAAAAATAAGCAAACGTTTCTCAACAACTGCTATTAATATTTGCATACACTTATTATCAATTGTGGAGCTCATCATGGCTTTGAATGCTCAAGATGAAGTTACAGCTGAAATGGGTGACCCTTTTTATGGTATGTTTACTCTGATCATTTACTTTACTCTAATTAATAAGCTTTTCTAATTTAAAGATTAAATATGTTTCAAGCCTTGGTGCTGCAGATCGAACATGTACAGGTCCGCAGACTGCCAGAAATCGTGTAAAACATCCTCCATTTTTATGGGAAGCTTATGGAGGAGTATGTAATCAACAACTCACAATTACCTGAATAGATAATTGTGCTTCTCCTGGTGCAATTGTGTTTGTGGTAATGGCTAATTGTGACGAGGATCGAGATCGCGCGGACCATATTTTGCTTACTAAACTTGCCTTTAAGAAGATTGCTAGTGGATCTGTAGAGCAACTCAATGTCAAAATCACGTAAGAAATTCCTTATTATTTATGCGTAACTTTTTGTATATATAATCGATAATTTATTAGTTATTAATCTCGTTTTATTATCTCTACCGAGTTTGGTTTCGTGTGTGTATTTAAAGAATTTGTAGAAACGAAATCGAAGAGCAAAACGCAAATCTAGGATTTGCAGAAAAAGGGGGTACATGGAGAGGGGAATTATCCTCTCTCTTTTCTTTTTGGGAAGAAGAAAAAAAAAATAAAAATTAGGGGCCAGAAGAACAAAATAAGATACAAACTGGGAAAAAAGGACAAGAAAAAAAATAATGGTTGACAAGGACAAAAACGCGCGTATTCTTACGTTGTTTTACGTGTGGTTGTAGAACATGTAAGTAACACACGTAGTAACGATTTTGTCCTTCTCAATCACTATTTTTTTTTTTTCTTTTTTTTTTTCTCATTTTACATAAAAAACAGTCATTTACAACCGTTAACCTAAAAAATTATTGCATTATTTTTCATGTACAATTTACAGAAAAAAAAAACCTTCCTTTCATACTTTCTATAAAAGTCAAAAATAAAAACAAAAAATTCTATCAGTCACCCTTCCCCACCTCAAGCTGGGGAGGCAAGCTGCTTCCCACATTGAAATGATACAACAAATAATTGAAAGTAGGGGCGTCTAGCAGGCGGATCCAGGAATAAATTCCAGTGGGGTCACCGGAGTATAAAACTACATCTTTTATCTAAAAAAAATTCCAGTGGGGTCACCGGGGTCTAAAACATCAATTTTTATCGACAAAATGATACTTTTTAACAACAAAACTACATAAAATTAATACTAAAAAAAAAATAAAAAATTTAAAATCCAGTGGGGTCACGTGCCCCTCCCCTGGGGCACGTGGGTCCGCCCCTGGCGTCTAGGACTTTAGTAAAATTGTCTGCAACTGGTGCGTTGTTGAGATAGGTATGTAACCAGCTTGAATCTCCTCTCGAATTAAATGGGAGTCGATCTCTATATGTGTTACACCTAGCCTGTCAAAAATACAGACATATAACTTGTGTTTGTTTTGCAATGTGGTTTGTTTGAAAGTTTTTTTAACATCTAATCACCAATCATTTCTTACACTGCTCACACCAATCAAATCTTCAACTACAAATAAAAAAATATTAAATCATCTCTCATTATTTCACTTTATCAACTTTATTACATTTTTTATTATTATTTTATTCATTATTCTATTTTATTTCACCAATCATTTAAAAATCTACACCAATCATTATTCTACTTTATTTTACCCCATCAACTTTCTAATAATTACTTTAATCACTTTATCTAAAAAAACTCCCAAAAAAACTCCACCCCAAAACAAACGAAGTCATAGTTTCTTTGATCTAGTCATATACTATCCATTTTTGACTTCACTAATTCAACATTTTGATTGATAGATACAAAATTGACAAGTCATAAGATAAAGACTAGGATGCAATGGTACGGACACGTGGATACAGTATACACGGATACGGAATATCTTTTTTAACTTAAAGATTAATTATGTTTCAAGCCTTGGTGCTGCAGATCGAACATGTACAGGTCCGCAAACTGTCAAAAATCAAAATTAAGAACCAAAATTTTAATTCACTTGGGACTTGAGAGTCCAATCCGGCTAGCTAGCCAAGGCAAATTTTATGGTGATCCAGCATGATTAGAAAAAATCCACCCATTTTAAAATTTGTGATTGGTGGATTATGACATGGTGATGTTGGACCCCATAAAATCACTGGTTATTCACGACCATTCTGTTGATATAATGAATGACTAATTATGCTAAATACTGTGAGGTGATTATTATTCTTGATCAGGAAGCAAGCTAGCACGTACTTGATCCTTCTCAAGCTTCCTGTTTCATAACAGATTGATATAACATATTTTGATGCTTGCCGTGGGTGTTACGGTAATTAATGAGAGATGAAATTATAAAGAACATGTCTAGAGGTCAGAAAAGATTTTCCAGCATTTGCAAAATCCTATTGTTCTTAACTGGTAACAACAAGATTCCATGGCACGACAACAAGATTCCATGACCGGGTGTTGTTTGTTTGTTTTTTTATTTTATATTAAGAAAACAAAACATTCATTAATAATCATTTTGTTCTCTTTGCCAAATTTAATAATCATACATTCATATGTGTGTATGCATGTATATTAAGGTTCAAACTCATTCCTTAAGTACAATGTTTTTCAGATACCTCTATCTGTAGTTAAGATACGTGCATTCGGTAAAGTATTCAACTTTTGAAAATTACACTTCACCCCAAATACGTATCTAACAGAGTATCCGGAGTATCCGTCGAGTGTCGATATCCGATATGGGATACGCTTATAAGATGAAGTATCCGTGCATCTTAGGATAAAGACACGACCGGCCTTCAACTTCGGTGAATATTATGTTGTTTGGAAAAAAAATTAATATGCGGTATATTTGCCTGTCTTGAAAAATACAAAACATATGCAACAAAGTACTCTTAAAGCTTGTGCATACACTTATTATCAATGATTTTTGCACCATAGGGCAGGAGGGTGTATAAAAAAAAGCACACGGTAGTTCTGAAAACACACCAAGATACACAGGTAATCTGCTGAAAAAAGAAAAAAAAACACAATGTATGCAATGACCAAAATTATGTTGTTGGTTATCTTACTTCATTTCATCATGGCTTTGAATGCTCAAGACGAATATGAATGTACAGCTGAAAGGGGTGACGCTTTATATGGTATGTTTACTCTGATCATTTACTTTAGTCTAATTAATAAGCTTTTTTGGTTTCAAGATTAATTATGTTTCAAGCCTTGGTGCTGTAGATCCAACATATAAAAGTCTGCAGAAATTCGAAAATCGTGTAGTACTTCCTCAATGTTTATGGGAAGATTATGGAGGAGTACCTGATCGAGAACTCACTATTACCTGTATAGACACTCCTGATAATTGTGCTTATCCTGATGCATATGTGGTTGTGCTAATGGCTAATTATGACGAGGAAAAAGATTGTGCGGACCCTATAGAGATTTCTCCTGTTGCCTTTGAGAATATTGCTAGTGGATCTGTTGAGCAACTCAACGTCAAAATCACGTAAGAAATTCCTTGTTATTTACGCGTAACTTTTTGTATACATAATCGATAATTTATTAGTTATTAATCTCGTTTTATTATCTCTACCGAGTTTGGTTTGGTGTGTGTATTTGGAGAATTTGTAGAAACGAAATCGAGGAGGAAAACGCGAATCTTGGATTTGCAGAAAAGGGGTAGATGGAGAGGGGAATTATCCTCTCTCTCTCTTTTCTCCTTGGGAAAAAGAACAAAGAAATTTATTGCATTATTCTTCTGGTACAATTTACAGAAAAAAAAAACTGCCTTTTATACTTTCTACAAAAGTCAAAAATAAAAATAAAAAGTTCTATCAGTCACCTTTCCCTCTCAAGCTGGGGAGGGAAGCTGCTTACCACATTGAAATGATACAGCAAAGAATTGAAAGTAGGGGCGTCTAGAGCTTTAATAAAAATGTCTGGCAACTGGTGCGTTGTAGATATAAGTGGTAGGTGACGGCAATAAGCCTCCTGGAGATTGTCAGTACTTTCTGTAGTAGGAAATTGAGTTGGGATATCATTTTCTATTTGTGGAGAATGTGGAACAAAATTCTTAGCATACTGAGGCTCGGGACTAGAATAAGGAACTGGTAAAGAAACCATTTCGACAATTGTGTGGGTCATGTTCTAAAGGAATCATGAAAAGGAAAATAGGATTCATGGAAGATAACATCCCTAGAAACAAAAAATGGTCCTCTAAATATTTTTTTTGTTTTCTAGTAGTTAAGTCTATTAGAATATATCCTTTGGCGAGGACCATTTTCCTCACCGTTTTGGAGTTTCCAATGTACACACTCATGGAAATTCCTCTACTTCAAACACTTTCGTGATCAAATTTAGATTTCCAATGTGTTCTTGTAGGGTATCCGGGAATATATTTCAATGGTGTCATGCATATACCAAGCATCAAAAAACATTGAATTGTGTGTAATCACTTTCCTTGTGATATTATTTGTGAAAGGGTGTGTCACCCTTTAAAACTGGTGAAAAATATTGTTGATGAGGTCTGTAGCATGTAAAAGACAATAACCCCAAAAAGACATAGGAAGGTTAGCCTGGAATTTTAAGGCTTTGGCTACATTAAGAAGATATTAGTGTTTTCTCTCTTCCACCCCATTCTATTGGGGTATTACTACACAACTAGTTTGATTTATGATCTCTTTCTTGGGATAAAACTCTTTTAGGTCAACTCTTTCCCGTTATCATCCATACTTATGTGAATATTTTGTTGAAAATGTACAGTTACATATTCACAAAAACATTGAATTAAAACTTGCACTTCTGCTTTTGATTTTAAAAGGTAAGTCCAGGCGAACCTAGAAAAATCATCAATTATAGTGAGAAAATACCTATGACCATATATGGTTGATGTCGTATATGGTCTCCAAATGTCTATGTGACTAATTCAGACGAGCAACTAGACCTAGACTCTCTTAAAGGAAAAGAAAGTTTCTTATTCTTAGCCAAGGGACAAATGTGACAGACATCTTTATTACTGTTATAACATACGGAATCCACAACAAGTAAAGATAATGCGGAATAACATAAGCAATCTAACGTAATTAAGCAATCAAGCAAGATAAATGGAAACAAAAAGAACAAAGAGATTTAACATGGTTTCAGACGTTGTGCCGACTACTCCACGGACAGGAAAGAGATATTTTAATATGCACTGAAGTCTAGAAAGATATACACACTTGCATTGATTACACCAACGGGTATTTATAGCCTTGAAGCCTTAAACCCTAACCGCCAAACTTACATTGTCGGAATTCCCATAAATGCCCAGATGTGGGCCGGCACTATTGACTCCACTCGGCTTCTATAATCAATACTCAGATGCATAGCTCAATAGTATTCACGGACTCAACAGACTTGCTCAGCTGACAGAAGGATCTCAGTTGCACTACATCTTCAGCTGACTTCCATAGACTTGAATACTCCGGTCAGCTGCCCATCACTCAGTTGACCACCAGATAGCTTTGCCAGATTCAAGATGTAGAGATCAAGTCACACTTGACAATAATTACATTGTGCATTACTAACTCTTGCAATGGGTAATTTTTCTAGAAGACCTTTAGACAAGTGCCCTAACCTAAAATGCCACAACATATCAGAATAGATTACCTTTGCTGCAGCATTACGAGTTTTATAACCATAATTTTTGGAAAACTTCTTGCATAAAGAAGTTAGAGCCCCTTTATAAGTTTAGTTGTCCAGTCCTCTTCTGATTCCTCATGTCCTAAATGACACAAGAATCGGTCTCAATTTTGACTGAGACATTGTTATCTTTTGTAAGGCACCCTACATATATCAAGTTATAGGAAAATGTTGGGATGCATAGCACATGTTCCAAGAATAGGCCCCCTTTTAATTTTACTAAGCCTATATGACTCACTACAGCTTCATTACCATTTGGCAACCCTGCCTTATGTCCTTTTACAGGTTTGCACTCACACATAGTTTCAACAGAGCAAACTATGTGATCAGTTTCCCCTGAATCTATTATCCAACGACTTGAACAAATAGTCGTTATACCTGCACTCTCATCAAGAGGACTAAAGGTTTCTATCAGTGAAGTCAGCAATCTGATTGTTCTGTATCAGCTTAAGGATCTTTTTATACTGCTCTTTTGTAAAACCAGGTGCAACTTGTTGTACTGCTGAATCCTTTCAATTCCCTTGTGGTCCTACTTATGTACCACTTGTACCTTCCTTTTAGACTTGAAACCTAGGGGAAATCCATGTTTCATGTTTCATGTCTCAACTGTATGACCATGAATACACAATGCATGCATTGTGCCTTCTTTCCCTGTGACTGCACACCCGCACCTTTCCCTGCTTTATTATCATTTTGACTGCTGAATGATATCTCTTGAATTTTATTTAAAACACTATAGGTTCATTGCTATCACCTTTTGCATAGAGTAATTGTCTCTCTACTTTTATTTCCATGCCAAATACAGCATTGATGTGTGGCATGGGTATCATAATCATGACTTGGTTGCTCACTTGAGAGTACTCTTCATTTAAACCTTTTAAAAACCTTATAACATGCCCAGTTTCAAAATAATCAACAAAAACTTTGATGATAGCCTTACAATTTCATCCTAGTGCACATGAACACTTAGAAATTGGTCTCAGTATACATATTTCTTCACATGTGTCTTTCATCTTAGTGAAATACTCCGTCACCAAAGAATTACTTGTTTACATTGTTCAATTCCTCAGGTAGATCTGACAAACGGTAGGAATCGAGATTGGAGAATTGATCCTTCAAATCTTCCCATACTTATTTAGTGGTATTAATCGAAAGAATATTGCGAGTAATCGTGATGTGCACAGAGTTGAGAATCCACGAGGTCACTATGGTATTGCACTTATTCCAAGCGTCGAAGTTCTTATCTCCTTCGTCTAGCCTAAAATCGTTCCATTGTTGAAACCTAGTTTATTCTTTGTGGTAAGTGCCATACGCATCGATTTGCTCCATGCATGATAGTCATTTCCTTCAAGAATTGGATGAACTATGCTTTGTGCCAAATTTTCGTTCGAATGAATGTAAAATGGACTCGTAACCGGAACAACTTCCAAATTAGCCATCGAAACACTCTCAATAACAGTAGAAACATTCAAATTAACTCTCTGATACCATGAAGAATTTGAAGAAACGGAATCGAAGAGGAAAACACAAATATATGATTTGCAGAAAAAGGACATGGAAGATGTAGAGGGGAATATCCTCTCTCTATTTTCTTTTTGGGAAGAAGCACGAAAATTTAATTGCATTATTTTTCTTGTAAAATTTACAGGAAAAACTTCCTTTTATACTTTCTACAAAAGTCAAAAAATAATTTAAAAAACTATCAGTCAACACCGTTTGCATGCCCTCGATATATAACGAAGAATTTTGAAATTAATGGAAACATAAAATCTACACAAACGAGAAGTTCTTAACAATCGGAAAATAATCAATTAGAGTTAAAATGTTGATGGTGAAGTATTTATAGATGATACTATCATCGGTTAAAAACTTTTGTAAGTTTTGTACTTTAATAGTCTCGATATATAACGATGAATTTTGAAATTAATGGAAACATAAAATGAAAAAAAAACGAGAAGGAATTCTTATAAATCGGAAAATAATCTGGCTGAGTCAGATAATGTTGATGGTGAAGTATTTATAGATGATACTGCTTCCGATCGGTTAAAAACTTTTGTAAGCTATTAAGGTAGTCACAATAGAAAAGGATTAATCTTGAAGTTGTTTCTCGTTGAATCAGATTAGTTTATCTCAGCCGACGATCTCATCTGATCATCACTCATCTACTTTGACTTGCATCTCAGCTAATTATGTCATCTCAGCTGATCATCTCAACTGACTGTATGTTCTCGATTGATTTGTTTCCAGAACACGTATCCACGTCCTGATTGTATCATAAATACACTAATCTTTCTTTAATTATTATTATTACTTGAAAATATTAAAGTGTGTAAAATGTTAATTATCTGTATCCTCATCAACTTAACCTTTTGGGAGAGATGGTAATTCAACATAGTATCAGAGCGGGGGGTCTTGGGGCTATTTGTTGTTAATTTAGGGGCGTGTTAATGTATGTAACATGGTAATTATCTGAAATAGTTGAGGGTGCTTGATAATATTCCATTCCTTGAAAGCCAGTGAATCGGTAGCGTGTTAAAGTGTGTAGGATGTTAATTATCTTACAGCTTAAGCTTTAGGGAGGGTGCGTGTTAAAGTGTGTAAGATGTTAATTATCTTACACCATATGCTTTTGAGAGGAGCGCGCGTGTTAAAATGTGTAAGATGTTAATATATGTATCCGTAAGATGTTAATTGTAAGAAGTTAATTATTATCCGTAAGATGTCAATTAATTATCTTACAGCTTTAGCTTTTGGGAGAGGGCGTGTTAAAGTGTGTAAGATGTTAATTATTTGTATCCTCATCAGTTTAAACTTTTGGTAGAGATGATAATTCAACAAAAAAAAATGCATTTAGATTATATTTTATTTAACAAGCAATGTCATAACAAAAGTAATTGTATGATTAAGACTAAAATAATTCTAATAAACTAAGATTAAAAATAAAGAGAATTGATTATTATCTAACTAAACTCTATATGCATGTTTCGAAGCAATAACAATTATTGGCAAATAAGCTGAAATTGCTGAAATTGTTCATCCTTTTATTGGAACAAACAGTTACCATTGTGTGCTTATTTATAAATTGTAACCATTGTGTGCTTATTGGCAAATTAGCTGAAATTGTTCATCCTTTTATTGGAACAAACTGTTACCATTGTGTGCTTATTTATAAATTGTTGTGTGCTTAATAGAATCGATTTTTCATGTATTTGGTAGGTATATGGTTGATGGCTGAAAGGGAATTAAGTTTTGCAGCTAATCTTATGGAAACAAAGGGGGTCTGCAGAAAGCTTTTACTTGACATATGGAAACGTTGTTGAGGATGAATATTTGGTTTTTCCCGTTCCTGTTTAATAAACCTGTAATGTTATTAACATGATATATCACTCGTTAACGACGAATGATATAAACTGATTTCACACTGCAAATCATCATGAGACTACATCATAATTAATGAGTCTTATATGATGGTCAAAAGAGAAAAATCAAGTTGTATCATTCGTTCTTTTCGAGTGATTTCTGACCTAAAAAATGGTCTCTACTTTATTGGGATGTGTTTGAGAGTTTTTTTCTTTTTCTTTTTTGTGTGTGTGTGTTTGATTTTGGTTATCGTTTTCCCTGGTGGGTGTTTTTATCTATTTGATGGACCTATTTATATTGATCTTACTATGATATATTTCCTTTCTAAGTAAGAAAATATATATAAAAAAAAGTAACATAAGAGCGGCTTAAGACAGAACTAAAGATCAAGCCGAGGCGAGTTATATAACTCTTTCCTTAAGACATATTGCTCCAGTATGATGCCCACGGTAGTAGCAAGTGTCTCCCAAGATACAATGGCTTACGTCTTGGATTGAGAGGCATTCCAACAATCCAAGCTCCGGCGAACTTACAGAGCGCTCCGACTTCTGTTCGACTCAAGATCTAGAAGTATATGCTTCACACATTGTAGTGGAAGACACAAGAGGAAAACTGAACGCTTAAACCTAATCCATAGGGTTCTTTATATAGTGTAGAGGAGGAGGCAATGCTCGATTATTATTGGCCGAGACACATCATCAGAGTCGGCCAACTTTTCCCCTTGGAAAAGTTATTCTAGCCGACTATTGCTTAACACATGTGTATGATATTAACCGACTTAATGCTCGCTTCTGATTGGTTGGATGACGTGTCGTCTGAATTCTGATTGGTCGGATGACGTGTCGTCTGAATTCTAATTGGTCGAATGACTCAATCATGACGTGGCAAGCTCGTCTTTTCCCTCAAGAAAAGTTAATCTCGGCCGAAAATAATTTTGCACTTGCTAATTATGTCTGGCCGACTTATGTCCGGAACCTTCCAATTGCCTCAACATTAATTATTAATTAAGAATTAATTTCTGGTTTATTTCAAAAGAAATTTTTTCCAAAAAATTAATAGTAACATCCGATACGATCCGAGCCGAGCTCGAGCGCGGAGCGGCTAACCGGCCGGCGGCGCGCGTGCGTGTGTGTAACCATCTAAGTCCTCCCTCTCCTGCACAAAAGTGCTTTGTCCCTTGGGCACATCTATAAGAGCCACACTAGCTCTTATTACTTGAGATCACATCCCTCAAGTTACTTATGTGGGAGATTGGGTTGAGGTCCTCCCTTGAACTTGGCTCCGTTACGGGAAATCGACATTTTTCAACGTTTTCCGGCCAGATGTAGAATTTCCGGCGGCCTAAAACCACCTATTTTTGGTTTTCCGGCCAGGTCATCAACAAGATCTTGATCTAGACCTTATAGATCTTCATTCAGATCTGAAAATTTTGTGTATAAATCTCCAAGTCTTCATAAAAACTACCCTCCGATCACCAGCTGCCGGGAAGACTCTCTACCATAAACTATCCTTCGATCACCGCTCCGATGAATGGGTTTGTTCAGCAAGCTGCTGAGAATATGGGTGTCGAAAGGAGGACGAAGAGTGTTACGAGGGGCTTTAGATCGGAGATTTTACCGGTGACCACTGAGTTAGCCAACGAGTTCACCGTTCTTGACCGGTGGTTTGCTTCAGTTCCGGCGTTGACACAGCCCAATAGGTTCTATGTCCGCCCAGCTGCCTCCCATGGAGCATCAAATAATGTAAGAAAGTGTTTAATTAATAGTTTTCCTGAAAAAATAACCTTTAATCCTTCAAAAGAGAATGGTCTCAGTTTTGGTATTTATCACCAACACCTCCGGCAGCCCTGTTTTCCAAAAGCTTAAGAAAGCTTCTTTTCGAAGCTGCCAAAAAAAAAAAAAAAAGAAAAAGAAGAAGATATAATCATATAAATGGAGCAAACAGCACTCGATTGTAAATTATCAAAGCAAGAAAACCAAGAAATCCTATATAAATTAGAGTAAGGTGAATTGCTAGATGAGTTGAAGATGCAGCCGCATGGATGTCCAAAATGGGCACATCTGCTGGGACTATTATTGTCAATAAAGTTTTAATGGCAACATAAACACGAGCTCTCAAGCTCGCCAAAAATACGAGCCCTCGACGAACTCTCTATCAACGAGCCTTTACTGCAGTCTTAATACTTACATCGACATTAATTCTCGTTTTTATGACTTGAATAATTATGCTTCATTATTGGGAACTCACCTCACTATAAGTGAAGGATAGAGCTATCTTTTGTACTGTTCAGCAGCTCGGCCAGCTCTAAGTCCGACCTATCGGCCAGCTCTAAGCCCGACCTCGGTCGGCAAGCTCTAAGTCCGACTCATCGGCCAGCTCTAAGCCCGACCTCGGTCGGCCAGCTCTAAGTCCGACCTATCGGCCAGCTCTAAGCCCGACCTCGGTCGGCAAGCTCTAAGTCCAATTAAAGCTCGACCTCAACATTTATTTCAGACAAGTTACTCGCAATCTCAATCTTGTCCCAAACAAGGGGGCCGCAGGGAGAAATTTTAAAACAGACGGGAATGACCTGAATTATACATTTATTTTAACCAAGCCCGCAACGACCTTGATTAAAACAAGGGGGCCACACATTGGAATTTTTTGATTCAGTTATCAAGTTCAAGTCAGACTTTATTATCGATTATTTTTAGCGAGCTCGATATTTAGCGCCCTTGACCTCACCAAAAACAAGGGGGCCATATATCGGATTTTTCGATCAAGTCAAAAAGTGCAACAAAACAGTCCGATTCGAGACAAGTATTATTATTCGCCCCAAGTATTTTCGGCGAGCTCGGTTTTTAACGCCTCAATCTCACCGAAAACAATGGGGCCGTACATCAAATTTTTCGATTCGCTCATCAAGCTCAACAGAA
Source organism: Gentiana straminea (assembly GCA_036785695.1). Lineage (NCBI taxonomy): Eukaryota > Viridiplantae > Streptophyta > Magnoliopsida > Gentianales > Gentianaceae > Gentiana > Gentiana straminea. Next base: position 2,923,324 of record JAVUPR010000426.1, on the reverse strand, counting down.
ACAAGTAAGGCTTTCAATTCAATTATTTTTAGCAAGTTCGACGCTTTAACATCCTCGACCTCACCAAAAACAAGGGGGCCCTATATATATATATATACATACACGGACATGTCGGACCCAAACAACGAACTCGAAAAAGATGGAATATTTCGAGCAAAAATAAAGTAAACATTTTATTACATGCTCCATGTCAGTGAGCTCATCGACATGAATTTCTCTACAACGAAAAGCCCGACAGAGCGTTGTCGGCAACTAAGCCCGACAGAGCGTTGTCGGCGACTAAGCCCGATAGAGCGTAATCGGCGAAAAAGCCTGTCCGCTACATGCACAGCATACAACTGGTGGTTTCCATCAACACTAGTTCAAGCCCGATAGAACGTTATCGGCGACTAAGCCCGACAGAGCGTTGTCGGCGATCAAGCCCGATAAACAGGTCGGCATCATATTTTGGAGTTCGCCCTCGAGCGAACATTTATAAGCCCGACGCCAGGTCTGCATCATATTTGGCACTCGCCCTCGAGCGAACCTTCTTATAAGCCCGACCTCAGCTCGGCATCATATTTTGGAGTTCGCCCTCGAGCGAACATTTATAAGCCCGACGCCAGGTCGGCATCATATTTGGAGTTCGCCCTCGAGCGAACCTTCTTATAAGCCCGACGCCAGTCGGCATCATATTTTAGTTCGCCCTCGAGCGAACATTTATAAGCCCGACGCTAGCTCGGCATCATATTTTGGAGTTCGCCCTCGAGCGAACATTTATAAGCCCGACGCCAGGTCGGCATCATATTTGGAGTTCGCCCTCGAGCGAACCTTCTTATAAGCCCGACGCCAGGTCGGCATCATATTTAGAGTTCGCCCTCGAGCGAACATTTATAAGCCCGACTCTAGCTCGGCATCATATTTTGGAGTTCGCCCGAGCGAGCACTTTATAAGCCCGACCTCTAGCTCGGCATTATATTTGGAACTCGCCTACGGGCGAACCTTCTTGTAAGACCGACCCATGGTCGGCATCATATTTTGGAGCTCGTCTTCGAGCGAGCCCTCTACAAGACTAAAAGCTCTCAAGCCACCAAAGACAAGATCAATTCATGGCACAAGCCACAAGAAGCGAAATTCATCAACTACATTCAAAGAACGAGAAGATCTACTCGTAGTACGGAACTTAGGCAAAGCTAACAAAGCGATCCGCCACAACAACAGCCATCACGGTATTTCAAGGCAACGGATCCGCAAACACTATTACTCCCCGCCTAACATTTTGAGAAAATGATTAAGGCACGGAGTAGGGGGCCATTGATGTGCCTAAGTCGTACTTCGGTCCGCGGATCCTCATTCGGGTCCGACCAACCACCGACATTAGCGGATGTACTCCTATCTCCTATACATTTTCAACCAATTTTAGGCATTAATTTCTCATTCACCCGATATCCGAATCGTGTAATTCCAAAGCCAATCATCATCTACCCCGTGAGTAGTATTTTTTTAGACGTTTCAACCAATTTTAGGCATTAATTTCACATATCCGAATCGTGTAATTCCAAAGAAATTCATCTATCCCGTGAGTAGTATTTTAGACGTAATAAGCTTCCCCATTCACACGGGAGCGTATCTCCAACACTAAAGATTTCCCCATTTAATGGGATATCTCCAACAAGAGTTTTTCATGTTTAAATAGTTTAATTTTTAACAAAAATTAGAAATATGGGTGTTTATAATTGTAAAATACCGTCTTTGCTAGTTGTGGGGACACCAGTACAAAATAAGTGAAATTATTTGCATGTGATGAACACAATATCGTCCATGCACGTTGTGGAGCAAATAGTGTCGCCCTCCACGTGTAACCTAGATTATGAATGTGGTTTTAACTACGTAGTTAACAAGAGAAGAGGTCAAATATAAATTCCACGTGTAACGACCCAAACTTACCCTAACAACAAATAGGAAATATCAAGTGGGAATATGCACAATTCATGACAATTGCAAATATAGGCCTTAAATTACAACATCATAATGCAAGATCATGCGTAAGCATTAAACAAGAAGAACTCCTGAATACAAAAGAATAGAGAAGATAAGATCACTCAACCCTAGACTAAGAATATGAACAAGTGATGATGTCCACAACCGGCATGACCACAACTGAACTGGTGGTACTGGGCTGGCAGAGCGCAACCGTGCCGAAATAGACAACCTTTTTGTTTATGATATAAACTAAAATCCAAATATTCATAACTACCATAAATGACAACGCCATGACCTCAAGCTCAAGAGAATAAAATATCCACTAATACAAAATATGCAATGTCATATCCTCAACCCTCACACTACTCACACATAATAAAATAATATACAAGCACCGAGAACAACACATACTCAACAATGAGGTCACCGCCTCTACAAAAAAAAAAGAATTATGGTCCTAAAAATGAGATCTAGCTGCCATAAGAAGAATCTATTGTCCGATCCTCTTATCCATCAACACCACCATCACCTTCCACTCAAAATTTCAAATAAGGAGTGAGCTCACACAACTCAGTTAGAAAAACCAAAATCAAGAGGGATCCGTGAGAATATTCAAAGATATTTTTCCAGCTTCTCTAGTGATATGTATGTTTTTATAATAAAAAAATTATTCTAATAGTGTACATGTAATAAAGTGAGTATAATTAGTTTGGAAAAAGAGAGAGCGGATAAGGCAAAGTATAAAGATTTCTCACCATGCATTGCTGCTAAAGGTATGTAACAGAAGAATGAATCCCAATCCGTAAAATTCAATCTGGGTATCGAAGTCCAAGCAAAAATCTTGCACCAAATATATGAGGTAAATGAGCAAAAGAGAAATAAATGTGAAATATCCTCATCCACCTCCTTGCAGAAAGGACATAATTGATCGTCAACCGCAATACCTCTCGTTTGCAACATGAGTGCATGTGGGAACCTGATTGTGTGCAACCTTCCAATTAAAAATGTTAGCTTTTGACGGAACATCATCATTCCACCTCCAAGAAAAAGAAATAGAACGATCGTCGAATGCTGACACATTAACCATGATCTTTTTTTTTGAACATCTATTGTATTAATACTCTCTAGCAAGGGACTAGAGAGCAAAGAAAACGCTACAAGTTACAGTTTACGGACAAATTACAGAAATACAGTAAAAATGCATAAAACCAAAAAACCATCTGACCAGAATTACAACAGAAAAACAATAGCAACAGAGTCGAAAAAACTAATAAAGCTTAAAATGCAGTAGCAAAATGACCAAGGTCATGGATTAATCCGTATTCCATCCAAGAAGAGGATTTGATGACCATGTGTACCAATCGCGAATTGATTTTGACGATTTTCTAGAAAGCCACAGATACGAGGTTTGGTGAATATTCGATAGAAGCCGATTAAGCATGATCTTCTTTAACCGGGCCACTGAAAAGATGCCATTGAAACTAAGCCTCCAAAATGGTGTGTCGACATTGCCTGTAATGGGTGATACATAAGAGAGCAAAGCATTAAGATCAATAAATTCCCCCAACTCTCTCCCTCTTAACTCTGTTCTCCACTCCCAATCCCAACAACAAACCCCTCTAATTTGCAGTTATAATACAAATGTCAATATATGAACTTACTAATGACGACCGTAACAAAATGAATAAAGGATGTTCCTAAGTTAAATACTACACCTTTGTAATTCCCACGAAATGATGGCCCCTCAAATTTATCTCCGGGTCTATGACTCGAATACTTTTCATAATTTGTTTTTCTGGTGCTCTTTATTTTAAGACCACAATGATCATATTTTGGCATAATTTTTTGAAATTTCACTTTCGAGATTTACCGTTGTTCGAAATTCATTGTTTCTCGAATTCTCCGTGGCAATTCACTCAATGAATTTCGAGTATGAATCACTTGAATAACGATACAATGATATCAATCGAGATCTCAAAATGAAGAGCAAGAAAAAATATAAAATTCAGTGAAATTTTTATCATTTTTGAAGTTCTAAATCTAGGGATATATATGTTTAAAAAGGAGAGAGGAAAGAGAAAATGCTAATAGTTTGTGACAAGAGGAAATAAGAGAAATACAACGGTGGCGAGTTTTTAGTGGAGACTTCCCCTTGTATCCATTGAAAACACGACACGTGCCATATTTTTAATGTGTTTGTTATTGACTATTTTGTTTCTAGTTTTTTTGAGTGTATTTAATGTCATATGTCATGCTTTAATTGGATGCAATTACAAATCTTTACTAAAGACTCTCCACGATCACTACAATTCGTGCCGGATTAATAAAAAAGTGACGGGTTTTTTTAAACTTTTTTCATGGGGTCCATTTTTGTCCTATAGGTACATAAATTATTTTTAGGAAGGACCGTAGACTGTAGTGAAAGACGCCGAAAATATCTTGGTGGGGCACCGGAGCAAATTCGCATATCCACCGGGAACATTATAGTGTTTTTTAACAACAAAATTACATCATTTCAATATAATTTCGTTTTCGGATTTTAGAGTCATTGGCCCCCACCCATGTGAGTGTAGGCCCGTCTCTGATAGACTGCATATACAACAACATAGATCCGCCATTAATGTTAGATTGAATAGTGTATGACAAACATTTCCGAAACGAAGTATTACACACTTGACAATGATATTGAAAACTGCAAAAAGAACATGTCAATTGTTTTTCAAACCTCCTAAAAATGGTCATTTAAGGCATTTACACCAGAATCCCTATTTATTATCCCTAAAATAATATTAAATAATACATATCTATATTTTATAACATGCCAATTCAAAACACTCCACAACAGCAAAGCTACAACTGGGTCCTCGGCTCAGTCTAGTTCCTTCCCGATTCAAAAAAATCAGCCGAGCAGGCTGGGCTTTCGAATCTTTCTCCGGCACAATGGCAAGTGATTTTGGATCTTTTAAATATTCCTAAACCTCATGATCGCTTGACAGTAATAAGCATGGATTATTGACACAGGGGCACCGCGCAATGTGTCCGGGATATTGCTTTAATGTTAAAATTGACAAGTTTACAGAAGAAAAAGTTTTAGTCTGTGGCAGATAAAGGTTTGTTGAAACAACATGGACTATGGGGTCATTTTTCTAAATCAACAGAAGGAAGTGATGCTGAGAGAGCAAGTCTGGAGGAGAAAGCACATTCAACAATTATGTTGTGCTTGTCAGATGATAATATCACAGAGGTTGCTGAAGAGGACACAACAGAGAAACTGTGGTCCAAGCTTGAGAGTTCGTACATGATAAAGTCTTTAACCAAAAAGTTATTATTAAAGCAACATCTGTTTATTTTAAGGATGCATGAGGGCACTCAACTGAGAGATCATCAAGATCAGCTGAACATAATATTACTTGACCTAAGGAATATTGATGTGAAGATTGAAGATGAGGATGCAGCATTGATCCTACTTGTTTCATTGCCTGCATCATATGAGAACTTTGTGCAATGCTTTATTGTTGGGAATGACTCAATGTCATTGGAGGATGTGAGATCATTACTCCGTGCTCGAGAGCTATGCCATAAGGCATATGGTTCTGGTACAGACATTCAAGCTGCTGGATTGGTGGTCAGTGGAGTCGGCAGAAGATCAGGAAACCCTGGAAAGAAGACATCCAAGAGGGGTTCCAAGGGTCCAAAGGCAAAGGATGTCTGCAACTACTGCAAGGAACAAGGACATTGGAGAAATGAATGTCCAACGGGTACTCAGCAAGGTAATGTTGCTTTGGCAGAAAAAGATGCCAACTCTGAAGAAGATCTGGTCTTAGCCGTTTCAGAGTCAGCAAGACACATGGATGTGTGGATTCTAGACATTGGGGAATCTTATCATGTGTGTCCTAATATGTAGTGGTTTTCAACTTATCAAAGATATGGATGAGGCCATAAGCTATGGCTAACAAAGCAAGGTCCGTGAAATAGTTGGGGATTGGATCGCCCGCCCGAGGACACATGATGGTAAATTCGCACACTGAAGGAGGTTAGACATGTTCCACAGATGACAGAGAATTTGACATCACTTAGTCTTCTAGATAGCAAATGATTCAAGTTCAGCGGTGAAGGTGGAGTGGTGAATGTCTATAAGAACTCAGTTGTGATTCTGAAGGGTATCAGACAGGGGACATTGTACATACTACAAGGGTCTAATGTATCGTGTTCCCCGTCGCCGTAGCATCATCGTAGGTTCACAAACAATTTATAAGGACTCGAAACCGTGGGTAACTAACTCTCTAACCGGCAGTTTACCGGGTCGATTGCTAGAATAGCTACAGGAGTACGAGGTCGAACCCAAGGGAAAAGTGTTTGTGAGTACCAAAGCGAACGTGGAACTTAGTCTAGGTGGTCAATATTTCAAAGTATTTATAACTACAACGACACTAACGTGATTCCTACTAACGAGTTTAAAGACAAGAAGGAGAGAAGATTAAACTACTAGGTTCTAAAGATAGATGAAGGGACATAGTCGAACCATGATCAAAATAGCTAGTTTCACCCTAAGGAATGACAAAACCGGGAGTGTGCATTAAACGAATGAACTCTTGCATTCAATTTCACGGATGCGTACTCCTAAACCCGGTGATAAGGTCTGAACAACTCTTCCCCAACACCTTATGCCATGTAAACTATCCTTCCCTAAGGAAGATTCACTCACAAGGCATGTTACGCACTAGAGCCGCTTAAACGTTAAAACGAGTAACCTCACTCTAAGAAGTGATCCTAGAACCCCTTTTCCCACACCCCTCCATATGAACAACTCTCAAGAGTGATGTGTGTGATTTTGACCTAGGTGATCAATCTAGTCCAAATCTGTTATAACAAGTTCTAAGACATGGAACATGCAAGATACAACAATAAGAAGCACTACCCACTCCCAATTTCATCACCCAAAGGGTGATTTTACCAAATTTCACATGATTCAACTATGAAAAGGGTTTAGCTACTCATTATACTAGTTAAAACATACACAAGACAAGAATAAAAAAAGCCATAACAAGTAAAAGAAAGGAGAAATTTACCATTAAATTGCATAAATTCGAGATTAGATTAAAAAAGTACAAAATAAAGAAGTAATGAAAAGGTGGTCTCTTAGTGTTTGGAATGAAAATCTAAGCCAAGAAATGGAAATATTAAGGTAATATTATGTTGATGTAAGCTAAGAGAAAGTATTCTAAGCTATTACAAAAATCGAGCTAAGAAATGGGTAGAGTTTTGTTAAGAAAGTAATTGGTGTCCAAGAAATAGTCTAAGAAGGGTATTTATAGTTGGGGAGAAAATCTGAGGAAAACTAGCCCAAACGCACGTTTGGAGGCTGGAACTGGCGTTTGGCTTCTTCAAACGCATGTTTGGATTGGTTCAAACGTGCGTTTAGCTTCATTTCTGGGCAGGGTCTTGAATGTTCTTCATCTTGAACGCACGTTTAGGGTGGGTCAAACGTGCGTTTGGTGGACTTGGAACGCACATTTATGATGGTTTCAAACGTGCGTTTGGAGTGGTTCAACTCTCGTATCAACCGGTGACTCTCAAACACACGTTTGAGGGGTTCAAACATGCGTTTGAACCCCCGTGGCCCCAAAACTTCACTTTTTCATGGGGTCCATTTTTATCCTACAAGATACACGGGGTCCTTGATTCTTTTTCATGGGGTCCATTTTTATCCTACAAGTATACATAAATTATTTTTTAGGGGGATCGTAGACTACAAAGTGGGATACACCGAAAATTTATCATCGTGGCAAAGCAGAGCAAATCGAAAATTCAATGGGACATTAATTAGTAGTGTTTTTTAACTACAAAACCACGTCGTTCAATATAAATTTTGTTTTCGGATTTCAGTGAGCCACTTGCCCCCAACTTTGTAAGTCTTGGTCCTGATAGAGTGCATTTACCACAACATAGATCCGCCATTAATGTTAGTTTAAATAGTGTATGACAGACATTATTGTTTCTTCCGAAAAGAAGCGTTACATGCTTGACAGATGATATTGAAAACTGCAAAAAAAAAAAATAATAATAATAAAAAAATAAAAATAAAATTAAGGCATATGTTTTTCAAATAATTGTTTTCAAAATATAGGATTTCTAAATTTGTGTTTTTCGCAAGTGACAAGGGGGAGTATGACTGAAAATGACATTAAATGTTGGAACGCCATAAAAATAATAGGTTTTGTAGTAAAAATTATGAATCATATTCTATGTTGGAGTGCTGTAGAATTATTAATTGTATTAGCAAAACCAAAATTTTAATTCACTTGGGACTTCAGAGTCCAATCCAGCTAGCTAGCTGATAGGGTTATTCATGAATATTTTTTTTTAAACACGGTCTTTTTTAAACATGGCTTCTTGTTTCACAACAGATTGATACAACATATATTTTGATGCTTGTCGTGGGTTTTACGGTAATTATTCAACGATGTAAATGAGAGATGAAATTATAAAACAACACGTCGCGAGGTCAGAAAAGATTTTCCAGCATTTGCAAATTCCTATTGTTCTTAACTGGTAACAACAGTTTCTATGGCACCATTTTCATTTAGCCATTTCGAATTTTGTTTGTTTGTTTGTTTGTTTTTTTTTTTTTTTTTTTTTTTTTTTTTTTTTTTTGAGAACTAATTTCCTTGTTTATCGAGAGAGGGTTTTGTGTTTTTGTGTACGTTTGTTTGTTTGTTTTGTTTTTGTTTTGTTTTTGTTTTTTTTTTTTTTTTTTTTGAGAAAACTATTCTTTCATTAAACCATGTCCGCCAAACATGCAGAAAAGGCATGTCTTATTGCCAAATGTAAAAATACACACATATAGTTTCTTTGATCTAGTCATATACTATCCATAATTGACATCACTAGTTCAACATTTGATTGATAGATACAAACTTGACAAGTCCTAAGATATAGGATGCATGGGTACGGATACGTGGATACGATACGCACGTATACGGGATACATTGATATGTGATTTTACAAAAATATTGGATACGGATATGGGGATGTATTGTATATGTATATATATGTATGTATATGTATATATGTATATATATGTGGGAGCGGCTATAAATTCTCTAATTGGCCCGCTTTTTTAATCTCTCGTCGTTGAAAAAATATATAAATAATTACGTACGTTAGATCATATTTTTTGTACACCATAATTAATGTGTTCAACAACACATCTAATAAATACTTGGTAAGGTCACAAAGGACAAAAAAATTAATAAATTGGCCGGAAGGACAAAAGTAACATTTTCACGATTATAAAGGACAAAATCACAATTGTTACTTTAAAATCGTTATTTCACGCGTTAACGTTACTTTGCGTTTCACAATCGTTACTTCATATTTACTTTATTCCACATTTGTTACTTCATGTTTGTTACTTCATAATTGTTACTTTTGTCGTGATTAAATTACAGTGTCCTTCAATCCCGAATTTTTGATAATTTTGTCCTTCTGGACAAAAATCTATAAATACTTTTAACCTCCTAACCGGTAAAAAATTTGAAAATAAAAATAAAAAATACAATGTTTTTTTTAATTTGACGTAAATTTTGTGGTGCAATGTAAATAAAATCACTCAATGAACACGATGCCCAAAACAAATTGATAGTGCAAATAGAGTCTAAGTATATAAATATAGGCAAAATTAGTTATAAGGCCGTCGCTAGAGACTTAATGATCATTTAGGACACTCCGAAATCTTATTTAGTTATAAGGACATTTTAATTTTAAGAAGGAAACTTATTTAGTTATAAGGACATTCTAATTTCAAGCGATAAAAAAGAAGGAAAAAAAAAAAAGGAAGGAAAAAAAAAAAAAAAAAAAAGAAAGAAAAATGAAGCGCTGGATATTCTGATGTTAGGTTTTTTTTTATTTTTTTATTTTATTTTTAAGTAAGAAAAAAAAAAAAAAAAAAAACGCCGGAAGCAAATGACATCGATGACTTACGCAAATGACATCGATGTCCCCAAGAAATGACATCGATGACTTACGCAATGACATCGACGTCCGACGCAGGACATCGGCGACTTACGCAAAAGACATCGATGTTTGATGCAAAGCGACATCGACGACTTACGCAGCGATGACATCGATGACTTACGCAAAGACATCGATGTTTGATGCAGGACATCGACGACTTACGCAATGGACATCGATGTCTGGAAGAAATGACATTGATGTCCGTATTTACAATTAGATAACCGATGCAACGATATTGATGTCACCGCATATACAACTTGATACACACATTTGATAACTTTGTAAAGTAACTTTATTTCTTTGTTATCTTTAAATATTTGATTGATCTTGGTTTATTTGATTAGTGTTGGTTTAAATATTCGATAACTTTGTAAAATAACCGTATTTTTTTTTGTTTGTTTAAAGGCGCATTTTTACAACCAAAGGTATGAATAAATCGTTACAATAACACGTCATCGCTAAATCGTTACAATAACACGTCACCGTATAATTCGATACAATAAGACATCACCGCATAGATCGCTACAATAAGAAGTCACCGCATAAATCGCTACAACGAGACGTCATTGCATAAATCGTTACAATGACATGTCACCGATCAAGGTTGTCAATGGATCGCGGCGGTCAATACATCATGGTAGTCAATGAATCGCGGCGGTTAACGGATCCCGGTGGTCAATGCATCGGGGTAGTGATCAATGTATGACGGTGATCAATACGCCACGTCGATTTTTATGAAGAAAAAAATTGATTTATGAAATTTATTCGGAAAAATATTAAATTTGATTTTAAAATAAAGAAGACGAAAAAATATGAATTTTAGTGAAAAAATTATGATAATCCGAGTTTTAGATCAAAATATACGACGTTTAAAATATTAAATTAAAAAAATAAAATAAAAAAATGAACGTTGGGTGGAGTTGGTTTTTTTTATATATATTTTTTTTTCTTTTTCCCTCTTTGAGCGTTTTTTTTTTTTTTTTTTCCCTTCCTTCCTTTTTTTCCCTTCTTCCTCTTTATCCACTTCAAATTAACGTCCTTATAACTAAATAAGATTTCTGGAGTGTCATGTCCCTATTACCTCTAATAAGTTTCGAAAATCATCCTTTTAAATAATCGCCCATAAATATAATAAGAGAAATCAATGAAAATCAAGGTATGCAGAGCTTCATTGAGAAAGAACAATTGACAACGGAGGTGAAGGATCTTTGAACATTGAAGGAGCAGCCTAAATCACCATTGAGGCAAAGTTTGAACGAATCTCCACTAAAGTGCGCGACGAAAAACAATGGATTTTAATGAAATTGATGAAAATTTTGGAGGAATTGTGGCGGTAATAGCTGGCCGGAAACTTAGCTGCAGCGCCGGCACCAAATGCTAAGCAGGCCATGAAATTGGTTGCTCTACTAAGAAGACTGGCCTAAAAATGAATGATGTAAAGTTGTGCTCTGAGAAATCACATAATCCTTGACGATTTTAAATTAAGGTACAAGAAGAAGACGACGAGGAAAGTACTCAATAACTAATGATGCGTCAAACCAATCCAAATGGTTGTTATTATTTAAATATTTGCCTAACAAGAACCTGATCGTCCAGCTTTTTTTATACAGACTGGACCGTAATATTTTCTTATATATATATATGTGTGTATGTGTGTCTGTGCGCGCGTGTGTGTGTTTATGTGTGTGTACACATATATATTAAGCTTCAAACTCATTTTTTAATTACAATGTTTTTCGTGTACATGTATCTCGTAGTAAGATACGCGCATTCTAAGTGAAAGATCAAACTTTTGAAAATTACAATTCGCTCCAAACACGAGTCCAACAGGGTCCGGAGAATCCATCGAGTACTAGTCATATACTATTCATAATTGACTTCACTAATTCAGCATTTGATTGATAGATCGATACAAACTTGACAAGTCCTAAGATAAACAGGCCGCGGGATACAGACGGTTTATTTGAAATAAAATTTTCAAAAATTATTAAGGCATTGGTTCGGTGAATGTATTTGGTACCGAGATTCTCTAGCGACCTTTGAGTGAGACTTGAAAAAAAAATAAAAAATAAATTATCAAAGCAGTGGCTGGATTTCAACTTTGGTGTGCTAATTATTTTTTTTATTGAATGACTTGGTGAATATTATATTGTTTGGAAAAAAGTAATACACGGTAATATTTGCCGCGCCGTGAAAAATAAAAAATACATGCACTTATTATCAATCTTAAAGCTTGTGCATACACTTATTATCAATGATTTTTCCACGATACGGTAGAAGGGTGTATAAAAATAAAGCAAACGGTAGTTCTGAAAACACACCAAGATACACACTAGTACTGCTAATTGATCTGTTGGGAAAAAAACACAATGTATGCAAGGATCGAAATTGTGTTGTTGGTTATCTTACTTGCGTTCATCATGGCTTTCAATGCTGAAGTAGTAGATGAATCTACAGCTGAACTGGGCTACCCTTTTTATCGTAAGTCTATATACTCTGATCGAATGTGCACATACTTTAGTCTAATTAATTAGCTTTTTTGGTTCTACGATTACTTATATGTTTCAAGCCTTGGTGCTGCAGCTGCAACATATACAGGTCCGATGACGTCCAAAAATCGTGTAACAGTTCCTCGTTGTTTATGGGAAGATTATGGTGGAGTAATTGATCAACCACTCACAATTACCTGTATAGACACTGATGATAATTGTGCTTCTCCGGGTGCATTTGTGTTTGTGGTAATGGTTAATTATGACGAGAGTCGATTTTGTGGGGACCCTATAGTGCTTTCTCCTACTGCCTTTAAGCGGATTGCTAGTGGATCTGTAAAGCAAGTCATTGTCAAAATCACGTGAGAAATTCCTTATTATTTACGCGTGATTTTTTGTATATAGAGATATATAATCGATAATTTATTAGTTATTAATCAAGTTTTATTATCTCTACTGAGTTTGGTTCTTATCTGCATAAACTCTATATGCATGTTTCAAACCAATTACAAATATTGGCAAATTAACAGAAATTGTTCATTCGTTTGTTGGAACAAATTGTGTGTGCTTATTCGAATCGATTTCTCATGTGTTTGTTCAATATTAAGGCTCAAGGCATAATACAAGACTCAAGTTCAGACATTGATGATTCTGACACAAATCAGATAAAAAACAGATCGTCCCAAGATTTGAAAATGGAGAGATAAGGCTGGAAATTGGAGTGATAAGGTCGAAATTCAAATACAGCAAGATGTGTGAAGTGATAAGTCTACCTAGAGTCATAATCTCTTAAATAAAGAGATGATTTATCTCAAAGATATATTTCGAGCACAATTCAAATTATTCAGACAAAATTAGGTCTATCTCTTAGAATTGATTCAAAATGCAATATAATGCAAAAATAAAGTCCGTTGTTGATCGACTCTTAGGAAACTTGTATAAATTCATGTGTCGTGATACTTGGAAAATCAAGGAGAAAAGAACCGATTTTTTACCTTTCGTTTTGTTCTTTGTTCTTCACTGCAAATCCGATTGCATCGTTTTTCCATTGCTTCTGCTCCGTTTCTGTGTTTTATTATGGTATCAGAGACAAAATCTGTCTAGAGCACACACAAACAAACAAACAATTCACAAACAAATCAAATCCAAAACAAACAAAGCAACATAAACGTATCACACAACACTCAAAACTCATCAAACACAAAGATCGCCTTGCAAACAAACAAAGCACGTACAAATCAAACAAATCACAAAATTACAAGCACGATGGCAACACTCTCACCGAATGTCGCAATTTCATCACACCGAAATTAACCCAAAGCAACTATCCCCTTTGGAGAGAACAGCCCTAGCCCTTGCGTAAAGTCAAGATCTTGTAGACACCTCACAAACGAAGATCCAAAGACCAGAGAAATTCATCAAGAGCACAGACCGTAGAATTCGAGATAACTACGTAAAATCCCGACTACCAAAAATGGAAGAAATCCGACACTACTCGTAGAGGATGGATCATTGGATCTCTCTCTCGAGGAATCACTAGGCATAATGATAGGACTCGGACACATCACTAGGCCGTATGGACAAGACTCAAAGATGCATATGCACAGGATTCTCAGAGCGAGAGTTCACCCTCAAGCAAAGCAGCTAACCTACCTAAAAAAGGATGAAAACAAAACCATTGCGTAACATATAAGGAGTTTCAAAGGAATTTGTGACAAGCCTTGCAAATATAGGCAAACCAAGAGGGTGATTCCGAGAAGGTCTATGCCCTTCTTACCGCCTTGGACCAAGCTATGAAACCTTCACTACAACCATGCTAAAACCCCCAAGGCCCACCTACACAAATTAGTCTCCCATTTACGTAACCCGGATCAAAGGAGAAGTTGGTTCTCCTCGCCTCAACTCCATCCTATCAACAATCTTCTCAAAGAGATGGCCTTTTATGGTCGAATCAAGCTAAATCTCAACCCAACTACGTACCACCAAAGAACACAAACCAACAGTTTGAATCATCCGGAAGGGGTTTTCAAGCACAACAAGCCTACATGCAACTATTCCGCACAGTGCAAACTACTCGACAACAACACACAAAGGAGACCTCCTCCACCAGAGAAAGGAGGATGACTATTGAAGAAAGAGAACAATATCGAAGTGAGAGGTGCCAATACCGTGGAGTCTTGGGTCACATAGCAAAAATCACCGGTGGGTTCCAAAGAAAGACCAACAGAATAATCAACCGCCCTGTGCATTGGCGCACTCACCCCGGACACATCAATTGCGTATACCGAATGGATAAGTGGACACAGGAGCTTCTCACCATATGACAAAACCAGGTATGCTCCATAATCTTCATAGATCTTTTGGTTCGTATTCAATCCTAATAGGCAATGGCACCACACTACCTATCACCGCAATAGGACAAGCCTCAACTTAAACAAAAACACACAACACCGCCACTAAAAGATGTGATACTTGTTCCTCAACTCACAAAAAATTTGTTATCAGTTAGTCAACTTACAACAGATCAACCTGTGATATGTGAATTCACTAATGAAAATGTTTTTGTTAAGGAACCAATAACAGGTCAGACACTGACTACAGGGAAAAGAAAGGGTGACCTGTATGTACTTGAAACAGCACCTGAATTACACTACTCAAACAGATTCAGTCGCTCAAGTGAACTATGGCACCAAAGGCTAGGACACACACGTATGGGGAATGTCCGTACTCGAAAGCAAGAGGTTTAATAGATGTTATTGGAAAAATAAAGACAGATCACATTTGTGAAAGCCGTCAATTAGTGGAAACTAAGTAACCGCCTTTTTTTGACTCTCGAAAACATTAGCACTCGCTCCTTTTGAAATAATACACCGTGATCTATGGGGACCTGCTCCCATTAGATCTATTGGTTGCTTTAATTATTATGCAAGTTTTGTGGATGATTTCTCAAAATTTACTTGGATTGTTCCATTGGTACATAAGTCTGATTTCTTTCAAGCATATATAAACTTTGAGAATTATGTACATAGACAGTTTGACAAACATATTAAGGTATTTCATTCAGACTGTGGAGGTGAGTTTGTTAATAATAAAATGAGTGATCACTTTCAGACTAATGGTATTTTGCATCAATTATCTTGCCCTCACACACCACAGCAAACAGGGGTTGTAGAAAGAAGACACAGGACCATAAGGGAACTAGTAGATGACCATGATTTTTCACAAGAACCTACCTCTATTCCTATGGACAAAGCTTTTGCCACAAACTCGTTTACATTATGAATAGGACACCCCGTGCTTCCTTAAACTCGAGTCACCATATCACAAACTCTACAACAAAGATCCAAAGTTGTATTCATCCCTTAGGGTGTTTGGAACTAGTGCTACCCTACACTCCGGGACACAAGACAGAATAAATTTGATCCAAAAACTATACCCCGTGTCTTCATAGGTTACAAGATGCAACATAAGGGGTACAAATGCTACCATCCCACAACTAGGAAGATAATCATCTCCAGTGCATGTAGTCTTCGATGAAACCCCGTTTCCTACAAGACTCAGACTCACCAAATCCCATACCCGTGCACTCAAATCCCCTCAAGATTTTTGAAGATTGGGTTCACCCACATCCGGCCACACCCACACGTCCATCCACCCTTCTCCCGGTCGACAATGCCAATCCCACAAATTAATCCGGACATTCCCATTCCCCAACAACACCATGAAGCAGATCCCCTACCATTCCACAAGATCATACAAATCCCACTCCAAAGATCTCCCACTCCTTCAACA
Organism: Gentiana straminea; assembly: GCA_036785695.1. Classification (NCBI taxonomy): domain Eukaryota; kingdom Viridiplantae; phylum Streptophyta; class Magnoliopsida; order Gentianales; family Gentianaceae; genus Gentiana; species Gentiana straminea. The sequence goes on along the minus strand of JAVUPR010000426.1, from coordinate 2,907,065 downwards.
CCACCATCCGAACCTTCCACACCATCTTCCATACACAACTCGGACACTGACTTGGACACCTTATTTCCAATCCAACCTACTCCAAACTCGACAACATCCCAATCTGATTCCACAAGCACAATACTCACCACTTCTCCATTCTCTGACACTGATCCCCCCATTCCTGATCCTAACCTCTTAAGCACTCATCCCATGATCACCAGGGCACAACATGGAATCCTCAAACCAAACCCCAAATATGCTCTCACTGTATCTAACTTCCCTTCTGTCCCTAGGGAACCAAGAACTGTCACTGAGGCACTCAAACATCCTGGATGGAAGACTGCAATGATGGAAGAGCTACAGGCTATCCACCAAAACCAGACCTGGGATTTGGTCCCCAGAACTCCTAAAATGCACATAATTGGGTCCAAATGGGTTTTCAAGGCCAAACTCCATCCTGATGGAACTCTTGAGAGGCTTAAGGCTAGACTTGTGGCCAAGGGCTATAATCAAGTAGATGGGGTAGATTATACCGAAACCTTCTCTCCCAAATCATCAAACTCCGGCACCATTAGACTAGTCCTAGCAAAGCAAGCACTAAGTCGAACCGGGTCATTAGACAATTGGATGTTAAGAATGCCTTCTTACACGGACTTGTCCATGAAGATATCTACATGTCCCAACCACCTGGCTTACCAGATCCTCAATTCCCTACACATGTATGCAAATTGAAAAAGGCTCTCTATGGCCTCAAACAGGCCCCAAGGGCCTGGTTTGACAGATTCAGCTCATTTCTTATTGCTTATGGATTTTACTGCAGTCTTGCTGACCCCTCACTGTTTGTGTTTCATTCTGAGTCTGGTTCTTTGTTTTTACTGTTATATGTGGATGATATGTTGTTAACTGGATCTAATGCCCAACTAGTATTCTCATTTATTACATTATTACACACTGAGTTTGCTATGAAGGATCTAGGGATTTTACATCATTTTCTTGGAGTGGAAATATTTTATGCAAAATGGCCTAACATGCATCTGTCCCAGACACACTATGCTCTCACCATTCTGGAAAGAGCAGCAATGGTGGATTGCAAACCTATGGCTACTCCCCTGGAGCTCAAACCCCAACCTCATGCTGATTCACCTCCTCTAGAAGATCCCACTTATTACAGACAACTCATTGGTGCACTTCAATATCCGACCTTCACCAGCCGACATTGCCTACAAGGTGAACTTTGCATCTCGCTTTCTTCGCCTCCCACTCAAGTTCATCTCAAATTGGCTCACAGGATCCTCGTATATGTCAAGGCCACATTGGACCTAGGAATACAATTCACACAAGAAGAAATTCATTGGCCCTTACAAACCTACTCGTATGCCGATCGGGCAGTTGCCCTATCACTAGGAGGTCTACAACAGGTTTCTGCACTTTTCTAGGCCAGAATCTCATCTCTTGGTGTGCTAAGAAGCAGCCCACAATCTCCAGATCAAGTACTGAAGCAGAGTATCGTGCTTTGGCAAACACAACATCAGAACTCACCTGGCTGCAATATCTCACTCAAGATCTACATATTGGACACTCTATCACACCTACAAGTGTATCAGACAATCTAAGTGCATTGTATCTCACAGCTTAATCCAGCTTTTTCATGCTCGAACTAAGCATATTGAGCTAGATTATCACTTTGTGCGAGAGAAAGTGGCTCAAGGCAAACTTGTCACCAAACACATCCCCGCTCATCAACAAGTGGCCGATCTATTTCACTAAACCACCACCAAGTACCTCCTTCATCAATTCCTCAACAAACTCGCCTTCACCCCAGTGCCCAGCTTTGAGGGAGGGTATTAAGGCTCAAGGCATAATACAAGACTCAAGTTCGTACATTGATGATTCGACACAAATCGATAAAAAAACAGATCGTCCCAAGATTTGAAAATGGAGAGATAAGGCCGGAAATTGGAGTGATAAGGTCGAAATTCAAATACAAAGCAAGATGTGTGAAGTGATAAGTCTACCTAGAGTCATAATCTCTTAAATAAAGAGATGATTTATCTCAAAGATATATTTCGAGCACAATTCAAATTATTCAAAAAAATTAGGTCTATCTCTTAGAATTGATTCAAAATGCAGTCGGATAATGCAAAAATAAAGTCTGTTGTTGATCAGACTCTTAGGAAACTTGTATAAATTCATGTGTCAGGATACTGGAAAATCAAGGAGAAAAGAACCGATTTTTTACCTTTCGTTTTGTTCTTTGTTCTTCACTGCAAATCCGATTGCATCAGTTTTTCCATTGCTTCTGCTCCGTTTCTATTTATTATTCAATAGATATAAAGGTGATGGCGAAAAGGAAAGTATTGAAGCTGATTCCCCGGAATAAGTGCATGGGTCTGCGGAAAGCTTTACTTAACACATGGAAACGATGTGGATGATGATCGAACATTTTGGCTTTACTTGTTCCAACCGTAATGTTATTTACATAATACATCACTCGTTAACATTGAATGATACAATCTGGTTTTACACTACTAATCATCATGAGACTTAATGAGTTTTTGATGACGATCAAAAAAAGTTGTATCATTCGTTCGAGTGATTTCCGGCCTAAAATGGTCTCCGCTTTCTTGGGATGAGCTAGCTTTTTGTAATTTTGTGTTTTGTTTTGGTTTTTGTTCTCCCATTGTTTTTCAAATCTACATTTTCAAAATCTAGGATGTCTGAATTTGTGTTTTTCCCAAGTGACTAGCTCGAGTTTGAGTAAAAATGACATATTAAATGTTGGAGTGCCTTAAAAATATAATAACTTTTATAGTACTATATCCGTCTCAAAATATAAATCCGTTTAGCTTTTTTTTGGTCTCATAATATAAGTCCATTTAAATAACCAAAATAATATTTATTACATTTTTCCACTTTTACCCCTCATTTATTATATACACACTCACTTTTCACTACTCTACATTAATAATAGTCAAAGGTCATTTAGACTTTTCAAAATTAATGATTAATAACCAACTTAACTAATTTTTTTGATCTGTGTGAAAAACCCCATTTAGACTTATATTTTAGGACGGTGATAGTAAATAATTAAGAACTATATTCTATGTTGGAGTGCCGTAGAATTATTAATTTTTTGTTTTAGCAAAGCCAAAATTTTAATTCACTTGTAATTCAAGAATGTTTTTTTTAACATGACCATTTTGGTAAATGACTTATGCTGAATACTGTGGAGTGAAATATATATATATATATATATTTTTTTTTTTTTTTTTTTTTTTGAATAGCTATTGTATTAATACTCTCTAGCAAGGGACTAGAGAGCAAAGAAAGAGGTACAAGTTACAGTTTGCGGACAAATTACAGAAATACAGAAAACCAAAAAACCATCTGAGCAGAATTACAACAGAAAAACAATAGCAACAGAGTCGAAAAAACTAATAACGCTTAAAATGCAGTAGCAAAATGACCAAGGTCATGGATTAATCCGCATTCCATCCAAGAAGAGGATTTGATGACCATGTGTACCAATCACGAATTGATTTTGACGATTTTCCAGAAAGCCACAGATACGAGGTTTGTTGAATATTCGATAGAAGCCGAGTAATGTCAAATTTGGCCGATTCAAAGATAATGTTGTTCCTTGTTTTCCAAATCCACCATAAGGCTGTACATTTGATGTAAAACCAAGCTTTATTGTGCTTAGAAGTTGCTTTGAACACATGAACAGATTTGAGTGGTTCCAAAAGTAATTCCGTCGTCCTGTTGACAGAGATAGTAGCAATACCACACCAAGTAAAAATCAGAGACCAAAGCTCGTAAGTATGAACACATTGGATCATGATATGGTCCAAAGTTTCATCAAAGAGATGACAAAAAGGGCAGTAGCATCCGGGATCGTAATCTTCCTTCTAATCAAATTATCCAAAGTAGGAAGTCTATTGAGTTTCACTCTCCAAATGAAGAAATCGACTTTGGAGGGTAGAAGTCGATTTCTAACATACTTACTATCCGCGTTGACGTAAAATGATTTCGTAATCTCTATAGACTTCCTTAGAGCACGAACCGTAAAAATGCCATCGTTAGAAAGTTTCCAAACAAGCTTTATCGATAGAACCCGCAACCGGAGAAACATTTTGTAAAAGCAAAATCAACTCCGATAGCTCCCCATATTCCCTACCTCTAGGATTTCTTCTCCACTTCCACCTCCATCTCCAAACTCCCTCATCCCAAACTCCTTTCTCACCAACACGATCCATTTTTCCATCATCAAGTGCAAATAATCTAGGAAATCTATCTTTAAGGCAAGAGTTAATAATCCACGAGTCATGCCAAAAGCTAATCAACTCCCCATTGCCAAGGGACCACGCAATAGAAGAAGAAAAATTAATTCCCCAACTATCCACTTTCTTACACACACTAAGAATACCCCTCCAAATTCTTCCAACATATGAAAGCGATCTTCCTGCTACAAAACCACCCCCTTCCCCATAAATGGCTTTAATGACCCGAACCCATAAGGCATTTGGTTCTGAAGAAAATCTCCAAAACCATTTACCCAATAAAGCAGCATTTTGAAAACACAAATTACCCATCGGAAGCAAGCTAGCACTGTGGAGTGATTATTATTCTTGATCAGTAAGCAAGCTAGCACTTGAGCCATCGGAAGCTTCCTGTTGCATAACAGAGTAATACAACATATATTTTGATGCTTGTCGTGGGTTTTACGTTAATTAATCAACGGTGTAAATGAGAGATGAAATTTTAAAACAACATATTTGAGTTATCTAATGATTTTGAGGGGTGGTTCATATAAATAGTTAAGAGTCATAAAGTATTTGCCTTTAATTTATCGGTCATTTGCAAAATTCTTCTGATGAAAAGCAATAATGAACGGCTAAGTAAAAAAAAATTCTTCTGATGAAAATAAGTTTCCATGGCACGATTTTCACTTAGCCATTTCATTGACTGAGGATATCCTGTTGTTGGGTTTGTTAGTTTATTTTTTTCTTTAAATACATGTGTTACACTTTCCTTGTCAAAAAATACACACATTTAGTTTCTTTGATCTAGTCATATACTATCCATTATTGACTTCACTAATTCAACATTTGACTGATAGATACAAACTTGACAAGGCCGAAGATAAAGACTAGGTACGGATACTTGGATACAGTATACACGGATACGGGATACGTTGATACGTGATTTTACTAAAATATATGATACGGATATGGGGATGTATTTGTAAATAATAAAAATATAAAGACTAAACTGTATATAGTAAACTAAAATGATTATATATATACATATATATATATATATATATATATATATATATATATATATATATATATATATATATATATATATATATATATATATATATATGTACATACATTCATATGTTTGTGTGTATGTGTGTGTATGCATGTACACATATATATTAAGGTTCAAACTCTTTCTTTAAGTACAATGTTTTTCAGATACCTGTATCTGTAGTTAAGATACGTGCATTCGGTAAAATATCCAACTTTTGAAAATTACAATTTCCCCCAAATACGTATCCAACAGATTATCCGTCGAATGTCGGTATCCGATACAGGATACGCTTACCGGATGAAGTATCCGTGCATCCTAGGATACGTACACGACCGGCCTTCAACTTCGGTGTGCTAATTTTATTTTGTATATATAATTGAACGACTTTGTCAATATTATATTGTTTGGAACAAAAATAATATGCGGTATATTTGCCGTCTTGAAAAATACAAAACACAAGCAACAAGTAATCTTAAAGCTTGTGCATACACTTATTATCAATGATTTTTGCACCATACGGCAGGAGGGTGTATAAAAAAAAGCAAACGGTAGTTCTGAATACACACCAAAATACACACTACCGTTAACAGGTAATCTGCTGAAAAATAGAAAGAAAAAAAAAAAAAAAAAAAAAAACAATGTATGCAAGGACCAAAATTGTGTTGTTGGTTATCTTACTTGAGTTCATGATGGCTTTCAATGCTCAAGATGAATATGAATCTACAGCTGAACCAGCTGATCCTGGTTACCCTAAATATCGTATGTCTACTCTGATCGAATGCTCACTTACTTTAGTCTAAATAATAAGATTTTTTGGTTCTAAGATTATTTATGTTTCAAGCCTTGGTGTTGCAGATGAAACATGTACATGTCCGAATGTTGGAGAAAAAGCCCTTTTTGAAGGGTTGAATAGTCAACTTTAGCGCGATTTACGGATAGACTCCGATATATGTCATCGAGAGTTAATGATATCATTAAATACTCCATACGGAGTAGTTGATGATGGGCTTTTGAATCACTCGATTCGGATATCGGGTGAATGAGAAATTAATGCCTAAAGTTGGTTGAAAATGTGTTGGAGATAAGAGTTGAAGGGAGTACCTCAACTTAATATCCCACATTGGAAAGATGGGAGACTTGAGCTCCATATATAAGGGCTAGTGTATGCTATTATAAATGTGCTCCAAGGGGCAAGGCATTTTTGTGCAGGAGGGAGGACTTAGATTATTCCACACGCGCGCGCGCGCGCCGTCCGTCCGGCTCGTGCTCGGGCTCGGTTCGGGTGTTACTATTAATTTTTTGGACAAAATTTCTTTATGAAATTTACCATAAATTAATTTTGGAATATGATTGTGTCATTCGACCAATTAGAATTGATTGAGTCATTCGACCAATCAGAATTCAGACAACACATCATCCGACCAATCAGAGGGTTAGATTAATTCAAAATTAATCTTATTAATTTCGCCCCAATGACTTTTCTTGAAGGAAAAGTCGGCCATTACTTTTCCAAGGGGAAAAGTTTGATGATGTGTCTCGGCCAATCATATTTGAGCATTGGTTCCTCCTCTCCACTATATAAAGAACCCCATGGATGAAAGTTATTCATCGAATTTTCTCTTGTGTCTTTCCACCACAAAGAGTCAGTCATATAGATTTAGATATCGAGTCGAAGAGAAGTTGGAGCACTATGTAAGTTCGCCGGAGCTCGGATTTTTGAAGTGCCTCTAAATCCGAGACGTAAAGCCGTTGTATCTTGGGAGACATTTGCTACTACCGTGGGCACCATACCAGAGCAATTTGTCTTAAGGAAAGAGTAACTACTCTTCTCGGTTTGATCTCTAGTCCTTTATTTTCTACATCATAATTTTATCGTTCGTTGTTTGAGTTAGATCTGTACGGTAAGATTGGTTGTGTTAGATCTGCTATATAATATGAGTTATTATATCTGCATGATTTATTTCCTAGATTTATTTAATCCGTAAATTACGGATATGTTCCGTAAATCACTCCACACACGATACACCTATCCCAACACCGAAGACTGACAAAAATCGTGTAACAGTTTCTCCATGTTTATGGGAAGATTGTGGGGAACCTATAGAGCTTTCTCGTCGTGCCTTTACTCAGATTACTCGCCAATCTGTAGAGCAACTCAATGTCAAAATCACGTAAGAATTTCTTTATTATTTACGGGTAACTTTTTGTATATAAAAAACATAGCTTGCCGCGGATGGAAAGTGCCACAAAAACTTTAAAAAAAGACACTATAGGCCTATTTGTGACGCCTATTGTTTTTGTGTCACCCATGGCAAGCAAGTATGTGGCAATAAGTTCTTGCCACGCCTTTCACCACACCGCAACAAAAAATAAAATCTATTGCCTCAGTACCACACCGAGGCAAAACATTAAATATATTTCCTGGGTGCCAGACCGCAGCAAAATCAAATTATTATAAAAAAATTAATAATTTTTGCAACGCTTTTATTAGGGTGCTACAATAACAAATTATTATTTTTTATAAAAAATATCAAAATATAGTTTCCTTTCCCCACCCCACCCCACCCACCCTCACCCATACCCTTACCTCACCCCAACCCCCACACCTCTCAACTACCTCACACTTCCCCAACCCCACCCTACGATGACGGGCTGTAAAATTAAAGATGCATACCATCATAAATCATCAACAGCTTTCACGCAGAATACAATTTAAATTTCCAGGAAAAACACTAGGGAGATTAACAAAAAAAATAACCCAAAGATAAATTGAAATGAATCCAATATTGCAATAATACAGTAAAAAAATCAAGACTTCATTAATACAAGTATAATGGCATATGCTTCAAATACCCCCAAAGGGAAACATGTATTCATTTCTTTCTAGACTATTTCAAGAGTACTACTTTAAGACTAAAATTAGAGCCTAAAATCTGTAAAAATGCAGGGCCAAAAATCTGTAAAAAACTGTCTCTGGGCTTGACCGAACCTGCGAACCGTAGCCAAAGATACTTAAAGATGTGAGATGAAGTCAAGTAAACAAAGAGGATACCCCATGCAATCACAAGCGATCATCAATTAATTTGAGTAGTCTTCTCACAGGTCATCAATAAAGCTTCTTTTCTCCCATTATGTATATTCGACAACACCAAATATAAGACTGAATTTTTAAGCTAAGAATCGTGTTATGTCAATCTTTGGGTTGCTCTAGAAAAGGAAAGACGAACTGTACATAATGACTGCGCAAAGAGTATTAGATTCAAATGTCAAGGCATGCCTTCAAATCATGTCCATACAAGTTAACTATAATTGAACAGGCAGAACATGCACAGACATGCCTATAGAAAATCTAACACAACAAATCATTCAGGACATAATGCAGATTTGAACCAAGACTTATGAAAAACCAAATGCTGATTTGATGCATGTCAAACATGATATGACTTAAACAGAGCTAAAGAAAAAACGAGACGAATTATAATACTCAAAGTAACTAAACATCATAATATGATAGCCAACATGAGCTGAATTTTACAGCTTCACGAGGACTGTTAATACTACAGAACCGAAAAAATGTACCTTCAGAAAAGTGTTCCACGAGATCATCGGAATAAAGGGAACAAAACAACAGATTGGGAAATGTATAAAGTTATACAAGCAAGAAATAAACTTAAGTAGATTAATTAGGAAAATGGCTTCATACTGGATTTGAATGTTCATCTACGTTTTCTTTTATGAGACTCAAAACAGAAGAATAATTCTTTTATTGCATTAATTACCGAAAACTGTCTTAGGTGTAATACATATATCTCAACAAACTCTATCTTGGATTCTAGTCGATAAGATACACCACAAACAACACACACACAGCCTAGACTTATTACTAATTACAGAATAGTCCTTATACTTTAACATTCCCCCTCAAACTGAAGGGAGTAAAGACAACATTTAGTATAGTGAAACATAGTAGCAGAAAGAGGCTTGGTCATGAGATCAGCCACCTGATCAAAAGTAGGAACATGCTTAACATCCATAACACCAAATATTATATTTGACAACACCAAATATTATCACACCAAAGAACAGGCTTGGTGACCAAGATGATTTTCATCTCCGACAAAAGATTAAGAAGCCATTGAGTTTCTGCAAGCAAAAGATTGGCAAGGGCCATGTACTCGATTCGACTTGACCCGGAAACAACTCCGTTGTTTCATGGAGGACCACGACACAAGAGAACCAAAGAAGATAAACACAAGAAGCGCCACGCATTTTCTCGTCTATTTTGTCCACTCCCCGCCGCATCACCGTAGTATGTATAAGTAAGGGTTGTGCGATTTAAAGTGGAGACCATAGTATATTGTACCTTTAACATACCTAAGTAGATGTTTAACATGCCGCCGTGTCCCGTAGTAGTGATCGCATATGTTGGCTCGTGGCATTGACATAATATGTAAGATCGGGTATGAAGAAGGTGAGATACTGTAGAGCTCCCAAAGTGCTTCTGTAGAAAGTATGATTTGTCATTAAGGTGCTAGACTGTGTTGTCTTGGGGGGTGTGACCACTATAGAAGTGGAACATGGCTTTAAATTTTCTAACCCCAACTTGGTGAGCAGATTGTGCATAAACATGCTATGACAGATACATGCCTGAGTGATCCCTCCTTACTGGAATGCCAAGAAAGTGATGTATGTTTCCCAGGTCCTTTAATGCAAACCTGTTATGTAATGAACTAACAAACTGCTGGATTTTGCTAGGATCATTTCTTGTAATTAGTATATCATCAACATAAACCAAAACATATAACAAGGTTTTACCAAAGTGGAAGATAAATAAAGAGGGATCAACTTTGGATTGTACAAATTTCCAAATAAGCATATGTTTTCTCAACTCATCAAACCATGCCCTAGGGGCTTGTTTCAAACCATAGATGGCCTTCTTCAAGTGACAGATATGAGTTGGTTTGGTACTATCAACAAATCCCTCAGGTTGTGTCATAAAAACAGATTCATATAAGGTCCTATTGAGAAAGGCATTGTGGATATCAAGTTTCCTTATAGACCAATCAAGTGACATAGCAAGGGCCATGACAGTCCTGATAGTAGAAGCTCTAGCAACAAGACTATAGGTGTCAGATTAGTCAATGCCTGGGTTTGATGAAATCCTTTTGCCACAAGTCTGGCCCTATGTTTGTTAACAGTTCCATCAGGATTCAGTTTAACCTTGAACACCCACCTGTTATCAATAAGGTTGTGAGCTTGAGATCTTGGCACCAAGTCCCATGTGTGGTTTCTGATCAAGGCATTGTATTCTGATTCCATAGCTACTTTTCAAACTTGGGTGTTTAAAGCATATGATACTTTAGTTGGTTCTGGTGAGGGTACAGAACATTTTGAGGTAACCAGATAGGAGTAGGTTCTAGGTTTGAAGTGCCACTCTTGGCTCTAGTTTGCATAGGGTGCTTGTTGAGGTTTTCCTGTTGAGCTACAGGGCTAGGACTGGGAGACTCATGAAGGACATGATTTGTGGAAGGAGAAGAGTATATAGATTCTGATAGAGATGAGAGATAATTAAGAGTAGGGTCTTGATGTGACTCTGTTGAAGGAGAGTTCGATAGGATCCCTTATCGGTATCGATGTGGAGTGAGAGAAAGGAGAGAATAAATATGGAGAACTGTCAGGACAAGGATGACTGGAGCCTGATGATGAAGACATGGATTGAGTATTAGGCATCATGGGACTGATTTGGTTTGGTAGACACACAACAGGATTCAGGAAGGAGTGAGGTGACACATTGTTGGAAGTTACTCGAAGAGGACTTAAATTCTTTTGATAAGGAAATGACGATTCATCAAAGGTTACATATCTTGATATAGATAGCCTTCCACTGGGATCAAGGCTCAAATACCCCTTGTGTGAGGGACTAAGGCCAAGATGGACACATTTCTGAGAGTGAAACTGAAACTTCTTTTATTGATAGGGTCTAAGGTTGGGGTAGCAAGCACAACCAAAACCCTAAGGAGAGAGTAATTAGGAGATTTAACAAAAAGACACTCAAAAGGAGACTGATGATTAACGACAGGTGTAGGTAAATAGTTAAAAAGTCTGACAGAGTGTTGAAAGCTTTCCCACCACAATTTAAGTGGCATTGAGGCCTGTGCTAGGAGAGACAACCCTATTTCGACTATGGACCTGTATTTTCTCTCAGCTATCCCATTTTAGGCATGTGCATGAGGACAGGGATGCCTAAACAAAGTGCCAGATTCTTTAAGAGACAGCTCAAAAGACCTAAATTCTCCCCCGAGTCTTTCTGACACTTAATATTTCTGTGAAATTGAGTTTGCAAAAAGGTGTGAAAGTGTAAGAAAGCAGACAGTGCATCAGATTTTTGTTTTAAAGGAACAATCCAGGTGTATCTAGTTAGATCATGAATGAAGTGTATATAATAATGATAACCAGAGGTAGACTGCATAGGGGCAGGTCCCCAAAGGTCAGAGTGAACCAAATCAAAGCGTAAAACAGAAACACTAGTGGAATTAGGATAAGGGAGAGCATGCAGCTTTCTTAAACAACAAGCTTCACAAAAATAAACAATTTCATTATTTTTCAAAAACACATTACATTTTTTTAAGACCTGGAGCATAACCTTCTCGGAGGGATGACCTAACCTTCTATGCCAAACATTGGCAGAATCATTACTAGAAAGAGAACCAACAAGAGACTGATTCAATAACTTATTAGAGCTGAATCATGAAGTGACTTCAGACAGCAGATTAGAGGAATGACTGAGACTGGATTGAACACTTGAAACTTTGGAGTGAAGAGACCTCAGATTTGGAGGAAAATGAAGCTGATACAGGCCATTGTTAAGGGTCCCTTCCATTAAAATTCTCCAAGTAGCCAGATTCTTCACAAAACACGAGTTAGAATGAAATTCAAGATAGACAGGATTATCAATAGTTAATTTAGATACACTTAGGAGGTTCTTAGTGATAGAGGGAACATGAAGGTTGTGATTAATGGATAAACTGGAGTTGCATTTAGCAGGTAGAACAGAATGACCAATATGAGAGATTTTGAGAGACTCACAATTACCTACCGGAAGAGAATCGGATCCTTCATAACCTTAGTTCGATGAAGACCGTTGAGATCGAGGCAATATGGTATGTGGCACCACTATTAGCATTCCAGCTAGGATCCACAAAGTTATCTGAGGAGGCTACATAGGCTACATTTGGTCTGGGGTTTGAGCCTTGAAAACCTGCATTGCCACTGTTGTTGTTGTTGTTCATGGGTGCACCAATATAGGCATATTTATACCTATAGTAGCCTATTGCAGCTGTATGTCCTGTCTTCCGCACACTTGACACACTGGTCTAGGCCCCCTTTGATTTTGTCCACCTCTTCCATTTCCTCTACCTCTTCCACCTCTATTACCTCTAGAGCCTCTACCTCTACCTGCATCATGATTTCCATATGTAGAGTTTGGCCAAGAATTAGGTCTAGTCCTCCACTCTTTTGCGCTGCACATTTAGCAGAGGGTGCTGGAACATCCAGAGTGGTAGTTGGATTAAACCCAACTATTAACCTTTCATGTGTGACCAATTAGGATTTGACTTTAGGCAAAGTCAATGAACCAATTGTGAATGTGATATTCACAATAACAGACTTATAATCTTTTCCTAGACCACCAAGAACTAACAGAATAAGTTCTGAGTTTGAAATGGGGCAGCTTGCTACTGCAAGTTCATCTGAGTAGGTTTTCATAAAATCCAGGTAGTCAACCATAGACTAGTCCCTTTGTCTGTCCTAGTCAAGGCTCCTTTGTATTCTAAGATCCTAGCATCGGATCTGTTATTAAACAGGGTCTCCAACCTGTTCCAGATCTCAAAGGCAGTGTTACAGCCAATCAATTCAACCAGGTCTTGTTTAGTCATCGATGCCATCAACCAACCAACCAGAAGATTGTCCATGCTCACCCAATCATCATAAGCAGGATTGGGGACAAGTCCATACACAAGGCTCACGATAAATCCGCGGTGGACATCCATTAGCATCAACCAGCTTGACTCTCAAGGTGATGTCCACGAACAATAGGAAGAATAGTGGGCTTCCACAAGGTAATTATCACGATTTAATTTCACAGCCTAAGTTTGAGCGATTGGCACCAAATGGTGCAAGAGAGAAACGAGAATGGGGCGTCGGAGACATGTTGGACATGAAATTAGGAAAAGACGGTAAACTCGTATGAGTAAAAGGGGTTTCAAGACCTGAAAACTTCATGTTCAACGGAGATGAAGCTCGCAAACCTCTAGACGGTGTAGAAATCGGTGGTGGTGGAGCGATGGAAGAGGTGCCAGCTCCAGCGGCGTTTGTCTAAGAAAAATGAGCAAAAGATAGTGGCACTAGAATGGTGAAAGACTCAATAGAGATGGATGTTGTTGACGGAGTAATCGAGCTCACCGGAGCTGAGCTTCCGGCGGCTGTAGTCGCGTCGGCCATAGGCTCCGATACCAACTCAAAACAGAAGAATAATTATGCTATTGCATTAATTACCGAAAACTGTCTTAGGTGTAATACATATCTCAAAAATGTATCTTGAATTCTAGTGGATAAGATACACCACGTATAGCACACACACCGCCTAGACTTATTACTAAATACGGAATAGTCCTTATACTTTAACAATGAGAATCAAGATTATCATCAATTTTCCTGTAACATATAAACAAAAAACCTGTAGTTCATCAAAGATAACAACTTTATGAATTTTCTATATAGTCTTATATTCATTATGTTTGATGTTTTTAAGTTATAAGGCAGTTAAGTATATTTTTACTTCAAAATATTGATAAGCTCAGAATGATGGCGTCCTAACGCGCGGGGTAATGTAGATTTCTTCTCCACCGCATTTTAGAAGTCCTGCAAGTCCTAACTACATATCGTGGTGCCAATGTTTGTTGAATCACACATTTACAAACCCAAAAAATAAAACAAGAATCTTGAAAGATAACATTGATCAAATTACTACCTCATCAAAAGCATTAAAGATGTCAATGTTTGGCTCATGGATTGTGCACTTGACAATTCGACCCATGTTAATCGTAATCGTTTTTCTTACTGCCCTGGCATCAAGCCCTGATGTTGGCTAATCCAAGATTATAATTGATGGGGATTCGCAACAAGCTCAATCGTCAATCTTTTGCGTTTCTCAATAGAAAGACCACTTACACTTGGCAATCCAACTATTGCTTCTCTTTAGGGAGTTAGCTCCACAAGTTCCATCACGTCCTCAACTAATAACTACATATTTTTTAAGTGCATTCTGTTAGAAGGATAACTGTTATTGTGATAGTTGACGATAAAAGAGTCGACGTTGTTTTATTTATTAGTCCTATCTGAATTTAGCATGTTTTCCAACCTTTTACTTATTTCTGAACAAGATAATCAACAAGAAAAAATCACGGTACATCAATCCATTACAAGGAAATGTCGGAGCTGCTTTCATTTTCAATAGAAGTTTATTGTCTACTAATGATATTATGGTGCAACATTAGCATACATGGTGCATCTAGCTTCAAATAAATTAACATAAGTGAGGTGTTGTTATGACGGATCGATCACGAAGTGATGGTGATTATGAGTAAAGATAAATAATTAACAAGTAAACAAACATAGAAACAAAAAGAACACAAATTTAACGTGGTTTCCGGAAATGTGCCGACTACTCCACGAACAAACGAGGATTATTTTATTATCGCGAGAAAGTGACAATTTACAACAGATACAGATGGTATTTATAGCCTTGGAAATCCAACCCTAACCGACTAAATAACCAAACTAGATATTGACTGAAATACCCTAGAAGTAACCTTATCCAAAACGGAAAACCATACGGACGTGTTCCGCAAGAAAAGCTGAGAACCAACTTAGCAAGCCAGACTTAGCAGATGATCAGTCTCCTGACATCATTTAGTAGAACACCAGACTCAGCAGATGCTTCATGCACTGCTGACTAGACCACAGTTTCAACACAGACTCAACTGACCAAACTCAGTAGCATAGTTTAAGCCGCCATTACAAATCTCCAACTTGAATTCAACTCCACGCAAACTAACCAGATGCACAACAAAGTTCCAGATTTCCTCTTTATCTTCGAATTTGAACACCTCAGATGAACCCCCACCTTCAGCTAAGTATCCCCGGATTCAGAATAACGGCTTTGGAAGTTCAGCAAGTCCAGACACAACTAAAATTTGCCTATTGGGACTAGTTTAGTGAACATATCAGCAGGATTAACATCAGCGCTGATCTTCTCCACTTTGACCCTCTTCTAATTCCTCAGAAAATGGTACTTAACATCAATGTGCTTGGTTCTCTCAAGATGAACTTGATCCTTAGCGAAACATATTACACTAAGACTGTCATAATACTCCCTGGCATGATCTTTATGTAGACTCATATCATTGACTAGCCCTTTTAACCAGATTGCTTCCTTTCCTGCTTCTGTCAATGCCATGTACTCTACTTCGGTAGTAGACTGTCACTATACCATTTAAAGTTGCCTTCCAACTTACCACAGAACCATCCAAAGTAAAAACATACCCAATGATATATCTCCTACTGTCCACATCAGCAGCATAACCAGAATCACAGTACCTTATGACAAAACATTAAGTACCACCTCCATAGATGAGTCCAATATCAGATGTACCCCTAAGGTCGCTAAATATCCTTTTTACTTCCTTCCAATGTTTCTTTCCAGGTTGAGCCATAAACCTACTGACAACACTGACTACCTGAGCCAAATCAGGCATAGCACAGACCATGGCATACATTA
This sequence comes from Gentiana straminea, assembly GCA_036785695.1. Taxonomy (NCBI): domain Eukaryota; kingdom Viridiplantae; phylum Streptophyta; class Magnoliopsida; order Gentianales; family Gentianaceae; genus Gentiana; species Gentiana straminea. Next base: position 2,890,927 of record JAVUPR010000426.1, on the reverse strand, counting down.
AATTGTCCTCTGCACTAGTATATGGAACCCTTGACATGTATTTTTCCTCCTCAGTTGATTGTGGAGCAAACACAGTAGACCTGCTTCATATCTTTATAGATCTTCATCCCTTGAATTTTTTTACGTTTCCTAAATCTTTCATCTCAAATTCAGCCTTGAGCAGATTCTTCAGATCTTGAATATCAGACTCGTTCACGGTAGCTATAAGCATATCATCCACGTATAGAACAAGATAGATGACTGAACCATCCTTCAACTTGTTGTGATAAACACAACAATCATATGGACTCCTCGCTATAACCCCGCTCGAATCATACAACTCATCAAACTTCTAATACCAATGTCTTGGGGCCGGCATTAGTCCATACATGGACTTTTTCAACTTGCAAACAAATCCTTCATTACCAGGAACTTGGAAACCCTCTGGTTGAGTCATATATTTCCTTATCTACATCTCCATGTAGAAACGTTGTCTTCACATCCAATTGTTCAAGTCCAAGATTCTGATGTGCCACTATGCTAGTAAAAACCTGGTGGAAGTATGTCTGACTTTTGGTGAGAATATCCCTTCATAGTCAACCCCCTCTTTCTGACTTAACCCTCTTGCAACCAAACGTGCCTTATATCTGATGCCCTCAACAGATGACATTCATTCATTTTTCTTAAGGATCCATGATGTGTGATTTTCAATATAATCACTAAATCCTACCGCAAGCGCACGGCTTATCGAGTAGTACTTAGGATGTCGATCCCACAGGGACTTGTAGTCAATCACCAAACAATTCCCGATTTATATTAGCTAGACAAATCAAAATCTTGGAGGTTTTTATCTACGAATCCTAAAATTAAATAAAATAAAGATAATATAACTACGAGCCAAGAACTTCAAGATTTAGGTAATAGAATTCAAGGTTTAAAGGCATTTCTTGGATTTCGGATCCACCACGGCGTTGTCTACATAGAATTTCAACAATCTTTCTATCAATATGAATCTTCCATTTATGAAGACCAATTATCAAATATTACACGTAAACATTCTTTCGAACTATTATCGTGATTCTACCTAGTTTTATCCTACATTTAGTTTCCTACAATGAAGAATAAAATTAGATGCATTGAAATACCATAATTATGGGCCACTTTAGGTATAACCTAATTTTCATTGAAGAAATCCCTAAAGATTTGATCTTGGTTTCTAGGTTATCGATTAATTAATACTTTTTCTGTCATCAATTAATCAAATGAAGTTTCTCATGCAATCCTACGGCCATTCACTCCTTCGAGATATTATTTCCGGAAAAATACATGAATAAGCATACAAGATCAAATTCATAAACATGACGAAAATCCTTTATCAATGAAAAGATTGTATCTTTTAAACTATATAATCATCGCCGGGCTTTTCCTAATCCAAGAAACTAATATTTACTCTCGTAACATATCAAGATTCCAAGATTCAACCATATAATTCATACTTTGACAAGAAAAATAAATAAATAGAATAAAGGAGAAAGGAGATAGAAAGAAACCGTCAAAGTATTGCATAAATAATCAAACCTCGAAAAAGCCTCGTTCTTGAATTCTTAAAACCTAAAATCCTTGTTCTTGGGGATGGGAGAAGATGATGATGAAGAGAGGAGGATGGTCGCCCCAAAATCTGATGTTGGAGGCGTGTCTCATGAATTGTATGACTTGGGGGATTAAAAAAGGGATAATTACATAATTTAATAAGTTTCCATAATTAATTTAATCAAGAAAATCTCTAAAATCAAATATCTATCAATCTTGGACTCTTCTAGTGTGTGGGCTCTTCATTGTCAATGAAAAACACGCCAATTTGAAGAAAAATACGTTGGTGAAAGTTTCCACCAATCAGAACATTTCGTTGGCCAGGATCAGATTTCTGGAAACTGTCACACCCTGGGTGTGACAGAGACTGGTTTTTGAATTCTTCCACTTTAGCCCGTTTTGGGTCTTTTTCTTCTAATCTCGAATCATCCTGCAATAATTCAATCATCCGCAGTAATCTAGCCCAAAAAGGATAAAAACATGGCAAAATAGCAACACATGACACCAAATTGAGTCCAAAACATCTGAAATTATTCGACTTTTTAGGAACTTATCACTCCCCCAAGCTTAAGACTTTGCTTGTCCCCAAGCAAACAAAAAGACTCAAAACGAGACGGACTAAGAAGATCACACATGACATCACAATAGATGAAGATGCACAACACACGAGCATCAATAAAGTTCATCCCGGCATTCAAAACACAATTATAGACTAACTAATCCTTTTTTATCATATCATGAGCAAAATTGAACAAAAAATTGTCAATGGGAAACAACATAGACCAAGCAAATAGACCCTCACGGGATATATCACTCAACGCTCAATGTTTGTGAGGTGACTAAACTCTCAAGCTCATTCCATTGAAAATGCCCTACTATATGCTTGTATATCGTCTCATATCAATCACCAAGGCATTGCGCAACACATAAATCATAAGGTCTTTGGGAAAGAGGACGGTAAGTGAGAATAGCCCAAGTAGAAAAAAAAAACGGTGATAGGTGTAGGAATAGGTATAAGAGATGGCAAAATCATTAGAACTAGCAAAACACATGACTAACAAACTTCAACGTCATACAAGTGCAAGGGGGTCCAACGCTTTATTTCAAATCAAAAGAAAATACAAAGGATAATTTCTCTACTTTTGGGAGGATAATGATACAATTCCCTCTTTATTACAAACAAATAGAACAAATAATATTTAGGAGGTTTTTTTTTTCTTCTTTTGATTGCCTCCTTTATTGATTATTTTTTTTCTCTTTTTTCATATATTTTTCTTTTATTTTCTTCTTTTTTTTTTGTCATTTTTTTTTTCAAACTAAGAAACAGACAAATGGTAACAATATGGATTTCCCCCAAACTTGATCATTAAATACTAAGTACAAGAAATTTGATAGCCAGGTGCCCCAGTTAGTCCTAAGGTTGAGTGAAAGGAATTGGGCTACCTCTTTTTCGGGTTGTTCAATGTATAGTGTAGTGAAGTAAGGTAAAGTGGGAAAAATGTGTAATAAAGACTAAGGCTCAAAAGGTATAAGGTATATAATGTGGTGGAAAGTAGAAACGAATGCCTCAATCATTTCTATGTGTTTGCACATACCAAGGCAACATCAACAAGACTCAACACAAGTTCTAAAGGAACAAGTCCAAGGAAGAGAAACTACGCACAAATTTAGGGTGAGACTGAAGTGGTCAGTCATAAGGCTGGAATAATATCTCACTGGGTCAATTTTGTCTATTCACTCGGACTCTATTGTTTCCTAAAGAAAATAATGGCACTTTTAAACATGATATTTTAAAAAGGATTTTTCACTCCATGTCATGCATATTTTTGTCAGAACAAACGATATCAATTTTCATGCATTGCAAATTCATCTAAAGTAGCTATGTGTGATCATCAAAACCATCAAGACAAAACGACACAACTGACTCGACTGACAATGACTAAGACTCTACACTGCATGAAAGAAAGACTTGCACAAACGTCGCTCCCCTACACTTAAAGGTTGCATTGTCCTCAATGTAATTAAATTAAATCATGGGAAGGTAAAAAAAAAAAAAAAAAAAAAACTCACAAGATGCAATGGGCGGCCACCTTGTGTGCATATCATAACGCTCCGAACATCGTAGTCCCGAAGAATCTTCTTCTTACCCTGTGGAGTTGGAGAGTGGAGAATTGAGTGTTACCGGAGCACCGGAAAAGTCACCAGGATTATGTGGTGGTCCTTTCCTTGGTGGCAAAGTCACCGGGATTTTCTGTTTTCTTTTTTTTTTTAATTTTATTTATTATAGAAAAACAGTCTCCATCACACCATGGGTGTGACAAGGGCTGTTTTTTCGATTTTTTATTCCAATCTGACACTTATTGTCCTTAACCACATCATAGGTGTTATTTCAATCCTTCAAGACTTTTTTTCTTTTTCCCTCCGCATGCGATGACCTTTAAATACCACTCGTGCACATTTTTCTCTCTGCAAAACAGACTCAAAAACAAAACAAACCAAGACCAAAGGACCGAGAAAGAAACTCTCTTCCTTTATTTATTCATTAAACAAGAAAAAAGAATATAAAAAAAATACATTCTGAATTTATAGTCTTCAGTTGGACTATCTTTAAGCATCATTCTCAAGGAGGACTAAACCAAATAAGGGCATCCCTCAGCATTTTTCTCCACATATCAAGGATATTAACAAGGATTTTCAGATATAGCATTGGGAGCCTATAATAATGTCTTCTCAAAAAGTGATTAATCATTTTAGCTCCAACGAATGAAGTGCCTCCTAGCAAATTATACATCTCTTTATCAATGCTCACAATGAACCTAAGAGAATCATGGACTACTAGAGGTGACACGTCAATATATTCGACATGATCAACATGCTCAAGTTCAACATCATTATACAATGAAAGGGGATTATCATTATCAAATGCATTTAAATCAGACGCAATATTGTTACCTCCCTTTTCATCTTCTTCTTCGTTCATCAATGTTGAATCCGGGATTATTGCACCATTATCTTGTGAAGATGGTTCAAATTTCCATGTGGCTCCACTCTTGTTAATTCGGAGGCCTAAACACTCAGCAATCTTCGAGAAATCATCACCGAAAACATTTAGATCAAGACATTGTGGGATTTCATAAGGATCATAGTTTTCATCCCCACAACTTTCAAGGTCGGCCTCTTGCTCTTGAATCGCCATCATCTGCTTTTCCCTTTCATCTTCAAGAACATGGCGATTATGTGAAACTAATTCTCCCAAAGTCAGTTCCCTTTTTTCTGGAGCAGGACACAATAGGTGTGCCATTTCTCTAGAAAATTTCTCTCTGCTCTCTATAGATTTCTCTAACAAAATTTCAATGTTAGACTTGGGCTTTGAGTGAGGGAACACTTGTCGTTGCCAATTGCTTTGATTTTGACCCCACGGAGAATAAGGATAGTTACTCCTCTCACCATTGTATGTTGGTGCGTAGTTGTGGCTATATTGGAATTGATTCTCATAACTTGCACCATAATTGTCATAAGTATTCCATTGGTGGGATGAATAACCTCTATTGCACTGAGCTTCACAATGGTTTCCACCACAATATGAACATCTCACTTTAAATTGGTTAAGTCCATATCCATACATCCTCTCATCAGTTGGTGTCACTTGAGCGCTGAATCTAGAGTAAAATGAATCCATGAAAGCTTGGCACTTCAAATTTCTGCACAAGAAAAGAAAAAAAAAATCAAAAGCAAAAATGTCTCACCGCAGCAAGGTGCAACTTGCTATGGTGAGAAAAAAAATCTAGTCTAACAAAATCAAAAACACGTTCGATGTTGACACCGAAGTCCCCGGCAACGGCGCCAGAAAACTTGATGTGTGATTTTCAATATAATCACTAAATCCTACCGCAAGCGCACGGCTTATCGAGTAGTACTTAGGATGTCGATCCCACAGGGACTTGTAGTCAATCACCAAACAATTCCCGATTTATATTAGCTAGACAAATCAAAATCTTGGAGGTTTTTATCTACGAATCCTAAAATTAAATAAAATAAAGATAATATAACTACGAGCCAAGAACTTCAAGATTTAGGTAATAGAATTCAAGGTTTAAAGGCATTTCTTGGATTTCGGATCCACCACGGCGTTGTCTACATAGAATTTCAACAATCTTTCTATCAATATGAATCTTCCATTTATGAAGACCAATTATCAAATATTACACGTAAACATTCTTTCGAACTATTATCGTGATTCTACCTAGTTTTATCCTACATTTAGTTTCCTACAATGAAGAATAAAATTAGATGCATTGAAATACCATAATTATGGGCCACTTTAGGTATAACCTAATTTTCATTGAAGAAATCCCTAAAGATTTGATCTTGGTTTCTAGGTTATCGATTAATTAATACTTTTTCTGTCATCAATTAATCAAATGAAGTTTCTCATGCAATCCTACGGCCATTCACTCCTTCGAGATATTATTTCCGGAAAAATACATGAATAAGCATACAAGATCAAATTCATAAACATGACGAAAATCCTTTATCAATGAAAAGATTGTATCTTTTAATCTATATAATCATCGCCGGGCTTTTCCTAATCCAAGAAACTAATATTTACTCTCGTAACATATCAAGATTCCAAGATTCAACCATATAATTCATACTTTGACAAGAAAAATAAATAAATAGAATAAAGGAGAAAGGAGATAGAAAGAAACCGTCAAAGTATTGCATAAATAATCAAACCTCGAAAAAGCCTCGTTCTTGAATTCTTAAAACCTAAAATCCTTGTTCTTGGGGATGGGAGAAGATGATGATGAAGAGAGGAGGATGGTCGCCCCAAAATCGATGTTGGAGGCGTGTCTCATGAATTGTATGACTTGGGGGATTAAAAAAGGGATAATTACATAATTTAATAAGTTTCCATAATTAATTTAATCAAGAAAATCTCTAAAATCAAATATCTATCAATCTTGGACTCTTCTAGTGTGTGGGCTCTTCATTGTCAATGAAAAACACGCCAATTTGAAGAAAAATACGTTGGTGAAAGTTTCCACCAATCAGAACATTTCGTTGGCCAGGATCAGATTTCTGGAAACTGTCACACCCTGGGTGTGACAGAGACTGGTTTTTGAATTCTTCCACTTTAGCCCGTTTTGGGTCTTTTTCTTCTAATCTCGAATCATCCTGCAATAATTCAATCATCCGCAGTAATCTAGCCCAAAAAGGATAAAAACATGGCAAAATAGCAACACATGACACCAAATTGAGTCCAAAACATCTGAAATTATTCGACTTTTTAGGAACTTATCAATCCATTTATAGCTGACCACCCTTCTATCATGTGGTTGTTTGACCATATCCCAAGTTTTATTCTTCCAAAGTGAGTCCATTTTTTCTCTTATAGAACCTAATGAGATGTCTCTGAACATGTCACAGCTTCCCAGTATGTGTTTGGTTCAAAACCATCCCATTCTTCAGCTACCTGAAGTGCAAATCCAACCATATCCTCCTCAAACTCATATCTTCTTAGGGGTATGATATTTGTCCTTCTAGCTCTGCTGGGAACTATACTCTGCTGACCAACATCAGTTGTTTGAGTATCTGCCGACCTTTGTTCAGCAGACATGTTTGGATCCAGTTCTGGATCTACTGATTTTTGACTGTCTCCTGCTTAGTCTTTCGATTCAACGGACTCTACTTGAAGCTCCACCTATTGTCAACCCTCTCAGTTTCAGAAACAATTTTTGATTGAGATGTGGCCCTCGAAGATGAGTTAAGCATTGAAGTTTCATCAAAGAGTACACTCCTACTGAGTATAACCTTGTTTTCAGCTGATGACCATATTTTATACCCCTTAACTATATCTGTATATCTAACAAATACTCCTTCTTCTTGGCTTTAGGTTTCGCTTTACCTTCGCCGACATGCGAGTTTACGTGCTTCAAAAAAACCTTACACCGCAGTAGTCTGTGACGTGTGGTCCATAATCCCTAACCACTATAGTTACATTGTTGAAATTCCCAAAAATGCTCCAGATGTGGGTCTGCACTGCTGACTCTACTCAACTTTAGCAATCAATACACAGACGCATGGCTCAGAAGTATTCACGAACTCAACATACTTGCTCTTCTCGACGTAAGGATCTCGCCTTCACTTCATCTTCAAATGACTTCAATGTACTTGAATACTCGGTCGCCACCCCCATCACTCGGTTGACCACTAGATAGCTTTGTCAGATTCTAGACATAGAGATTAAGTCACACTTGAAAACAATTACAATGTGTATTACTAACTCCTGCAATGGGTAATTTTTCTAGAAGACCATTAGACAAGGGCCCTTACCTAAAATGCCACAAAATATCAGAATAGATTACCTTTGCTGCAGCATTATGAGTTTTATTACCATAATTGTTTGAAATTTTTTTTGCATAAAGAAGGTAGAGACCCTTTATAAGTTTAGCTATCCAATCCTCTTATGGTTGCTCATGTCCTAAATGACACAATAATTAGTCTCAAATTTGACTAAGACATTGTTATCATTTGTAAGGCACCCTACAGATACCAAGTTTCACGAAAAAATTGGGATGCCACTACAAAAAATAGATGTTTCTGTGACAAATTTTTGGTGACAAATAGTAAATTTGTCACGAATGGATGAGTTCTTGTGACTATATACTTGTTTCTCACGAAAAGTAGTCCTTTTCACTGACAAAAAGAAAATTACTTACAAAAGGCTTGGCTGTTTGTCACAAAAAAATTGTTCCATACTTCCATTCGACGTTTAGTGATTGACATGTCTTATTTTCAAATTCATTTTTATATTATTAATGACATTTTTTTTCCACAGGTAATGACATTTTTTTTGAAAAGCATTAATGACAAACTGAAAATAATAATTTGTCACGGTAGCTATTTTGCAACTAGGTAAGCAAACGAATCGAGTCGAATCAAGTATTGATCTAAACGAATTGAATAATTTAAATTATTTTTCTTTTCAAGTTCAAGTATTTTGAACTTGACCTCAAGTTAAGATTCAAGAAAGTTTAAAACATCGAGGCTAACTCGAATTACATCGAGCTTATCGAGTGTAATTGGTTTTTAAAATTAATTTTAAAAAAATTCACATGATATATTAACAATATATAAATATAATTTGGTGTCAAAAAGAATTCGGTGGCTTGTCACAAATGCTGTGAAGTTTTGGCACGTGTGTTTGGTGACAATATCTTTTGTCACATGACCTGCTGACCTAAATATATAATCAAAATAATAGTAATAGTGAATCGTCATAGCTCGTTGAAGCTCCGTGTGATTGAGTGTGCATCCGAAGCCCTAATCCTAACGCTCTGATCGTTTTTCGTCCAGATCGTGCCGATAAAGCCTCCGACCATCCTACCGCCGCTCAACGGCCGTTCTCCTTCTAGTCAGGGCGTCGGCCGCTCTTCCGATGGCTTGTTCGCTTATTTGCTGCCGGAGATAAAGTAGAAAGCCGTGGCGCGTTTATCAAAGGAAAAAATGAAACCGCTATCGCTGTCTGTCACCGCCAAATTTCTAGTACCGAAGAGACTCGAACTACAATTCAAAGTTCCGTTGGTTTCAGACTCCATGGATATGAATCCAATTTTGATGTTTCACGTATGGCAGACTTCATCCTCTCTCATAATTTTTTACTCGAGTGCATTGCAGGTTTTTTTTTGTTATTTTCTCTTACGATCATTATTTTTCAAGTATAATAGTGCCAATTTTGTTTTTGTCTGTTTAGTTTCCAGATGAGCTGCTCAAGGATTCTTGGAAGGTCGCAATCTGAATCTGTGAATATGTGTTTATGATAGTAACTGTTCTGATATGCTTAAGTTTATGCATCAAGTTTTATTTTAGTTTGCCTGCTAAGCTTTTATATAGACATGCTGAGGACTTGAATTTCAGACAAAACGATAGAGAATTCAACTTTTAAAGTTGAGTAAGAGGGGAGGAAAGAAACAGAGCAGCAGAATTTTATGAATCTATAATTTTATGAAACTTGGAAAGTTCTTTAACTCATCTACTCAAGGAGTCATTTGGTGGAAATGGCAAACTCTACCTAGTCAGATTCACCAGCTAAAGGTACCTTCTTTGCCGTATAAACATTAACTTTACAATAGCTAGCACCTTTTGGATTGCTTCAATATCAAATCCCTGCTCTCTTGGATTCAGGAAGCACTTATTAGAACAAAATCAAGTTTCTGCATATCCGTCTAAGTTCTTTGAGTATCCGATCTTGTGTGTCCTGCAGTGAAGGATGATATATTACCCTCTTCGATTTACAACCTATGCAGTCAAGGCGGTTCAATTTCATTTATCTGAGAGGTAATATACCATATATAAGCCTCAAATCTGTCTATTTTTCAGCAGACCAGAAATTTCTGTTTTTCACGTTTGCTTTTTCAAGTGAAGTAATCATGTGCTATAAGCATTGCAGAAAATGATTGCTCACTACAGAAAGAAAGCTTTTAAAATGATCTTTTCATGTGGGTCTCGTTTGCTGACATGAGAGTTATCCAACAATTAATAAGGGTAATCCTTGACATGTGAAAATATTGTTATTGAATTTTAATTGTGATATACAGCTTGAAGAATTAAAGAGTGGTGGAGGTGCCTTGAGTCAAAAGATGAACCTTATTCGAAACAGGGAAAAGGGGCCTATAAATGTCTCAGACGACCCTGTTTCGATTCAATGAAGGGAGAAGGTGAAAAACACCATGTTTCGATTCGACCATGTTTCGATTCAATGACGAGCTTCAGGTACTTATTCATTTTTTTTAAGTGTCATGTTTAAGCTAAGTGTCATTTTTGTCGAGTTCGTTCTCTAGGGATGTACTTTGGGCTTGAGGACTATGCACATATGTGAGGTTCTGACAGTTAAAAGGTCAAAAATCACTGTTAGGTTCCACTTCAAAATCACTGAGGTTCTATCCAATTATCTAGTAGTAATTTACTCAAAAAACCTTATTGAATCAATTGCGGCTACATTGATTGTTCACTAAGGTACCTTTTGGATCCGTATGATCGAATTTGGGATGCGGACGTCGACCACAGGTACATACTTGCCAAGTCAGGATCAAAGGACATGTTTTATGAACTTAATTTGGTTTACATTGACGGAGAAGGATATCATTGGTGCAGACAGTTGAATATTTAGTTTGAACATTCATTGGTGAGAAACACTATTCGGTCTGTTAATTAAATTCTCCTAATCGATATTTCAACAGAATCTTTTTAGTTATGGTCATGCAATAAAGTTGTTTATCTTGTGTTTATTGTTGCAGTGCTTGCTCTTCATTGGGATTTTGTTTTGGACTTCTTTTTTATTTCTGGCTTTGAATTACAATTCAATTTTTTGTTTTGGTTCATCTTTCAGCAATTGGATGCTGTGAACTTCCCATTCCAGAACGGATGGAAATTTTCCACCTCACTAGAGAGATTGAAGCATCTGATTTGTCTGCACTCGAAGCTCTAGTAAGCTGTGATGCGGAAAGGTTGAAACTGGAGAAAGAAGTTGAAGCTTTGGCTGGACAGGTATTGAGGAACCTTTGGTTGATTGTATTTCTTTTTTGGATTTTTGTTTAAGTTCTTGCCTTCTTCCCATCCAATGTGTTGAGTCCTTGTGCTTTACAGGGAATGGGAATACCTGTTGGAAAACTTTCCTTGCATACAGCTCTTGGAGGAATTTCCTTGCAAGACTTTCTATTGAGTAGTCAATAACAATTCTCATATTGACTTTTGTTTCTTAGTGTATTCCTTTGACCATTTTTTTTCTGTGTTTGCAGCTAAATTTTTAACAATGGAATTGCATTAAGGCCTATCTCAGACATCTATCTCAGCTGAAAATAATAGAGGTACAAAAATTTATTGTGTGTATATTGATTTTTATTCTATTCGAGGATACGTCTGTATATTTTTATAGGGTATCTATGGATTTTAAGTATTGTTAATATCATTATTATTAATTTTATATTATTTGATTCTCTTTTACACCGTTGATGATTATAAATTTTGTAGTGTAGTGATAAGTTGTAAGATTCATTATCAATGATTTAATTGTTTTGGTGGTTTTTTTGGAATTTTTTGAGGTGGATGTTAAACTTTTGTAATACTTAAAATGAAGGCTAATAATCAAAGTGTAGCTTCTCTTTATTAAAAAGTGTAGACTCAGTTGGATTTGCTTTGTCCTTGGTATTGTTAAATTAGGAAGCAACATGTTTGCTATAGAACCTGCCTCAAGTATACTAGTAAATATTAAACTACCGCTGCATTAAAAGTTAGACTACCGTACCGGTTTCTTGTTACCTTCCCTGCTTTATTACCTCAAACATCTTCTCAAATAATTGTACTAATTGTTTCTACTTTAGTTTGATCTTGAGCACAATCAGTATAGATAATTTCATGTTCCTATGTAGGTTTTCGTTTTGGCATTTGGTTGTTTTTGTATTTTGGGATCAATTAAGGAATATTCTTCTTCTTACTTCATTGAGATGAATATGCTTTCTGTGACAGTATAGATGATGAATTAATTGTGAGTTTCAACTTGATTTGTTTAGTTCTCACCTAAGTAATGAACAGCTGTCACAGAGGCTTGGACACATGTCCAACACACCTTGTCAGGTAGATTGTGACTTACGAAAGATACACCCTCGTCTGAAACAACTGAGTATAGTCCAATGATGTAAGACCCGTTAGTTGATTAATGATATCAGATAATACGAAGTGTGTAAATCTTTATTAATCTTTCTGTTTTGCGTTACAGAATGCTGCGTCAAAGCTGAGAATGAGATGATATGTGGAAGAACGAAACTCAGGTATTATTATACACAAACTAAAGGTTTAATACTGACATTTTTAAAGTCGCTCTGTTCTCATTTCTTTACTCAAACTTATTCTTATTGCTAAATATTTTCAAGCCTTTTTTGAAGTATCTGTATGAATCATCAGTTGTGGATGATTAGATCCTGAATAGTTCTGTTTACTGACTTTTTTGAAGCCTTTATTTTTTAGGATGAGGTATGTATATCCAGTCCTTGCACCTGCTTGAATAGATTCATGAAGTTCAGCGTATTCTGTGTATATTATGCATCTGATCTGAATTTTACTGACCTGCTTGTCCATATTTAGTCTTGTTTTGGAGTTTAAGTTTCAGTCCAAGTTCATGAGCAACCTGTTAGCTTAAGCGCTGTGTTAATGAGTCAGATCTTAGTTGAGCGTTAGTTTGCTATATCTGCTATGTTATGTCTGCTATTTAGTGAAATCCGGAAGATTGCTGGTCCTTGTTTCGCACCCACCTGAGGAAAAAGTTTTCATGATGCATATACATGAATCTCTGTACAAGAGTTGTTAAGTATCACTATTTTTGAATCTCTGTACAAGATTTCTTTTGTCCCATTTTCTTTTATTATTTATTATTATTATTTTTTTCTATTTTTCTACTATTATATTTGAATATTTATTATTTATTATTGTTATTTTCTATTTTTATATTTCGAATATTTATTATTTATTTATTATTATTATTATTATTATTTTCTATTTTATTATTTTATTTCGAATATTTATTATTTATAATTATTTTTATTAGAATATGACTTCTAGTGACAAAGCGCTTGTCAATATTAACCATTAATGTAAAAATGTGTTTGTACCCTTTGGTGACAAACACTTAAATAGTGATAAAATGTTCATTATTTTGTGACAAAAATTTTGTTGCATGAAAAACGATCTGGTGAGAAATTTAGCGTTTTGTCATGAAAAGCTTTGGTGACAAAAGTAAGAGATTCGTCGCGACTGAATTTCTTTAGTGACTAATACTCTGGTTTGTCACGATAGGCACCTTTAGCGTCACTGTTTACACAACAAACGCCGCGACAAAAAAATTTTGTCACGAAAGCTTTTAATGACGAAAATCAGCACTTTTCGCGACGAATATTTTTGTCACTAAAAGGTCTATTTTTTGTAGTGTGCATAGCATATGTTCCAAGAATAGGCCCCCATTGAATTTTACTAATCCTATATGACTCAGTACAACTTCATTACCATTTGGCAACCCTACCTTATGTCCTCTTACAAGTTTGCACTCACACATAGTTTCAACAGTGCAAACCATAGGATCAGTTTCTCCTGAATCTATTATCCAATGACTTGAACAAATTGTCGTTATACCTGCACTCTCATTAAGATGACTAGGTTGCTGTAAGTGAAGACAGCGATCCGATTGTTTTGTATTAGCTTAAGGATATTTTTATACTACACTTTTGTGAAACCTACAGGTGTAACTTGTTGTACTGCTGAATCCTTTAAATTCCCTTGTGGTCCTACTTATGTACCACTTGTACCTTCCTTTTAGACTTGAAACCTATGTTTCATGTTGCATGTCTCAACTGTATGACCATGAAATCCACAATCCATGAATTGTGCCTTCTTTCCCTATGACTGCACACCCGCACCTTTCCCTGCTTTATTATCATTTTGACTGCTGAATGACCTCTATTGAATTTTATTTGAAAACACTATAGGTTCATTGCTATTACCTTTTGCATAGAGTAGTTGTCTGTCTACTTTGATTTCCATGCCAAATACAACTTTGATGTGTGGCATGGGTATCATAATCATGACTTGGTTGCTCACTTGAGAGTATTCTTCCTTTAACCCTTTAAAAAGCTTAAAACATGCCCAGTTTCGAATAATCAACCGAAACTTTGATGATAGCCTAACAATTTCATCCTAGTGCATACGAACACATAGAAATTGGCCTCAGTATACATATTTCATCACATATGTCTTTTATCTTAGTGAAATACTCCGTCACCAAATAATTCCTTGCTTTACATTGTTCAATTCCTCGGGTAGATCTGACAGACGGTAGGAATTGAGATTGGACAATTGATCTTTCAAATATTCCCATACTTATTGAGTGGAATTAATCGAAAGAATACTGTGAGCAATAGTGATGTGCACAGAGTTGAGAATCCACGAGGTCACTATGGTATTGCACTAATTCTAAGCATCGAAGTCTTATCACCTTCGTCTAGCCTATAAATCGTTCCATTGTTGAAACCTAGTTTATTCTTTGTGGTAAGTGCCATACGCATCGATCTGCTCCATGCATGATAGTCATATCTTTCAAGAATTGGATGAACTATGCTTTGTGCAAAATTTTCGTTCGAATGAATGTAAAATAGACTCGAAACTGGAACAACTTCCAAATTAGCCATCGAAACACTCTCAATAACAACAGAAACATTCAAATTAACTCTCTGATACCAAGAAGAATTTGTAGAAACAGAATCACAGAGGAAAACGCAAATCTCTGGTTAGCATAAAAGGACATGGAAGATATAGAGGGGAATATCCACTCTCTCTTTTATTTTTTGGAAAAAGCACAAAAATTTAATTGCAATATTTTTCTTGTACAATTTATAGGAAAAACTCCCTTTTATACTTTCTACAAAAGTCAAAAAAGAATTTAAAAAAACTCCATCGGTCAACACCCTTTGCATGCTCTCGATATATAACTATGAATTTTGAAATTAATGGTAACATAAAATGGAAAACAAACTTGAAGGATTTCTTATAAATCAGAAAATAAGTAGGCTGAGTCAGATAATGTTGATGGTGAAGTATTTATAGATGATACTGCTTCCGATCGGTTAAAAACTTTTGTAAGCTGTTAAGGTAGTCACTTATTGTATCATAAATACACTAATCTTTCATCACTCATCTTTTGACATTATTATTATTCGGTGATCTTGAAATTGATTTGTTAAAGTATCCACGTTATTGTATCAAAATACACTAATCTTTCTTTCATTATTATTATTACTTGAAAATGTTAAATTATATATCCTCATCAACTTAACCTTTTGGGAGAGATAGTAATTCAACATAATATCAGAGTGGGAGGTCTTAGGCCTCTTTGTTGTTACTTTAGGGGGCATGTTAATGTATGTAAGATGTTTATCTGAAATAGTTGAGGGTGCTTGATAATTTTTTCCATTCCTTGAAAACCAGTGAATCGGTAGCGTGTTAAAGTGTGTAGGATGTTAATTATCTTACAAATTAAGCTTTAGGGAGGATGCGTGTTAAAATGTGTAAGATGTTAATTATCTTACACCATATGTTTTTAGGAGGGGCGTGTTAAAGTGTGTAAGATGTTAATTATATGTATCCGTAAGATGTTAATTGTAAGATGTTAATTATCTATATCCATAAGATGTCAATTAATTATCATACAGCTTTAGCTTTTGGGAGGGGGCGTGTTAAAATATGTAAGATGTTAATTATTTGTATCCTCGTCAGCCTAAACTTTTGGTAGAGTAATCCAACAAGAAATGCATTACGATTATATTTTATTTAACAAGCAATGTCATAACAAAAGTAATTGTATGATTAAGACTAAAAGAATTCTAATAAAATAAGATTAAAAATAAAGAGACTTGATTCTTATCTAAATAAACTCTATATGCATGTTTCAAAGCAATTACAAATATAGGAAAAGTAGCGGAAATTGTTCATCCTTTTATTTGAACAAACTGTTACCATTGTGTGCTTATTTATAAATTGTTACCATTGTGTGCTTAATAGAATCGATTTCTCATGTGTTTGCATATTAGGTATAATGGTTGATGGCTGAAAGGGAATTAAGTATTGCAGCGAATCTGATGGAAATAAGATTAGTAGAATCGATTTCTCATCTGCAGAAAGCTTTTACTTGACACATGGAAACGATGTTGAGGATGAATATTTTGGTTTTTCCCGTTCGTGCTTAAGCAACCTGTAATGTTATTAACATGATATATCACTCGTTAACGACGAATGATATAAACTGATTTTACACTGCTAATCATCATAAGATCTCCTACATCATAATTAATGAGTCTTATATGATGGTCAAAAGAGAAAAATCAAGTTGTGTCATTCGTTCCGTTCGAGTGATTTCCGACCTAAAATGGTCTCTACTTTAGTGGGATGTGTTTGATAGTATTTTCTTTTGTGTGTGTGTGTTTGATTTTGGTTATCGTTTTCCATTGTGGGTGTTTTTATCCCTTTGATGGACCTATTTATATTCATCTTACTATGATACATTTCGTTTCTAAGTAAGAATATATATAAAAAAAAAGTAACATAAGATACATATTGTTACACCAAGTAAGACATAAATTAAGCATACACGGGCATCAAGTACTCCATCCTTCCCGATATATAATATGTAATCGTAGAAATTTTGACATAGATTAAAAAGTGGTTCAAGGTCTTAAATTCTAAATTGATAGATTATCACAAACATAGGATTAAGCGGTTGTTTATACTGATTTGTGCGGTGGATATCTGGTGGTGATTATGAATGATGTGACAGTGAGATGATGATGTGACAGTAAAGTAATGAGCAATTATATGTCGACGAATTGAAATAGGTTGTCTGTGTTTTCGTATTAGATGATCTTCTTTTACAGGGTACAAACAAGGCTATTTATAGGTCTAAGAGATGGCTGTTACAAGAGGATACAATTTAGGCATAATTAACATGATTAACTAAGTGGCTTACATGGCTAGGTCTAATTGGGTGAGCTTCTTGATAACCGTAGCGGGTTGTCATCTTGTAACCGTCGAGTTAACTATTGTTGCCTATTTTAGCGGGCTTGGTCCGGGCTGGGCGGACTGCAATCTAGAGGGCTCGAAGGTCGGCCCCTAGTGCTTCTTGCCGGCCTATAATTGACGGGTTGAAGGCTTTGCTGATCGACGCTCGTTGCCATGCCAATTATAAATATCGTAAGGGCTTAGGGGAGCTGAATTGAAACCCAGCCAAGTCCGGCTTATGAAGGTGAATACAGTGCGGGGCCGAGGATCCTTTGCTCATTAGTCATACTTCCCCGGGCTCTTTTAAGGTCATGGCATATGAATGGGTCCTAGCTTCTTGATTTACTCATGGTGCACACATGAATAAGTCATGGAGTAAGTTGCTTCTTTGATTCACAGTATGCTGAGATGACTGCCGTGGAGCGACCTGCTATATACCATAAGGCTCAGTAGTGTAGTCAAATAATTCCATGAACAAATAGCGAGCGGGCTAAATAGCGTTAGGCTCCGAAGCGAATAGCCGCATGGTGTTGTGCTGTGAAAAGAACGGGCTTTATTGCAATATACTCGAAAGCATTTTGCCACATGGTGCCATGCTGATTAGCGACCAGGCTTAAATGCTTTATGCTCAGAGTGTATAGCCGCATGTTGCCTTGATGAGTAGCAATTTGACTTGATTTTTTTATGTTTGAAAGCTTATAGCCGCATGGTGTCATGCTGAGTAGCGACCATGCTTGATGGCTTTATATTCGAAAGCGTATAGCCGCATGGTACCGTGCTGAGTAGCGACCGGGATTGATTGCGTTATGCTCGAAAGCATATATCCGTATGGTGCCGTGTTGAGTTGCGACCGAACTTGATTACGTTATGCTCGAAAGTGTATAGCCGTATAGTGCTGTGCTAAGTAGTGATGAGAGTCAACATTACTATGGTCCGGTGCATGTTTTAACCCCCAATTACGATACTTTTGGCTCATTTTGGGTAGTTTTAGACCATTTATAGGTTGAATTCGCATTGCACACTCACTTTGAGCTGATCCGTCACATAGATGTAACACCCCGGCATATTAGGGTGTTTTTGTCCCTATTCGAGCCCTATCATTCTTGCGGAACTATGCTCGGTATATTGGTCGTCATGTGAGATGTAGGAAATAGGTGCCTCGTGGACCCGAAAGACAAGGAATGAGGCTTAAAAAGGCAAAACCAAAGCTTGGGAAGGGAAGAAGTGATGAAAAGTGAAGATTTTGGAGCCTATTGATCGTAGGCACGCGCCAAAGTGGCCAAGCGCATGCCATGAAGCAAACAGAGAGTTCAGGCTTGGAGATGGCACTTTCAGCGTGCGCCAAAAGGTTATGCACGTGCCAAAAGACCACCAAAAGAATCAGCAAGTTGAGAGCTAGTTTCAACGCGTACCAAGTTTATCTGTGTGTGCCAAAGAGAAACAGAAACATGAGCAAGTCATCGGGCATTTTCAGCGCGCGCCAAGGATGTCATGCGTGTGCAAAGACTGTTACAGAATCATGTGATGACTCTGTCGGCTTGTTCAGCACAGGCCAATATGCCTATGCATGCGCCAAAACTTGTTTTTCTCCACATTTTTGGGTACCTATAAATAGTTTTTTGCACAGAACTTTACATATATTTTCATACCCACACTTTTACATAGAATATCCCTAGTTCGACTTCTTCCATTTTTGATCCCTAGATTCACTCTACACAATATTCTATTAGATTAAAGTTAATTTAGCTTAGATTTTAGCACAACCTTCTTGGATATTGAATTTTGGTTCTTCTTTTTCACAATTGACATGAGTGTAGATGAAGCTTGATGTAATCAAAACTTTTCTTGGTTTTGGTAATTAATCGTATCTTTTTTCTTGTTTTATGGCTTTAATCTCTACCTTGATTCAAATTTCTAGCTTTATCACGAGTAGCTAAACATTTCGTAGATAGATCATGTGAAAGTGGTAGAAATCCCCCTTTAATTGATGAAATTGGGAATGGGTAGTTCTTAATTGTTGTTATATCAACGCATTTGCGTCTTAAAACTTGTTCTTAATTCTTGAATCGGCTTGATCACCTAGTTCATGATCACAACACCACTTTTATAAATCTATGTTGCGGAGGGGTGTGGGAAAAATGGTTTTATGATCGTTAATGACTGAGTTGTTTAGATTCGTTTAGGATATGAGGTTTTTCGGTTGATTAATCATGCAACACTAGAGCGTAATTTTGTTTCGGTCAGGTAAATCCTTAATGGTAGACTTTTGAACTGGACAAAGGGTACTAGGTTGTTGAATGGCGTCTAGTACTATCTTAGGAGTTTGCACCCATGATTGATGTCGATATAATGGTAAGGTTGGTTGTTTGGTTAAACTCATTTCGAAATAATCGATTAGAGGGGTGAAAGTATTCAATTGGATCATGGTTTGGCTATGCTTCTTTCACTTATTATCTCTAGCTTAAACGTCGTTATAGTATAATTTATCCATGAACAACTTTGATTAACCTAAACTAAGTACGAAAACGACTTTGGTACTCGATTGATTCTCTGTGGGATACGACCTTGCTCACCTCTATAATACGTCCGACCTGGTACTCTTCCGGTTAAGGTTGGATCGTTACTATTTTTGTATCAAGTTTTTTTGACTCCGTTGCCGGGGAATCAATTCGATATCTCATAAGTCTTTTGAAGACTTAGGCTTAGGTCGTTTTTTTTTGAATTTTTTCTTTTTTTTTTTTTTTTTTTCTTGATGTTGGGTTTTTGTTGAAGAGTCACACCACTTACTGCGGTGGTGGTGGTGACTCGATACCGTGATTGTGTTCTTGTTTTTCCCTTGAATAGCAGTGTATGGATCCGTGTGGCAATGAGGTCTCCTCCTCCTTCTCATTTGTAGGCTTTAATTTCGGCGGTATGGGTTTTGGAGCCCAACCATATTATCATGTCAACCCATACACATCACCATACAATAATGAGTGGCAGAGTCCTTCAAGTTCTCAGTTTCAACACCCCGATGCCTATTTTCAATATGCTCAACCTCCACAAATAGCTTCTCCACTGCAAAAGAGCTCAGCTGACATCCTTTTGAAGCAAATTAACATGACTCTACAAGAGCATGGTTGGGAGTTGAGGGATATGAAAATGAATGCTACCACTCTTCAATCGGCAGTAAAATAACTTGAAGAACCGGGTAGAGCAATTCGGTTGAAAAGAGTAAGGTTGAGAGGAGTGCTAAAAATGATGAGATTTTATTTGGTCCACCGTCGACCCATGAGGTAATCACCCCTCACGAATGTTATGAAGAAGGTACGAATCATGCTATTAGTGAATCATTTATTCCTTCACCTTTAAACCTTATTGAAAAAATTGTGGGGGTGGATCATATAGAATTTATTGATGTTGTGGTTGAGCCAAAATTTATTGTTTGGTGATTGGATCTTTGTTACTTGGCATATCCTTTCATTCGGGGAAGTTAAGTTCATTGTGTTGCATGATGAAATTTTTAAATCAATCTTGGTGGTGAGGATTGAGCCCCTTGTTTGTCTTGCTCCATTTTTAAATGTGTGCTCAATTATTTTGATTTGTGTAGGGAGACACAATGATTTTTTATTTTTTGAAATAATTATCCTTAACATAGTTAGGGGTAGAAAGTAAAACTAAAGACTTTAAACTTAAAATGTTTTAGGTAATGTGTATTTTTTGTTCTCAATAAAAGTGGATGAATTTTTTTTAATTGCCATATTCTTGAGGTTATTGAGCAAAAGATGTGTAATTTTTTTCTTTCTTTTCATCGTGCTTTGTTATATTTCTTTTAGTCTCTTAATAAGTCGAGCCAACGACATAAAACAAAAGCGCTTGTGGGAGGCAACCCAATTTTTCTTTGTTTGGTAGTAGTAGGAGTGAGTCTTAGATAAAAGAGTGCAGAATTTCGGCCTAGGAAAAGAGCTCTCGGGTGAAAACTTCCTTTTGATCTCTTGAGCGGACATGGATTGGTATCTCTTTCACCCATTTTGGCTCTTATTTTATGCATGGATTATTGTTTCACTTTTTAGTATCTTTTTATCTCATCTGATTCGAGTTCGGTACCTTCAATTATACTATTAGTGTATGTGACATTGATTCTATTCATTATATCTCTCTATCTATTGCTTGGTTTTGGACACGAGGGTTGTACCCCATGCAAGATTTTTCATGGTTTCTTTGTTTCATGGCTTTAGATACTTGAGGTGGAACTTTGTGGAGGTGTCATATACATGGATTCATGCCTTTTCAACCGGTTAAGCTAAGCCTTCTTTCTCTTTATCATTCACACACTGAGGACAATGTTGCCTTTAAAGTGGGGAGTGGTAGGCTTACCTATGTTATGTAATTCGTAGTTCATATTTTCCAAAGTGTTGTATGCTTAGTGCTTGGTCACTACTTTAGAAAAATTAAGCCATTTTTTAAATTTTCCATGGTATTGATGTTGCATTCATATGTTGAGCCTTCAAATTCATAGGATAAACAGTGTAGTGAACGTTTAAATGCATGTTATTTGGCTTACTACCTTGTATTGGAGACGGGATTATCACGCACGTATAGCTTTAACTTCATGAACTGCGGTAACTAGTGACCTATTATGGTAGACTTGGGCACAATTTGGCTACCTAGAACTCATATCATTAACTTCGAGACGAAATATAAGGCCGACCTTGGTGGAGTTTTGGATGACAATTATGACATTTTTTGGACCCGACCAAAGCCAAATAGCCATCCCATAACATATTCCACAGTAGTCCATGTAAGCCTTGGTAGGATGGTTAGACCCCCATCCGACACATAGCCGTTCGTTATTTAGCCCGTATTACCCGACCCCAAGCCTTATTTGCGGTTATGTTCCCTTGAATAACCTACGACTTGAGCTTAATCATTTTATTTGGATCACACTATCTTAGGCAAGTGTTGGGTGGTAGAGCGGTATGTATGTTTAAAGGAGTTGGTGTTTACAAGCTATGTCACGACTTGGAGAATAGGAGCTCAATTTTTATACATTATGTATGTGATGGCCTTTGACTCAAACCCAATAAAAAGTATGTAAATGTAGCTTCTATGTTCAAAAAAAAATATCAAATCAAAATCAAAAGTGAAACCAATCAAAGGAATCATGCACATAAAGTTTTAAAAGCGTAATAAAGGTTGAGTCAAAGAAAGCAAAGTGTTTTAGGACTCACGTATTGATTTTTTATATGATGTTGGTGTTTGGGATGAGTCTTAGTGTAGAAACATGATTTCTATTCTTTTTTCCTTGTTACACTTGAGACATAATGCGATATGGCGTTTCACTTCAGAAATCATGTTTCATGAGTCATTTTGAGATAGAGAAGGGTAGATTTAGATACGTTTTATGTTGATACACACCATGGTTAAGCTTGCTTGTCTTTTTCTCTCTTTCTTATGTATTCCTCATAAATCCCTTTGGTTAGACCCGTCCCTAGCCTAACGTTACAACCATGCATGTCCTACTCGACCTTACTTAGCATCAGTTTGGCCTCGATTAGTGGAGATGCTTATGAAGTATGACCCTATGGTGTAGTTGCAATAACCTAGCATCCCATTTGATTGATAAGATAGGGTTAAGTTGCTTGCATTTACTTATTTACTTGTTGTTTACCCTTGATATGTGATTGGATTTACCTATGCATGTTACGTTGACTTTTTGGTTTCTCTTAAAACGCTCATTGTGCTCGAGAAGGAGAAAACGCTAAGTGGAGGGTGGTTGATGAGAGTCAACTTTACTATGCTCTGGTGCATGTTTTAACCCCCATTTGCGACACTTTTGGATCATTTTGGGTTGTTTTAGACCATTTATAGGGTGAATTCGCATCGCATACTCACTTTGAGGTGAACCATCACATAGATTGAAAACCTCGGCATATTACGGAGTTTTGTCCCTATTTGAGCCCTATCTTTCTTGCGGAATTATGCTCTGTATGTTGGCCATCAAGTGAGATGCAGGAAATAGGTGCCTTGTGGACCCGAAAGACATGGCATAAGGCTTAAAAGAGCGAAACCGAAGCTCAAGAAGGAAGAAGTGAAGAAAAGTGACGATTTTGAAGCTTGTTTATGGTTGGCGCATGCCAAAGTGGTCAAGCGCACACCAAGAAGCAAACAGAGAGTTCAGGATTGGAGATGAAACTTTCAGTATGTGCCAAAAGGTTATGCTTGCGCCAAAAGTCCACAAAAAGAATCAACAAGTTGAGAGCCAATTTCAGTGCGCTGATCGCATGTAAGTCACTAATGTCGATAATACTAGCAAGAATACCAGGTACATCATAGTACAGTAAGGGCGAATAAAGGTCGATCTCAAAGAGATAATGCAACTCTAAGTATAAACGATTCTAACCTAACTAAGAAGCGACATAGATGGTCTTTGACCAACAATAACCATGAAAGAAAGTTGGTATTCCTCCAACTCTTCCCACCAATCTACTAACTTGGATAAGTTAATCTTTACGTTTACTTCCCCACATAATTTCCTTAAATTAATCGAGCGAGCTTTTAGTTTAGTTTTAAGCTATGGGTGCAACTCATAACCCTATCTACTTCGACCATGGTAGTAGACAATTTATATGCAAGCTACCCTCGTAAATTGGTCCATAATAGCCCATACGCATAAAGAACTAGAATTGCCAATATCGAGCGCTAACTCATACCGCTAACACGCCTAGACAACTATCGACACTGATAAGGATGTTCCTAGGGTCCATCAAGACAATGTCCTAACTAACACTTCACCTTGCAAGTTATTCGTGTTAATTTATGAATACAATAAGCCATTGGCCAGATCTAACCTACTGTTAATTAAATTGGTGGATCAACGCAGCTGACGTGAATCCTCCAGATTAAGTTTCCTAAATCTTTTGCCTTGGTAAACCGGTATAGACCACCGGTTTACCTGGGGCGGCTTTTCTTAATTCTTGATCTACATTGCTCAATTACGATTAATCTAAGTAAATCATGGGCTCGTTAAACACGCAAGATTAACTAAAACACATAAATACGAACATATCTACCATATTAAAGACAAAAAGGAATGTTCAAAGCTTCATACCTTCAACGATGGAGAACTAGCTCGATCTACTCAAGCTAGAGATGGTAGAGAAGGGATGAAAACCAGAAATAACTCCTCAAAAGCTTGGAATAACATTATTTCATCAAATTGAATAATGTATATAATAGAATATGCAAACCTTGAGTAAACTTATGTAATAATCATCTAATGCGACTTCATATAAATACAATAGCCGACTTATGACTCATAGAAACCCTAACCAACCTAGTAAATGAGGCAGAATCAATTTCGTTTCCTACAAGGCTCGCGGTTTACCGGACCTAGCCCTCGGTAAACCGGGCTGACTTTTCTTCTTTTTCTTCAGTAGACCTCTTCTTGGACTTCTTTTACTTGGGCCAACATACTTCCTTTGATCCAGATCCATTCTACAATTCTCCAGATTCGGTACATCCTATAAAACCAATAAAACGAGGCAGAACAGTACGAATTACGAACCTAGAAACATACACATAGCATTTAACACATATTCCATATAATAACGAGC
Organism: Gentiana straminea; assembly: GCA_036785695.1. Lineage (NCBI taxonomy): Eukaryota > Viridiplantae > Streptophyta > Magnoliopsida > Gentianales > Gentianaceae > Gentiana > Gentiana straminea. Next base: position 2,866,166 of record JAVUPR010000426.1, on the reverse strand, counting down.
CTATCTATCCTCTCTTGAGTAGAATTCAGGGTGAATAAAAGTATAATTAATGGTACTATTTAGAGCGTTATCAACTACCCCCCACTTAGCTTTTGATCGTCCCAAGGAAAAAGGCGAAAAGAAAACAACATCCTGATCAATATACAAGTTAAATAAAAACAGCTATACCTCACAAAGTCAAGATCAAGATCATGCCACTCATATCCATCAGTAACGCATTAAACACTATTCACATCATGAGCCAATGTGTGTGTGCAGTAACATTCACAACCATTTAGTAATGCAGACAATCTCACATTACGTCAACCCATAGTCAAACTAACCAATCTCGAACATGTTTTTTATTAATCAAATTAGCTAGCAAGGTGGATCGAGAACCGAGTATTACTCTTAGGCTCACGTTTATCGGTCTATGCAAAAGTCATGTGTTTTACGCTCCATCGACTCAATTTTTGCCAAAGAGAATATAGGTGTATATATTTCAATGCACTTCTCTTTCTTGGTGGGTGAACTCTCATTGATTTATCTATCCTCACGGTCTCACTCTTGATAAACTACTGAATCCGCAATTCCTTTGCCCTTATAAGTGTGGGTGGAACATAATTCGGGATAAATCCAGGGTTAACTCTACTCAAAGCAATATGCTATCGACTGCACACCAAGGAAAGTGAGTTATACATGCTTAAAATGGTGGCTCATAACAGAATATGTGCTTAATACGCCACTACTTCAGAAGTGGGAACTTGCTTTTACTTGTACCTCGTGGAGCAAAGATGGAGTCAATTAACTCGAAAAGATCAAAGATATCATGTTTTTTCGAAATTCAGTCGAAATAAATCAAAGTCTATGTGGGGAACGGTGCATCAACGAGAATCAAGATAATCACGTAATCCACAAAATATAATGCTAAGAAGCTAAATGATATCCCTTACCCCCACTTAATCGAAAAATTGTAACCAATGAGTAAGTGAAAAAGTTAAAATGAAATGGAACTTAGCTTCGTTAAGGGTGGAGCAAAAGAAGAATTGGATCGTCATATAATTCAATAGGCGCTGGTAATTAAATCCTTGAAGAATTTGTGCTAAGTAACCAAAACAAACCAAGAATAATGGTGGTGACAAGAAACAATATAATAATATCGCGGCAGTAAAAGTGATAATAAATAACTCCAAACAGTTTAAGCCGACAAAATCATTATATTATAAATTTGCGACATAACTAGATAGGGAGTAAAAGAAAATAGAAATGGAAAATAACAACAATTAAAATAAAGAAACCTAATCCTTATCATAATAATCCTCCCAAGTCATCTCTAGGCTAAAAACCGGGAGGTGATGCAGAACTCGAGGCAGCAGCGGTAGAAGAGGATGCTCGGTGACATGAGGTAGTCCTAGGTGGTGGGGCCATAGGAGGAACTCCTAAACATCTATAATCCTATCCATCTTGTGATGCAGACTCGTAAATTGGTCCATAATAGCCCATACGCATAAAGAACTATAATTTCCAATATCGAGCGCTAACTCATACCGCTAACACGCCTAGACAGCTGTCGACACTGATCAGCACGTTCCTAGGGTCCATCAAGACAATGTCCTAACTAACACTTCACCTTGCAAGTTCTTCGTGTTACTTTATGAATACAATAAGCAGATTGGCTAGATCTAACCTACTCTTAATTAAACTGGTCGATCAACGTAACTGACGTGAATCCTCCAGATTAAGTTTCCTAAATTTTTTGCCTTGGTAAATCGGTATAGACCGCCGGTTTACCGGGGGCGGATTTTCTTAATTCTGGATCTACATTGCTCAATTACGATTAATCTAAGTAAATCATGGGCTCGTTATACACGTAGATTAACTAAAACACATAAATACGAACAAATCTACCATATTAAAGACAAAAAGGTTCGTTCAAAGCTTCATACCTTCAACGATGGAGAACTAGCTTGATCTACTCAAGCTAGAGATGGTAGAGAAGGGGAGAAAACCAGAAATAACTCCTCAAAAGCTTGGAATAACTTTATTTCATCAAATTGTATAATGTATATAATAGAATACGCAAACCTTGAGTAAACTTATGTAATAATCAGCTAATGCGACTTCATATAAATACAATAGCCGACTTATGACTCATAGAAACCCTAACCAACCTAGTAAATACGACAGAATCAATTTTGTGTCCTACAAGGCTCTCGGTTTACCGGACCTAGCCCTCGGTAAACCGGGCTGACTTTTCTTCTTTTTCTTCAGTAGACCTCTTCTTGGACTTCTTTTTCTTGGCCCAACATGCTTCCTTTGATCCAGATCCATTCTACAATTCTACATATTTGGTACATCCTATAAAACACATAAAACGAGGCAGAACAGTACCAACCTTCCGGAAAATAACACAAATGTAGAATTACGAACCTAGAAACATACACATAGCATTTAACACATATTCCATATAATAACAAGCCTATCTATCCTCTCTTGAGTACAATTTAGGGTGAATAAATGTATAATTATGGTACTATTTAGAGCGTTATCAACTACCCCCCACTTAGCTTTTGATCGTCCCAAGCAAAAAGGCGAAAAGAAAACAACATCCTGATCAATATACAAGTTAATTAAAAATAACTATACCTCACAAAGTCAAGATCAAGATCATGCCACTCATATCCATCAGTAACGCATTAAACATTATTCACATCATGAGCCAATGTGTGTGTGCAATAACATTCACAACCACTTAGTAATGCAGACAATCTCATATTATGTCAACCCATAGTTGAACTAACCAATCTCGAACATGTTTTTTATTAATCAAATTAGCTGGCAAGGTGGATCGAGAACCGAGTATTACTCTTAGGCTCACGTTTATCGGTCTATGCAAAAGTCATGCGTTTTACGCTCCATCGACTCAATTTTTGCCAAAGAGAATATAGGTGTACATATTTCAATGCACTTGACTTTTTGGTGGGTGAACTCTCATTGATTTATCTATCCTCACGGTCTCACTCTTGATAAACTACTGAATCCAAAATTCCTATGCCCTTATAAGTGTAGGTGGAACATAATTCGGGATAAAGCCAGGGTCAACTCTACTCAAAGCAATATGCTATCGACTACACACCAAGGAAAGTGAGTTATACATGCTTAAAATGGTGGCTCATAACAGAATATGTGCTTAATACGCCACTACTTCAGAAGTGGGAACTTGCTTTTACTTGTACCTCGTGGAGCAGAGATGGAGTCAATTAACTCGAAAAGATCAAAGATATCATGTTTTTTTCGAAATTCTGTCGAAATAAATCAAAGTCTAAATGGGGAACAGTGCATCAACGAGAATCAAGATAATCACGTAATCCACGGAATATAATGCTAAGAAGCTAAGTGACATCCCTTACCAACAACTTAATCGAAACATTGTAACCAATGAGTAAGATGAAAAAGTTAAAATGAAAAGGAACTTAGCTTCGTTAAGGGTGGAGCAAAAGAAGAATTGGATCGTCATATAATTCAATAGGCACTGGTAATTAAATCCTTGAAGAATCTGCGCTAAGTAACCCAAACAAACCAAGAAGAATGGTGGTGACAAGAAATAGTATAATAATATCGCGGCAGTAAAAGTGATAATAAATAACTCTAAACAGTTTAAGCCGACAAAATCATTATATTATAAATTTGCGACATAACTAGATAGGGAGGAAAAGAAAATAAAAATGGAAAATAACAACAAATAAAATAAAAAAAACTAATCCTTATCATAATAATCCTCCTAGTCATCTCTAGGCTAAAAACCGGGAGGTGATGCAGAACTCGAGGCAGCAGCTGTAGAAGAGGATGCTCGGTGACATGAGGCAGTCCTGTATGGTGGGGTCACAAGGAGGAACTCCTAAAAGTCTATAATCCTATCCATCTTGTGATGCAGACTCGCAATTTCTCTTGAATGCTCCTCCAAGAAAGCTTTTAGAGATCGAGGTGCTCCGAGGACCGGAGTACGCTCTCTCTCACCTCTCAAATCGACCCATCTTGGTCCTTTTGAAATTGACTGTGAACTTATCATCGGCTCCGGGTATTTCCACTCGTCACTCACTAGAACTTTGACCTCGTTCTCTAAAGAACATATCAATCATAGGCCCTATGGGCAACTTGCTTGCGCTCAGATGTGGCGGCATGCTCATGGATGCGTCTGTACATCAGAAGACCTATGTTGACTAGAGATCCCTGCTTTAGATAGAACATCATCTCGGCCCTCTTCGGTGTGACAGAAACAATATGCTTGGTCGGCAGAAGCCGAGCACAAACAAATCGATTGACCACCTTCCTATCCCAGGATAACTCGCTTTCTTGGAAGATGGTGGGGGCTCCCTTAGGATTGCGCCTCCATTGCACCCCAAAGTAGTTAGCTATCATCTGCATCCTCTCTAGATCTTCAATATTGGTCGAGAATGTGTACTCATCTGGGCCCACTGGTGGATTGCAAACCCCGTAATAGGTGTTGATCCGCTCAATCAAAATATCAACCTTAACTCCACGGACCATCGTAAATGTAGCTCCTAGGTTATGCGAAAGATAAGCATAAAATTCTCTCACCACTGTACCATTGAATCGCATCGGTGCCTCGGCCAAATCCAAAATATCTTGCACTTGTAGGGCTCGTGGCAAGATCGTACCGCAATCAACCAACTCTACTCCTCATTCTCGGGCAACCGGTTTTCCGTTCCAATGCCCTCGGAATGATTCATAGATCGATCACTAATGAATGAAATTGCTCAACCCCGTCTATCAAGGGGTTAGCATCTCCATAGACATATTGGTGACCACTTTGATGATGGGTTGTTCTGCTATGCTTGGGACCCATCCTAAATGATAACAGGCACTGATGATGAAGCTGATTCTAAAAAAGTACCCTCGGTAAACCGGCTTGTACCCCCGATTTACCGGCCTGAATTTCTCAGTTTCTGACTGGGACAGTGCTCTGATGAAGAAAAAAGAAGAACTGTAATAGCAAAACTCTGCAACAACACTACAAATCAACAGCAGGATGGCAAAATGGGTGTTTTGGTTGGTGAAATAGGAGAAAAAAGGTTTGATTTCGGTGGAGGTATGGTGGTGATAGTAGTGGTGATGGGGCCAAAATTTTTAGAAGAAGAAGAAATGGAGAGTTTGGGTGATTTGAGAAGTAGATAGTTGTTGATGATGATGAATAATGGTGGTGGAAGGGTGTTTAAATAGGAGAAATGATAGAAGGTGGAAGGATTTGGTGGCTTAGTGGGTAGATGAGTAATTAGGGTGAGGGATTTGAGGGGTTTGATTGATGGGATTGATGTGGAGTGCCCTAGAAGTGAAGTTATGAGCAAAATACTAGAGCAAGGTAGTGGACGGGCGTCCATAAAAGTGAACGGCGTCCGAATCGTATTTTACATTCGAGAGAGTTCGGACGCGTTCGAACGAGCGTTCATTCTCCGTTCATAGAGGCTGGACGAGCGTCCAAGATAGTGGACGGGCGTCCACGGCACCGACTCAGCGAAACCGACCTAAAAAAATCTATAAATAGGCGCGATTTCTCAAACCCCAGACATATAATTTCGAACCCTAAACCCTAGGGGGCAGCTTGGCTGCGTTTTTCTACAGTTTTTATCTACTTTTATGCACTTTAATTCTTAGATTAGATTAGTTAGTTTCATGCACTTTTTATTCAACAATTCAAGCTTTCAAAGGATGCTAAGAGGCTAATCCCTCTTTGAACAAGCATTGTGAAGCCTTCCTTCAACAATTCAGTTTTGATTCGTGATTAATCTGTGAGTATCTATTTCAAGTTCGTTTCTTTTATCATGTTTTGTATGTTTTATTGCATGTTTAATCGAAAGATGCTTGCTTTGATGATTGGTTATGTGATGAGAGTCATGTCAACCCTAGATCACCATGATAAAAGAATAGATCTTCGATCTAACTAAAACGAGAGTTATTAGATTGATTTTCTAGATTAGGAATTGAAAGATTTCACGCCTAGGTTAGAAAGACGTAATCTTTAACATCGAAAGATAAAAGATTAGAAAACAAACTTGTCTACGAGAGTAGGAGTTTATGCCTTCGATTAGGTGAATCACGACTTGAGTAGAGATCACGAATTAATCCGATTTAGAATTGAATGTTGATAGGATAGGTGGATCAATTGCTTGTTCGTTCGTTATAATTTGATTTTAATCCTTTAAACTTGAATTGCTAGATTAGTTTACTTTTAATTGCACTTTAGTTTATTTTTATCGCTTTCAATCTTGCCTAGCATTGGAGCAATCCTCTGTCTAGTTACTTTTTCTGCATATTTGTTTAGGTTAGTTATTCGTTTAGGTTAGATTCGTGACATAGTTAGTTTAAAGCAAAAACTAGGATTCACAACAGTCTAGTTCCCCGTAAGATCGACCCGGCATTAGCCTCCATACTACGATCCTTGCACTTGAGGTTAACCGGTTTATTACTTGTTGTTTTGTATTGATAAAATCCGGGACAAGTTTTTGGCGCCGTTGCCGGGGAACCGGACGGTTTGCCTAGTTTTTGTTTTTATTTGTTTTTCGTTTTTCTGTGTTAGTTCAGTTTTTTTTTTTTCTGTTTTCTGCGTTTTAATCCCTGTTTTTAGGTTGATTCCTAGGAAGATTAACCTTTAAGTAGTTAGGATATTGGTGTTTTAGATTAGGGTTAAAGTTTCTGTTAGTGATTAGTTTTTTCTCCCTGTTTTTCCTGCTCTGTTTTCTTTACTTTTCTCTCTGTTCTGAAATCGTTTCTGTTCTTTTTCTGGAAAATTTTGCATATGAACGAGCGTCCATACCTATGAACGCCCGTCCACTGTAAAAATTTCAACTCTGTTCTGTTTCTGACCCCTCAGACGAGCGTTCGGTTTTCTGAACGCCCGTCCACCTCAACCTCCAGGCAGACGCCCGTCCAGGACCTTGGACGCCCGTCTGTCCTCCTGTTTCAGTGTCTTTTCGTAGGTAGGGTTTTTGTTTCTATCCTTTCTAGTTTCCACGTTGATTCGGTGACATCTAAGGTTGAACCATCTGACTCCACACCTTTCACGATCAAATTTTAGGATAAAAGGGTTCGTTTTAGCACTTGATAGTATTTTGGCCATAACTTTCGGCTCGAGTGTCGGATTGGCGCGCAGGACCCCAATTCGGAAAGCTCGTTCCGACGCCGACGACGTGGCAGACCGCCGGAGGCCGTCCGACACCGTTTTCGAGGTCAAAATCCACTGTTTTCCTTTCCATTTTGGGCTCAGAAGATTTCAACACGTTTTTGGTGTTTCCTGTTTTTCTGTTTTTAAATTTTTCGTAGTTAAGTTTCGTAGTTTTTGATTCCTCTAGGTTTAGTTATCCTTTCCCTCTGTCTGATCTGTCCTTTCGTCACTTTCTATCCTTTCTTGCTCAACACCTTGAGTTGGTGTTCGGTTTATGCAAACTCGTAGTCATAAGGGACCACTAATCTATTCCCCTGACCCCGAGCGGACCATAGTCCGGCCCAATAGGCGGAGACTTCGTTTCGACGAAGGAAACGCTCTAGATCAAGAATTTGAGCAATATCTTTCAGAAGAAATCGAAAGAATAGTAATAATGGCTGCCGAAGATAGACGTACGTTGGCAGACTACGCCATGCCTGGCGCGGTCACAGTCAACCCGGCTATTGTTATCCCAGCCATTACTGCACAGACTTTCGAGTTAAGACCGGGACTCATTCAGATGATGCAGCATGCATCAATGTTTCACGGGTCCCCTTCTGAAAATCCTCACACACGCGTACACACATTTCTGGAGATATGTGGTACGACACGCATTCAAGGTGTGAGTGAGGATGCGATTAAACTTACACTGTTTCCGTTCTCTTTGAAGGGAGAAGCTAAAGAATGGTATAGCTCTCTCCCCGCGAATCCATTACCACTTGGGCTGCATTGGAAAAAGAATTTTTAAGCCAATACTTTCCACCCGCCAAGACAAACCCCAGTGTTTAAGGGAAATATACAATTTTTATCAAACGGAAACAGAATCATTCTTTGAGGCATGGAAGAGATTTAAGGCTCTTCTTCGTAAATGCCCCCACCATGGGTTAGACTTGCAGAGGCAAGTCAATACTTTTTTCAGTGGGTTGACCGAGCTCACCAAGGGCATGGTCAACGCTCATCAGTGGGGCATTCCCGAGGAAAACGCCTCAAGAGGGGTGGGCATTGTTCGAAGACATTGCCAAATATAATTATGCTCCCTCCTTTCAAGTCGTTCGAGCACCACCTCCTCCTCCTAGGATCGAGGAGGTGAAAATGCAAAATGAAATCGCCATGCCGAAACAAAGCACGGCTACTCTCACGACATCTCCAAATCCGAGTTATCGGACTCCTTCATTTCTACGAACTCTCAAGTTCCGTATGCGCGAAAATTGCTCACGGACCGGCCATATGGTTGGCCGGTGTCAATTCAATTCCCCGTTCCTTATCAAGTCAATGCTTGTCCCGAATCATGGACGGTATAATCAAGTCGCATGCCAAGTATGCGACGATATGGGGCACATCGCTTGCTCGTTTCGTCCTATGATTGGACGAACGCGAGAGATCAATGCCTTCAACGGCCAGCCGAATCAGAGGTTTGGAAATCAATTCCCTGGCCAGGGCAATTTTCAAAATCAGGGTTTCCGTCAAAGCTTCAATCAAAACTCGAATCTCAATCGAAACCCTAATTTTAATCAGAACCCGAGCTTGCATTCCTCCAATCTAAATCAAGGGTTAAATCAAAGTTGGCCTAACAATCCAAATCCCGCATTTCAAAGTCGGTCTAGCCAACCTTTCTCTCAAAACATTCAGAACTCTCAAGGCCCCTCTCGCGTCGATGATCTTGAAGCTAGATTGGACTCCTATCGAAGGAACCGAAGGAGCGAACAATAACTTCCAGAGGGAGCAAAATAATAATATCCAAATGTTGATGAGCACAATCAAGAACCTTGAGAAGCAAATGGCTGACCAGCAAGCTTCTAGACCATCAGGGCTGATGCCAAACTCCACGGAGAGAAATCCCAAAGGTGGTCATGTAGCTCATACTGAATTGAATCTTGGCCAATGCACTGACTTGGTTCCTTCACTTCCATACGGTGGAGGAGAGGCCAGTGCAATGAACTTAAGAAGTGGTACTCAACCGAGTGGTCCCCCAACCGGGGAAACCACTAGCCCCTCCCCGCCGGTGATAAGGCGGGAGGGAAGTCGAGCACCCATCATCCCCTTGGCTACAAGCGGTACTCGGTGGCTGATCCCCTGAGAGGTGTAGAAGTTGAAAGACATCAGGTGGCTGATCCCCTGATAGGTGAAAGAATTGAGATTCCTCGAGTGGCTGATCCCTTGAGGAATGAAGAATAAATTAAGAATCCTCAGGTGGCTGATCCCCTGAGGAGTGATGAATCAAATGATCGTCAGGTGGCTGATCCCCTGACTAATAAAAAGAATGATAAGACGGTGAGGTGGAAAGATGTGGAAGACAAAGCAGTTAGTTCGTCCTCGAAGAAAGTATTTTCCGAGGATGATTTGAAAAAGCTTCCATTTCCACCGAGAAAGAGCAACATCCCATTGCATGAAGATAAGAAGTACGGAAAGGTGCTTAACCTTTTGAAAAATACTCAGGTAAATCTGCCATTATCTGAGGTCTTGGTCGAGATGCCTAAGTATACAAAATTCATCAAGGATGTTGTGTCTTCGAAAAAGAAGTTAGCCAGAAATGGATCAGGCAATTGGTGAGGATTGTTCAATGATCAATTATCCGGACTTACCAATCAAAAGAGGTGACCCCGGAAAATTCGTGCTCACATTGCGGATGGGAGGCTTAGTCTTTCCAAATTCTTTATGTGACTTGGGTGCATCCATCGGCTCGATGCCATTGTCCGTGTGTGAGCAACCGGGTTTACAAAGTCTTCTAGAACCCACTTCCATGAACCTTCGCCCGCCGATAGATCTTCTAAGAAATCTTCAGGGATTCTGAAAGACATTTTAGTCCAGATCGATAGATTTACCTTTCCTGTTGATTGGTACGTCTTAGATATGGGAAAAGATGAGAAAGTCCCCCTGATTCTTGGGAGACCTTTCCTATCCACAGCTAGGGCCCTCATCGATTGTGATGGTGGGCAAGTAACTATTCGAGTTGGTGACCAAGAGGTGAGCTATAGTGTCTCTAAATCCATTCAAGTACCCTCTCGGTTCTCCAACCGGCTTTTCTATTGAGGAGTCATTTAATGACTTCAATGACTGTATGGACGAGCAAGTCAAGGCTGTGGAAGCGGAATATGAGCGATTGATCGATAATCTGAATAGTCATGGTATGGTTAATCTAGACCAGTTAGCAGCTGATTTTGAGGACGAGCTAAGAGAAGAAGCCTTGGCAGTAGGACCACTAAGTAAGCTCAGCAATGTTGAGTTGAAGAGTGGCGATCTTAAATCAAGTCTAGAGGATCCTCCCGTAGATTTGGTACTGAAGCCGTTACCTAAACATCTTAAGTATGTGTTTTTAAGAGAAGGTGACAAGCTTCCTTTGATCATCTCTGCCAAGCTATCTCGTATAGAAGAGCTTAAACTTGTTAAACGTCTTGCGCAAAAATGAAAAAGCCTTTGGATGGCGGTGGGAGATATCCGAGGGATATCTCCCGACATCCGTATGCACAAGATCAAGACCGAGGAGGGTGCAAAACGAGTTAGACAACCTCGTAGAAGGCTCAACCCTCACATGCAAGAGGTAGTCAAGAAGGAGATCATTAAACTTCTACATATGGGTATCATTTACGCCATTGCCGACAAAGTGAATGGGTTTCCCCGACTCGCGGTAGTCCCCAAAAAGGGGGAATTACTATTGAGAAGAATGAGAAGGGAGAAGAGATAGCATTGAGGCTCGTTACGGATACGAGTATGTATCGATTATCGAAAGCTCAATGAGGTCACACTGAAAGATCATTTTCCCCTTCCATTCATTGACCAGATGCTTGAGCGTCTGGCGGGGCACGCATTCTACTGCTTCCTGGATGGATATTCCGGATACTTCCAGATACCCATCGATCCTGTTGACCAAGAGAAGACCACTTTCACCTGCCCCTATGGTACATTCGCCTACAGGCGGATGCCATTTGGTCTCTCGCAATGCCCCCCACCTTTCAAAGGTGTATGATGGCAATCTTTGACGGGCTAGTTGAAAAGTGCATGGAGATTTTTATGGATGATTTCTCGGTCTTTGGTCAATCCTTCGATGATTGCCTCGATAATCTTGATCATGTGTTGTCTAGATGTGTGGAAAAGGACTTAGTGCTTAATTGGGAAAAATGCCATTTCATGGTAGATGAAGGTATAGTCCTTGGCCACAAAGTGTCCGCCAAAGGTATAGAAGTAGATAGGGCCAAGGTAGAAGCTATTGAGAAGATGAGTTATCCTAAGAATGTTCGGGAAGTCCGAGGTTTTCTCGGACATGTCGGCTTCTATAGGAGGTTCATCCAGGACTTTTCAAGGATCGCCAAGCCCCTGTCTACCTTACTAAAAGAAGACGTTACTTTTGATTTTGATGATAGCTGCAAGCACGCGTTTGAGGAGCTCAAGAATCGTCTGATCTCTGCTCCAATTCTTATTTCACCTGACTGGAACTTGCCCTTTGAGCTTATGTGCGATGCATCCAACTATGCTGTTGGTGCAGTCTTAGGACAGCGAATCGAAGGAAAGTTCCACCTATCTATTACGCCGCCCACACGTTGAATCCTTCGCAAGTTAACTATACGACTACCGAAAAGGAATTATTGGCCGTAGTGTTTGCTATGGACAAGTTCCGTAGTTACTTGTTAGGTGCTCAAGTGATCGTGTGGACCGATCACGCCGCTTGCGGTATCCGATGACTAAAAAGGATGCTAAACCGCGCCATCGCGTTGGATACCGACCCTACAAGAGTTTGACGTTCAAATCAAAGACAAGAAGGGCGGTGAGAATGTAGTAGCGGATCATGTGTCTAGGATGTTAAATGAGGAAAAGAATGAACCGATGATATAGATCTTTACTTTCCTCTAGAAAACATCATGTTGATCGATGGCCGTTCTCCCGATGTTCCTTGGTACTCCTCCATTGTGAACTACCTTCATGCCAAATACCTTGATCCCGAAATGTCTTATCAAGAGAAGAAGAAGTTCTTCTCTCGATATGAAATATTTCGTTTGGGATGAACCTTACCTTTTCAAGATTTGCAAAGATGGTTTGCCGAGGAGGTGTGTTCCCGAATCCGAGCAACGCGATATAATCGAGCAATGCCATAGTGGACCCACAGTGGTCACTTTGGTCCTTGGAAAACAAGCTTGCGAAGATCTTTCAATCCGGTTTTTATTGGCCAACGATCTTTAAAGACACGTGCTTTCGTAAAGCTTGTGATCGTTGTCAAAGAACCGGAGCTTTGACAAGGCGATTTGACATGCCTTTGAAACCCATCCTTGAATGCGAAGTCTTTGATGTTTGGGGCATCGATTTTATGGGACCATTCCCATCATCTTGTGGCAACAAATACATCTTAGTCTCGCGTTGACTATGTTTCGAAATGGGTGGAGGCAATAGCCACTCCTCACAATGATCATAAAACGGTCATGAAATTCCTTAAGAAGAATATCTTTGTGAGGTTTGGATGTTCACGTGCCTTGATAAGTGATGAAGGGACACACTTTTTTAACCGACCCTTGGAGAAAGTCCTCGAGAAGTATGGTGTTCACCATAAAATCGGCACACCATATCATCCGATGACTAGTGGTCGTTGAGCGAAGCAACCGAGTCTTAAGAAAATCCCGGAGAAGACGGTGAATAGTCATAGAAAAGACGGAGTTCGAAGTTGGACGATGTACTTTGGGCATATAGGATCGCCTATAAGACCCCTATGGGTACATCGCCATATCAAATGGTCTACGGGAAACCATGTCATCTGCCTGTCGAGCTAGAGCACAGGGCGTACTGGGCTACGAAGTTTCTTAACTTCGATTCCCAATCCCGTGGCAAACACCGCCCGCAAAGCAGCTTGCATGAGCCGGATGAATTCGTACTCCAAGCTTACGAAAGCGCCAGGATTAGTAAGGAGAAGATGAAACTCCTCCACGATGCCAAGATAAAGAAGAGAGAATTCAAGGTCGGTGAGCAAGTGTTACTCTACAATTCCAGGTTGCATTTGTTTCCCGGCAAGTTGAGGACACGTTGGTCCGGTCCTTTCGAGATTCTCCAAATCATTCCTGGAGGTGTGCTAGAATTACGAGGTTATGGTGATCAACCGTTCCGAGTTAATGGTCAGAGGTGCAAGCACTATATAGGTGAACATAAAGAAAAGCCTTTGATTGTTAAATTCCTCGAAATCCTCGGGTGTGGGACTTCCGAAGTCAACCACTTTGACGAGTTTTCACCCGATTTGTTTTCTGAGGATGACGGTTGTGTTAAATCTGAAGATGTTCTAGCAGGTAGTGCTGATATGGAAGAGTTTGAAAGGGAGCGACAACTTAAACGTCATCAGAGGAACCGGAGAAGAAAGAATGCAACCATGGGGAAACTTAAAAAGGTATGGAGAGCTTTCAAAGATTTAACCCCATGTGTTCGCTGCTGTTTCTGCGGCCACACTACTGATTCGAGCTTACACGAGGTAGTGGGGCAGAAAGGTTAAATGGCCCGATCCAGCCGAGCTTCAAATGTGTCGAGCTAACGACAATAACCAAAAGCGCCACTGGAGGCATCCTAGATATCCCTTATTATATTAGAACTCTCTATTATGTTATTTCTTTTCTTTGATTTATTTGTTTTGTTTAAGTCTAATTCGGGTAATTGTGGATTTTGCCTTGTCGGTTGATTCGATTTCACCTTATCCTTCTCTTTATCTCTATTTTGCCATGTTATATTCCCCCTTTGTCCCCCGAGATCTTGTCTTGTTTTCAAGTGTGCAGGATATTTGTGATAGCAATTGCGAGCTTTTAGATGAAGCCGCTTTTCCGGTGGATGGTCCACGCCCATCGATTCCCTCAAGCATTTCTGGATTGGACGTACGCCACCTCCAGCATTGCCCCATTCGCACTACAATCAGCTAAGTTTTCTTTTTCTTTTTCATTCTGCACAACATGAGGACATGTTGATTTTTAAGTGTGGGGGAGGGGAATGATCGCTATGTATCTACCATTTGCTTAATATATGATGGTGCTGTGCAAAAATAGGCTTAATTTTTCAAAAAAAATTCGACACTTTTGTTTTTGTTTTGTCCCGAGTAGGCAATTCGATGCGATGTTCGTTATTTTCGATAGTCATCTATGCTTTATATCATATGTTTGGTAAGTTAGTTGTTTCACCTGACACTATTTTTCACGTGCCATAGTGAATGATGAGCTATATTTATGAGTTATACCCCTTTTGGATTAGTGGTTTTTGATTTCCTTATAAGTCATGTGCTTAGTGCTACGTATATATCGTGAGACTTATGATAGTTTGTATTTAGTTCCGAAGTATGTGATACTGTGAATATCTAGAGGTTTGAATGTGATAAGTAACACGTAACTAATGTCAAATGGGAAGTTGAAAAATTTAAATGAATACAATGTGTGTGTCGGAAGCTAGTCGATGATTTGAGTGAGGTAGGGTATACCACGTATGTCCTATTCCACTATGATGACCAAAAGCTCACGACAGTTAGGAAAAGCTGCCTTATGATTGGAGTAAGGTAGGGTATTATCTTGAAATGTCCTATTCTGCTATGAGGGCAATAGCTTGTTCTAATGTGTGTTTAAAGTGAAATGGCTAAATCAACTAAGATATTGTTACGAAATTGAATATAAGGCTTAGTTTTCGTTAATCTTATCCCCAGTATAAACTGATAGATATGTTGTAGGGATTATCCTCTGAGTATTTCAGAAAGGCCCTAGATATATTCGATCATTCTTTTCGGGATATGTCACGTTTGTAGGGTGCATCTTATGAGTGTCATTTATTGCTAGTCTACGAGGGGGTATTAGCTAGTTTTACTTTGAGTTCCTCAAGTTTGGATTTAGTGGAAGTTTTCTATGGCTATGCACACACACGATGGTGAACTTCTAAGTTATTGAATATATGTTATATTTGTTGAGATGTCTATACTATCTCGAGCTTGATTTTGTTTTGTTTTGCTCGGGACGAGCAAGGTTTAAGTGTGGGGGAGTTGTTAAGGGTGATTTTATGTGATTTATACCGTTTTATTTCGTAACGATTTCTCCCATAATCTGATAAATTGCATAGAAAAGTAAGTGCTTATTAGATTTATTGAGCAAACGAGTTTTAAATGTGTTTAAATGAAAAATCGAGATATTTACGTGATTTTATCGGTGTTTTATGTTTATTCGTATGATGTTACATTTTGCATGTTTCTATCATGTTGCTAGGTACGTTTTCATGATGAGTAAGGAGCTTAAACGATGATCACATGAAGATGGAAGAGTTGAAAGATGTTTAAGTGAAGAATCATTGAAGAAACCGGAACCAGGCACTTCATGGGGATTTTGTCCACACTTGTAGGCACTTTCAGGGAAAGTTGTCTTGATGAAAGTTGTAGAGGATTGAAATAGCTTTCCAACGCATGTTGAATCACCTCATTTGGAGCCCTAGAAGTGAATTTATGAACAAAATACTAGAGCAAGGTAGTGGACGGGCGTCCATAAAAGTGAACTGGCGTCCAGAATCGTATTTTACATTCAGAGAGTTCAGACGCGTTCTGAACGAGCGTTCATTCTCCGTTCATAGAGGCTGGACGAGCGTCCAAGATAGTGGACGGGCGTCCACGGCACCGACTCAGCGAAACCGACCTAAAAAAATCTATAAATAGGCGCGATTTCTCAAACCCCAGACATATAATTTCGAACCCTAAACCCTAGGGGGCAGCTTGGCTGCGTTTTTCTACAGTTTTTATCTACTTTTATGCACTTTAATTCTTAGATTAGATTAGTTAGTTTCATGCACTTTTTATTCAACAATTCAAGCTTTCAAAGGATGCTAAGAGGCTAATCCCTCTTTGAACAAGCATTGTGAAGCCTTCCTTCAACAATTCAGTTTTGATTCGTGATTAATCTGTGAGTATCTATTTCAAGTTCGTTTCTTTTATCATGTTTTGTATGTTTTATTGCATGTTTAATCGAAAGATGCTTGCTTTGATGATTGGTTATGTGATGAGAGTCATGTCAACCCTAGATCACCATGATAAAAGAATAGATCTTCGATCTAACTAAAACGAGAGTTATTAGATTGATTTTCTAGATTAGGAATTGAAAGATTTCACGCCTAGGTTAGAAAGACGTAATCTTTAACATCGAAAGATAAAAGATTAGAAAACAAACTTGTCTACGAGAGTAGGAGTTTATGCCTTCGATTAGGTGAATCACGACTTGAGTAGAGATCACGAATTAATCCGATTTAGAATTGAATGTTGATAGGATAGGTGGATCAATTGCTTGTTCGTTCGTTATAATTTGATTTTAATCCTTTAAACTTGAATTGCTAGATTAGTTTACTTTTAATTGCACTTTAGTTTATTTTTATCGCTTTCAATCTTGCCTAGCATTGGAGCAATCCTCTCGTCTAGTTACTTTTTCTGCATATTTGTTTAGGTTAGTTATTCGTTTAGGTTAGATTCGTGACATAGTTAGTTTAAAGCAAAAACTAGGATTCACAACAGTCTAGTTCCCCGTAAGATCGACCCGGCATTAGCCTCCATACTACGATCCTTGCACTTGAGGTTAACCGGTTTATTACTTGTTGTTTTGTATTGATAAAATCCGGGACATGGAGTTATGGTGGAGTGTGGAAAAGGATGAAAAGGTGGAAGATAGGGAAAATGGGACGGTTTCTACTGACTGGTAGGTTTCTGAGTCAACGTGTGTCCTCCACGTGTCTCTAAAAATCCTACCTTTTAATCTGACGTTTAGAACTTGAAAAAACCTAGCTCGGTAAACCGGAGGTAACTCCCGGTTTACCTAGGCTTCTTTTCCCTAGATTTCTCTGTACTCCTCCTCTACACACATTACAATAACTTCCTGCTCAATCCTAACCTCAAAATGACTAGTTCTTTACTCATTCTGTTGCTCTTTCTGACTCAATCCTAACCTACTTCACTAGAATCCACAACGAGTAAAAAAACCTTTCCAACAACCATCGGTTTCAAACCTAAGGGTGTGGTAGGATGAAAAAAAGCTCGTCTCATCATCCAGCTACTTTTATTCATTCCTAATCTACCTAAGGGTTCAAGAGAATAGTTTCTATTTTAAAGTCGTCTCCTCGACTTACCTTCGGATCTTCACTCGGTCAAAAGTTGGGGCCTTAACTCACCAAACTCGCATCTTCGAGGTTTCAACCATCATGCACTTCCCTTCTCGTCAGTCATTATCTTTCCAGAGTGCCTTATCCCGGTTTTCCATAGAAAATTTATGAGCTCTCTTCATGCACGCCTCTCTCTCTTTGCTCGTGTGCTAGGCCGTCCTCTGCTTCAAGATTTAATGTTTATGCCCAAGGATTCCATATTTTCCACTTTAAGCTCTAATCTTTCACTACACAATACAGAAGTACTAGCGCCTTGTTGTGGTCTTTCTCTTCGTGTTCTTTAAGCATTAATCTCATGAATTCTTGCACAGGTTTCCACTAAAACCTCTCGTTGCCTATGACCTTCCTTTTCTATCTCCATGATATCCACTTTTCTTCCACCATAAGTTATCTTGCAACTTTCCGGCCTATTATCTAGGGGCTTTAGGATTTTCATCGATATGGCATCCTTGTTCAATCTTAAAGTGATATCCCCATTATCAAAGTCCATGATTGCTCTGTTGGTCGCTGATAATGGTCTACCTAATAGAACAGGGGCACTCGGATCCTCAGGTACATCTAAAACCGTGAAATTTATAGGAAATGAGAATCCTCCTGCCTTGACCGCACAATCCTTTAGCAGGCCGGCAGGCATATCTCGGGTTCAATCGACAAAGGTCATGGACCGTGTTTGATCCTTGACAACCGGAAGATTAATCTTTTGGCAGATGGATAGAGGAAGAATGTTACAACTTGCACAAAGACCTAAACCTACAGATATACCATTGATAGAGATTGGGAGTCGAAATGTTCTAGGGTCTCCTAACTTTTCTGATGTGTCAGAGTCCGGATAATCCTCAGACTCTGAGAACATAGTTTCCGGATCCTCCTCCGGATCATCACAGTTGTAATCGGATGAAAGATCAATTAACTCGATAAGAAACGTACCTGGTCGATAAGTCTCATACTCCTTCAGGTTTTCCTTGGCTTCCTGTTTAAGCTTTTCAGTCTCCTCCATCACGCGCTTTTATCAGCTTCATATTGCTCTCTAGCTTCGGATCTAGGATACATAGAGATTGGTTTGATGTTCAACACAGTACGAGGCATTGCGTTTGAATCGTATAGACTTAATCGCTTTTGCTTGATTGAATTATCGAAGTTAACTGATACTTATGCAAAAGAGACAAAATGAAACAAAGAAAATATTAGCAACTCCCGCTTTAGTTAGGGATGAGGCCAACTGTTGCGGACCTACTAACTAAAATCAACTGGGAATAACACAGAAAAACAAAGGATGTTCAGAATTCGATTTTCTGGGCCTCAGTAAACCGAGGGTAAGCCACGGTAAACCGGACCTAAAATCTCTTATTCTGAGAGATTAACAGGTAAAGGTTTGATCTAGGACGACTCAAGACTCAAAAGAAAATAAATTTAAAAGAAAACAACTTATTAATAAGAATCAGAACATTTATCCTTAAAATTGGCCATTGTCCCCGGCAAGGGCACCAAAAATCTTGATCGCGTGTAAGTCACTAACATCGATATTACTAGCAATAATACTAGGTACATCGTAGTATAGTAAGTGCGAATTAATGTCAATCCCACAGAGACAATGTAACCCTAAGTATAAACAATTCTAATCTAACTAAGAAACGACATAGATGGTCTTTGACCAACAATAAACATGAAAGAAACTTGGTATTCCTCCCCATCTTCCCACCGATCTGTTTAGTTCAGTTTTAAGCTACGGGTGCAACTCCTAACCCTTTCTACTCCGACCATGGTAGTAGACAATCTATACGCAAGCTACCCTCCTTAATTGGTCAGTAATAGCCCTGTTCACGGATTTTATCTAATGAAAATAACAAGTAATAAAATATATAAATCCGGTATTCCCAAGTGTAGGGATCGTAGTATAGCGATTAATACCGGAGTCGATCTCAGGGAATCGGGGTATCTAGTTCATTAATTTTCCTAAGATTGATACTATTATAATTAAACCTAATATAATAGAACGAAAAGATAAACTAGACAGAGGATTGTCAGTCCAAAGCCAGGAAGGATAAAAGCGAAAACGAAATCTAAACTATAAACTATAAAATAAACAATAAACGAGAAGATGATCATGGTGATTAAACAATCGAACAAGTAATTATCCACCGATCCCGCAACCCTTAATTTCCTCTCTAAAGTTATCTTGTGATGATTTAATTAAAGATGTGGTCCACCTAACGGAGGTATGAATTTCTACTATCGTAGATAATTCGCCTATAAATCTCTCATCTCTCGATCTATAAGATTGACGTTATCAAAACAAGGTGTAAGATCTCTCAATCTAGCAACCTAGATATTCAACCTATCAACTCTCGTTATGTCAAGGTTAAAAATCCCATCTTTCCTATGGTGATCTAAGGTTTACACCGACTCTCGTCATACGGTAAACATCAAATAAGCAATACATCTCTCGATATCGATTGCACAACAAAATAAACACATGGGAAAGATACAACTTTAATCAAATTCACAAAACAAATCTAGATTGAAAATGAAGAACCTGCTGAAACGGATTCACATAGTTCGAACAATTGCTCAGCCTCCAAGCATTCAGCACAACAAAAGCAAAACGAAAAAAACGAAGAAAAACAACCCTCGGCCGGCCAAGCACCAAGGCTCAGCCGGCCGAGGTGACTCTGCTCGAATTTAGGGTTTTCTGTGTATGCGGCTGTGTAATAATATATGTCCTAGGGTTGAGAATACGCTGCTATATATAGGGAAATAAGTCGGCTATGCTTAAGTCGGCCGTGGACGCCCGTCTGATACCTCTGGACGCCCGTCCAGACTGTGTAAATTCTTCGAGTCGGGCCGAGTCTTCGTCAGACGCCCGTCCCATGCAAAATTGGAT
The DNA here is from genome assembly GCA_036785695.1 of Gentiana straminea. Taxonomy (NCBI): domain Eukaryota; kingdom Viridiplantae; phylum Streptophyta; class Magnoliopsida; order Gentianales; family Gentianaceae; genus Gentiana; species Gentiana straminea. The sequence goes on along the minus strand of JAVUPR010000426.1, from coordinate 2,845,965 downwards.
GCCCGTCCACAGAAAATTAGAACATCCTGAATCCAAAAGCTCCTCTTGGACGCTCGTTCATGCTTCTGGACGCCAGTCCACTGGACGGAACATCAAACGCTCGTTCAGCTGGATCAACAACTTGATTTCTTCATCTTTATCCTTTCCTTCCTTCTCTATCCTTTATCAAATTCCAACTTTATCTCCTCTCTATCATATAATTCGAACTTGATCTTCATTTGATCATTCTTTGGGTCGAGAATATGCATCTACATGACATCAAAAACATCGCAAAATGTAATATCTTCCAAATCAATACAAAACCATCAATTTTACACATAAATCGTACAATTTTGCAACTAACCCATTAAAAACATCACTTGCTCAATACTTCAATATAAAGCTCGATTTCTATGAAAAACATCCACATATGGAGGAAATTGATATAAAATATATCCTTATAAAACGTATAAAATCACCCTTAACAACTCCCCCACACTTAAACCTTGCTCGTCCCGAGCAAGACAAAACAAAAACTAGGCGTAGGATAACAAAATTCCAACCAAAAATACATATAGTCATCTTCAACAAATATAAAGCATATGTAATAAATCAGACGTTCACCCCGGTGTGTGTGCATAGCCATATTAAACTTCCACTAAGTCCACACTTGAATTTTTCTCAAGCAACTAGCAAATACCCATCTAAACCAGCAATAACCGAAACTTATAACACGCACCCTACAAAACATAACATGTCCCGAAAAGAATATTAAAATGCGTTTAGGATCTTTCTGACATACTCAGAGGATAATCCCTACAACATATCTGTCAGTTTATACTGGGGATAGTCAGAAGATAACTACAGTTCCTACCAACTTTCCATAGTACCATTTGCCAAATTTTCTTTAAAATTAACTTAATTAATTCCACATATATAGCATATGCCCTCATTCCCAGCAATAGGATGTTTCGTGATAACACCCTAGCCGGACTACTATCATCGTGCAAGCGGGAGCTATTGAACCTCATAAGTGGTATAGGACATTTCGTGATAATGCCCTACCGCACTCAAATCGTTGCGCCTACATCCGACATACACATATTTTATTCATATTTTTCATCTTAGATTGGTATACAAACCTTAAGATATATCCCTCCTATCACATTCAAACCTTCGTATATTCACAAGATATCATACTCCGACTCTAACCACAAACTATTATAATTCTCCGAACATGCATATTAGCACTAAGTACAAAATTATAAGATAATCAAAAATTACTAATCCAAACGGATACAGCTTTATATTTTAGCTCATCATTTAATATGGCTCGTGAAAAATAATATCGGGTGAAACATCCAACCTACTAAACATACAGTATACAACATCAATGACTATATAGTATCGAACAAAAAATATGCATTGCTTACTCAGGACAAAACAAAAAAAATGAAAAATTTTGAAAAATTAGCTCATTTTGCATAGACTCGTAACGAATTAAGCAAACGTATAGATACATATCAAATCATTCCCCTCCCCCACACTTAAACCACAACATGTCCTCAGGTTGTGCAGAATTAAAGAAAAGATAAAGTACTTAGCTGATTGTAGTTCGAAGGTGGCAATTCTAGAAGTGGTCATGATCCAGATCCGGAAATGCGTGAAGAAATCAGTAGACTGTGGACCATCCACCGGAAAACTGATATCATCTAAAAGCTCACAATCGCTATCGCAAATACCCTGCACACTTGAAAAAACGAAACAAAACGTACCTCGGGGATAGGGGAATATAACATATCGCAACAGAAAAATTTGATAACAAGATATATAGCACATGATATAATCGCTTCAGACGGAAAAATTACCACACGGGGAAAACTCAGGACATCTAAGTGTCAAATAAGCCACAGAAGCTTACAATACAAATAAAGTCCAACATGTGCATACAGAAATAAGGATAGAGGACACTACAAAGTAGCAGGGCTAGGTGCACTAAAAAGAAAAGAAAATAATAAAAAATAAAATACAATGCAACTAAATGATATGCAATTATACTAAAAAGGCAAAAAGAAAATAAAGAAAATAAACTAGCCCAACTAATTCCATAGATGTCGCCCTAATCTAAGCGAGGTCAAGACACTACTAGAAAATGCACCTATTAAGACAATAAATTCAAGACATTTATCTGAAAGCGTCCTTTTAGAAAAGAAATGGGGCGTTCCGCTTTTTTGTGGTGCGGTCAAGCTACAGGAAATGTGATGTTTTAATTTTTTTATAAATATATTTGGTTTAAAGGGCGTTTGGAAACGCCAAGCCAACAAAAAAAATTGAGCGGGTAAACACCCCGCCTATCATATTTCCCTAATTTTTCATTCCAGTCAATAAAACCCCGCCTCCACACACCTTTTCTCCTCCGCCTCTTTCTTCCCGTTTCTCCTCTACCTCTATCTACCACACAATCCCTCTTCTAGGCAACAACTCATACAGGTCAGCGAATATTTTTTCTTTTCAAACTCTCGAATTGCACCTTTATTTACATTTATTTCCTTGAACTTAAGTTTTAATTTTCAAGTTTTTTCAACATTGTTTCTGTTTCTAGTCTCCTTTTACAGTTAGCGGCTCCTTTTTATAAATATTTGCTGGTTGAATGCTGTCATGATAAGAATGTTCTTTATACGGTTCATGCCCCATTACTTCCATAGTTTTTTATTTTTATTTATTTTTAATCTTATCTCAGAGATAATGAGATGTAGTAAGTTTTTGTCAAAATGGCGTTAGATTTTGTTCACCAAAATGGCATTAAATTTGGTTATATGATTTGTTTTCTTGTCCAAGAAGATTATATTTGGTTTAGTATTTGGTTGTTTGGCTACAAGTAATTGAGTGATTAAAACAGTCATCTTGTTGAGATTTTCCTGAATCATGTTATCTATTTTACTTCATTTTTACACCAGTTCAAGTTTCTGTTGTGTATATGCCTCTGTATAGGCTCGGCTATTACTATGTTTTGCCCTAAATCATTGTCCGGTTTCGATCTCTATTTCTGTAATTTGGGTAATTGCTTTCAACTGTGGTATTTATCAAATTGACTCTGTATGTTTTTTGCTTAAAAAGTTTCAAACAAATGCACCCGAATGATAGGTTTTGTATGTGTTAATAAATATCTTTATTTATTCAAAGCCCTTACATTACATGATTTCCAGGTTACGTTTCCTTTCCAGACTATATTGTTTCTTCTTTTTTTTTGAATGAAACTGTATTGTTTGTTTGGATTCGGCTTTTCTGCCCTTCCCTCATTGTTTTTTGTTTTGGAGTTTTTATGGTCAAATGTTGTATAGATGTTTAGGGTCAAAAGAAATTAATACAATTTGATGATCTATTGGTGTTGTTCTACAGTTTAAAAGGCCAACTCAATAAGAGGAAATCACCTTTCTGGTGTTATTATTATTTTTTTTCTGAATCAGTCTGGAAGTTGCTATTTAACGGTATATTTTGCGAAGGCTTCGCCATTGTTTTATCAATTTCAATATAGGATTATGGAGCTATTGTTTGGTGTAGATTGTGTTAGTGATGGCAGGCATTCTATTGTTGTCATGCTTCTCTGCTTCACTCATCAGAAGGGTGTGCATTGTGCTACTATTTGTCTATGGTTGCACTTGGTTGTGTGTGTGGTGTGGTGATGGTAGTTGTAATTGTAAGGAGTGCGTTATGCGGAGAACAACACGTCAAAGTGAACACCTTGTGATCATTGTTAATAAACAAAGTTTGCATCTCTGATCTTTTACTTTTGTGACATCGCCCTTTTGTTTTAATGGGATGTAGAATGTTTGGCTGCATGTTTTTTTGAAATTGATTACATTAATAGATGCTTATGTGTTAAGAAACACCCTTACGGAGTTTGGTAACTCTTATGAGCAACTTGTTTTTCCTTGCATACATGATCTGTTCTAATATCTGAGTTGCCAATCTGCTACAGAGTTTTGTTGATGATGTTGTACGGTCGGCACTGTGTTTTTGCTAGTCAGTCTTGGTCTACTTGACGTTCTAGTTCGTTTAATGTTGAACCGAGAGAGTAACTGTCTGAGTGTGATACCTTTACTTTAAAAACTAAAAAGTTATAAATATAGGCTTTCTTATATTTATGTAGTAGTCATTTTCATTGGGTTTGTCATTGTCATGTAAAGCAAACTAGTTTCTATCATCAGGCCCTCTTAATGACAATGAACAGCTTTCTTGTAGTAGTCTACACATGACATGTAATATGTTGGTTTCGACATTTTTTTAATAAAATGTAATGTAATCTGGTGCATAATGTAATTTGTTTATAACATTTGTTATCAGCAATGGTACCTTCGACACGCACCAGACGGCAGCATGGTTTTCAACTGAGGGACGAGAATTTAGATGATCCATTGGATGACACTATCAGAGGTTCTTTCTTATTTGATTCCAAAGTCATTCAATATCTAACATCATACAATTTGTTTGTTTGCTTTTTTATATGATGTTTTTGTTTGTTTTGTTTTGTTTTGTTTCTGAGGGTGTGTTTTGGTTTTATTATTGTAGAAGAATATGATATTGATGACTCAAGCGGGGAAGAGCATGCAAATGGAGAAGGTATATTTCTAAGTGAACATTGTTTTAAGCATTTTTAGTATTTCATTTAGATGGCAACAACAGATTATTGTTAAGCATTTCAGTCACATGGATTGTTTAACCCATTTCCTTTGAAATTGAACAACGGGAATCTTGGTTTAAGCACAAATATTTGTCAATTTTACTTTACCATCTCGTAAAGAGATTTCTTTAGTTTATAAAGTGTTTTGAATGACATTGTAACAGAAGAGGAAAGCCTTGATGGCCCTGTCATGGGAAAGACTAGAGGCCCTACATTCATGAAACACCTTTGGGGCTTGCCTAAAGGATTTCCAAGGAAGAATTTGGAAAGTAATCAATTTGGCCAACCGGTAGGCGAAAAAAGGAGCCAGCTAGCTGAATTTTTGGGGACAATCGCGAAAAATGGACTTTTTTGCCCAATTGATGTGGATAGATGGCCTCAAATGCCAGAGAATTATAAGATCGAAATGCTTAAACTTGTAAAGGTTAGTGCGTGCATATTTTATTTTATTTTAGAAGAAAAAAAGTGTGCATATTTCATACAACATAACATCACATACGCCTTTATACAAATTCAATTATTCAATATTAACTTGTTTCAAACACTAACAATACTTCTAAGGTTGTATCTATTTTGAAAATTACATCATTACGAAAAGTTTGAGGTTCCACCTGGCATGGACACTTGGATATTGCAAACAATAGGGAAAAGGTGGAGGAACTGGAAATCACATTTGAGAACACAATATAAAGAACAAGCATTGCCTTATAACAAAAAAAAGGAAAGCGGTGGAAGTTAGGGTCCAAGTGAACCAATGGGATAAGTTTAAAGATAATTCCAATACTGAGAAGGCAAAGGTATTTATGTGATTAAAGTGTATTTTGTGGTCGAGGTACTTTTTTGTCAAACAAGTAAAGTATGATTGTTGTTCACATTCTTTTTTTGTATGCTTAGGCTTTGAGCGACAGAAATAAGGTGGTTCGAAGTATGAAGAAAATGAATCATCGGACTGGGAAGACGTCTTTTGCTCAACGAGCATATAAATGGGTGTGATAGCCAAACTTTTTTGAACCCTTTCTGTCTTTCTGTCTTTTACACATTCCACTCTCTAATTGTCTCTTTGCTTATGATTTGTTAAAAGCTTGTTGCTTCTTTTGTTTTGAATCTTTATGAGCTGAGCCATCTATAGCCAGATGTTCTATCAATTGTGTTCACTGCTTCAAAATGAGTTTTATTTGTGTATATGTTGAATATGAGCCTTCCTGAATAAAAGTTAATTTCCTTATTTTCTCTTGTTCTTTGTGTAGCTTGAGACTTGAGTAAAACTTATTATTATTATTCTGTGTTATTTGCATTATCTGCTTTACAAATGTCTTATTTCAGGAGAAAAAAAACAAGGCTAAACCGTCTCGTGCGACTATGTTCAAGGAATGTTACACCGATAGCTTAGGCAATCCAAAATGCGATGAAGTAGCAAGTACAATTGTAAGTTGACTATTTACTATAACATTCTCTTTATATTTTTTTATGTGTCCTTTTTTTTCTTCTCAAATGAAAGTATAAGAAGGTGATCTATATAATATGTTCATTCCATGTATGTGTGTGACACGTAATTCTTGTAATTGATGTTGATGGCATATCATATATTTTATCATATAGAGGAAACATATATTATTTTCTGTTAGTGGTATGATTTGTGAGCTATTCCTAGGTACATGTTCAATTTCTAGTGATGCTGAGCCAACTACTTCGATTGTATTTGTCCAATAACAAAGCCTTAATCTTGGTTAAGCTTGGTGATTTGATCATGCAAATTTGAGAAAAAAGAGAAATAATACAGTAAAATTGGAAAACAAAGGAAAATAATAAGGCTTTGTTTAATCTTGGAAAATAATCTTGGTTAACAAAGGAAAATAATACAGTAAAATTGGAAAACAAATCTGCTTTTTTACGCTATTGTTAGTTAAAATAAACATTTTACCATGTATAAATGCGATAACAAAAGGCTGATGAATTAAAATCAACCAAAAAGAATCTTGTTTTACTTTTTTTTTGAGTGGACCAGAAAAACAGTGAAGGATTAATCGATCACGATTCATTGTAATTCACTCATACATTTATGCAACCATGTATTTCAGGTTGCTATGGATGAAAGGAGTTCACAAGTTCAACCGGGACAAGTTGATGAGGTGAGCCAGAACGACATCTTTGGCCAAGTTATAGGTAAAGAAAGGAACGGTCGAGTAAGGATGCTTGGAGCCGGTGTGTCCCCGTCAGATGTATGGGGTGATTTGCCAGGTCGTAGCGCTATGTATCGGCTCGCAATGGAGAAACAAGATATGGTTGAGAAGTTGGCTGCACAACTTAAAGAACAAGGTGCTCAAATTGCAAAGTTAACAGAAATGATCACACAACAAAATAGAGGTGATCAACAAGTCAACAGTCCTCCATCGACAATATCCGCACGTAGACCTTTACGGGTAAGAATCTAATCATCTATGCACATTTTTAATGTGATACAACTACAAATCGTTGATCTTGATAGTTGTTTTTTTCCTTATTATTTTTAATTTGATATCAGTCTCTCCCCCTGGTTTTTTGTGAATCCTTTTGCCTTCAACTATCAAGTCTCCTAATTTGCCTTATTCTCACTTGTTTTTTTTTGGTTTAATTTGGATATATATTTTAATAGATGACTGATGCACATAGAATTCTTTCATCATCCTGATATATATTGTGAATAGTTGATTAAGGCACATAGCATTCTAATTTGATGTCTCCTGATGTATTCTTATACATGACAGTATTATGGTATACACAATAAGGCGGGGGGGGGGGGGGGTGTTAGAAATTGTGTTGTGATTTTGAGTAGAGGGATTGTTCATCCATTGATTACTGAAGCTCAGGCGACTTTTGTTGATGGCTTAAAAAGATTTGTATCATCTAGTCATCCCATTTCAATTGTTGCTGCAAAAAAATGGGCATTGTCTTATTGTTTCCAATCATTCTCATATATTTAGCAAATGAGTTAATTATTAGAGACTGATGGTTTACCAAAATGCTTTTGTTTGATTTTACTTTCACGTTCATAGCTGAGCCTTATTTCTTTAGTCTTCTCAGAAAAAGCATAATGAATGTTTATAGTATTATGATACTGTCTTGGACAGACTAAATCAATTTCTGTTTGGGTAGCTATTATATATTTGGAATATATGTATGTGTGCTCTGAATAGAATTCAAGTGATTTTATGCTACAATCATTATACTAATATTGACTCATCATTATACTAAATTTGTAAATTTTTTAAACAATGCAGGTTGGTGCTTTTGTAGCTATCAAAAGCATGAGTGATGGATCAAAAACTGTTGCTAAAGGATATTTACGAAGTTTAAACCCATCAGATGTTGTTGGTGGCACTGCCTTGGGAAAGAATTGGTGTGAAGTGTTGATTCAAGTCGTTGAAGATTCCGAAGACTTGATTCGTCCATATGACATGTTTTATGAGCTTCGTGATGTTATAGGGTGCTCGGTTGCGTGGCCTTCTCATTTGGTATGTAAGCGATTCTTTTTTTTATGAATTGGTGTTATGCATTTAGCTTTTTCCTTTTCATAATTATTGTTACTCATTTTGTAGGTCATTGTTGAGGATGATTGATATTGTTGACAATGGTGGGATAACAATCTACTAGAACCAATGATGAATGCTTGTTGAGGACGAAGAAGATTACTCGTTTTGTAGGTTGATATGCCGTAAGAAGTTCTAATGTATATTTTGATGAATGGTTTTTGCTACTTGGTTTAACTAATCTTTTGACTACTTGATGTAATGTAAGATCTCTTGATGATCTTCAACTGTATGCATTTTGCTACTTGGTCATGTAAAGTAAGATCTTTTGATGGAATTATGATATATATATATGTGTATGTCTAGTTAATCTTCTTGGTTTGATTATTGTTAGCTTAAGTGTTCGGCTATTTGATTGTTTGATTCAAAATATCAATGGGTGTGTATTGGAATTTGACTGTTACATTTCGTACCTATTAGGGCGTTTCAAAACGTCCCATCAGGCCTTTGTTGGGGCGTTTCGGACATATTATAATGACTCGATGAAACGCCCTAATAGGCTCTGTTGACCGTTAAATTTCGAACAAGATATGACATTTTAAACTGCCTTATTCGGACTCGATAAGGGCGTTTGAAATTGCATCAATACCTCTCTTATTAGGACTTTGAGTAACGCCTTAATAAGGACTGAATTCTCACCCATTTAGGGCGTTTGAAAACGCCCTAACACAGCCCTGATGAGGCACTTTCCTGGCATACTATAATGACATCCTAAAACGTCTTGAAAGCCTATTGCAACGTCGACAGAAAGGGCGTTCAAGGGAAACGCCCCTAGCTCAGAAACGCCCTAATAGACCTGTATATAGGGCGTTTTGAAACGCCCTTAAAGGGCTTTTTTGGTGTAGTGAGAATATAAACATATACTCAATAACGCCACAGAAGCGCAACAAAATTCGATTATGCAAAGCCACATAAGCTTGCCATGTGAAGTGTAGACGTGCCTTTAACAACCCTAACACCCTAGATAGACGACAAAAGGAACAGCATAAGTCAAATTGGAATCACATCTAACTAGGTGAGTTACTCAACATGGACTGCAATAGATGGAAATAAAACCATAACGGTGAAAGAACGGGACATCTATGCATATACAAAGGCCACAGAGGCTCACATTAAAACATCCATGTCAATAATGAAGCATGTATATAAAAATTAATCAATTATTTAACATGGGTTAGTAGATGGAAAGATATAAACATGCAAGTTCAGAACATCTATGTAAAAATAATTAGCCACAGAAGCTCGTATGAAAATATCCACGTCAAATAATGCATTAAAAATCAAGTCAAGAAAAATTGCAACCTGAACGTGCGTTCCTTCTTTCAAACGGTCGTTCACCTGGAATTTATGAACTGGACGGGCGTCTGGATTAAACCGGATACTCGTCTAGTTGCCCTAAGACTTAACAGAATAGGTGCATGTTGGATGGACGGGCGTCCACTCACTATGGACGCACGTCTGGAAACCACAAAGAGTGGCCGGGCGTTCACAGAGAGCAGACTCCCGTCTGGTCTTAGCATGATGCACACAAAGAGAAACACGAGCAACCTCAGAAACCCTAGATATAACATCAAAAACCCTAGATACTTAAGAAACCCTAGAAATCCTTTATTTATTTATTTATTTAAAACAGAAAACAATAAAAGGGGGAAAAACGTGTTGAAATCTTCTGAGCCCAAAATGGAAGGGAAAAAAGTGGATTTTGACCTCGAAAACGGCATCGAATGGCCGTAGGCAGCTCACCACGTCGTCGGCGTCGGAACGAGCTTTCCGAATTGGGGTCCTGTGCGCCAAACGGACACTCGAGCCGAAAGTTACGGCCAAAATACTAACGAGTGCTAAAACGATCCCTTTTATCCAAAAGTTCGATCGCTAAAAATGTGGAGTCAGATAATTCAACCTCAGATGTCCCCGAATCAATGTAGAAACTAGAAAGGATAGAAACAAAAACCTCTCTACGAAAAATTCGTAACAAAAACAGAAAAATTAATAGAAACTAGACAACCGTACCGATTCCCCGGCAACGGCGCCAAAAACTTGTTCACGGATTTTATCTAATGAAAATAACAAGTAATAAAATGAATAAATCCGGTATTCCCCAAGTGTAGGGATCGTAGTATAGCGATTAATACCGGAGTCGATCTCAGGGAATCGGGGTATCTAGTTCATTAATTTTCCTAAGATTGATACTATTATTATTAATCCTAATATAATAGAACAAAAAGATAAACTGGACAGAGGATTGTCGGTCCAAAGCCAGGAAGGATAAAAGCGAAAACGAAATCTAAACTATAAACTATAAAATAAACAAGAACGAGAAGATGATCATGGTGATTAAACAATCGAACAAGTAATTATCCACCGATCCCGCAACCCTTAATTTCCTCTCTAAAGTTATCTTGTGATGAAACTTTAATCAAATTCACAAAACAAATCTAGATTGAAAATGAAGAACCTGCTGAAACCGATTCACATAGTTCGAACAATTGCTCAGCCTCCAAGCATTCAGCACAACAAAAGAAAAACGAAAAAAATGAAGAAAAACAACCCTCGGCCGGCCAAGCACCAAGGCTCAGCCGGCCGAGGTGACTCTGCTCGAATTTAGGGTTTTATGTGTATGTGGCTATGTAATAATATATGTCCTAGGGTTGAGAATACACTGCTATATATAGGGAAATAAGTCGGCTATGCTTAAGTCGGCCGTGGACGCCCGTTCGAAACCTCGGACGCCCGTCCAGACTGTGTAAATTCTTCGAGTTGGGCCGAGTCTTCGTCAGACGCCCGTCCCATGCAAAATTGGACGCCCGTCCACAGAAAATCAGAACATCCTGAATCCAAAAGCTCCTCTTGGACGCTCGTTCATGCTTCTGGATGCCAGTCCACTGGATGGAACATCAAACGCTCGTTCAGCTGGATCAACAACTTGATTTCTTCATCTTTATCCTTTCCTTCCTTCTCTATCCTTTATCAAATTCCAACTTTATCTCCTCTCTATCATATAATTTGAACTTGATCTTCATTTGATCATTCTTTGGGTCGAGAATATGCATCTACATGACATCAAAAACATCGCAAAATGTAATATCTTCCAAATCAATACAAAACCATCAATTTTACACATAAATCGTACAATTTTGCAACTAACCCATTAAAAACATCACTTGCTCAATACTTCAATATAAAGCTCGATTTCTATGAAAAACATCCACATATGGGGGAAATTGATATAAAATATATCCTTATAAAACGTATAATATCACCCTTAACAAGCCCATACACATAAAGAACTAGAATTGCCGATATCGAGCGCTAACTCATACCACTAACCCACCTAGACAGCTGTCGACACTGATCTGCACGTTTCTAGGGTCCATCAAGACAATGTCCTAACTAACACTTCACCTTGCAAGTTCTTCATGTTAATTTACGAATACAATAAACAGATTGGCCAGATCTAACCTACTTTTAATTAAACATGTCGATCAATGTAGCTGACGTGAATCCTCAAGATTAAGTTTCCTAAATTTTGCCTCGGTAAACCGGTATAGACCGCCGGTTATTGGGGGTGAATTTTCTTAATTCAGGATCTACATTGCTCAATTACGATTAATCTAAGTGAATCATAGGGTCGTTAAACATGCAGAGTAACTAAAACATATAAATACGAACAGATCTACCATATTGAAGACAAAAAAGAAAGTTCAAAGCTTCATACCTTCAACGATGGAGATCTAGCTCGATCTACTCAAGCTAAATATAGTAGAGAATGGGAGAAAACCAGAAATAACTACTCAAAAGTTTGGTATAACTTTATTTCATCAAATTGTATAATGTATATAATAGTATATGCAAAACTTGTGTAAACTTATGTAATAATCAGCTAATGCGGCTTTATATAGATACAATAGCCGACTTATTAATCATAGAAACCCTAACCGACCTAGTAAATGCGGCATAATCGATTTCGTGTCCCATAAGGCTCTCGGTTTACCGGACCTAGCCCTCGGTAAACCGGGCTGACTTTTCTTCTTTTTCTTTAGCAAACCTCTTCTTGGACTTCTCTTACTTGGCCCAACATGCTTCCTTTGATCCCGATCCATTCTCCAATACTCTAGATTCGGTACATCCTATAAAACACATAAAGTGAGGCAGAACAGTACCAAACATTTGGTAAAATAACACAGATGCAGAATTACGAACCTAGAAACATACACATAGTATTTAACACATATTCCATATAATAACGAGCCTATCTATCCTCTCTTGAGCAGAATTCGGGGTGAATAAAGGTATAATTAATGGTACGATTTAGAGCGTTATCATGCGCCATGTGATGGCCAAATTATAGTAAACAACTTTAACCGGAAGAGTACTGGGTCGGTTTTACTACGACGGCGAGCAAGGTCGTATCCCATGAGAATAAGTTAAGTATCACAGTCATGCTCGTATTTAGTTCAGGCGTACAATATGTGTGAAAGTATTGACTATAGCTAAGAAAATATATGAATGGAGAAAAAGCCAAATTATGATCAGGACCACTACTCTTAGTACCTTTACCGAATCACTTGGGACGAGCCTTGACCTACCAACCTGTTTTTAATGAATGTGTTGTGGGTGCGATCTCCTAAACTGGTGCCTAGGCACTGATACCACAACCTAGTTACCCTATACTCGGTTCAACAGTCCCCTCTATAACATTTAATTGACGTAATATGAAGAAAACAATGAGACGCTCCGCATCCACTGAGTTAATGGCTTAGCTAGAAAAACATTATCCAGGAACATACTGTGAAAACTCGACTAGTTCGTGCATGGATATCCTTAAATTCTAGGTCCCACGCTCCCTCAGAAAATACATCTATAAAGTTGGTGTGTGTGATCATTAATGGTTAGCTACTCCACCAATAGCATTAAGATCAAATTTCAGGACACAACAATACAAAAAATTTAATTTTAAAGCCGTACTCATCCCTAGATCCTCGTGTAGGCATTAATTTCGTAGTTTTATCACATAATTTAGCTATTAAAAATTTAGCTACTCATGATAATGTGAAAATTGCAAGCAACAAAAATCAATAATTCCATGGAAATCAAATAGATGAAAAAGAATTACCAATTGTATTGTAGTCAAGAAAAAACGAATCTTTAATATATGCCGTCGAAATTGCCATATGAAAATTTCCAAGAACACTCAAGATTGGATGTATGTAGATTAATCTAATCAAAAATGAAGGAAATCGAGTGGCTAATCCAATTTTACGCTAAAAACTGTAAAAGTCAACTAAGAGGGTTTTTAGATGAAGAAAAATTGTTGTAGTTGAAGACCTAATGTGTTTTTAAATAGATAATCGCGTTTATAAATGCTTGGGCCCGTAACCCGCTGGCATAGTCCTGAAAAAACGAGGCATGCGCCTCTGGGGCTGTGTAATGGACAGCCCAATAGGTCTTTAGTAAATTGAGGACATCTTTGCATGTAGAACTCCGATTCAAGTGATTTAAGTTGCATTGGAAATATATTGCAATCCTCTAAAACTATTATGAAGACGTCTAATCTAGAAAATGGCTCCAAAGTGGATCAAAATTCCGATAAAGTGAAGGTGGGGTGAGAACGCCAAAGATTCTTGATCCATTTTAACTCTTTAGCTTCATGGGCCTTGCTTCTACCACTCAAACTCAACTTGTCATCAACAATGCCTCTCCTCCCGGGGTCGTAGTCAACCTCTTTCCTGCAAATGTCAACGCAATACGGCGCATGATCCCCGCAAGATAATATTGATTAAAAAAAATGCATTGGTTCACTTAAAATGATGAGATTTCGGACTAATTGTCCTTGATCTTGTTGTGAGTCCAATGGTGAAAATGCATAATAAATCAACCGATTAGTCAAAAAACATATCAAATAAGTAATAAATGGGGATAAAATCATATTAAAATGTAGCAAAGTTGACTCTCAGCAACTACCCCCCACTTAGCGTTTCCTCGCGTTTCGGGGAAAGAGAGCTATTCAAAAGAGAACATGGAGTCAACATTTCCTTCATACATGGGATCATCATATCAAGAGGATAAGAGCAAGAAAACAAGTAAATGCAGTCGAACTGAATCCTACCTCATCATAAAAAACGAAATGTTTGTGTGTGCATAGCTTCGTATTCATTTATCACACTCAACCGGCTCAGATTATAGATGCATGACTTTATTGTTACACCATAGGCTTATACTTCATAATGAGTTCTACTAATTGAGGTCAAATAAAGGCTAACTAAGGCCAGGCAGGACATTCATGGTTGTAACGTTGGGTTAAGGACGGGGCTAAATGAAAGGATGAATGGAATATCAAAAGAGAAATATGAGTGAGAATCAAACTGTCTTAAATTTACTTCATAGCACTCTTCCTCTTTATCTTGATTGTCAAGGCAAGCATTCGTATCCTCATTTCTCGTATCCAAACATACACCTCCAGTAAATACTCGTCCCACCCATGTCACTAGAAATTGAAACACGAGTCCTCCGGATTTCTTCAACTCGAGTTTATTCAACTTTTTTTTCTCTTTGTTTTTTTGGTAAGGATGAACCGACCTCTAACATATCGTTACCCCTTCATATTCGTAATGTAAAAGATCCACCGACACCGTACTTTCGGTACATACCATCACCACCCCACACTTGTGCTAGCAAGTGTGTTCAAATAAGATAAAAACTCACTCGTAGGAAATGTAGATCACAATTAAAGGCTAAGGGCTTGCAATTATTGGCTAATTAATGAATGGATATAATTCAGTTGTGGCCTAACTACCCTACAAGGTTTAGAGAGGTTTATGTGGAAATTACGTGCAGGGTTTGGTCAAAGAAATGCCATGACCTTCATCCTTTAATCTACCAAGATTGACCTTTCTATTTCGCCCTAAAGTTAATGGTATAAGTTCTAGGTAAAGTAATAGCGTTAATGTCAACTATAATCATTCATTAATTACCATGACTAGTGAGATGGAAGCTATAAGTGCAATAAAATTACATTTTTATAACAAGATCCCAACTCAAATCGCATGCAGATGGTCAGATTAAGATCAGGTACACTTAATTTAAGAGGAAATTGGGTTGATCATTTATTGTTAGACGAGTTTGCCTACAAAAACAGTTACCATTCAAGTATTCAGATCCACCATTCGAAGCATTGTATGGAAGGAAGTGTAGGACACCCCTGTGTTAGAATGATGTTGGTGAGAAACAAATTACAGGGCCCTAGTTAGTGAAAAAGGCGACTGAGAGGGTTGAGGTGATTAGACGGAACTTTAAGGCAGCTCTGAATAGGGAGAAGATTTGGGCAGATGCAAAGAGAAGGCCCGTTGAGTTTAAAATTAGGGATAGAGTGTACGTAAAGGCGTCACAATGAAGGGTGTGAAGCGGTTCGGAGAGAAGAGCGAGTTAAGCCTTAGAAATGTTGGTCCGTTTGAAATCATTGAATAGATTGGACCATTAGCCTACCGCCACCAATTGCCAAACTCGATGTCACGAGTGCATAGTGTCTTCCATGTCTCCATGCTAAGGAGATGTTTGATAGACCCTATAGTAGAGGGGGATGTTGAACCATAAGTGATTCAGGATAATCTTTCTTATAAAGAGAGACCACTGCGGATCTTGGCTAGGAAGCAGGAGAATGTGAAAATGAAACTAGTCTATATAGTCCAAGTCCAGTGGAACAATCATAGCATTAAAGAAGCGACTTGGGAGATAAAAGATGATCTCATTGGGAAGTACCCCGAGTTCGCTGAACTTCCAGGTATTCCAAGT
Source organism: Gentiana straminea (assembly GCA_036785695.1). Classification (NCBI taxonomy): domain Eukaryota; kingdom Viridiplantae; phylum Streptophyta; class Magnoliopsida; order Gentianales; family Gentianaceae; genus Gentiana; species Gentiana straminea. The sequence goes on along the minus strand of JAVUPR010000426.1, from coordinate 2,829,951 downwards.
TTCGAGGGAGAAACTTTTATAAGGAATGGGGAATGTAAAACCTCGTAATTCTTATAGGTGTATTTTCGTCACTTCGATAAACACTATTTAGTAATCTTTTATTTATTCAGCAATTTTCCAATTAAAGTAAAAGAGAAATTAAAAGGAAATAATATTTATTATTATTTTCTTTAATACTTTTATTCAAAAGGAAAATAAAAAATATTAAATAAATTATACATAAAAAAAGATAAATGAAAAGCAAACGTTATATATTATTATGTAAATGCACCTAAGTTGTCAGGATGGTGTATACGCTTTGAACGAAACAATCAAAAAGAGCTGCGCATAAAAAAAAAAAAATTTTTTTTAAAAAAAAAAAAAAAATTAAGGAGCTGTGCATACTTCCCGTCGTCGGTGCATTAAGGGTACGGACGAGTAATTCTTTTAAGGTTTCCGTTGATCCGTTTTGTAAAACCAAATAGTCAAAACCATTTTGCAGAACCGAATAGTCAAAACGATCCCGGTAAAGAAGGTCATCCTTCCGTTCGTAGCAATTTGAGGTAATTCCTTTCATCCGTTTGGATATGCCAAACGAATAATCCCTGGGTTAGGATATGATGACCTATCTTAATTATGCAGTAGTTTTGGCAGATTAAAGATGCCCAATGGTGTATTTTTGTAGTTGAATTCATAGTTTAACGTTTGGAACATAGATTCAGCCTTAAATGCCCTAATTATGAGATAAGGAGGTTCTTTGATTAATTGATACAGTTATTTTTATTCCAACGTTTTGATTTATATTTTTAAATTTTTTTTATTGTTTTTGGAATAGTATTTCTTGAAAAGGTTGCATGTAGGCAAGATTACTCGGATTTATCTATTTGGTTTCTAGCCTATTAGTGCAGTTTGGTTTTGGCCATTTGGTTTCATGTATAATGTAGTCTTGGCCTATTTGTGCAATTTGGTTTTTGGCCATTTGGTTTCACAGATAATGTATCTCTGCCCTATTTGGTTTCACGTATCACGTATAATGTAATTTTATTATATGCATTAATTTTTTGACAATTCTGGCATTTGCACATTGTAGCTTGGAGATAGGATGGAGTAAGGTGCTTGTAGATGAATTTATATGTATGAGTAGTATGGCTTAAAATAATGTTTGGTCTTTATGTATATGTATGAAGATTATGGTTTAGGATAATGTATGTGAGTAGATTACACGAAGTAGATTAAGTAGTAGATAATTAGGGCACATAGCTACTGGTAAGCAGGGGCGGGTTTACGAACAAGCGAGTGGGTGCGGCCGACCCCCTAAAATAAAAAAAATTATGTATAACAGTAGAGATTTTTTTTAATAAACACATAGCTATGTGTAACTGACCCCCTTATTTTTATGCATTGACCCACTATTTTTTTATCAATTACTCTATAATTACATGTATAGAGTTAAATATACAAATATATGTGTGATACGGAAAAAAATTGATAAATTTCCGACCCCCATGTCAAAATTCCTGCTGCCGCCCCTGCTGGTAAGGTGTCGTTTTACATCACAACGCTACCCATATATGGGGGCTATGGGTCATTCCCTACCGTATAGTCTGGTTGCAAAATAAGTTTTCATAACGAGTAGCATTATGCGAGGTACCCTTGGCTAGTTGTGACATGTATGGAAGACCTACGCATGCTAAAACCATGCATGGATGACCAGTATGTTAGACCAAAGTACGACAACCCAATATGTTTGTATGTAAGACAAGTATGGAAATTATGCAAGTAATAGTAAGTAAAATATGAATTGAATGTTGAGAGTAGAGCCTTAATGATTTATGAATGTAATGTGATATATATAGTATGTAATGCATCTATGAAGTATTGATGAATACTTTTATTTATGCTAAAATGTCCTAAGGTCATTTATACGCTAAAACGTGAGTATGTATGTTCATCTCAGTTGAATATACATGCCAACATGTTTTAATTAATACTTCTTACTCATTTCTTTAAAAAAAAAAAACACATCTTACTCCTTACTGAGCCTAGCCAGCTCACTCCTATTATTTGGATTAAAAAGATTTGCAGTGACAATGAGGATGATGAAATATTAAAGCAATTCATGATTGAGAGTCGTGTGATCGCAAAAGATGGTGACATTATGTTCGAGGTGATAACTGTATAAATAAATTAGATGTTTTGGGTTAGACGATCTTTGTTACATACATAGTCTATTAGTATGTGTAGTTGATTTACTTAGTGGATTTTAGATTTAAGCAGCAGTTGTATTGTAAAGTTTTTATGTTAAATATTCCGAGCATTTAATTACTAATTGCTTCCGCGTGGTTTATAAGGTTTTAAGAGATGTCAGACTGACGTGTTCCAGAAATAAAGTATGGGCACGTGCCGAACAGTCTGTTTCCGGTAGAGGCTCGGTCTCCAGAATGGGTCGTTACATACATATATTTTGATGCATGTCGTGGGCTTTCCGATAATTAATCAACGGTGTAAATGAAAGATGAAATTATAAAACAACGTGTCGAGAGGTCAGAAAAGATTTTCCAGCCTTTGAAAAATTCTATTGTTCTTAACCGGTAACAACAAGTTTCCATGGCACGATTTTCGCTTAGCCATTTCAAATTTCCTTGTTCATTGACAGAGGGTGTTGTTTGTCTGTTTTTTATTTTATTTAAAGAAAACAAAACTTTCATTAAACAAGCAGAAAAGAAAAGGTATGTCTTATTTCCAAATGTAATAATAAACATTTTGTTATCTTTGCCGCTTATGCCATTTATGTGTTACACGTTCCTTGTCAAAAAATACACACATATAGTTTCTTTGATCTAGTCACATACTATCCATTATTGAGTTCACTAATTCAACATTTGGTTGATTGATACAAACTTGACAAGTCCTAAAATAAAGACTAGGATGCACGGGTACGGATACGTGGATACAGTATACGTAGATACGGGATACGTTGATACATGATTTTACGAGAATATAGGATACGGATTCGGGGATCTATTTGTAAATAAGAAAAATATGAGGACTAAGCTATATATAGTAAAACTAAAATTATTATTATTATTATTATATATATATATATATATATACATACATTCATATGTATGTGTGTGTATGCATGCACACATATATATTAAGGTTCAAACTCTTTCTTTAAGTACATTGTTTTTCAAATACATGTATCTGTAGTTAAGATACGTGCATTCGGTAAAGTATCCAACTTTTAAAAATTATAATTTCTTCCAAATACGTATCCAACAGAGTATTCGTCGAGTGTCGGTATCCGATACGGGATACGCTTACAGGATGAAGTATCCGTGCATCCTAGGATACAGACACGACGGGCCTTCAACTTCGGTGTGCTAATTTTATTTTGTATATATTGAATGACTTTGTGAATATTATATTGTTTGGAACAAAAATAATATGCGGTATATTTGCCGTCTTGAAAAATACAAAACACAAGCAACAAGTAATCTTAAAGCTTGTGCATACACTTATTATCAATGATTTTTGTACCATACGGCAGGAGGGTGTATAAAAAAAAGAAAACGGTAGTTCTGAATACACACCAAGATACACACTACTGTTAACAGGTAATCTGCTGGAAAAAAAAAAAAAAAAAAAGGGAAAAAAAAAAAACAATGTATGCAAGGACCAAAATTGTGTTGTTGCTTATCTTACTTGGGTTCATGATGGCTTTCAATGCTCAAGATGAATATGAATCTACAGCTGAACCAGCTGAACCGGGTTACCCTAAATATCGTATGTCTGTTTGGATATGTTTGAATTATTCTCTGCATTAGTTAGTTGTTTTCCTGTTTTATTGGTATTTGACTGATTCTTTAGTGGATAGTGCCCACTCTCTCCTATTATGTAGAAGTAGTTGAGTCATTTTAGCATTATTTCCGTATTCTGTTTGCTGTACTTTCCTTGGCTATATAAAGCCCTTTTGTTCCAAGAAATAAAGCAGAGAAGTAGTTTTTCCTTACATCATTTGTTAAATTACTTCAACATTTGGTATCGGAGCCTACTCACTAGGATCCGTTAAAGAAAAACTAGTAAGAAATGTCAGAAAATAGCAATGTTAATGGTAAGTTCATTCAACCAGCCATTCCAAAGTTTGATGGCTATTATGAGCATTGGGCAAAGCTCATGGAAAATTTTCTGAGATCAAAGGAGTACTGGAGCTTGGTTGAGGAGGGAATTCTCACAATTCCAGCAGGCACACAAGCTACAGCAGCACAAGTGAAGGAGATGGATGAGCAGAAATTGAAAGACAGAAAGATCAAGAACTTTCTCTATCAATCCATTGATAGAGAAATTATGGAGACAATTCTAAATGATGACACCTCCAAGCGTATCTGGGATTCAATGGCTCAGAAGTTTAAAGGATCCACCAGAGTAAAGAGGGCTCAGCTTCAAACTCTCAAAACTGAATTTGAGATGTTGAAAATGAAGGAAGGGGAGTCTGTAAATGTCTACTTTGGAAGAGTTCTGGTCATTGCCAAAGGTATGAGGGCATGTGGTGAAAAGTTGCTTGAAAGGGACATTACTGCAAAGATATTGAGGTCACTACTGCCAAAATTCAACTATGTTGTGTGCTCAATTGAAGAGTCCAACAATGTGGACAATTTAACTCGTGGATGAGCTTCGTAGCAGTACCGCTCGTCCATGAGTTAAGAATGAAGAATGTTGCGTAAAGAAGAACAGTGTTTTGAAAGTGTCTAAAGTGAAGGAAGGGGCGAGGAAATTTCGAGAGAGGACGTGGAAGAGGAAGGGGTAGACAGCACCTTTGATAAATCCACAATAGAGTGCTTCAAATGTCATAATCTTGGACATTTTAAATCCGAATGTCCCACCCGGGAAAAGATCGCAAATTATGCAGATGTCAAGCAACCGAACAAGATGATATGTCGTTGATGGCTCATGTAGAGATGAACAATGCTACAAGGGAGGAGGTGTGGTTCCTTGACTCGTGGTGTTCTAACCACATGACAGAAACAAAGAGTGGTTTAGATCGTCAACTCAATGAAAAATTTAGGCACTCGTGAAACCGGGAAACAATCACAGAATGGTCAGACCGGGAAAGCGGAACTATCAAATTAAGCATTAATGGTACAAACCAGGTTATTAGTAATGTCTACTATGTGCCTGAGCTCAAGAATAATCTACCGAGCATTGGTCAACTTCAAGAAAGGGGCTTGATCATTCCGATCAAACAACACATGCAAAATATATCATCCTACAAGGGATGTATCATTCACAAGAACATGACCACAAACAAGATGTTTGTACCGTTAGCCACATCTCAAATAGTGCCAAATTGCTTCAATGCAAAAACAGAAGAAATGGGAGAACTTTGGCACAAAAGACTTGGGCACATCAATCATGAAAGTCTGAAGAAAATGCAAAAACAAAGCTGGGTTAAAGGCATTCCTGAAATAAGTTTCAATGACAAGGTGTGTCAAATATGCATGAAGGGAAAGCAACATAAGGTGTCTATACCCAGAAGAAGAGCAAGTGGAGAGCTACAAAGCCATTGCAGCTTATTCACTCAGACATTTGTGGCCCCATTAGCCCTATGTCTCACAGCAACAAAAGGTATATTCTCACCTTCATAGATGATTTTTCTAGAAAACTATGGGTATACTTGCTTAATACAAAAGATGAATCATTTACTGTATTCAAGCAATTTAAAAGTCATGTGGAAAAGGAATGTGGTTTGCCTATTTGTGGATTGAGGACTGACAGGGGAGGAGAATTTACCTCAAATGAATTTATGCAGTATTGTGTGGATAATGGCATAAAACGCCAACTAACCAAAGCCTACACACCCCAACAAAATGGGGTGGCAGAGAGGAAGAACAGGTCTATTATGAATATGGTGAGATGTGCACTTGAAGAAAAGGGAATGCCTAAGAAATTCGCCGAAGTCGTAAAATGGACATGTCATGTCCTAAATAGTGGTCCCTACCGCCGCCGTGCAAGGAAAACCCCGAAGAATGCCGGAATGGAAGGAAGCCCGACATAAGCTACTTTAGGGTATTTGGTCAGTCTTGGGAATGTATTTGTTCCGTGCCAAAAGACTAAAACTCGGATGCAAGAAGTCACCGTGCATATTTATTGGATACAAGAAGAATCAAAGGGCTATAAAATGTACAATCCATCAACAAAACAGTACTCACTAATTCGTATGTGGTTTTTGAAGAAAACCGTAGCCGGGATTGGGGGAGGACCGATACGTAAAGTGGTAAATGATGTTCGATATGGGAAGACGAGGAAAGAGAGATTGAAGAATCAAGTGATGATGAAGGCACTGAGGAAGAAGATCAGGCTGATGATCCTGACAATTCAGATACTATTCAAGAAAGTCCCACTCCAAATACTAATACCAGCCAATTGCTTGAAAGGAGAGTGTCAAGAGCCCCTGCATACTTGCAAGATTACATTACTGGTGAAGGGCTAACTGATGAAGAAGAAGTACAAAATTTGGTCATGTTTTCTTCATCAGATGATCCTACTTGCTTTGAGGAAGCTGCAAACAAGAAAAAGTGGATAGATGCCATGGACTTGGAAATTGACTCCATCATCAAAAATCGACATGGCAATTGGTTGAAGCACCAAGAGGGGCAAAGATTATTGGGGTGAAATGGATATACAGAACCAAGTTGAATGAAAATGGAGAGGTGGACAAATGCAAAGCAAGACTTGTTGCAAAGGGGTATGCACAAGAAAGGGGGTTGACTACAATGAGGTATTTGCCCCTGTGGCAAGATGGGACACAATCAGAACAATCATGGCATTAGCTGCTAGAAATGGATGGGAGTTGTATCAACTAGATGTGAAGAGCGCTTTCCTCTATGGGGAATTGAAAGAAGATGTATATGTGGATCAACCACAAGGATATGAACTGAAAGGAGAGGAAACAAAGGTTTATAAATTGAAGAAAGCCTTGTATGGCCTAAAGCAAGCTCCAAGAGCTTGGTTCAGTAGAATTGAGGGGTATTTTGTCAAACAAGGATTTGAAAAAGCAACATGAGCACACACTCGTTTGTCAAAAGAGAGGGAAGCAACATATTGGTAGTAAGTCTATATGTGGATGACTTGGTATTCACTGGCAACAACTCAAAGATGATAAATTCATTCAAAAATTCCATGAAGAATGAATTTGAAATGACAAGATTTGGGCAAGATGAGTTACTTTTTGGGAGTAGAAGTGCAAAGAAACATCCGAAGGCATACACATTTGCCGTAGGAAATATGCAGAAGAAATATTGGAGAAATTTGGAATGAAAGAGTGCAACTCTGTCAAAAATCCAATGATTCCTGGCAGCAAGTTAACCAAAGATGAAAAAAGCAAGAAAGTTGATCCAACCTACTTTAAACAACTGATTGGAAGCCTAATGTACCTGACTGCTACAAGGCCTGACTTGATGTACAATGTATGCTTGCTTAGTAGGTTTATGTCCAATCCTATGGAATCTCATATGTTGGCAGCTAAGAGAATTATTAGGTACTTGAAAGGAACAACTGGACTTGGCATTATGTATCAAACTGGATGTCCTAATGAGCTGTTGGCTTACACAGACTCTGATTATGCTGGGGACACCACTGAATTTAAAAGCACTTCTGGTTATGTTTTCTTATTAAGTAAAGGAGTTGTAGCATGGTCATCAAAGAAGCAATCTGTGGTTACATTATCCACTACAGAGGCTGAGTATATAGCAGCAGCATCATGTGCTTGCCAAAGCATTTGGATGCAAAATATACTGAGGCAAATTGGAGGATCACAAAGTAAGACTGTCACCATTTTATGTGATAACTCCTCTACAATCAAATTGGCTAAGCATCCGGTATTTCATGGCAAAAGTAAGCACATAGCTGTGAGATTTCATTTCCTGAGGAATCTCACCAAAGAAGAAGAAGTCAAGATGGAGCATTGTGGAACAAAAGAGCAGCTGGCAGACATCATGACCAAACCACTGCGTTTGGAAGCATTTGAAAGACTCAAAAGTGAAATTGGAATGAAGACCTTGGAAGAATTAAACTAAAACTGTGTATTTAGTTTAAGGGAGGATATGTTTGGATATGTTTGAATTATTCTCTGCATTAGTTAGTTGTTTTCCTGTTTTATTGGTATTTGACTGATTCTTTAGGGATAGTGCCCACTCTCTCCTATTATGTAGGAAGTAGTTGAGTCATTTTAGCATTATTTCCGTATTCTGTTTGCTGTACTTTCCTTGGCTATATAAAGCCCTTTTGTTCCAAGAAATAAAGCAGAGAAGTAGTTTTTCCTTACATCATTTGTTAAATTACTTCAACAATGTCTACTCTGATCGAATGCGCACTTACTTTAGTCTAAATAATAATCTTTTTTGGTTCTAAGATTAATTATGTTTCAAGCCTTGGTGCTGCAGTTGAAACATGGAGAGGTCCGAAGACTGCCAAAAATCGTGTATCAGTTCCTCGATGTTTATGGGAAGATTATGGAGGAGTATGTAACCAACAACTCACAATTACCTGTATAGACACTGATGATAATTGTGCTTCTCCTGGTGCATTGGTGTTTGTGGTAATGGTTAATTATGACGAGGAAAAAGATTGTGGGGACCCTATAGAGCTTTCTCCTAATGCCTTTAAGACGATTGCTCGTGAATCTGTAGAGCAGCTCAATGTCAAAATCACGTAAGAAATTCCTTATTATTTACACGTACAATTTTGTATATAAAAAACCTAGCTTTTCCCGTGGATGCAAAGTGCCACATAAACCTTAAAAAATGACACTATAGACCTATTGTGACGCCTATTGTTTTTGTGTGACCCGTGGCAAGCAAGTGTGTGGCAATAAGTTCTTGCAACGCCTTTCACCAAACCGCAGCAAAAACTTAAAATCTATTGCACAGTACCACACCGAGGCAAAAAATTAAATCTATTTCCATGGTTCCACACTGCGGAAAAATCAAATTATTATAAAATAATAAATAGTTTTTGCAAAACTTTTATTACGGTGCCAAAAAACAAATTATTATTTTTTATAAAAAAAATAGAAAAATATAGTTTCCCTTCCCCACCCCTACCCCTACCCCTATCCCACTCACCCTTACTCTTACCCAGTTACCCTTACCTCACCCTAACCCTCACCCTACCCCTCACCCACCCCACCCCTACCCCTCACCCCCACACCTCCCATCTACCCCACACATCCCCAACCCCACCCTTGGATGATGGGCTGAAAAAGATGCATACCATCATAAATCATCAACAGCTTTCACGTACAATACAATTTAAATTTCCAGGAAAAACACTAGGGAGATTAACAAAAAGAATAACCCAATGATAAATTGAAATGAACAGTTAAAAGAAACACAAATTGCATGAATCCAATATTGCAATAATACAGTAAAAAAATCAAGACTTCAGTAGTATAAGTGAGCTGAGGTTGACTCCCAAAAGGAAAAGAAAACCCCACACCATGAAACAAGTATTCATTTCTTTCCAGACTATAACAAGAGTACTACTTTAAGACTAAAATTAGAGCCTAAAATTAATTAATCAGTAAAAATACAGGGCCAAAAATCTGAAAAAAACTGTCTCAGTGCTTAACGGAACCTACGAACCATAACCAAAGATACTCAATGATGTGAGATGAAGTCTAGTAAACCGAACCTGGGACTAACAACCAAGGACGGAGCCAGGAATTTTTTGTCGGGTGGGCTGAGATTTTTTTCTCCAATGTTATTTATACGGCATAATTTTCTGAAAAAATACTAAAATTTATTTATACTTTATAATGTATTTTTTTTACTTCCCAAACTACAAACGTTAACTCCAGTGTCAATTCAATGGATCTGACATTACTAAAAAGTGACATTGACATTTCTAAAACTATAACGTCAGTGTCATTACTAACGCTGTTTTTTAAACGTCATGTGCCACTTACGTTATTTTCATTAAAAATAATCATTGTACTTGAAGTAATTTTTTGATTGTTTGAAATAATCGTGGTGTCGAAAATAAAAGTGTGATGCCAATGGAATCATTTTTTGTTGTAACATATACTTTAGTGGCTCATATTAGGTGGGCTGTATGCCTAATTATCTAGTGGAGTGATAAGTTGACAGACTGGATATACATACTACATAGAAAAAAATAAAACGGGCTGGGTGGGCTTAGCCCCCCTTAGCCCACAGTCTACCTCCGTCCTTGTTACCAAGCCCGCAGCGTCCCTCGTCCAAATTTAGCCGGCCAAAAAAAGAAATTAGCCTCGCCTCTTAAAAAAAAAAAAAAAAAAACAAGAACTAAAATATATATAAAAAAATAAAACAAAAAACCGGCGCGCGATAATATGAGTTTGGAAGAAAAAAACATACTTATTTTGGCCTAGTTTTAGTTTGAAAATACAAAAATTATCAGTAAATTGCAAAGATTCGAAACCAAATCTCATTAACCAAGTCTCATGTTTAATATACTTGAAGGCTAACTATTAAGGTAATACATTCCTTATTTACATAAATACGATATATATAATATTAGGTCCAAAATTTCGCGCCTTAAATTTTTTTTTTTTTTGATTTTCGGGCCCGGCACGCTCCCTCGCCCCCCCATAGGGCGCCCCTGACCAAGCCGCCAACATACACACCAAACCACCACCAGAAGCTACCTCCACCACCCGACGCGCTGCTCCCGGCCTCCTCTCTCCCACCCTCCCTCTTCCTCTCTCCCTCTCTCTTCTTCCTCTCTCCCTCCATCACGCATTGATGCATTCTGTTCATCTAATTTATTTTATTTCAGTTTTTTAGCAGTCTACTTAATTTTATGTTTTTACCGGAATATAAAATGACAAAGGTCAGTGGATCGCAGCAACAAAGTTCTCACACTAAGGTAGCAAATTAATACTTAGAAAGGACTTGTTCGATTGTGGGTTTGATAGGCCTATTACAAATCTCTCATATTCGAAGTACCATAGTTGATTTGGGTTCGGGTGTGTAATTTGGCAAAGATTGAGGAAGAGGAGAGGAAGAGAGGTGGGAGCAGCACGCCGGGTGGTGGAGGTAGCTTTCAGTGGTTGTTTGGTGTGTACGCTGGCGGCTTGGTAAGGTGGAGGAAGAAGAATTCGTCCGTCAGAGGGAAACGGAAATGGGTTTTCCTTCTGGAGATGATGAATTGAACGGAAATGAGTTTTTTTCAGATGAATTGCTGTTTTGTTATATTAAAAATTTAAAATTTTAAAATATTGATATGTAGAACATGAGTTTTTAGCCCGGCAGCATAAAAAAAAATAATTCGGGACGTGTTATTTTAGTCCGATCTCAACAAAAACAGCTCGGCCTCATGAAAGAATAACCCGGCTCTTAAAAAAATATCCCGGACTACTAAGTATTTTGACGGGTTATGATTGTAAAAAAACAAAAATAGAGGTATACAACAAAAATTATTTTTGTCCAAAATTATATATTTTCAATTCCCCCGTTTGCATTTGTATGACAGGCACATGTGCATTTGTATGATGACATTTATCAATGCTGTCTATACAGTTAATTGAAAGCAATGTTGCACATACGCCACCATATTTATTCCATAAAGAAAGAGGAACCGATGCAAGAAATTCATCATCTTCAAGCTCCTCCTTCGGGCATGATTCATCTACAGTATTGAGATATATACAATGTTAATTTAACAATCAGCATGGCTCGAAACATAATTAAACTTTTAGAAACATACGCGCTTAGAGACAAAAGTACTTCCCAATCGGCTTCAACTTTGGGGAGAGCAGGGCCGGCCCTATCACAAGCCAGGCGAGCCAGTCGGCTTGGCCCAACGAATCCCGATGTTTCAATCGGTACATACGTTTTCGCTTATCCGAAATTTTTTTTTATAGAGCTTAATCCGATCGATTTATAAAAAAAATCGTATATTAAAAAGTTCGATTTCGATAACAAATAGCCCCGATTCTTTAATAAAAAATACCCAACCCAATAAAAAAATTTATATATAGGCCCGATTCTTTAAAAAAAATATCCAACCCAATAAAACAATTTATATGTTACTAAACGTTACTTCACGAAGAAAGTAGCGTATAAAAAAGAATTCGAAAAAAATTGAAATACGCTTTATATATCAAGACAAATAAAGCTAGTCATAAAGGGAAAAAAATAAGCGGATGAACCTCTCCAAATTTTGCCCGAAGAAGCGGATGAACCTCTCCAAATTTTGAAATTCTTGAAAACATTTGATCTAAGTTATGTAAACACGGAGATTGTTTACCGAATATTGTTGACTATTCCGGTAACGGTTGCATCTGGTGAACGGAGTTTTTCGAAGTTGAAGCTAATAAAGAACCATCTTCGAAGCTCGATGAGTCAAGAACGCTTGAATGGGTTAGTGATAATATCGATTGAGCAGAAATTGGTTGATGAAATTGATGATTATACATTGATTAGTGATTTCGCCTCCAAATGTGCTTCAAGAGCATTGTTGAATTAGTATTTAGTATTAATATATATGTATGTTTTGTGTTTGCATTATGAATTTGATGTTTGTATATGAATGTATTAGAAAAAAAATTGTATTTTCGGTCGATTTTTTTTTTGTGTACATAGGCCCAATTTTTTTTAACTGGCTTCGGCCCTAAAAAACGTAGGACCGGCCCTGGGGGAGAGATAGTTATTTAACATGGTATCAAAGCGAAATGTCATGGGTTCAAATCTTTAACCCCCCCCCCCCCCCCCCCTTTAGAAAAAACACATAACAAGAACTAGACTTACAAATGTTAGGTCTATCTCCCTTCTTATAAGTCCGTAGACGAGCCTCTATCACACTTGAGGGGGCGTATTGAAATATACAATTTAATTATCCACATTTCCATCAGCTTAAATTTTGGGAGAGCTTTGAGGAGAGAAGGTAATATAACATGCAGCATGGCTCGAAACATATATAATTAAACTTTTTGGGGAGAAATGGTAATTAATGTAACATGGCTCGAAACATAATTAAACTTTTAGAAACATGCTTAGAGATAAAAATACGTAGTTTTTTGTTCAGAAGGACAAAATTATCAAAAAAACGGGATAGAAGGACATTGTAATTTAATAAGGACAAAAGTAACATTTATAAAGTGTTAGAGGATAATATCATTATATATCATTATATTAGTCTGCCACATGTCACTATTATATTAAGACACTTGTTAGTCGTGGATTGGTTGTGCTTAGATCTTATCCTAGATTCTGTTAGTGTCTGTATGTTTTATATACAATGAGCTGCTGCTGTACTAGACCATGAATGAGAATGATATCTTCCTAAATCAACATCTAGAATTCTTTCATGGTATCAGAGCAATAGACCGACGTCATGAGCTCTTCCTCCACTGCTCCGCCTTCCACCGGAGCACCGGTCACTCCTCCACCGGTGACAACTCCCACATCAGGTATCCCAACATCTGTTGCGTGCCAGCCTACTCAGTGTTTGTCCGCAACCGGAATCCCCGCCGTCTCACCATCAACGGTCGCCATTGGGGGTTTCGCTTCCCATTTCGTTGGAGCAAGTATAATCCCATAAATCCCACAGGGATCTTCTCCAGATCTGTCGAGTTACCTTACCCAACTTACACTATTGGAGATAATGGGCCATCTCTACTTCGATCCTCTCTTGCTCCTACATCACCGGTCTCCCTTCAGCCTCTACTCAACAGTACTCCGTTTAAAGGTCGGCTTAGCTCAAGCCCGCAATGTGAAATTAAATCGTGAAAACTACTTGTTGTGGAGGTACACTATTCTTCCTGTTATTAAGGGACACAGGTTAGATGGTCACCTTTTTGGCACAGAACCTGCACCACCACAGTTTCTTGCACACCACTCTATGAACACACTGGGTCAGTCCATTGGTGGTGTCCCCAATCCTGCTTATGATGAATGGATGTCTATAGACAATTTGTTGGTCGGTTGGCTTTTGAGTTCTATGTCTGAGGAAGCCCTAATTGAAGTAGTGGGATGTGAGACTGCATATGAAATTTGGCACACACTGGAAGTTCTCTTCAATAGCCAATCTGAGGCTAAAATGCTTGAGTATAAAGATGCACTCACCAAAACCAGCAAAGGAACTAAATCCATGGCTGATTACCTTGCTGTTATGAAGTCCTACTCAGACAAACTTGCTTCAGCTGGATATCCTATCAGTCAGTCAGAATTGATACTGGCCACTTTAGGAGGGTTGGACAAGGACTATGAAGCTGCCATTGTGAACATTACTTCAAGAGTAGGATCTTTAACCTGGCCTGAAGTTCAATCTCAGTTGATCACTCATGAAAGGTTGATTGCAAGGTTCAACCCTAGTGCAAGAATGCATCTCACATCACCCTCAAAGAAACTTTGCATCCAAACAAGGAGGTTCGGTTCCGGAAATCAATTCAGTCACGAACAAAAACTACAAGGGGCAGAGGAAATGGAAATTCTAGAGGAGGAAGAGGTAGTAGAGGAAGAGGAGGAAGAGGTCCTGGACCTAATAACAACAATCAAGGTGGACATGGCACTGGTGCAAGAATGGCTTGTCAACTGTGTGGCAAAAATGGTCATACAGCTGTGGACTGTTGGCATAGATTTGAGACAGACTTCAACAACCCTGGAGGAGGACACCCTACCAAGCAACCATCTGCCTACCTTGCATCTCCTCAATCTGTTGGTGACTCAAATTGGTACATGGATAGTGGAGCGACCAACCACATCACCTCCGATTCTCGTAAGCCGCAAGATAGAACTCTTACAAAGGGTAATGACACTCTTACAGTTGGGAATGGTGAGAAGCTAAAAATCCAAAACACTGGACACTGCACTTTATCCACCTTGGCACCACATAAACCATTAAATTTAAACACTGTTTTGCATGTTCCTTCCATTACCAAACATTTACTTAGTGTCTCCAAACTTACCTCAGATAATCCTATCATAATTGAGTTCACTTCTGATTCTTGTTTTGTGAAGGACAAGAGAACAGGGACTACACTTCTAGCAGGGGAACTCAAGGATGGCCTCTACCAGATCCACCCAGTCAGTGAGAAGACCTCCCTTCACTCCAAATTCAGACCTGAAGATCTGCCCACTAGTAGGGATGTCAGTGCTAGTTTTTCTGTTAATGTTGCTTGTCTTGACAAGAACCTAAATGTATGGCATATGAGACTTGGCCATACTTCTAAGTCTGTTCTTCAAACCATTTTGAATCACTGTAATTTTAATCTTAATGAAAAGTTGGACTTGAGTTTTTGTGAAGCTTGTCAACTAGGCAAACACCACACACTACCTTACACTAAATCTGATTCTATGGCCACTGCACCTCTTGAATTGATCCACACAGACCTATGGGGTCCTGCACCTGTATCTTCCACTGATGGTTATAAATACTACATACACTTCATTGATGACTTTTCTAGATATACCCGGATCTATCCATTAAAACCGAAGTCCGAAGCTTTACCGTGTTTCTCCAATTCAAAACTATGGTTGAAAAACAACTACAAACCTCTATTCAAAGGTGTTCAAATCATATTGGGGGGTGAGTATAGAAACTTTGAACCTCACCTTAAAGCCTCGGGATAAAGTTTAGACACCCCCGTCCTCATGCTCACTCTCGCATGGAAGGGCCGAAAGGAAACACAGTGCATATTGTAGAAATGGGGCTCACTCTTTTAGCACAAAGCTTCACTTCCCTTTAGGTTATGGTGGGACAGCTTTTCGAAGCCGTCACACCGTCATAAATGCTCTACCTACACCCGTTTTGCATAACTTGTCTCCCTATGAAAAACTTTTTGGTGACACACCCAACTACAAGGTGTTTAGAACCTTTGGATGTAGTTGTTTTCCTTACCTTAGGCCCTTTTCCTCCACCAAGTTCAAATATCACACGTAAAAGTGTGTCTACATTGGGTTGAGTCCCGTTCACAAGGGGTACAAGTGTCCGTCTAAATCGGTAGAATATATATATCTAGAGATGTTGTGTTTGATGAAGATAATTTTCCCTTTAAGGAAGGATTTGGCCTAGGACCTTCCAGAGCCATTTACACTCATGAGTGGCAACTTTCTGATGCCGATTTACCTTATCTCAACAAGGATTATGGATCCGGAGAGGGCATCCCGGGGGACCTCACACCGATAACACCACAGTATTGATGTTTCGCTACATGTCATACACCTTGTCAATCAAGACATTACTATCCCGCCTCGTACATCACTCCATCACCATGTATCCAAAACCATAATTCCACCCCGTATACCTCACATTCCAAATCCTAACTCCTTACAAATCCACTCACACACCACCTTCTCCAACAATCCTAGCCCACATCAATTCACTCCTAGTCCTTCTCCATCTCCTACCATACCCGCCGCACCATCCACATCTCAACTTAAAACACTACCACCACCACATCCTATGCAAACTAAAGCAAAAGTGGCATTTTTAAACCCAAAACATACTCGCAGTAAATCAAAGCACCTTCTCCTACCTACTCACCCGAACCTACTAGAGTGTCGAAGCACCGTTGGATCGCCCCCGGAAGCATGCCATGCTAGAAGAATATGGTGCCTTAGTTAAAAATCATACCTGGGATTTGGTTCCCCCATCTTCCAAGCAGACCCTAGTGGGTAACAAATGGATATTCAAGAGGAAATTGAAACCAGATGGCAGCATTCTGAAGCATAAAGCCAGACTTGTGGCTAAGGGGTATGATCAAACCTATGGGGTGGATTTTCTGGAGACATTCAGCCCTGTAGCCAAGGCCTCCACTATAAGAATTGTTCGTCCTTGGTCGTGTCATTAAACCGGCCCTTGAATCGTGGACATTAATAATGCGTTTCTAAATGGACCACTCAACGAGGATGTGTATATGCCCTGTACCTGTAAGGGTTTGTAGACAACACAAAACCTCATTATGTATGCAAGCTCGTGAAAGCCTTATATGGGCTCAAACAAGCACCAAGGGCATGGTTTGATGCCCTTAAACACCAAATGATCACTGGGGATTCATACAAATCCATAGCAGATAATTCCCTCTTCATTTTCAAAAAGGCTAACACCTTATTGTATGTTTTGGTGTATGTAGATGACATTCTTGTCACAGGTAATTCACCCTCTTACATCAACACCTTCATTCGATCTTGAACAAGCAGGTTTGCTCTTAAAGATTTGGGGCCACCACTCACTTTTTAGTGGATGGAGGCACACAGAGACAACTCGGACCGTACTTGACTCAAACATCTTATGCCTTGCATCTACTACAAAGGTTACAGCTGGAAAACATCAAGCCCTGTGCTACACCCATGATTACAGGCAAGCAATATGTACCAGATGAGGGTGAACCTCTAGCTGATCCTAGGTCCTATAGAAGTGCATTTGGAGGCCTCCAATACCTCACATTTACCAGGCCTGACATCACTTATGCTGTCAATGCCCTATCTCAGTTTATGCACAAACCAACCACTGTTCACTGGCAAGCAGTCAAGAGGCTCCTTAGATATGTGAAAGGAACATTACATTATGGATTGCCGTTTAAACCTTCACCTATCCATGCTCTTACTGTGGTTCTCTCGATGCAGATTGGGCCTATCGCCCTTTTGACAAAAGTCCGTCTCGGTTTCGTGTATATTTGGGTGCATCACTAGTGTCCCGGAGCTCCAAAAAGCAACATGTTGTGTCCAGTGTCAAGTACGTAATCCGAGTACGTGGCATTAGCAAACCTTGCAACAGAAATGCAAGGATTCAACACCTAATGAAGGAGCTTGGTATTCATCTTCCGAAAATTCCAAATATCCGGTGTGATAACACCAAGCGTCGCAATGCCGGCTCGTAACCCAATGTACCATGCAAGAACTAAGCATATTGAGTTGGATGTTCATTATGTAAGAAACCAAGTTCTCCAAAGCAAGCTACGGTCAACTACATACCTTCCAATGCACGTATTGCAGATCGCTTAACTAAAGCTCACGCCTTCTTCATTTGAACACTTTAGAACAAACCGAATGTCTACTCAAGACCATTCGCTTTGAGGGGGGCTGTTAGAGGATAATATCATTATATATCATTATATTAGTCTGCCACATGTCACTATTATATTAAGACACTTGTTAGTCTTGGATTGGTTGTGCTTAGATCTTATCCTAGATTCTGTTAGTGTCTGTATGTTTTATATACAATGAGCTGCTGCTGTACTAGACCATGAATGAGAATGATATCTTCCTAAATCAACATCTAGAATTCTTTCATAAAGTAACATACATGAAGTAACATATGTGAAATAAAGTAAATATGAAGTAACAATTGTGAAATACAAAGTAACATTAACACATGAAGTAACAATTGTTAAGTAACATTTATGATTTTTGTCCTTTATAATCATGAAAATGTTACTTTTGTCCTTCCAGACCTATTTATCAAATTTTTTGTCCTTATGACCCCTTCCCCCTAAAAATACGGGCGCATTTAGAGTAGACTTACCAAGTTCAACGCCACCGGAAACAGCAGCTGTAAATGTATCTTCACGATTGAAAGCAATGATGAACTGAAATAAGGTAACCAACAACAACATGATTTTGGCCCTTGCATACATTGTTTTTTTGTGTGTGTGTGAGATGGTGTGTTTCGAACAATTAATTGCTTGGTTTTATACAACCTCCTGCCGGTCCGCCGGATCGTGGAAAGATCATTGATAATAAGTTTACGCACAAGATTTGAGATTATTGCATATATAAATTTTTTATTTTTTAAGTCGGCAAATATTGATCCTTTGATTACTCTGCAAAATCCAAATGTCTCCTTCTTTAGTTATCGGTTAAAAGACAGGCAAATATTACCGCGTATTAAATTTTTTCTGAACAATATTCACCAAGTCAAAAAATTTATTTCAAATAAAATGTCTGTATCTTTGGACTTGTCACGTTTGTATCTGTTGGTCCCTTGAAAAGGCTTTGGTTATGTATAGGGGGGAGGGGGGAAATAAACTTAACACTAAAACTTTTCGAGTTAACAAACTCAAAGAATGTCGCAGCTCGCAGACGCTCGCTGATCCGCGACCACTCGCAGTCCGTCGACCGTTGATAATACTGAATTTGTTGCAGCGGAATATATTCAAATTAAGCTTTGTTGCTTGTTGTTAAAAAGATGATACTGAGTATTAGATACTCAGTAGTGTAAGTGTGTGATTCAAATTGCTAGTTTCGTGAAGTTGACGAGGTCGTATACTAAATGCGTAAAGTAAATGCGTAAAGTAAGTAGGCAAATTTTATAGTGGTTCTAGGTGGTGTAATCCTGTCAGTCCACTCTTCTCCTGTGATGTTGGAGGAAATTCACTAGAGGTCTTTGAGGTTGCAGTTACAAAAATCCCTAAACTGTATGTCCTTCACCAATAACTATGGCTTCACAAGCTGAATATTTGAAACAGGTAGGATTGCTGCCCCAAAATATTCCACTGGTCCTTGAAGGGTATGATTGCCTCTTCACTAGCTCCACCACAAACAAAAGTTTTTGACCCCTAAGTGCTTCTCTGTCTACAGCAGGTTTCTTGTAAAAGAAATATTGAATCAAGTAAATGATTCAGTTATCAGCAGCTTGATCAGGATGAAATGATCAGCAGCTTGATGTCTTCAAGTGTGTGTACTTGATGTAACTTGATAGCACGTTACACTTGAAGAGTTTTCTGGATCAGTAGCTTTTAGCTCAGTGATGTCTGCAGGGTGTTTTTCTTGATCAAAAATTTGATAGCTTTGAGTGGATTATTTGTTTTTCATCACTTTTCATCATTTGTATCTGAATCAGGAGTCTTCTATTTATAGGTGAGAATCCTGTGACTTATGTTTGAATTTCAAACATAGCCGTTTCAGATTTGTCTCCATCTTGACTTGATTTCTTTCTCTGTTCATAGTACTGACACCGTCGCCATTTTTTGTCGCCTCGGTCCGTCCACCCTTAGCCCACAGTCTACCTCCGTCCTTGCTAACAACAACATACACAAGTGTAACCGTAGGTCCCAATTCGATCACTTTTGAAATTCATGATTAAGCCAACTGTAACCAAAGATACACAAGTGATCATCAATTTGAGTAGTCTTCTCACAGGTCATCAGTACACACCCTTTAAACAATATTGGTCCTACAAATGCATGCCCCACATTCTTCATACTCAGCCTTTGTATGACATGCTTATAACAATAATCAAAACAAACCGGTTTTCCCAAATTCCTAAGCATCATTTAAAAGAAGATGAACAAGCAGAAAAGCACAAGGCATGCCCTCAAATCATGTCCATACAAGTTAACTATAATTGAACGGCCAGAACATGAGATAACCTTGACCAAAAAATGCAGACATCCACAAGCATGCCTAACAAAATCTAACACAACAGATCATTCATGACAGAATGCAGACTTATGCAAAACCAAATGCAGATTTGATTCATGTAACTAAACATCATAACATGTCTTAAACTCAGACTGAAACAGAGCCCAACGAAAAACGAGACAAATTATAAGACTCAAAGTAACTAAACATCATAACATGATAGCCAATATGAGAATACTACTGAAACAGAAAAAACGTACCTTCTGAAAAGTGTTTGACGGGATCATCGGAATTCCAGAAGCCATCTCCATTATTGTATGATCAAAATATGTAACTTCCCGTTGAAACCATGAACAAGTGACATGGACCCATACGATGTCTACATCAGTAGGTGTTAAAGCACCCCTGCACAAAAACTGCAAATAATAAATACCGGGCCATTTAACGCATAGTAGAAATAGTGAGAATTCCAGCAGAAATAATGTAACCGTAGTGTACCCAATCAATACTATGCTATTTGAATTCGCAGATTATGTATAAAAAAAGGGAACAAATACAAAACAGCAGATTGGCAAATGTAGAAAGTTATACAGCAGTATATTTTTACTTCAAAATACTTGATGAGCTCAGGATGATGGCGTCCTAATGCACGGAGCAATGTAGATTTCTTCTCCAACACATATTAGAAGTACTAATTGAATATAGTATGCCCTAAGTACTCTAGATGGTTCTAAGTAATTACAATAAATACAATAATAATAACTACTAATATAATAATTCCCTAATACGCCCCCTCAAGTGGGACTGCGAGCAGGCGGGAGAAGTCCCAACTTGGTGCGAAAATGAGTGAATTGCAACCGATAGAGCGGCTTGGAAAGAGTATCAACAAACTGATCAGCACTCGAGATATGAGTGACACGTAACAGACAATTCTGAACCTGATCCTTAATGTAATGATAATCAACCGCGACATGCTTCACCCGAGAATGGAAGACATGATTGGCAGATAACTAAGTAGCACCCACATTGTCGCAAAAGATGACAGGAGTAGACAAATGAGGATACCCAAGATCAGCAAGTAGACATGACACCCAAATTAATTCGGTGGCAGTGGAGGCAACAGAGGGATATTCAGACTCAGTGGAAGAATGAGCAATAGTCGGATGTTTCTTGGAACTCCAAGATACTACGTTCCGGCCAAGAAAGACAAGATAAGCACTCGTAGAGGAGTAGTCACTATCAGTATTACCACCCCAGTTCGCATCAGAAAAGGCATGTAATTAAATCTAGTAGAGAAGAGGCAAAAAGCTGAAGGCCATGAGATAGCGTGCCAACCAAATAACGTAGAAGACGCTTAACAAGCGTCCAATGGAGAACCGTAGGGGCATGCATATACTGAGATAACTTATTAACTGCATAAGCAATATCATCAAATACTGAAGAGCCCCAATAACTGGACGAAATTGAGTGACATCATCATGAGGGGCATCCAAGACATGAAGCGAAGAGAGAGCATCCAGAGGAAATAGAGTAGCAATAGGCTTGGAATCAAGCACATTGGTGTGACGAAGTAAAATCCATCTTGGGAGTAAACTCAACCCCTAGAAATTATGATAAATCCCCAAGATCCTTAACTGAAAACCGAGAGCTGAGCCGAGCAATAACTTGCTGAATATGATCAGAAGACTTACCTGTAACAATGATATCATCGACATAGACAAGTATAATAATAATAAAGGAATCCAACGATAAATAAAGAGAAAAGTGTCAGCGGAAGAGTTGAAGAAGCCAAGAGTAAGAATGAAGGACTTCAACTCCTGATACCATGCCCGAGGAGCCTGTTTAAGACCATAGATTGCTTTGTGGAAATTACACACATGATGAGGATGATCTAAATCCTCAAACCTATAGGGTTAAGCCTCGTGGACATTCTGAGTAAGAGAACCTTGGAGAAAAGAATTGTTGACATCAAGCTGACGAATGGACCAACCAGACAAAACCACAAGAATGAGAACCAAACGAACCGTAGTAGGTTGGACAATGGGACTAAAACCTTTGTCAACCAATCGATCCTTATAGCCCTCTATGGTAACATCAGATTTACGCTTAATACGATAAACCCATTTACTGCCAACCAGATTAAGAAATTCATCATAGGGAACCCGAGACCAAGTCCCATTACGAACCAGGCATCAAACTCGTCGGACATAGCCTAATGCCATTGAGGAGATTTTAATTCTTGTTTATAAGTAGTGGGCTCAGAACAGAGAGTTGAGAGTCTAGTTGATAAGAGAGGTTCATAAGGGTGTGAGGTTTAAAGATATTGTTTCAGGCTCAAGTGGGCATGGGATGGATCAAGGATGATGGTTCAGGGGCAGACCCTAAAGCAGTAGAGACATCAGGGGATGAAGTGGGAGGAGAGGCAGGGGAGGAAGGGGCAGGAGGAGTCGGAGAAGGATCATTCTGAGGGGGAGGAGTAGAAGGAAGTGGAGGGGGGAGGTGGGGGAACCGAGGTATGAATTGAAGGAAGGAAGGATTCGATGAAGCAGGATGGAGGAGAAGAGGAATGGGTAAGAAAGGAGAAGTGGTCTTCTACGAAGCGAACATCTCTAGAGACATACAGGCGGTGAGAGGAAAGATCATAACAAAGATACGTTGACTGAGTGAGAGAGTAGCCAAGAAAGATGCAAGGGACGGAGTTAGACTCAAGTTTTTGATTATTGTAAGGTTTAAGCCAGGGATAGCAGAGACACCCAAAAATGCGAAGCTTATTACAATTGGGAGATTTGGAGAAGAGTTTTTCATAGGGAGAAACCATAGCAAGTACAAGAGTGGGCATACGATTAATAAGATAAACGGCGACGTTAACTGCATAAGACCAGTAAGTGATTGGAATAGAGGCATGTCGGAGTAAGGCAGAGGCAGTTTCAACAATTTGGAGATGACGATGTTCAAACATACCATTGTGTTGAGGGGTGTGAGGGGGGAAGTATTGTGAGTAATACCACGGGAAGAAAGAAATGGATGAAGGGAAATGTAAACATAAAAAAATCTCAACATGCACGACAAATTTTTCAAAGACCACAGACACCTCAGATTTGCGAGTCAATGGATAAAGCCATACATATCGAGTATAATGATCACTAAAAACAACGTAATATTTGAATCCATCAATATAATAAATAGGGGCAGTCCATACACAGAATAAATAACCTCTAAAGGATGATAGGAATGTAAAGTAGAATTGCCAAAGGATAAGCTATGACTTTAGTTACACAAACATGCATCACAAGATGATAAATCAACAGAAGATAAATCAAAACATTTATTTCTAACTAGGTGTTGAATGATAGGAAATGCCGGGTGGCCACAACGATGATGCCAAGTTGTGGGGGAGGCTTTATTGATGGAAAAATCAAAAAGTGGACTGTTGGACCAATAGTAAACTCCATCCTTACTTTGGCCCTGATGGAGACAAGTGCTTGTTTGCGGAACCTTCACAAGAAAAGAGTCAGATTAGAATTTGATAACGACATGATCATCAGAAAAGAATTTGGAAACAGATAATAAATGCTAGGAAAGTGTAGGTACATATAGGACATTACTTAAACGGAAAGAGAAAGTGGGGGTGGAAAGGGAAACACATCCAATATGAGATATGGGAAGAAGAGTATCATTACCAATGACGATTTCATCACCACCTACATAAGGATCATGGAGGGACAAGAGACTGAGGTCATTGGCCATGTGATGCGATGCTCCACTGTCAAGCATCCAGGGATTGGGATTATACTAAGCCGGATGAGCTTTTGGACGAGGTGGAGGAGGACGGTTGGGTTGCACTTGCTGAAAAAATAGAAAAGTGGGACAACATTTTGCAGAATGCCCTTGAGTACCACGTAATTGGCATTTGCCCAAGAAGGGCCGTGGCTGATATTGTGGACGAGAGGACCCAGAATCATAAGAACACTGTGGAGCAGCCTGAGAATTGAATGGTAGTGCAACCTAGGGTGTGAACTGGAATGGACGTGGTGCTGGTGGGCGTCCCCATGATGCCTGCTGCGGTGGGCACTGGAAGGGCTGAGCCGTAAAAGCACTGTAAATAGGGCCGGAGGTGGTGGATTGTGCTGAAGAAACCTGGCTTCCAAGTTTAATAATTTCTCATACAATTCATCGAGGGAAATAAGTGTGTCTCATGCCTGAACAGCCCTTGCGATGTCTGCTCATTCAGGACCATTATTCTGCAAAATAATGTCAATAAGATCCTCATATCAACCTTCGAACCTAAGGCCACCAATTCGTCAGATTTGGATTTAACGGCTGAGAAATAGGTACTGATAGAGAGTGGTCCTTTCGTCATGGTACGATGATGGTGCTTCAGTTGCTTGACTCGCCCTCTGCTTCGCTTCGCATACACATGAGCAAGTGCTTGACATGCCTCCATTGCTGTGTTGGCATAAGAAACCAAAGTAGCATTATCCACAGATAGAGAGCCGAGGATACAGTTGAGGATCAATTGATCCTGACGATACCATAAATCATGGGAAGGATTGGCCTTAGTGACACCAACTTCTGTAATCGTTTTTGCAGGCTCGGTGAGCGTGCGATCAATATATCTGATCAACATGTAACCAGAAAGTAAGCTTGTAAATTGAAGCTTCCATGCCAAATAATTGGTGTTTGTCAATTTGAGGGGTGTTTGAGAGGCTGAGGGAAGGGCAATAACTTGATTAGAAGTGGCGTTGGGATTTTGTGATGGTAGGACGGTGGAGGAAGAACTATCAGAATCGGCCATGGATTGGTAGGGTTAGGTTTTGTGCAAGGACATGGACAGAAAAAAAAAAAAAAAAAAAAGATGTAGATTAGAAGGAGGAGAGGAAATCAATTAGAAAAGGAGAAAAAGGATTCGGGAGATTGTAGAATCTCAGAGTTCTGATACCATGCTAAATTAATTGAAGAAAGTGTTTTCCTTTATTGATTTCTTCTGTGTAATACACGGTACAATATATACAAGTATACGGAGTATGTCCCAAGTACTCTACATGGTTCTAAGTAATTACAATAAATACAATAATAATAATAATAATAATTAGTGATATAATAATTCCCTAATACTTGCTTATTTCTAAACAAGATAATCAACAAAAAAAAATCACGGTATATGAATCCTTCACAAGGAAATGTCGGAGCGGCTTTCATTTTCAATAGATGTTAGAGTGTTGTCTACTAATGATTTTATGGTGCAACATTAGCATACCTGGTGCATGTAGCTGCAAAAAATTAACATAAGTACTAGGGTATACTTATAATATAATTGTAAATAATAATAATGTGTACGCATTAATTGTAGACATTCTGTATTCATTGTAATTACTCTAGAATCTTCCAATTGTACTATATATACTTACACATACTGTGAAATACAAATCACCAGTTAATACCAATCATTATGGTATCAGAGCAAAATCCTCTTATTTAGGAAACTACGCCTCTCTCTCTCATTGACTACCTTTTTCCTGTGTTTTTTTTTTCTACTCCTCTGTCATCATCCTTCTTCGCCTCCTCCCTTCCGCCACGTCTGTTGCACTCTATGTAGTAAATTAGATACAATTTGATTACATTGACTAGAAAACGAATAAGCAAAATTACAACAAAAAGAAATTACAACAAAACAACTTACAGTTTGTTTTGAAACAGATTAAAAGTAGAAGGAAACCGAGCCGTGTGTTTAACACACTTTCCTTAAGATTAATTCGTCCCCTCACCGTCCAGTGCTTGAGCTTCAATGGAACATTAGTCTCCCATGATAGAACGGTTAACAACGACAGGTTGCATCATACCTTCCTTGTTTAAGAACTATTTGCTTGAACTCTCTATTTTCTATAAGAAAAGTAGAAGGATGAGGAATTTCGGTGTATCGGTTCTGGTTCGTAAGCTCCTTTTTCTTGTTGTATTTGTGGCTGTATATATAGGAAGGCTCTAGTAGAGGAGAGTGGAAAAACTGATGGAAGATGGAATGGAATAGTCTCAGCTCGAATTGATTGTCATTAGTATCAGCATTATGTTAGAACTGGAAAAGACAAAAGCCTCAGCTTTTATTCACGCCTTTATATTGGATAGGAACAGTCTCAGCACCATCATTCAAGAGCATTCAGTATTGGACCCCCCCCCCCCCCTGCGCGTGTGAGATTGTGTATAATGTTGGTTTATTATTCCAACTACACTAAAACAACATCAATATTGACTCTTTTCCCTTCTTCCAACCAATGTGGGAGAAATATCTTCTTCCCATTTTTCCTTTCTATAACACTTTCCATTCACACACTTAAGCCCAATAGGCCCAATATGACATATCATTTAAAATATTCCATTTTAACCATCAAATTTCCAACAATCCCCCACATGAATGGAAATTGTGTAAAACCCTAGCAAAGGCTCTAAGAAACGACATAGAGAGTTCAGCTGTAGATGAATGCATAGGATAGGTAGGTGTGACCATTTGAACCTTCCCTTGATAAGATATGTTTACTTTACTAGCTGATTAGTAGACGCGATGTCCTTGAACTATTCTGCTATTGATGTAAACGATGACATATTTACCATAATGCATCTACCTAGAAACATTTAGTTCTTGCGGTTATGTCCATTTTGGCCGGGGACATCTGCCTGGTTCTGCAAGAGTTTCTAAGAATTGCGCCCTATACAATTCCCTTCGAAGCGGCCCCTCTTCTCTCTTAATTCAGAATTTCTCGAATTATTCTTCTTACACAAATCATTAAAAGCTTTAATGGTAAGCTTATCCTCGTTCTCACTGTTTTTCATCTTAGGAATGAGATGGAGGGTAACCCCCCACAGTGATCTCTACTTTTGCAGTTAGGTTGTCCCTTTGAACCAAGATCTTGGGATCTCCAATCTACAAGGTAGGGTTTTTTTTTCACAAAAGTTTATTAGATGGGCTTTAGTCTCATTCCTCTTGATGACTTTGTAACTACTTCTCTATTTAACCCTTTGGTTAGCGGATCCGCAAGACTATCCTCTGACTTAACATAGTCTAAGGTAATCATACCAGTAGAAAGTAGTTGTCTAATGGAGTTATGTCTTCGGCGTATATGCCTTGACTTACCATTATACATTTTGTTCTGTGCTCATCCAATCGTAGATTGACTGTCACAGTGAACACATATTCCAAGACACAGCTCCACCTCCTAATGTGAATACAAAACTACTTGTGGATTTTGAATCCTTTGAATCTGATATTCAATTTGCATCAGTATATCCTTCTATAACAGTAGGTTCTCTTGTATAGTGAAGGCCATACTTACGAGTATATCTTAAATATCTCAGTAACCTCACTATAGCTTTCCAATGATCATTACTAGGATTACTAGTATATCTGCTTAGCTTGCCAACAGCATAAGCGATATCCGGTTTAGTACAACTCATTAAGTACATTAGACTTCCAATAATCCTTGCGTACTCTAATTGAGACACACTTTCACCTTCATTCTTTAACAAAGGCTGACTCTGATCTATCGGAGTTATGGCTTCATTTGAATCATCTTTATTGAAATTTTCCAGGATTTTATCAATATAATTAGATTGACTCAAAATGAGACCATTAGAATTTCTTGTAATTCTAATTCCTAGTATCATCTCTCGCTAAACCCATATCTTTCATTTCAAATCTGGCGTTTAACATATCTTTGGTAGATTTGATCATCTTATTATTGCTTCCAATAATAAGCATGACATCAACGTAAAGACACAAAATGACATCGCCATCTTTTGTTTCTTTCATGTAAATGCATTTATCACATTCATTGGTTTTGAAACCCTTTTCAAGCATAACATGATCAAATTTCTCATGCCATTGTTTTGGTGCTTGTTTTAAGCCATACAAAGACTTAACTAATTTACACACTTTCTTATCTTGTCCTGGGCTAGAAAACCCTTAGGTTGTTCCATGTAGATTTCTTCATCTAAATCTCCATTTAAGAAAGCTGTTTTTACATCCATCTGGTGTACTTGTAAATTACGCAAAGCGGCTATAGCAAGTACCATCCTAATGGATGTTTTTCTCGTTACTGGGAAAAAAATATGTATCAAAATAGTCAAGACCTTCTTTTTGACCGTAACCTTTTATTACCAGTCTGGCCTTATATTTATCAATAGACCCATCAGGTTTCATTTTCCTTTTAAAGATCCATTTTGATCCTAGTGGTTTACATCCTGTAGATCAACTAACTCCCATGTATGATTTTGCAATATAGAATTTATTTCACTATTTATTGCTTCTTTCCACATTGGACCTTCTGAAGAAATGGTAGCTTCGTTAAAATTTTGAGGATCTGTTTCTAACATATATGTGATAAAATCTTTACCAAAAGATTTTTCAGTCCTTGACCTTATACTTCTTCTTCGCTCAACCTCAGTTGGCTCTTCCTCATTCACTTGTTCAGAAGGGTGATCCTGAACATGAGCACGCTTTAATGAACTAGGTTCATTTGTTTTAGCCGGGAATACATTCTCAAAGAATGATGCATTTATTGATTCCATTATCGTATTTTTGTGTATTTTAGGATTATCTGATTTATACACAAGAAACCGATAAGAACTACTAGTGTGTGCATATCCAATGAATATACAATCAACAGTTTTTGATCCTATCTTTACTACTTTGGGTGTAGGTACAAGCACTTTTGCAAGGCACCCCCACACTCGCAAGTATTTGTAGGATGGAGGTTTACCCTTCCATAGTTCATAAGGAGTTTTCTCTTGTTTCTTTCGGGGTATCTTATTCAAAAGATAATTTCTAGATAGGATAGCTTCCCCCCACAAGTTTTGTGACACTCCTGAACTTAACAACGTAGCATTCATCGGCTCTTTAAGAGTTGAGTTATTGCGTTCAGCAATACCCTTTGACTGGGTGTGTGTATGGTGTAGTTGTTTGATGAATGATGCCGGCGCCTCAACAAGACTAATGAAACGATACATCATATCCACCACCACAGTCACTACGGATAGTTAAATCCGTATACTAAGTTGTTTCCGACCTTCGTTCTTATAACATTTAAAAGCATCAGAGCCTCATTATCTTCAATGTCATTAAACGGTTTGTAGAATATCAATATTCTACTTATTACCTAGGTTTAGTTAAAACCTTTACATTCATTTTAATAGTTATCAACACCACTATTAAATCCTGTTAACTATGACAGTTGAACTTTAAAATAATCATAAATTAATGATTACTATTCATAATCTCTGAACCTTATAGACGTTTTAAGAATTAATAATCATCAATACCATGATTGCTATTAATTCTCATTAACTTTGACAATGAAACGTTTTCAATAAGTATTACTGCAACGGTTCATATTCCACTAACCGGTCATCCGGTAACAATTCAGTTCATCATATTTTGTATTCCACAAGATACAACCATAAATTTTTAATTATTTAAAAATTATCACAAGGATTTAAATCAAACCCGATTTAATTCACACACATAATCACTCGGTTTTTCCGTTTATTCACCTTAATGATTATTTCTATTTCTGTGTAAATACAGAAACCGATAATTATTTTAACATATAGCATGTCAAAATAAGGGTTTCAAAAAATCTAGTATTTCAAACAGAAATAGCAATATATTGAATTAATTTACACAAACTTGATACTAAAACACAATATTTAGTACTCACAACCAATTCTGTTAACAACATAGTATAAACTATTATTTCCTATATAATTTGTATAGGAATAATTATTATTTTACGAAATAATGTTGTGTCACAATAGATTATAACACTATAATCAAATAAAGAATTATAATTAAATAATTCTCAATCGAATAATTATTTCCTTCCTGAAATAATAACACCAAAGTCATTTACAAAATGATTTTGAGTCCACAAAAAGATTCCTCGAAAATATATCACATGCGTCACAACAAACACAATTACATATATATATATATATATATATATATATATATATATATATATATATATATATATATATATATATATATATATATATATATAATGATCATCTTCATGTGATCATGTATTTTTTCTGTTGATAATATTTACTCATAAATAATATCATAAAATATGCTCGGTACGTATGTTAAATGAATTGACAATCTGATTATAAAATGTTTCTTGAGTATCTATTATGACCACTCCTAGAACCAATTTGTTTTCATTACAACTTGATTTGTTTTCTTCAACAACAGAAAAGTAAACCATTTAATCTCGTTTCGTTTTCTTCAAAACGGAAACTTCAATGATATTATTTTATCATCACAAACCGATTCGGTTTAAAGCCAATTCGTTTTTGACTCGTAATGGTTGTCATATCTGAAATTTAACACAAATAGATTAAATTTCTTTCAATACTGTATAGAACGTTCGTGAACCAAACTATACTAATTAAAAAAATCTCGAAATTTTTTCTGTTAAATTTCTTTCAATAATATATAAAGCAATCTCAAAATTGTTTCTACTGAAAACAATCTCAAACTTGTGTTTTTATTAAATAGAACGATCTCGAATCTGTTTCTATAAATAAAACAATCTTGAACTTGTGTTTTTATTAAATAGAACGATCTCGAATCGAACTATACTGATTATTGAACAAATCGTTTGAGAATTCTCGTATGATTACTTAAAATATTCGTGAGTATCTTAGACGATCACTCCACGAAAAATTCTGCTCCGTTTATAATTCTGTTTTGAAACAGAAAACGAGCATTCGATTCGTAAACAACAGTTTACTGTTCGTTTTCAATTCTGTCAATGATCCATAATTATTCTATCCTCGGCTCACCGATATAGAAACACGACTTAGTTTTAAGATTGTTGCACTCTATGTAGTAAACTGGGCACAATCTGATTACATTGACTAGAAAATGAATAAGCAAAATTACAACAAAAAGAAAATACAACAAATCGAAATTACAACAAAACAACTTATAGTTTGTTTTGAAACAGATTAAAAGTAGAAGGAAACCGAGCCGTGTGTTTAACACACTTTCCTTAAGACTAATTCGTCCCCTCAGAGTCGAGTGCTTGAGCTTCAATGGAACGTTAGTCTCCTAGGATAGAACGGTTAACAAGGACAAGTTGCATCATACCTTTCTTGTTTAAGAACTATTTTCTTGAACTCTCTATTTTCCATAAGAAAGGTAGAAGGAGGAGGAATTTCGGTGTATCAGCTTCTGGTTCGTAAGCTCCTTTTTCTTGTTGTATTTGTGGCTGTATATATAGGCAGGCTCTAGTAGAGGAGAGTGGAAAAACTGATGGAAGATGGAATGGAAGAGTCTCAGCTCGAATTGATTGTCATTAGTATCAGCATTATGTGAGAACTGGAAAAGCCAAAAGCCTCAGCTTTTATTCACGCCTTTATGTGGTAATAGGCCTATCCCCGACCCCTACCGCACTCCACAAGAAAGCACGCTATTGCCTGACAATTCCAGCCAATTGTCAGGGCTCGCCTGGTGAACCTCCCAAAAGGCTCCAGCCAACCCCACTGCCCTCTGAACCATGACATAGCCGTCGGCCCTTGCTTTCCCGGCCAAGCACATGGGACATTGGGGAATTTTGGTACCATTACCTATTAGCCAAAGTCAAGAGGCCCCGAGACCGGTGACTAGCCGTTCGAGCCAAAGTCAAGAGGCCCACGCACACGCAATGCAACCCAAGCATGACCACGAGTGACATGTGAAATGATATAACTATTCTATCGAAATAAACAAATTTATGAAAGACACTAAAATATATATCCTTTCAATTAAAATAACATGGGTTTCACATGTTTGAATAAAACCTACCATTTACTGATGACAAAAATACAAGTAATATCAAATAAGTATTCTTTTGAAAGTAAATTGATAAGAAAACACACTTTTACTTGTACTAAAATAATAAAACTAGCGTATGTTTAATAGTAACACATTTTGTTTGAAAAGCTTAAAAATCACATATTTGCTATTACCGAAATTAAGATCTCACAAAAAATGACAGATTTATATCTATATAAGTATTATATTGATAATAAATTAAGAAACACACAATAGCTTTCATGAAAATACAACTCACCAAAACGACACAAAAAACAGTATTTGATCAAAATAATGAAATGCATCGAAAGTATAACTTTCTGATCTGATCATTAATATTATCGTTGTTATTGTTATTAATTTCTTTTTATAAAAACGAAACATCAATACTGTCAAAATTAATTGGTTGAAATAGCTAGAATCATAAATCAACCATCGACTCACATATTATAATCTTAATAAAATATTAAGGAGTTGCAAAGGAACTATTACCTTCGGTATAATGACCAAATGAAATAAGTAAAACAAATAAATTAATTAAGGATGCATGCTCACTTAGTCAAAGCATTATAGCCCTGAGAATCTAAAAAGGTAAAAACCTATAGCTAAGACCACAAGCTTTCAACCAGATTTCGCATAATATTAATAAAATACTAGCAAGCTGCAAAATTAGTAATTAAGAGGATATATATTTATGATATATGGATACAATTTGACCGGAGGCCTTTACTTTGGGTAATGCCGAGCAAAAAAATATATAACAATGTGAAAGATATACAATTTAGTAGGCGAAATGCCAAGCAAAATATAAGGTAGTAAAAGGATACGGTAAAAAAAATGGAACTCACGGTGCTAAGCTTTGATATCAACCACTACAGTAATACTCCCTCCTGGCTCCCTTACTTTTGGCCTAATGACTTGAGGCTCACACACCTCTTCTATTTATAGTGCTAAACCCCCTTACTAGTGATAAAATATAAGATGCAAAATTTAAATTTTGAACTTTTGAATTTTTGTTACAACAACCTATAGCTTATCACCTATATAATAGATATATTGTTAAATATTATCCCCAAAAATCTGAACTACAAGGTACGGCCGTTGCTGCTAAAGATTGCTACTATCATTGACTAATTAGAAATGTTTACTATGCTATGGTTTAACAAAAACAATAAAAAAAATTAATAATTAAAAAATAAAGCTAAAAATAAATACTTATATATTTATATATATCTATAAAGTATAAATATTCCTAAGGGGTTTATATTTTATTTAGTTATGTAGTCATAAAAATAAATAAAAGGGATATAATAAGTTTCAATTTATACACATTTTCATTTTTATATTATTCGCCACTAGATCTTATAAAACCAATATAATAGTTTAAGGTATGTCTCAATAACAACCAAATATTTTGGAGTGTTACAACTCTCCCCCTCTAAGAAAAGAATTTCGTCCTCGAAATTCACACCTTCTAAGAGACGTGGGTATTGTTGTCGCCACTCCTCTTCTAACTCCCTTGTTGATTCCTATGTTCCCTCATCTACAATCAAGTCCATAATAGATCATTATCCTAACACATAAACCAACCTTGCTCTAATACCAACTATAATAGGCCTATCCCCGACCCCTAGGGTCCACTGGGGTCTAATCAAGGGACAAGCCGGCGATCCACCGCCCAAGCATTAAATCTCCAGCAAAACCACTGAGGGAACTAGTACCCTATTTAAACATCACCAAACAAAAAGAAAACAACATCATCTAATTTTTATTAAATGAGTCCGCAAGGACATTTTCCTTTTTCAGATGTTATAAAGGACAAAAACAAAATATTTGGACAAAAATACCCCTTGTTACTTTTTACCCTTCTACAAATAGTAACAATGAAGAAACAAGTAGTAAGAGCCTATAAAATGTCGTAACATCCAATGAAAAAGTAGTAACGGGCTAAAAACAAGTAGTAACAGCCCTTATTTGTTAAAAAAATAAGTAGTAACAGCCCGTAAAATGTCGTAACGGGGTAACAGCCCGTAACATTAAAATGTCGTAACATCCAATAAATAAATAGTAACAGCCTAAGAAGAGGTAGTAACAGCCCGTAAAATGTCGTAACATCCTCGTAACATTCTCGTAACAGCCCGTAAAATGAGCCCGTAAAATATAGTAACGGCCATTAAACAAGTCGTAACATTCTCGTAAGAACAAGTCGTAATAATCCCGTAAAATGTCGTAACATCCCATAAACAAGTAGTAACATCC
Organism: Gentiana straminea; assembly: GCA_036785695.1. Classification (NCBI taxonomy): domain Eukaryota; kingdom Viridiplantae; phylum Streptophyta; class Magnoliopsida; order Gentianales; family Gentianaceae; genus Gentiana; species Gentiana straminea. Next base: position 2,795,523 of record JAVUPR010000426.1, on the reverse strand, counting down.
CAAAAATACAGAATTATTAGTGCTCAAGCGTAATATATATATATCGTAACATCCCATAAACAAGTCGTAACATCCCAAAAATGTAATAACGTAATAGTAACAACCCTAAACCCTAAACTTTCTCAACAAAAAAAAAAACAGTCTGAATACATCGTTTCCTTCCCAAAAAAAAAAAAAACAGTCTGCATACATTGTCTCCTCCGTCCGGCTTGCACCTCCGGCGATTTCTCGGGTGAATGCATGGCTGAATCGAAGCTTACATCGTTTCCTTCCCAAAAAATCCAAACTGCTGCAAATCTGTAACTCCCGCCGCTGTCACCCTTCTTCACCCTCCGTCTCCGCCGTCACCCTCCTTCTCCACCGTCACCCTCCTTCTCCGCCGCAAATCTGCAACTTCGGCGGCACAATCGTCACTCCTCCTCCTCTGCCCTAAATCATCCCCAAATCCTAATGCCCATCATAAACAGAACCGAATGCAGCTTTCACTCAATCTAATTGTAAGGTCCACTCCTCGTTGATGATGTAATGGGGGTGGCGGCTGTGGTGTTTTTTTGCTCAACGCCGGTGGGCATTGGAGGTGGCGGCTGTGGTGTTTTTTTTGTGGTTTGAGATTTGAGTGAGTTTGGATGAGGGAGATATAAGAATTGGAAAAGGGGTATATCGGTAAGTTTGCACATGTTTTGTCCTAATTAATGTCTAGTGTACTTGGAGCCAGATAAATGAATTACTATGTCCTTCTCGGCAAAAAACTATAATTTTTATTACGTCGAACAATCCAATATTTAAAACAGGCAACAATCAAAACTTGACAACTAATTAAGCTGCTTTGTCGACATTGAACTCTTCATCAACTCCTTCTCTCAGCACAGCCTCCAAGGTTACCCCGCTTACCTCACTACTCTGGTGTCCTTCTTCCATACCTAAGAAAGAGATTTCACAAACGTGTGAGCTAAAAATAGCCAGTGAGTTCCGGTGTGTGCCCGTGAATCTTTATATACAAAAATAATAGTTACAAAACTGTTATAATGTTACAACAAAGGCTTTTTCCTTAAATGCACTTAATAGTAGTTAGAACATGACTAAAATATGATATTTTCAAAAATATTAACGTGAAGTAATTTTCTTGAATTTAAGTTTATTAATTGCTTGACACCGACTTGGCTTAGTCGATGAGTAATTACCAACCAACTCCAGCATGTTTCTCTACCGCACTCCACAAGCAAGCAAGCTATTGCCTGACAATTCCGGCCGATTGTCAGGGAAAGGATTCAGACTATCGCCTAGTGAACTGATGAGAGGATTTTTCACGATCCAAAAACCAAACAATATTTATAATCCACGAAACTCATATACCGTGAAACCACTCTCTAACCGGCCAAACACCGGGTCGATCGTAGTAGAATGGCAAAGAGTACGGGGTCGATCCCACGAGGAAATTGGGTCGAATACGAAACCTGTGTTAAAATCGGTGAACAAAGAACATGCGAAGAAGATAAACGATCGAAGCCCATACTAAGCTACGGCACGAAAAAGGGATTCAAAGCATGAACTAACGACAATAAGCAATCTCATCGACAAAAGATCGAAACAATCAAAGCAAAATCGAGAGAAAGCAAATCGACAAAGGGAACTCACAAAATCGACATCGAAATACATTAGATCTGAAAACCCATGTCCCAAATCAACAAAAGATCCAGTCTTTAATCCCTATCGTGACCCACGACGCGAAATCCACAAGCAATCGATCGAATACCGCGTTCGACGCTAAATACAAAAATCTAATCTAAAAGCATGGGCCCAAGCCTTGATCCGACTATTTAGATGTCAACCTGCATAACAGCCGCCGGAGCGGCTGGGTTGAGCACCTAAGCCGGCCTCGAGCTCAGTCCACGCCGAAAAAAGTGAGAGAGTATGAGGCTCTCTTTCTATGGAGCCTCTTATATAGAGCAAAAATCGCGAGTTTGAGCTGGTGGGCCGACCAACTCGGCTCGTTTGACCTGTCTTCGCAAATCATTAAAATCTCCCCGTGTGTAGATCCGAATTGAACGATTCAAGATGCGTCGGAAAGCTCGTTCAATTCCCTACAACTTTCATGAAGACGAATTGACCAGAAAATGCTTCCTCGATGGGTCAAAATGCAGCTCAAAGGACCGGACTGGTGGAAACCGAACCCGCCGTCAATCCGCTCGCTCGCCGCGCGATGTTTGAGGTGTATATATAGTCCAGGGTACTTGTCCGTACGGATAAAAGGCTATCCGTACGGATAGTTCATCATTTTCCGCCGTCCGTACGGACAAAATGTGTCATCCGTACGGACAACTCTCTCGGTTTTGCCTCCGCATTGCTCCATTTCGACAAATTTCTCCGCAAAAAAACTTCATAACTTCTTCATCCGACCTCTAATTGGGGTGATTCAAAAACCATTAGAAATATCTTTGAATTATCTACAACTTTCGTGAAGACACCATGACCAGAAAATTCCTCCATAATCGGTCAAAATGCTGATGAAGTGACCATATTGTGAGAGCAACAACTATTTCTCTTCCTTTTCTTATTCTTTCTTCTTCCTTGGCTCATTCTTGCACCTTGATCACACTTATCATCATACTTCTCGCCTTTCGGGCTCTCGAGACACCCTAGTCCTGCATCCATATGAAAACAACAAGCAAACGCATAACCCCGCAAACTACGGGTGCTCGGGAAAAACGAGTATAAAATGCTAAAATAAGGTCGTGTTTACGGAAAACCGACAATCACTCGCCGTGCAATAAAACCTCATTTAATACTCAAAATAGGGTCTAAACTCACCCGAAACATGCCGAAATGTGATAATCGTGGGCCGAATCGTACAAATGTACCGTAAAGTTGGTTCCTATCACCACCCCACACTTAGCCTTTACTCGTCCTCGAGTAAATTAGGCGTTCAAACAATACAAAGGAATCAACTTTACGGTACATGCATGCATTTCAAAATATCGAGGTAAAAAGAACTTAGTTAAGTGAATGTATTACTTTGACTCTACTAGATCAGCGACACGGAGTGAGTGTGTGTTGAATGACGACGACTTATGCTTAATACGATTTCGGGCTTGGAATACCGGACAAATGACTTTACACAATCCTGCCCTTCCTAGAATCTCCACTAATCGGGACTTACCAAGGTTAAACACGGACCAGCAGGACTTGAATGGTTATAACGTTAATATAGGGTAAATTCGGTTAATCGAAAAGGGTAATTTGGGAAACTGGAGAAAAGAAGTACGAGTGAACATAATCCAAACACGTGTATCTCCTCCTTGCAACCATACAAATCAACACCAAACTCCTCCGATCATCAAACAAATCAAAACAACTTCCGAACTCAACATTATATGGACAAACAATACACGTCCACACAAGGCTTTCTTTGACTCAACACTTATTCACTTTATTCAAACTTTATTTCACTTCTTTTTCTTTTCTTCTTTTTGCATTCTTTTTCTTTTTCAACTTTTCTTTCTTTTCTTCTTTGAACCAAAGGCCTTATAAAAAGATCACTCGAGCTCCTCCCATTTTTTACACAGCTCAGAAAACACCAACTCCAACCAAAACAACATCTCCCCACCCTACACTTGCCTTGGCAAGTGTGGTTTAACAAGAGACTAAGTCCACTCGTAGGGTCAAATGAAGGGAATGTGACCAAAATAAGGCTCAAGGGTAGGTTTCTGACTAAGTAACGAAACGGCTATAAATCGAATGGTGGTCGGACCATTTTATTATAGCTGAGAGGGGCTACGAAGGTCAAACATTCGGCTCAGGCTTATTTGGCTAAAGTAGGGTAAAAAAGAATGCCAAAACTGTCATCCCGTGTTCCTACCAAGGCCAATCCTTCTATTTCACCTCGAAACTAGGGGTACAGGTGTGTAAAGTAATCGTGATAAGCATAACCGTCGTCAAACGTGTACTAAAAAGTGTTCCGTATCATGACAATATAGACTCACTGTGAGACATTCACAAAGCTAAAGACCTTTCACCACTCAATTGTGAACAACATGCATGTAACGTGGTGTTAAAATCTTGGAAAAATTTGAAAAACGGCCTAAAAATCGACTCGGAAACGAGTAAAAACCAAGTTTATCACATCACGGCATAATACTTTTAAAAACAAGTGAATAAGCTAAGTCGTTCCCCCGCACTTAAGTGAAGCACCGTCCTCGGTGTGTGAAGGAGAATGATATAGAGACTTAGCTGTTTGTAGGACCCGGCAGAAAGGTGCACTTAAGCTCACGTGACATCTTCTAATGAATCCATCTCGAGTACCTAAAACCATATAGACCGAAAACAAGGCAAACACATGCACGGGAGAAGTCCACGTGCCAAAAGATGGTGATAGATACGAGCTATACACATATAGAAGCCATGCCACAAACGGACTCAGAGCAGATCGTTAGTACTCAACATGGATTGCAATGGATGTAAAGATAACCAAACAGGGTAAAGACAAATCATCCACGTATAGAATAAAGCCACAGAGGCACACAAGCAATTATCCATGTCAAAGAACTAGCACATCAACCAAAACAATTTTTTTTTTTTTTTTTCACAACACACACACACGATATTTTAAACCCCTCAAAAAGTCATGATAGTCGAAGGTCCTGGGCCCCAGTTCTAGCCCGACTTAGACGATATCAACCTCCGAAGAGACTAAGTACCAAAGTTGTATTCAATCCGAGTTCAAGACAACATCACTTCAACATCCCATGGCTCCTATCGAAATCTAAATAAAACAAGATGATAAACACTTAGACCCAAGTTCTAGGACAACCTACAAGATATCAACCTCCGAAGAAGCTAAGTACCAAAATTGCATTCAAACCTAGTCTAAGCACAACACTATCAACATGTTTTCATATTTTTCATTTTTTTTTTTTCGTTCACGACCAAACACAAATTCGACTTTTAAACAATTTCCCCGGCAACGGCGCCATTTTGATGAGCGGATTTTTCACGATCCAAAAACCAAACAATATTTATAATCCACGAAACTCATATACCGTGAAACCACTCTCTAACCGGCCAAACACCGGGTCGATCGTAGTAGAATGGCAAAGAGTACGGGGTCGATCCCACGAGGAAATTGGGTCGAATACGAAACCTGTGTTAAAATCGATGAACAAAGAACATGAGAAGAAGATAAACGATCGAAGCCCATACTAAGCTACGGCACGAAAAAGGGATTCAAAGCATGAACTAACGACAATAAGCAATCCCATCGACAAAAGATTGAAACAATCAAAGCAAAATCGAGTGAAAGCAAATCGACAAAGGGAACTCACAAAATCGACATCGAAATACATTAGATCTGAAAGCCCATGTCCCAAATCGACAAAAGATCCAGTCTTTAATCCCTATCGTGACCCGCGACGCGAAATCCACAAGCAATCGATCAAATACGCACCTTCGACTATCATAACAAAACTAAAGATCTAATCTAAAAGCATGGGCCCAAGCCTTGATCCGACTGTTTAGATGTCAACCTGCATGACAGCCGCCGGAGCGGCTGGGTTGAGCACCTAAGCCGGCCTCGAGCTCAGTTCACGCTGAAAAAAATGAGAGTATGAGGCTCTCTTTCTATGGAGCCTCTTATATAGAGCAAAAATCGCGAGTTTGAGCTGGTGGGCCGACCAACTCGGCTCGTTTGACCTGTCTTCAGTAAATCATTAAAATCTCCCTGTGTGTAGCACCGAATTGAACGATTCAAGATGCGTCGGAAAGCTCGTTCAATTCCCTACAACTTTCATGAAGACGACTTGACCAGAAAATGCTTCCTCGATGGGTCAAAATGCAGCGCAAAGGACCGGACTGGTGGAAACTGAACCTGCTGTCAATCTGCTGCTACTGCTGCGATGTGTGAGGTGTATATATAGTCCAGGGTACTTGTCCGTACGGATAAAAGGCTATCCGTACGGATATTTCATCATTTTCCAGTCGTCCGTACGGACAAAATGTGTCATCCGTACGGACAACTCTCTGGTTTTGCCTCCAAATTGCTCCATTTCTGACAGCTCTGCAGTAAACACTTCATAACTTCTTCATCCGACCTCTGATTGGGGTGATTCAAAAACCATTAGAAAGATCTTTAAATTATATACAACTTTCGTGAAGACACCATGACCAGAAAATGCCTCCATAATCGGTCAAAATGCTGATGAAGTGAACATATGGTGAGAGCAACAACTATTTCTCTTCCTTTTCTTATTCTTTCTTCTTCCTTGGCTCATTCTTGCACCTTGATCACACTTATCATCATACTTCTCGCCTTTCGGGCTCTTGAGACACCCTAGTCCTGCATCCATATGAAAACAACAAGCAAACGTATAACCCCGCAAACTACGGGTGCTCGGGAAAAACGAGTATAAAATGATAAAATAAGGTCGAGTTTACGGAAAACCTGAACCTCCCAAAAGGCTCCAGCCAACCCCACTGCCCTCTGAACCATGACATAGCCGTCGGCCCTTGCTTTCCCGGCCAAGCACATGGGACATTGGGGAATTTTGGTACCATTACTCTAGGACTGTCGATGAGCCAAAGTCAAGAGGCCCCGAGACCGGTGACTAGCCGTTCTGCGGTGCAATAACCCTAACTCAACTAGTCACTTAGAGTTCTGCACTGCACACGCAATGCAACCAAGCAAGCATGACCACGAGTTGAATATCATTGTCTTTCGTTAAACGTGAAATGATCGGGCATTCATGTCAAGATCAAACCTTATAAAATATAATAAATAATATTGTTTAGAACTTTAAGATAATGATAAATGTGTCAGCACTAAAATATATATCCTTTCAATTAAAATAACATGTGGATATAACTATTCTATCGAAATAAACAAATTGATGAAAGACACTCTTTGGGTTTCACATGTTTGAATAAAACCTACCATTTACTTATGACAAAAAGACAAGTAATATCAAATAAGTATTCTTTTGAAAGTAAATTGATAAGAAAACACACTTTTACTTGTACTGAAATAATAAAACTAGCATATGTTTAATAGTAACACATTTTGTTTGAAAACCTTAAAAATCACATATTTGCTATTACCGAAATTAAGATCTCACAAAAAATGACAGATTTATATCTATATAAGTATTATATCGATAATAAATTAAGAAACACACAATAGCTTTCATGAAAATACAACTCACCAAAACGACACAAAAAACAGTATTTGATCAAAATAATGAAATGCATCGAAAATATAACTTTCTGATCTTATCATTAATATTATAGTTGTAATTGTTATTAATTTCTTTTTATAAAAACGAAACATCAATACTGTCAAAATTAATTGATTGAAATAGCTAGAATCATAAATCAACCATCGACTCACGTATTATAATCTTACTAAAATATTAAGGAGTTGCAAAGGAACTATTACCTTCGGTATAATGACCAAATGAAATAAGTAAAACAAATAAATTAACTAAGGATGCATGCTTACTTAGTCAAAGCATTATAGCTCTAAGAATCTAAAAAGGTAAAAACCTATAGCTAAGACCACAAGCTTTCAACCAGCTTTCGCATAATATTAATAAAATACTAGCAAGTTGCAAAATTAGTAATTAAGAGGATATATATTTATGATATATGGATACAATTTGACTGGAGGCCTTTACTTTGGGTAATGCCGAGCAAAAAATATATAACAATGTGAAAGATTTACAATTTAGTAGGCGAAATGCCAAGCAAAATATAAGGTAGTAAAAGGATACGGTAAAAAAAATGGAACTCACGGTGCTAAGCTTTGATATCAACCACTACAGTAATACTCCCTCCTGGCTCCCTTACTTTTGGCCTAATGACTTGAGGCTCACACACCTCTTCTATTTATAGTGCTAAACCCCCTTACTAGTGATAAAATATAAGATGCAAAATTTAAATTTTGAACTTTTGAATTTTTGTTACAACAACCTATAGCTTATCACCTATATAATAGATATATTGTTAAATATTATCCCCAAAAATCTGTACTACAAGGTACGGCCGTTGCTGCTAAAGATTGCTACTATCATTGCCTAATTAGAAATGTTTACTATGCTATGGTTTAACAAAAACAATAAAAAAAATTAATAATAAAAAAATAAAGCTAAAAATAAATACTTATATATTTATATATATCTATAAAGTATAAATATTCCTAAGGGGTTTATATTGTATTTAGTTATGTAGTCGTAAAAAAAAAAAAGGGATATAATAAGTTTCAATTTATACACATTTTCATTTTTATATTATTCGCCACTAGATCTTATAAAACCAATATAATAGTTTAAGGTATGTCTCAATAACAACCAAATATTTTGGGGTGTTACAACTCTCCCCCCCTAAGAAAAGAATTTCGTCCTCGAAATTCACACCTTCTAAGAGACGTGGGTATTGCTGTCGCCACTCCTCTTCTAACTCCCTTGTTGCTTCCTATGTTCCCTAATCTACAATCAAGTCCATAATAGATCCTTATCCTAACACCTAAACCAACCTTGCTCTGATACCAACTCTAATAGGCCTATCCCCGACCCCTAGGGTCCACTGGGGTCTAATCAAGGGACAAGCCGGCGATCCACCGCCCAAACATTAAATCTCCAACAAAACCACTGAGGGAACTAGTACCCTATTTAAACATCACCAAAACAAAAAGAAAACAACATCATCTAATTTTTATTACGTCGAACAATCCAATATTTAATACAGGCAACAATCAAAACTTGACAACTAATTAAGCTGCTTTGTCGACATTGAACTCTTCATCAACTCCTTCTCTCAGCACAGCCTCCAAGGTTACCCCGCTTACCTCACTACTCCGGTGTCCTTCTTCCATACCTAAGAAAGAGATTTCACAAACGTGTGAGCTAAAAATAGCCAGTGAGTTCCGGTGTGTGCCCGTGAATCTTTATATACAAAAATAATAGTTACAAAACTGTTATAAATGTTACAACAAAGGCTTTTTCCTTAAATGCACTTAATAGTAGTTAGTACATGACAAAAATATGATATTTGCAAAAATATTAACGTCAAGTAATTTTCTTGAATTTAAGTCTATTAATTGCTTGACACCGACTTGGCTTAGTCGATGAGTCATTACCAACCAACTCCGGCATGTTTCTCTACAGCACTCCACAAGCAAGCAAGCTATTGCCTGACAATTCCGGCCAATTGTCAGGGAAAGGATTCAGACTATCGCCTAGTGAACCTCCCAAAAGGCTCCAGCCAACCCCACTTCCCTCTGAACCATGACATAGCCGTCGGCCCTTGCTTTCCCGGCCAAGCACATGGGACATTGGGGAATTTTGGTACCATTACTCTAGACTGTCGATGAGCCAAAGTCAAGAGGCCCCGAGACCGGTGACTAGCCGTTCTGCGGTGCAATAACCCTAACTCAACTAGTCGCTTAGAGTTCTGCACTGCACACGCAATGCAACCAAGCAAGCATGACCACGCGTTGAATATCATTGTCTTTCGTTAAACGTGAAATGATCGGGCATTCATGTCAAGATCAAACCTTATAAAATATAATAAATAATATTGTTAGGACTTTAAGATAATGATAAATGTGTCAGCACTAAAATATATATCCTTTCAATTAAAATAACATGTGGATATAACTATTCTATCGAAATAAACAAATTTATGAAAGACACTCTTTGGGTTTCACATGTTTGAATAAAACCTACCATTTACTTATGACAAAAAGACAAGTAATATCAAATAAGTATTCTTTTGAAAGTAAATTGATAAGAAAACACACTTTTACTTGTACTGAAATAATAAAACTAGCATATGTTTAATAGTAACACATTTTGTTTGAAAACCTTAAAAATCACATATTTGCTATTACCGAAATTAAGATCTCACAAAAAATGACAGATTTATATCTATATAAGTATTATATCGATAATAAATTAAGAAACACACAATAGCTTTCATGAAAATACAACTCACCAAAACGACACAAAAACAGTATTTGATCAAAATAATGAAATGCATCGAAAGTATAACTTTCTGATCTTATCATTAATATTATAGTTGTTATTGTTATTAATTTCTTTTTATAAAAATGAAACATCAACACTGTCAAAATTAATTGATTGAAATAGCTAGAATCATAAATTAACCATCGACTCACGTATTATAATCTTAATAAAATATTAAGGAGTTGCAAAGGAACTATTACCTTCGGTATAATGACCAAATGAAATAAGTAATACAAATAAATTAACTAAGGATGCATGCTTAATTAGTCAAAGCATTATAGCCCTGAGAATCTAAAAAGGTAAAAACCTATAGCTAAGACCACAAGCTTTCAACCAGCTTTCGCATAATATTAATAAAATACTAGCAAGTTGCAAAATTAGTAATTAAGAGGATATATATTTATGATATATGGATACAATTTGACTGGAGGCCTTTACTTTGGGTAATGCCGAGCAAAAAATATATAACAATGTGAAAGATTTACAATTTAGTAGGCGAAATGCCAAGCAAAATATAAGGTAGTAAAAGGATACGGTCAAAAAAATGGAACTCACGGTGCTAAGCTTGGATATCAACCACTACAGTAATACTCCCTCCTGGCTCCCTTACTTTTGGCCTAATGACTTGAGGCTCACACACCTCTAACCCCCTTACTAGTGATAAAATATAAGATGCAAAATTTAAATTTTGATCTTTTTAATTTTTGTTACAACAACCTATAGCTTATCACCTATATAATAGATATATTGTTAAATATTATCCCCAAAAATCTGAACTACAAGGTACGGCCGTTGCTGCTAAAGATTGCTACTATCATTGCCTAATTAGAAATGTTTACTATGCTATGGTTTGACAAAAACAATATAAAAAAAATTAATAATAAAAAAATAAAGCTAAAAATAAATACTTATATATTTATATATATCTATAAAGTATAAATATTCCTAAGGGGTTTATATTGTATTTAGTTATGTAGTCATAAAATAAAATAAAAGGGATATAATAAGTTTCAATTTATACACATTTTCATTTTTATATTATTCGCCACTAGATCTTATAAAACCAATATAATAGTTTAAGGTATGTCTCAATAACAACCAAACATACCTCAGACATTTGCATTTGGTTGCCGGCCCAAACAAGCAAATGTAAGAGGAAAATGTAAACAAGCAAATGTATAAAATGTAAGTGCAGTAGAGGAAGAAGCGGTAAATGAGTCGAACCGGTGTGGGTTGTGGGGAGTGAAGAGCCATCACCGACCATGATATCATCTAAACCGAGCATGGTGCATGGAGCGAGAGGTTCTGTAAGTCTGAGGTGATGTGATTAGTAGCACCACTATCCAATAGCTAAGACGATGTGGGTGGGCCGGCACCACTAGATCCTCCATTGACATTTGCTTTCGCTTTGTGTTTGAGATAACTCTTATACTCCCTCCAACATTCAGGAAGTTTCTCAATCACACAGGCTACTTGAAAATTCTCACTTATCATCATATCTTCTTCTAAAATTTCGGATCTAAAGATTTGTAATTCCTCAACTTGTTTAATAACAGTTTTGGATTCGACCATCTTATAGTCCAGAAATTTACCCACTATAAATTTCTTAGCGCCTGCATCTTCAGTTTTATATTTTTACTCTATTGCAAGCCACAGTGTTTTTGCACTTTCATACATAGAATAAACACCATACAGACTATTATCTACGCAATTCAAAATATAATTTTTGCATAGATAATCACTATGCTTCCAACTCTCTACAGCCAGCAACACCCTGTGCTCAGTGTTTTCAGGAGGCACAAATGGTTTCTCTTCAGTGATCATCCTTGCTAGTCCAAGTGTAGTGAGATAGAACAACATCTTCTACTGCCAACGCTTGAAATTTAGGCCATTGAACTTTTCTGGTTTCTCTCCATGAGAAGTATGAGAAGTACCAGCAATGGTAACAACAGGTTGTGTCACAACAGACACATTAACATCCAAAAGTGGATTTAGACTTGTGGTTGATGTGGTTCCTATAGTAGTTGTCACAGACGCATCATTGACTCCAGTCATTTATGTTCAGAATTGAAACAGAAGATCAACAACACAACTGAGTAGTTTTTGCCAAAAAAAGAGACAAAAAAGCAGAAAATCGTTTTTTCCAGAAAACGATAAAAAAAGGAAGATGGACCGGTTTTTACCAAAAACCAATACCAAAAAAAAAAACGGACCGGTTTTACCAGAAACCAATGCCAAAAAGGAAGATGGACCTGTTTTTACAAAAAAAAAAAAAAAAAAAAAAAAAAAAACAAACAAACAAACCAATACCAAAAAAAGAAAGGACCGGTTTTACCAGAAACCGATACCAAAAAGGAGAATGGACCGGTGTTTACAAAAAAAAAAAACCAATACCAAAAAAAGAAAGGACCGGTTTTACCAGAAACCGATACCAAAAAGGAGACCGACCAACTGAGTATCACAGATGATACTCAGAACGAACAGAAAAAATAAAAACTTCAACAAGCAGACTGAAATTTATTTTTCATTTCGCAAAGATATACTTTATAGAGCAAAGAGGCTCTGAAAAGAATTGTCTTAAGATTGTTATACCCAAAGTATTACAATTCGAAAGTAAAAAAATAAATAACAGAAAAGATGAAGAACAATTTTATTATATTCTGGACTGACACAAACAGAAAGAAAAACAACAAGGATATGTAACCGGGATGAGCTAATCTCTGTCATTAAGACAATTATGCTCCGGCAGTACCCACGGTTTAGCACTTGTCTCCCAGGATAACCCAATTACCTGTTCAGAATTGAGGTACTTCAGCTTCTGAACTCAACGAACTCTTGGTGCTTCAGAATCTCTTCAACAAAAAAAAAACTACCTTACTATATGAGATGGAAATTATTATTTGGAAAAACTTGTGTTGTGACATTTCCACCAAAGAGGGTTTATATAGGTGGAAAAAGTAACTCCCACTCCCAATGTCTTTAACTCTCAATAATGACCACTACTATTCACTTATGGCACTAAGTAAAAGTTAAGGCCACTAACTCATGTTTTATGGCCACTAAGAGTATAGACATAAATGGACATTTTCTCCAACAGTATCGCATGGTTCTTGGCAGCTTGTAATACTTGCTCATTACCCGTCCCGACCTTGCCTTTGCAGTCAACAAACTATCTCAATTCATGCACCAACCCACAGACGTTCATTGGTCTTATGTCAAACGCGTTCTTCTTTATCTTGCAAGGACCCAACACTACGGTCTTCAACTTTTTCGACACTCCTCATTTAAATTACATGCGTATTCTGATGCCGATTGGGGTGGCGACAAAGACAACTATGCCTCCATAAGTGCCTACATCGTCTATCTAGGTCGCAATCCTCTCACCTGGTACTCTAAGAAACAAAATACCATTGCCCTTCCTCTACAGATGCTGAGTATTGCTCTGTTGCTGCAGCTACTGCATAATTGCATTGGGTTGCTTTTCTCCTTCAAGACCTCGGCTTTCCTGTTCATGACACTCCAATCATCTATTGCGATAACTTGGGAACCACTCAGTTTTATGCCAACCCTGTTTTTCACTCCCGCATGAAGCACATGGCCATTGATTATCATTATATTCGAGACAACATTTTATCTGGCAAATTACGCATAGCTCACATTTATGCGAATGATCAACTTGCCAATTCTCTCACGAAGCCCTTTCCGAGACCTACGTTTATCCAACAGCATGACAAGTTGCGTCTGCGCCCGCGACCAACTTGAAGGGTGGTATTAGGATATACTAAGAATATAATTGTAAATAATAATAGTGTGTACGCATTAATTGTAGATATTCTGTATTCATTGTAATTACTCTAGAATCTTCCAATTGTACTATATATACTTACACATACTGTGAAATACAAATCACCAATTAATACCAATCATTCATAAGATGTTAATTATCTGTATCCGTAACATGTCAAATAATTATCTTACTACTTTAGCTTTTGGGAGAGGACGTGTTAAAGTGTGTAAGATGTTAATTATTTGTATCCTCATCAGCTTGAACTTTTGGTAGAGATGATAATTCAACAAAAAAAAAAAATGCATTACGATTATATTTTATTTAACAATCAATGTCATAACAAAAGTGATTGTATGATTTTTGCATGTTTCGAAGTAATTACAAATATTGGCAAATTAGCTGAAATTGTTCATCCTTTTATTGGAACAAACTGTTACCATTGTGTGCTTATTTATAAATTGTTACCATTGTGTGCTTAATAGAATCGATTTCTCATGTGTTTGCTTATTAGGTATAATGGTTGATGGCTGAAAAGGAATTAAGTTTTGCAGCTAATCTGAATATGTGGGTCTGCAGAAAGCTTTTACTTGACACATGGAAACGATGTTGAGGATGAATATTTTGGTTTTTCCCGTTCCTGTTTAATAAACCTGTAATGTTATTAACATGATATATCACTCGTTAACGACGAATGATATAAACTGATTTTACACTGCTAATCATCATGAGACAACATCATAATTAATGAGTGTGTGTTTGATTTGGTTATGGTTTTCCATTGTGGGTGTTTTAATCTATTTGATGGACTTATTTATATTGATCTTACAATGATATATTTCCATTGTTGGGTGTTTTTATCTATTTGATGGACCTATTTATATTGATCTCACAATGATATATTTCGCTTCTAAGTACATATTGTTACACCAAGGAAGACATAAATTAAGAATACACGGGCATCAAGTACTCCATCCTTCCCAATATATAATATGTAATCGTAGAAATTTTGACATAGATTAAAATGTGGTTAAATGTCTTAAATTCTAAATTGATAAATTATCACAAAAAGAGGTTTAAGAGGTTGTTTATAGTGATTTGTGCAGTGGATATCTTATGGTGATTATGAATGATGTGACAGTAATGTAATGAGCGATTATATTGTCAACAAATTGGAAGAGGTTGTCAATTGTCTGCGTTTTTGTATTAGATGATCCATTTTTACAGGGTACAAACGACGCTATTTATAAGGCTAAGATATGGCGGTTACAAGGGGATACAATTTAGGCATAATTAACATGATTAACAAAGTGGCTGACATGGCAACATCTGATTGGGCGAGCTTCTTGATAACCATAGCGGGTTGTCATCTTGTAACCCTCGAGTTAACTATTGCTTCCTGTTTTAGCGGGCTTGGTCCGGGCTGGGCGGACTGCGATCTGGAGGTCTCGCAAGTCGGCCCCTAATGCTTCTTTCCATCTGGTAATGGGTTGGAAGGGTTTGCTGATCGACGCTCGTTGCCATGCCAATTATAGATATCATAAAGGTTTAGGGGAGCTGGATTGAAACCCGGCCCAATTCGACTTATGAAGGTGAAGACAGTGTGGGACTGAGGATCCTATGCTTATTGGTCGTACCTCCGCAGGCACTTTTAAGGGCTTGGCATATCAATGGGCCCTAACTTCTTGATTTATTCATGGTGCACACATGAATAAGTCTTGAAGTAAGTTGCTGCTTTGATTCACCATATACCGAGATGACTACTGTCGAGTGACCTACTATATAGCATAAGGCTCAGTAGTGTAGTCAAATAATGCCATCCACAAATAGCGACCGGGCTCAATAGCGTTAGGCTCAGAAGCGAATAGCCCCATGGTGCCATGATGAGTAAAGAACGGGCTTGATTGCATTATGCTCGAAAGTGTATAGTCACATGGTGCCATGCTGAGTAGCGACCAGGCTTAAAAGCTTTATGCTCGGAGCATAAAGCTGCGTGTTGCCTTGCTGAGTAGTGACTGGACTTGATTGTGTTATGTTCAAAAGCGTATAGCCGCATGGTGTCATGCTGAGTTGATTGCTTTATGCTCGAAAGCGTATAGCCGCATGGTGCAGTCCTGAGTAGCAACCAGGCTTGATTGCCTTATGCTCGAAAGCATATATCCGCATGGTGCCGTGTTAAGTAGTGACCACTACTAGAAAATAAGATTTTAATGAGAGGAATTTAATGACGGGCCGAAATTTCGTCACTATAAATGTCTTTTAATGAGGGTAATATATATATATAATTATATCTTGTAAAAACGGTGAGGAAGTTCTAATTCTCGTCATTATTGATTCCTTATCCTCTTATTATTGATACATAAAAAACTTTCTCGTCATTATTATTTAATATATACTATTATAAATGAATTATTTTTCCAGGCCTATAAATTTTATGATAACAAAAAATAATCCCCAAATTTTAGGCGGGTTAAAGTCCCACCAAAACATTCCCAAATCATTCCCAAATCTTTTAACTTGAAAGAAAAACATTATTCATTCCCAAAGAAAAACAATTCGATCAGATTCACAAAACAAAAACCTAGATAATATTAAAACCTCCGCCGTCGACTGCGCTACTCTTCCTTCCTGCACCAACTCCGGCGTCTGTCCTACCAATCTCAAATCAATGGGCTTTCCGGCAACTGTCCTCTTTCGTCTTCTCCGAATATAATTCTCCATCCTCCGATTTTACTGATTGCAATCGAAGCGGCTCCAAACCCTTCACCTTGAATTAGCGATGTGAAGCCAATAGTCTTACCAACTTCAAATCGATGGTCTTTCCGGTAACTCTCCTCCTCCATCATCTCTGGTAATCATTCTCTATCCTCCGATTTCACTTGCATCACACGAAGTGAGTCCAAAACCTTCTTCTCAAACTAGCCACGTGAAGAAGACGGTGAGTAGAAAATCCTTGTTGTTCTTGAGACTCTATTTCTCTTGTCTAGTTGTTGAAGCTTTTCAACCTTTCACCTTGAATCTATTTGATTCACTGGTTCCCCTGTTTTTGCAGATTATTTTGGTTGTATAAGATTAAAAAAACAGATTATTTGTACGTTGATAACCTTTGAGACATAGTAGTAGTTTAGCTTTCATACTAGAAATTGAAGAAAAGGTTTTCTTATTTTCAATACTAAATGAATTAGTTTTTGACTCAAGGGTCATGTATTAAGTGAGGTAGATCTAGGTTATTGTTAACACTTGACAAACCGGGAGAATAATTTTGATAGAATACAATTTACATCTCTCGTTCTACGATTTAACATGTTTTCACTCATATTTGGGGCGAGCCGTCTAAAACTCAATTTTCAAATTGATTTTGGTGAAGTGGTTACTTCTTAACAATGTTGTGTATCTTACTTTGACTTGGATAGTTGCTACGTTCTTTAATAATTGTTGGACCTAAGAATAACAAAGAGAACGTCATAGTTTGATAAGTAAGAGAAGTATTGTCTTGTTAAAAATCTTATATTCTGCTTGATACAATTTGATCTGGTTTTTTCTTTATAGTTCCATTTAGTCCTTTGGCTTTTGAATGTGATGAGTATTATATGGGGTATGTGATTGAGTGGCTGAGATTTTCATTTTTATTTTTCATCTTATTGTGCCTATTTCGTATGTGCAAAGACTCTTTCAACAGAGAAGGATCATCTTCAATGAATTCGGTGTAGTGATTCCAATGGTGACATGTTATAATTTAACATGTGTTTTGCATTTACAACGTTAAAGCGCGCGCATATCTCCTTAGATACCAAAATTCACGTAATTGGTCACTTTAGAGATTACTACACCAAATTCACTAGAGACGATCAAGATTTCTATGAACGTGCCCACTTTTGCAATTTACTGATGGAGGTCAAGTTAAATTATTAACTCGATGCCTACTAACACACTAGCAAGAGAACTAGGTTCAATTGTAGTATAGTCAGATAGAGTCGAGGTCGATCCCACAGAGACTCGGCACAAATAAAACACAACTTTATCCTATTAGAACTAAATTGAAAGTGGCGGTCTACGACCAACTAAATGCAGTAAATAAAATAGTGACAACCACAAGACACAAAAGACCACAAAGACAAACTAAAGACTACTAAAACACGGATAATACGGTTGATATTATCTAAACAAATAGTATTGATTACGCTAGTAGATTATAACTCCCCCATGTGAATTAGGATGCTAACGAGATAAAACAAACGTTAAAGATTAATTATTATGACTACGGGAGTCATCCCCTAAGGTAGATTTAGCTCCGGTTAGGCCCTCTAAATCATCGTGCCTCCATTACGTGACTTCGCTTTTTAATGCCTCCATCTCATATAACTTCTGACACAATTACTAAACTAGGGATGCCGGTATAAACCGTAACCTCATCTAAGCAACATTCCTAGGGTAAGGCGTACTTCTTAGATGTCGATTCAATCTATATCCTAAGTAACAATCACTTTTTGGGTTTCATGTTAAATTATGATGACAAATAATTAAGTTGATCAGGTTTAATTACTCGTTTTAATTCCAAATCAGAGAATCTGACGTAGTCGAAGCCGATCATAATATTGCCCTACACATCACCACGCTCGGTCGACCGAACGACAGCACTCGGGCGACCGAATGACATGTCTCGGTCGACCGAACACAGTTCTGTGTTGGTACAAATCATGATTACTTCTTAACGTTTCTAACCTAAACACATGGGTTCGTAAATTAATCTACATCACGCAATCAATACAAATAAAACTACTCCATAATAAAATATATCAGATCTACGAATAAAGATTGCATAATTGACTAGTCATACCCTCGAAGACGAGAGTGACTCCCACTCTTTAATGCGCTCCCTAATCGGAGAATCCGACGGATCCACAGTGAACGAACATAAAGAAAATAAAACTAAAAACTTAAAAGCTAAATTGTATGAATTGTTTTGTGTTGTAGTGGTGTGTTTTTCTCAAAGATCGTGGTTGCTTTGTTTATATAGGAGTTGTAGCCGATATAGGGAGAATCCGTAAGATTGACATGCATTTATCAAATTAGGCTCGGGTGACCGAACCTACACGCTCGGTCGACCGAATGGCTAGGCTCGGTCGACCGAGCCTCCCCTTGTTACGCGTTTTCACTCCGCTTTATCTGACTTGTTCCCCACTCCATGCTTTTGAATTGATCTGATTAATCTTTTCTTCAATGCTCCGATTTTCTTCTCTTTTATCTTGAGATTTCTCGATTGCGTGATAATTATCTTCCCGATTCATTATGATCTACAAAATCAGTATTTATCACACAATTAATTGTTCTTTTATAATAAAAACAGCCAAATACCAATTATCTCATTAATAATCACTTATCATTAAATAATAAATATAAACACGTGATTTAATATGAAATATATATAATTAACTCCGATTTAAGGTTATAATTGATGACATAAATGGGTATATTTTAACTGTCATCATTTACTATACCCAAGTTCGTATTCTCTGTTGGCTCCTCTTCCTTCGAAAAAGTCTTCTATTATAAAATCCGGTTTTGAGCAAAATCCTTCTTCTACTACTACTACTACTACTACTACTACTACTACTACTACTACTATCTTGCTTGATGAGGTCCCTGATCATTCCCGTAAGAGTTCGTACGGGCAAACTGTGTTAAATGGTACGTTATGCGGCCTTATATATATATGATTCTTTTGTAAAGCATCATTTGTTGGTAATAAAATTGGAGATTGTACTATGTGGTACTAGTTTACTGCTGCTTGATTTAATGTAGTTTGTGTTTGCAACAGGAATGAATGCACTATGTGGGGTCAGAATTCTTTCGACACCGTATGAAGTGAAACAAGGTGGATGGGTAGGGCTCGTGATACTGGTGGCCTTTGCTATGATGTCTTACTATTCCGGGATTCTTCTGAGGAACGGTTTGGACATCAAACCAAGTTTAGAGACTTATCCAGACATTGTCCAAGCTGCTTTTGGTAGAACTGTGCATATTGCCATATTTGTAAGTTCTTAATTTATCACCTTATATATCTTTTTTAAGAATTTGAAGCTTCCTATATAGAACATTGCATATTGTAATGCATGGATTTATGTTTGGATCTTGAAAAATTATCAGAATGGAAAGTGAACTTCCATGCATTTACTTTCAAATAAACTCGTTACACTGATTGTGTTTGTTTTGAATTGTGGGTATTGCGTACATACCAACTCCGCATGAACCGCCAAGGTGTGATGATGAACAATAGCTTGTGATGAGGTATGTATATTTACTAGCCTTTAATATGCTATTTTTTAAATATTGCCTTAAATGTCTTATATATGTTTCAATATGTTTTTGAGTGGCTCAGAGAAAGCAAACTTTTTGTACAAAGTTGATTAAAAATGGGCTTTAGATTTGATATGATTATGAATTTATTTGCTTTTGCAAAATTCATAAAAAGTTAAAAACAGAGCTATGCTGGCTGATATAAGCCGATAAGAAATTTGATTGGTTTGAAAGGATTTATATAATACTCGTCTTTTGATCGGTATGATTTCGTTCACTAAAATATTATCGCATCTTACCTAACCCCCACTTCCCACACTCCGGAAATACAACAAACCTCCCAATCCCATGGCCCTCTGGTGTTTTTCTTTTTTCCTTTTTGTTTTGTATATGCATTCTAGTTCAAGATAGTGAGTTGGTTTTTGTCCAAATTGTACATGATACCTAAAATCATTGTTTATTCTTCATGGATTTTCTAGCCTCCCAGCCATTCAAACTAATAATAAGACTAACTGGTTTAAATCTAAGAAACAATAAGTGGAAGGTTAATCAATGTAGGCAGGGATACTTGAGAAGCAGGTTAGAAAAAAATAAAGTTTACTATAAATGATTTAGAATTTAGTATAACTGTCTCAGTCTCAGGCTCGGGCTAGCTTCAGGTTTTTATTGCTTTTTCTATTATATTCTTTATAAGACTTGTGTTCTCATCAATTTGTGTTTCGGAATTTTACTCTTCATGTGCACAAGACCAAACTTCGACATTAATTATTTTGAAACATAATCTCGCAATTAGAAAGTTTCTATTGTAATTGTTAATAAATGTCATTTGTATCCGTAATGCATTTGATATGGGACCGTATATTATGTGACAAAATCATCTTGAGCATATGTCATTAGTATATATGTCATTTCTTCCTTGCTTTCAAGGAATTTCGATAAATGACTTGTAATCCTATTCAAAATATGTCAAGAATGACCTAACTCCGATTAAAAGTTGTTTGATATATTGTCCTTATTTTCCTTTTGGCAAATGATTTTTCTCGTTCCTATTGTGCGTCATTAATTAGAGAAATTTGTACTTCCCGTGGAAGAAGTTGAAAAAAGTTTAATGTGCAAAGTACACATTTACTTAAAAAATTTATCTCGCGATAGGGATTTATTACATCGAATAAGTACCTACAAAGGCTACGTTAGCTGAATAAAGTTAGAAAATATTGTATTGTGCTTTTGTTGATCCAAATACCATAAAGACATTTTGATTACTTACACTTGCAATGGAGCAAAAGTGTTAAAGTGGTCAAATACTCAAATATGCATGAAATATTAAGACATTTGTGTGCGTGTGTGTATGGTCTTGTAGCACCCCTCATTAGGCTCATGTTTACTTTTTTACTTGTGAATCATTGTTGGATTGTTAAAACTTTTCCTTATATTTTCTTTTCGTTGACATGCATATTTATGCGAGGCTTTGGATGCTTTTGTAAGATATAGTTGTAAGGATTGCTACTTATCATATCCCAAGATGGTGTAATTTTGCCGGTCAAGTGGCTTGTTGTGTAGAAATCAATCATTGAAGATGTTTTGGTGACTCGACATTTATGGTTGTTAGATATTTGTATTTTGGGGATGTGATATCTGAAAATCCTATCATTATGCATCTATATGTAACTAATCTTTTTTAATCTCTTGGAACAACTCTACCATTATGTATGTTTTGGATATATGAATGCATATTGTCGCAACTATGTATATTTTGCATAGACTAATCCAAATGGTTCAACTTACAGCACTATAGTATATTTAAATGTATTAATTAATATTTTAATATTTGTTCATAACGACCAAATGGGTATTTGCAGAAAAAGCATTTAATGACGGTAATATGCGTCATTAATGGGTAGAAACCAACATTCAACTTTAGTTCTAATGAGAGGCAAATAATATAGTAATGAGTAAATTACTGGTCACTAGAAATATTTTTAATGAGAGTTTCATATCGTCATTAAATCCTTGATGTCTTTTATGACGAGATGATTTCTAGTCATTGAATGCTTTAACTAGAAGGGCGACAATGAGGGGAGCATGAGGGGAATTTCCCGTCATTAAAAGTCTTTAATGACGAGAAAATGACATATAATGACGAGAATTCCTGTCATTAAAACGTGTTTTTCTTGTAGTGACCGACCTTGATTATGTTATGCTCGACAACGTATAGCCGCATGGTGCCGTGCTGAGTAGCTATCGGGCTTGATTTCGTTATGCTCGGAAGCATATAGGCGCATGGTGCCGTGCTGAGTAGTGATGAAAGTCAACTTTACCATACTCCGGTGCATGTTTTAACCCCTAATTACGACACTTTTGGCTCATTTTGGTAGTTTTAGACCATTTATAGGGTGAATTCGCATTGCACACTCACTTTGAGATGAAGCATCACATAGATGGAACACCTGGCATATTACGGCATTTTGGTCCCTATTCGAGCCCTATATTTCTTGTGGAACTATGTTCGGTATATTGGTCGTCATGTGAAATGCAGGAAGTAGGTGCCTCGTGGACCCGAAAAAAAGGCATGAGGCTTAAAAAGGTCAAGTCGAAGCTCAGGAAGGGAATAAGTGAAGAAAAGTGAAGATTTTGGAGCCTATTGATGGTTGGCGCATGCCAAAGTTGTCAAGCACACGCGAAGAAGAAAACGGAGAGTTCAGGCTTGGAGATGGCACTTTCAGCATGCGCCAAAAGGTATGCGTACTCCAAAAAACCACCAAGAATCAACAAGTTGAGAGCCAGTTTCAGTGGGTGCCAAGTTTATCAATGTGCGCTAAAGATAAACAACAACATGAGAAAGTCATAAGGCATTTTCAGCACTTGGCACAGATGTCATGCGCGCGCAAAGACTGTTAAAGATTCATGTGTAGACTCTGTCGGCTCATTCAGCACGGGCCAAAATGCTTATGCGTGCGCCAAAACTCGTTTTTCAGCACATTTTTTGGAACCTATAAATAGATTTTTGCACAGAACTTTACATATATTCTCATACCCACTCTTTTACATAGAATATCCCTAGTTCGACTTCTTCCATTTTTGATCCCTCTATTCACTCATACACTATATTCTTCTTGAATAAAGTTAATTAGCTTAGATTTTAGCACAACCTTCTTGGATTTTGAATTTTGGTTCTTCTTCTTCTTCACCAATTGACATGGGTGTAAATGAAGCTTGATGTAATCACAACTTTTCTACGATTTGGTAATTAATCTCATCTCTTCTCTTGTTTTATGGTTTTAATCTCTACCTTGATTGTTATTTCTAGCTTTATCGTGAGTAGCTATACTTTTCATAGATAGATCATGTGAAAGTTGAACAAATCCCCCTTTAATTGATGAAATTGGGAATGGGTAGTGCTTAATTGTTGTTAGATCGATGAATTCGTGTCTTAAAACTTGTTCTTAATGCTTGAATTGGCTTGATCATGTAGTTCATGATCACACACACCACTTTTATAAATGTATGTTGAGAAGGGGTTTGGGAAAAAGGGGTTTTATGATCGTTTATTATAATTGACTGAGTTGTTTAGATTCGATTAGGAGATGAGGTTTTTTGGTTGATTAATCAAGCAACTCTAGAGCAAATCTTGTTTCGGTCAGCTAAATCCTTAAAGGCAGACTGTTGAACCGGACAAAAGGTACTAGGTTTTTGCATGGCGTCTTGAACTAACTTAAGAGTTCGCACCCATGAATGATGTCGATATAATCGTTGTTAGGAAATCTACGCGGGAACGCAGCGGAATTCAAAAATTTATTTCCTATCGACCCAACATCGACTTCGTTTAAGCAATAAACAAATAGATAGTAGACGGTGGTTACCTTGGTTGATCTAAAAGATCGACGCTTTGACCGTCTAAGGAGAGTAGTTCTGCATAGAGCCGCCCAAGTGTTCAGCCTCTACCGCTAGTCCACACGAACAGCCCGCCGGAATCCCATCATGGATTGCTATTGGAAAACTCCGGTTGCTAGACCGGCCCTTTTCACCTCTCTCTAACTCTCTATAGGATACTCTCTATTTTACACAAGAACTATTAGTTCTTGGAATTATGATGTACAAAAGAGCTTGACACCCACCTCTTATTTATAGTGTAGGTGGCGCCATCTTCTAGAGTGGAGGAGAAGAAAACCTTTACCCAATAAAATAAGGAAAATATAATTGATTGATTTATCTCATTTATTATAATATCTCATATCAAATAAATCTAGGATATTGTCAATATCTTATATTGAATATTCCCAAGATATTGTCAATATCTAATATTGACTATCTTTATTTTATTACCATAAATCAATTTACACATGTGTATATATCACATATATATATTACACAAATAAATCTATATAAATATTTAGCCACTACAAGTGTGAACATGTATATCTTATATATATGTACAACACACGCATGAGAGCTAGCATATATATAAATATTAATATCTAATATTAATATATGGTAATATCATTAATTAAATTGCACAATCCAAGTGTATCTTATACACTAATAAGTTGCGCCCCCTTTAGCCATAAATTGGCTTCCGGAATATTCTTTAATTTATATTATTAATATCTTGTATTTAATTTATTCATAATAAATAAATACCACCATATTAATTTACCACTATAACCTTTATAGTCTCGAGATAAACTTTCCTTATTTGGTTATCATCTATAACCACATTTTAATCCAAATAGATGTTCATATCTCGTGTGACCCGATAGGCTTCCGAATATGTTGGCCGTAGACACAAAGTGCAAATTACGAAAATGCCCTTCATGCCTAACGATCACGGGATAGCGTCTAGCAACACACCGTGACCCCCAATCATCGGAAGAGTCAAATGCGATGACTACTACCTTTCATGTGAAACAGTTACCGTGTAACTTACAATCCTATCGCTATAACAATATCCATACAGTCGTTAGTCGAGTGTCAAAACATCAACGACCGTATCTTATAATCTGGATATCAAGCTCTCTCGAAGTAACTCATTTACTCCCACTTTGCAAAGATTCACGAGAGTAAGACATTCCTTATAAGAAGGCCATTTCGGATATTCGATCCTAATCATAGGATACGCGATTCCCGGACGACCAATCATGTATACTCCGCATGCTTCGTATCATACCCAATCACTACCGCATGATCGCCCCGTGGCTAGGGGAAACCTCAATAGTGTCAAAGCATGACAATCCACACCGTGATGCCATGAAGACTCCGGTCTTAAGGATAATTACACAACCGCCACATAGTGTGACACTTATCCGTGTAAGTGGGTCGCCTAACGTACGCATTCTCTAATACACATCCACGTACGGTCCAAGTGTCTCTACACTTCGATAGACGAGATCTATCCCCGCCCTAAAGACAAGACATCTAATACGTGCTAGTCCGTTTATACTATCAATGCCCCGTTTAATAGTACATCACCTAGAGACATTTAAGTATCAAACTTATTAAAGTGATTAGAGATCTCATCAACCATAATTGCCTATCATGGTTTCTCTATCACGGCTTTAATACTAAGGACGTTATCATATAACAATTCACAATTGGTTCTCTAAAAGAACATATATATGACAACAGAAAAGCCATTTAATATATGTATAAACATAAAGAAATAGTAGAAATGATCCGACCCGGTCGGATCCGGTCTAGCCCGATTGGGTTTAGGACACTATTCCAACAATCGTAAGGTTAAGCTCATTCCAAAATAATCGATTAGAGGGACAAAAGTTTTCAATTGGATCGTGGTTTGGCTATGCTTCATTCTCTTATTTTCTCTACCTTAAACGTCGTTGTAGTATAATTAAACCGTGAACATCTTTGATAACCTAAATTAAGTATGAAAATGACTTTGGTACTCGATTTATTCTCCGTGGGATACGATATTGCTCACTTCTATAGTACATCCGACCCGGTACTCTGTCGGTTAAGGTTGGATCGTTACTATTTTGGTCATCAAGTTTTCTGATGTCGTTGCTGGGGAATCAATTCGATATCTTATATGTATTTTGAAGACATAGGCTTAGGTCGTTTTTTTTTTGTTTTTCTTTTCGATTTTTTATTTTTTTTTTCTTGATGTTGGATTTTTTTGAAGAGTCACACCACTAATTACTACGATGGTGTTGGTGACTAGATATCGTGATTATGTTATTGTTTTTCCCTTGAATCGCAGTGTATGGATCCTTGTGGCCATGAGTTCTTAGTGTAGAAACATGATTTCTATTCATTTTGGCCTTGTTACACTTGAGACATAATGCGATATGGCGTTTCGCTTCACAAATCATGTTTCGAGAGTCATTTTGAGCTAGAAAAGGGTAGAGCTAGATACGTTTTATGTTGATAAACCCCATGGTTAAGCTTGAACGTTTTTTTCTCTCTTTCTTGTGTATTCCTCAGAAATCCCTTCGATTAGCCCCGTCCCTAGCCTAACACTACAACCGTGCAAGTCCTACTCGACCTTATACCCTCGGTTTGGCCTAGATTAGTGGAGATGCTTATGAAGTATGAGCTTTTGGTGTAGTTGCAATAACCTAGTATCCATAATCCAAACCGGTAAGTCGTGGTAAATATAGGAGAAGCTATTTACACACACTCATCCTGATTGCTTGATAATATAGGGTTAAGTTGCTTGTATTTACTTATTTACTTGTGCTTTACCCTTGATATGTGATTGGCTTGACATGTGCGTGTAACGTTGACTCTTTGGTTTCTTTTAAAACACTCATTGTGCTCGAGGGAGAGCGAACGCTAAGTGGGGGTGGTTGATGAAAGTCAACTTTACTATGCTCCGGTGCATGTTTTAACCCCTATTTATGAAACTTTTGGCTCATTTTGGGTAGTTTTAGACCATTTATATGGTGAATTCGCATTGCATACTCACTTTGAGGTGAGCAATCACATAGATGGAAAGCCTCGTTATATTATGGCGTTTCCCTATTCGAGCCCTATCTTTCTTGCAGAATTATGCCGTGTATGTTGGTCGTCATGTGAGATGCAGTAAATAGGTGCCTCGTGGACCCGAAAGAGGAGGCATGAGGCTTAAAAGGGTGAAACCGAAGCTCAGGAAGGAAGAAGTGAAGAAAAGTGAAGATTTTGAAGCATGTTGATGGTTGGCACACGACAAAGTGGTCAGGCACACGCCAAGAAGCAAACAGAGTGTTCAGGCTTGGAGATGCCACTTTCAGCGTGCGCCAAAAGGTTATACGCGAACCAAAAGACCATGAGAAGAATCAGCAAGTTGAGAGCCAATTTCAGCGCACGCCAAGTGATGGCCAAATTATAGTAAACGAACTTTAGCCGGCAGAGTACCGGGTCGGTTGTACTACAACGGCGAGCAAGGTCGTATCCCACGATGAATCAGTTAAGTATCACAATCATGCTCGTATTTAGTTCTGGCTCACAATAGGGGTGGAAGTATTGACTATAGCTAAGAAAATAAAAATATTAACTTTAAAATATATGAATGGAGAAATAGCCAAATTATGGCCAGGACCACTACTCTTAGTACCTTTACCGAATCACTAGGGACGAGCCTTGTCTTACCAACCCACCAATGGTTTCTGATGAATGTTTTGTGGGTGCAATCTCCTAAAATGGTACCTAGGTGCTGATACCACAACCTAGTTACCCTACACTCGGTTCAACAGTCCCCTCTATGAGATTTAATTGACCTAATATGAAGAAAAGAATGAGACGCTCTGCATCCACCGAGTTCACGGCTTAGCTAGAAAATCCTTACCAAGGAACAGGCTGTGAAAACTCGACTAGTTCGTGCATGGCAATCCATAAATTCTAGTTCGCACACCCCCTCGCAAAATACAAGTTCGTGTGTGTGATCAATTAATGGTTAGCTACTCCACCAATAGCATTAAGATAAAATTTTAGGAGACAACAATTCAAAAAATTCAATTTTCAAGACCTACTCATCCCTAGATCCTCGTTTAGGCATTAATTTTCACTGTCCTGTTTACATATTTCTTCTTTGAAATTATTATTTTTTAACAATAAACCCATATATATATATATATATATAGAGAGAGAGAGAGAGAGAGAAAGAGAGAGAGAGATAATAATATAGATATAGCAGTTCAACATTAGTATTCTATCAACATAAGACCTTATGTATCTACGACAGTGGAAGTATGTTGAAATTCACTTAGTGTTGACATATTATTGATGACTTAATTTTTCTATCGTTCGTTTGTCGATTAATTTTTATTTTGATATCAATTTTAGAGTGTTTTTTTACTCTCAATTGCATATATTATTCGACGGAGTGTTTTACCTATCGAGTAGAAAGTAATGACATAATGAGCAAATAACTTCAGTAATTTGTTTATCTGAGGGTAATTAGGTGTTATTGGATCAAATTAGTTACTATGTTTAAATTGGGATATTATTTATAGTGTAAATCGAATAATCGAACCGAACCGAACCAATTAATTGAAAACCGAACTGAACCAAACCGTCTATGATATGATTGATTTTGGTTTCATATTTTTCAAACTGAAATATTTTGGCTTGGTTTTGAAAATACATAAAACCGAACCAAACCAAACCATGAACACCCCTATCCGATGGGCATACAGAACGGAATTAGGGCCGGGCACATAATTTTCTTATTTGCTTTAATATATATATATATATATATATATATATATATATATATATATATATATATATATATATATATATATAGAGAGAGAGAGAGAGAGAGAGAGAGAGAGAGAGAGAGAGAGAGAGAGAGAGAGAGAGAGAGAGAGAGAGAGAGAGAGAGAGAGAGAGAGAGAGTTGTTCCCAGCTCACGCCTATGTGAACGAAGGAAATGAAATTTATTTGAAAGGGTGAGGCGCAAGCTTGTTATACCAAGCAAAGGCTTGAAATTAAATTTATTTTAAATTTTTTTTTTTTAATTTTTATTTTATTTTTTTTTTGTTTTTAAAAAATGGGACCAAAATGAGGCCAAGGCTTCGAAACGAGAATCTTAGGCTTCGACGGAGCTTGGCCTACAGATAGAAAAACTTCGAACTAACCGAAAGTTATTCATAAATAGTGGTTAGCTCGAGTTATTGAGTTACAACAAAAACATGGATAGGCTGCCGAGTTTATAGTCCCCGGCAAGACTCGTATACCCCAAATTTTACATTCGACTCTACATTCATCTTAGGGACGCTGTTAGCAGTCACACCCTCCTTGGGCCTCTCATAACTCACCTGATTCTCCTCAAAAACTTCAAGCCTTTGGACCTCCTCATGTGTGCCCCAATCATTTCCCGGGTGCTTAATGGGGTTGTAGACATTAAAGGTAACAATCTCATCACTCGCTCTCATCGTAATCTCTCCTTTTTGAACATCTAGTAAAGTTCTACCCATCGCCAAAAATGGTCTACCTAATAAAATCAGGGTTTCACTATCCTCCTCCATGTCCAACACTACATAATGAATAGGGAAAACTAGTTTACCCACCTGAACTAGTACATCTTCCACAACTCCCATGGGGCACCTAATCGACCTATCCGCCATTTGCAATGTCACATTGGACCGTTTATAAGTTCTCCTACCCCCAAGCTCTCAAAAATCCTCCTCACAGCTCATTGGGGAATAACATTCGCCCTATAGTGCAAGGGATGGAAAAACTACCCGGATCGTTTAACTTAGGTGGTAGCTTATTTTGAAAAACGGCAGAACACTTCTCATTTAAACAAATAACTTTCTCCATCTTGGCCTTGTTAGACAAAATCCCTTTTAAAAATTTAACATAAGATGACATATTCACTAGCTCATCATTAGGAGGATATTTATCTAAACCTTACGTAGAATATCGAGAAATTTGTTTGCATTTTAGAAATAGTAGGCTTAGTAGGTCAATGAGGGGGGTAAGGTAATTTAGATAAATCAAAGGGTTTTTTTCACAGAGTTCATACCTGAGTTGTTCGTACCTTTCTGTGTCGTGTCTAGCCACTTCTCTAGCTCCGCACTAGGCTTCTCCAACTCTTCCTCTATTTCTTCAGCTTCTGGCTCCTCATCGATCACCACCCGATCTTCATCTTCCTCTCTACTCTTCTCCATATTTTTACGCTTCTGAACCTCGGGTGTCTCGACATGCATGACTACCCACCACTTTTCCACTTATAGTAAAAACGGCATTCACTTGCCTGTGGTTCACTTGCCCCATCCGTGTCTCCAAATTTCTTACTACGGACTGCAAGTATACATGGGCATTTCTCATCTCCTTCAATTCCTTGTATAACTCCTGGATACTCTCCTTCAACTCCCGGTTACTTTTTTTCATCTCCATGTTCATTTGCTCCAACAAATTGTCCATGGAACTTTTAGTAATTTGTACGGGCTCCAAAATGTGGTGGCACCGACTGTGGGACTGGGGCATTTGCAAATGAGCATTGGGGGTGCATGTAAGCCCCATGCTAAGGTCGCCTCTGATCCACAAAAGTAGTCTGCGGTTGAGGTGCATATTGATTCTTTTAGGGCTGCACAATTTGAGGTTCAGTGCCTTTCCCGGCCCCTTGATTTCTACCCCAAGCTAAATTCAAATTGTCACGCCAATTCTGCAAATTCTGCCCTCTGTTCTGATTGGCTAAATAATTTACATCCATGGGTTGACAATTGGAGGTCGAATTCGGATCGGTAGTTTGATAGACTATGTGCTCGAATATAACGGATGCATATGCATGGGTTTCATGCCGAAAGGGTTCTCAAAAGATGGATCATTTAACATTTGTGTGGTGGTTAATTCACAACCCGTTTAATAGGGCAATTTGTGACCCAATGTTCACCACCACAAAACGTACACCCTTTGAACTCCTTTTGCCAAGCTAACATATCACTCATTTGCTTATTCAATTCCGCCATTTCAACTTGCATCTTCATAAATTCCTCACTCGGTCTGACTTGGTCGACAAAGCCAATTGGCTTCCTCGAAGCTCTTCTCCCCGTTTTCCACTGTCTATTGCTTTCTGCAACCCTCTCTCTAGTAGCCAATACGACGTCAGGTTCCACACTCATTGTAACGCCCTAAATTTTAAGACATAAACAAAAAGGGTATAGTTGTCAAAATAAGAATTATTATTATTATTATTACTATCGTTCTTATAATCGTATTAGTGACCAATCGTATAATTAAAATTGCTTAATACTTTATAGATATGCATAGATCAACCCTATTTTTAAAGTCCACGTATCTTAAATAGGGGTACTTATTAAATGGGGATTTTTGGTACGACTATTTTGACGTTTAGTGGTTTCTGTTTTTAATTTTTTTTTGGGTCCGAGTAAGGTAAACGACGTCATATGCTCTGTGAATCTGACTTTACACGTGGTTATCGTCTCCGCACACGCGTGTCGATGTCCATACACGTACCGGGTGTCTGGAGTCCCCACTATCGATTTCGATCTCCACCACCGTTCGCCATAACCTATGCTCGTTCTTCATCTCCACTGAAGGAAGTCACTGAAAGGTTGAAGATGGTGGGGGTTATTATTCATTTCATTTGGCATTCAGTCCTTCATCTATCTATGCGAGAGTTGATGTGGGTTTTCCGGCAGTTCATTCTCCGGTAAGTATTTCATTCAATCTTCTTCTCCTTTTATTCCAGTGTAACAAGATCAACGCTTTGGCTGCTTTGGAAGATGTCTTGTGAGACGGCGACGGCGGATCAAGTGGAGGTGGCGATTCTTTGTTGATATTTTTTGGTAAAATGAGGGTTCATAATGATAGATTTTTTCTTTCATGCAGAATCGGATGATGCGGGCATATGTGACGGCGGTGGTCTCGGTGGATGTGGCTTATGTCTGTTGATGGTTGAGGTTTCCCGTCTCTTCCCCTCTTCATCTGTATTCTCTTCTTGTACTAGAGAGGAAAGAGGAATTTTTGGGTTTTCTTTGTCTGCACTAGAGAAGACGTTGAGGAATTTTTTCCTAGATATTTTATTTCGCCGTTTTGGTTTGCAGATCTGTGGGAATTTTGCCTTTTTTTGGGAAATTTCATCTTCTTGGAGTATCTGAATTTTAGCTTTCTTTAAGGGTAATTTCATATTGTTTGAGTATGAACCTGGGAACTTTTACCTTCCCACGTATCCTATTTCTATTTTTGGGTATGGTATTGTTAATATTTATTGTTCAGAATATTTGTTTTAGTTGTACAATTTTGATTTTATCGGTCTTGGATTGCAATTGTTGAAGTATGATGTTGATTAAAAGAAGTTTTATGTTATCAAATATTGAAGGTTTTTTCCAAAATTGTTTTGGCTTTTTCCCCTTTAATTGTTAAATTCTTTTTTATTTAATTAGACAAAATAAATCATTACCATTTTAATTTGTATTCATTTTTCAATCACAGGAAGCCCTAATCGAGCAATAAATCACCTGACTATCAAATACCGATTGAAATTGACTTATTATGATTACTTTAGACATGCCAGTATTTTGTTAAACTAATGTTTTTATAGAGGATTTTCTACTTTGTGACTATTTTCATTCTTGAGGCTCTGCTTCTCAATTTGGGCCTGTTTAATTACCCATTAGTGTGTTGTAGCAAAAGCTAGATTTCCAGTTTGGTCAGTCTTTATTTGAGAGTCTAATAACGTGTTTCAATCAAGTTCTCCATTTAACATGCATATGGGTGTTAATGAAAGTAGTGACCCAATGATAATGATTGAAATTGTTGTTTTAAAGTAGACACTTTGTATTGATGCTACAATATATATGTATGCAACTAAATTCTTACAAATCTATTAAAGCTTATTAAAACCACATGAAAATGAGGTAATTTCCAAAACTTTGCTTCTTAGGTACTTCACTAAACTTCCTTGACTAACATAATTTTCTTGTTATGTTGAATTGTGTGTTTAGTTAAACTTTTCTTCCCCTTTCACCTCAATATTTCAGTAAGGATTATATCATTTTAACAAAAGCCTACAATCATTCATGCCTAAAACACCAATAAATTTTGGGGAAATAATTTTGTGTATATGTGCACTTTGATCTTTGTTTGAATGTTTGATTGGAGTAGTTTTCATTTTCCTTCTTTTAACTCCCCAGGTTTTCGTGTTTCTCTGCTTTTTCGGTTGGTGATTTGCTTGAGATGATATTTTTTTTTGATGCTGCCCTCTGGTAGTCAAGGAGGTTTGTGCTCAAGGTGATCGAATACGATTTTCCGCCTCAAACCCCGCTGCCTTTCGTCACCGAAAAGGTAAGGAATGGAAGTAACATCGGTCTTGCTAAGGTTTTAGTTCTATTCCTCATGGCTTTGCTTTTGTTAAATTTCATAATAAATGTTTTACTCTTCTTCTCAAAATGTATAAATTTCAAATCTATCCATTTTTTATTTATTTGTTCAATTTTGAATTCTCCGGTGCTTAGTCTCAGGTAGGCGATGCATTTGAAGTTTGTAGCTGATGATGACGACTTCGTGTACAATTCTACCTTGTAAATTATCTTCACATGTCTCTTATTGATTTCACTAATCTCCCTTCTTCAATCATGGAAGTAGATCGTAATGAATTAGTTTCATTAATGGAATAGGGTTTATTTTGTTATTATTATTATTCCTTCTTGAATCAAAGTTACGCTACAAATCTGGTTGAATATTTGCTTCAAATTTATGGATTTTGTTTGTATTGCAAATTGGTTAACAACTCGATGATATTGCTTTCCAACTTATTTTACCTGTTGGCAAACATAGAGGTATATCGGCTAATTTTCTTTACGAATATCTTTGCTGGTTAAAGATGATATTGCCCTTTACCTGTTGAAAAGACGGCATTAGATATGGGTAACATTTCTTGCTTTCCCTAATTCATTACCCACTTATTGGATGCAGACTGCAAATCTAGATGGGGAAACAAATTTAAAGATCAGAAAAGCTCTAGAGAAGACATGGGATTATGTGACTCCTGAGAAAGTCTGCGAATTCAAAGGTTTTTTATGTTATTTTACTGTGTATCTTTCTTTCTGCCCTAATTATGACTATAAGTTCATCTTCCTGTTATGACATTTATGCTATTGCCTGTGATTAATTGCAACACAATTATCTTATAGCACTTTCAACTTGTTAAGAATAGTTGTTTTTGTAGCAAGTACATCATATGTAAAGGAAGTTGCTCCTCCATGCAGGTTTTTCAACCGTTTCCTTCCCTCTCTGTTCATGTTACACTTTCTTGGAATACCTGTTGGTCGCTTAGGTCACCAGATTCCTTGAAATGATTTCCAGTTTGCATCAAATATTACCTAAGAGATGTCTTAATACTTTGCTCTAGATGGTCTTGCATTCGAGTTCAGGGTAGACACAAGTCTTTTGCATACCCGAATTATGATCTTTTATTGTTGAACTTGTTGATAGGAGTGAATTCAAGAGTTAGATACCGAATGTGCCATGCAGAGCTGCACCATTGGCTCCTTGAGTTGCCATGGAACTATTTGTATTGTTAAGCAACAAGCAAATTCTTGGGATATCTGCATTATCAAACTACGATGTTTTGTATGCAAAAGTTTTTACAGCAATCTTGAAGTAGAAGACATAAATGACCGTCTGAGATAAACATAAAAAAGACAGGGCCCACCGTGCAACGCACGGTACGCCTGTCTAGTATGTTATTATTACTAGGATTATCACTACTATTTTTATTTTTATTTTTATATATGGTATAGGAATTTTAGGAACAGTAAATAGTCCTATTTATGGAACCAACTCACCCGACATCAGAATTTAAACTCTTGTTTAATACACCAGTTCATCCGTTACCAAAGTACCAAATTAAGTCCAAAATTAGTTAGTTCCATAGTGCAGCTGTTACATGTTGTCAATTAAATCCTCATCATAAGATTGAATCCATCTCCTATATAAACCAACTCATGATCATTTGAAAAATCAACAAACAAAACATTCAGAAAATTGTGAGTAAGCTTTTCCGACGTGATCGTAAAGTGACCGTAAGCTTCAAAAGAAGGTATTCTCTCTATTAGACGATAGTTTATATTTATTTTGTATTTTACGTTTATAACCTTATGGATCATTATACAAACATCTTGTAATGGTCTGTATTTACCTAATGGCAATTACATTGTTATTCATCTAATCTATCATGGTAGCAGAGCTTCTCGATCTACCAAAATTTTTCTCTGCTAATTGAACTTTTCTGCCGCAGCCGCCATTAGGCCGACGCCTTCACAACCGCTGCGATGACCACTCCTTCCTCCCCTTCCGATTCGTCTTCCTCCACCCTCTCCGCCGCTGTGTCTGTTTCGGCTGTACCATCGGTCGTTGCCCTAAATCCTGCCGTCAACGCGCCGATCAAGCTTGATGACAAAAACTTCACCGCATGGAAGCTACAGATGACTACCTTGCTCACCGGTCACGGTCTCATTGGGTACATCACCGGTGATACACCCAAGCCGGCTGCTGTCCTCACCACTACCGCCGGCACATCAGTCTCTAATCCGGCGCACTTGCTATGGGTTCAACAGGATGCCCTAATCCATCATCTCATTCTTGGTTCGGTTGACAAAAATTATATTGCTTCAATTCAGCACACGAATAATTCGAAGCAAGCTTGGGACACCCTCCTTGACACGTATGGGAAACAAAGTAAGGGCCGTACTAGATATCTGCGACTGCGCTTAAATTCTATCTCGAAAGGTACGATGTCGATTTCTCAATATTTTACTGCTATATAAAATGTTGCGGATGACCTGGCTGCATTGGACTCAAAAGTGCCTGATGATGAATTGGTTGAGATAATATTAAAAAATCTTGGTAGTGATTATGCGAACCTTGTAAGTGCTATTCAGGCACGTGATGATACTATCTCGCTTCCATTGTTACATGAGAAATTATTAATGCATGAGGTGTCACTTGCTCGGAGTCAGTCTGCTACACCCCCTGCATATACTGCATTTCCTGCCTATCATCACCCACGTCCTATGTCTATTTCAACCAATACATCTTATTCCCCGTATCCCCAAGCACCACGGCCCTCCCCTCCACTGATGCCCCACGCACCCAACATCAATCCCAAACCCCCTCAGCCCGCTCCAACGCCCTTCAATTAGTCCAAAACCACAAACAATCGAGCTTCCAAAGGTTATCAAGGCTTCTGCCAACTCTGTGGCGTCCAAGGCCATGTTGCTACTCGCTGCACCACCTACACTCACTATACCAATCTTCCCCGTCCCACTCGCAGCCCAGCTGGCTCTCGGCCTCCTCTTCCATCCACCCCTTATGCTCATGTGGCTCAAACTTACCCCTATAGTGCTCTAGTGCAATATTCTGATTCTGCTGCCCCATGGGTGCTCGATAGTGGTGCCTCTCACCACATGACTCAGTAGCTCAGCCTGCTCTCTCTTCACTCCCCTTATCAAGGTACGGATCGTATAGTCATTGGTGATGGTAGCTCATTGGCTATCACTCACATTGGCTCTACCTCTCTTTCTTCCTTTACATTAAATCACGTCCTCTGTGTACCTTCTCTTTCTCGTAATCTGCTTTCGGATCAAAATTTTTGTAGTGATAATTCTGTATCTATTGAATTCTTACCTGACTCGTTTTTGGTGAAGGATTTGAAGACGGGCAAATGCCTCCACCAGGGACAAGTCAGTGATGGGGCCTATATGTGGTCTTCAAAAGCTCTCTTCGCCTTTTCTGCGTCCAAAGCCTCTGCTGCTACCTGGCAACGTCGCTGCGGACATCCAGCTTTTCCTGTCATTCAACACCTTGCAAAAATTAATTTTTTAGAATTATCCTCTGTTTCTTCCACTTATTGTGATTCCTACCTTTGTAATAAAAGCCACCGGCTCCCCTTTTCGGATTCTACATTATGTACGGTTAAACCCTTGGAGGTTATTTATTCGGATGTTTGAACATCTCCTATTTATTCAGTTGATGATTTCAAGTATTATGTTTTGTTTGTTGATCATTTTACTCGCTTCATGTGGATATATCCGTTAGCTTGTAAATCCGATGTTTATAACACCTTTGTCAAATTCAAAAAATACGTCGAAAAACTGTTAGACACTTCTATCAAAACTCTTTACTCTGATAATGGAACCGAGTATATAAAATTGCT
This sequence comes from Gentiana straminea, assembly GCA_036785695.1. Lineage (NCBI taxonomy): Eukaryota > Viridiplantae > Streptophyta > Magnoliopsida > Gentianales > Gentianaceae > Gentiana > Gentiana straminea. Next base: position 2,758,313 of record JAVUPR010000426.1, on the reverse strand, counting down.
CCCCTTCCTTGCTTCCAACGGCATCTCTCACTTTACATCTCCCACCTATACACCTCAGCACAATGGTATTTCTGAACGGCGTCATCTGCACATTACTGAAACTGCCTTAACTCTTCTTTCTCATGCCTCCATGCCAATCACCTACTGGTCATATGCGGTCAGTGTTGCTGTATATCTCATTAATCGAATGCCTACAAAAAATCTTGACATGCTCTCACCTCATCTTAAACTTTTCTCAGATCCTCCTAATTACTCTAAACTTCGAGTCTTTGGTTGTCTTTGTTATCCATGGATTGAACTATATAATAATCACAAACTTGAGTCCTCTTCTAAACCCTGCATCTTCCTTGGCTACTCTCTCACTCAAAGTGCCTACCTCTGCTATGATTTATCTGCATCCCGTATGTATACATCACGTGATGTTCGCTTTGTGGAGGATATATTTCCATTTGCTACCATTCCTCGCGACTCTTCTCTACCTCCCCTGGCCGCTTTATTACCTCTTGAATACTATGAACCCACTGCTGTTCCAGTTCATCACTCTTCCTCCACGGAAACCCCTCCAACCGAGAGCCACGCTCCCCAACCCGAGAGCAATGCACCTCAACCCGAAAGCCCTCCTTCGTCTCCATCTCCTGCTTCATCCACCAATGACTCTGGCAGTGCCTCCACCCCCTCTCCCGCTTCTACCTCTCCTTCTCCTCCACCGCCTTCCCCACCACCCCAACACCATATGTCTACTCGTTCTCGAAACCAAATATACAAACCTCGTAAGATATTCAACCTCCAAGCTTAGTTGCAAAATCGCTACCTTGAAACAGAACCCTCTACCCGTAAGCAGGCTTTGCAGTGCCCGCAGTGGTGTGTCGCGCTATCTGACGAATATAGTGCGCTTCTTCGCAATGATACGTGGTCCTTAGTTCCACCATCTTCTGATTTGAATATTGTTGGCTGTAAGTGGGTGTTCAGAATTAAGCGGAAACCGGATGGCTCGATTGATAAGTACAAGGCTCGGTTAGTTGCCAAAGGGTTTACACAACGGCCTGGCTTGGATTATTTTGAAACCTTTAGTCCTGTTGTCAAACCTGTCACGATTCGCCTTGTTCTTAGTATTGTGGTTTCCTTGGGTTGGTGCCTTCGCCAACTTGATGTCAATAATGCCTTCCTGCTGGGGACACTAGCCGAAGATTTCTATATGCGTCAACCACCTGGGTTTGAGGATGCTACAAAACCCATGTTTGTGTGTAAGCTTCACAAGGCAATTTATGTGGCTTAAGCAGGCACCTCATGCCTGGTACCATGAGCTTAAAACTTTTGTTCTCTCTATGGGTTTTGTAAATTCTATGGCTGATCCGTCGCTGTTTGTTTGTCGCACGTCCACCAGTATTACTATGCTCTTGGTATATGTCGATGACATCATTGTTACAGGTAGCTCTGCTGAGCAGGTTCAGAATATCATTGATCAGCTTGGCTCCAGGTTCTCTATTAAGGATCTGGGTCTCTTATCATATTTCTTGGGTGTTGAGGTCACTCATTCTGCTATGGGCATGCTACTCACGCAAACCCGGTACACTCGTGAGTTACTATCTGAGGTTCATATGGAGGAATCCAAGGCAGTATCCACGCCTATGCCTGCTGATGCTTTTTCAGGTGATCCTGTTGTCTCTCCAGCCTTTTCAGATCCTACTCAGTATCGCCAAATTTTGGGGGCTTTACAGTATTTATGCTTTACACGTGTTGATATTCAGTTCGCTGTTAACAAACTAGCTCAGTTTATGCATGCACCAACTGAGTACCATTGGATGCTAGTCAAGCGTGTGTTACGTTACTTATCTGGCACCTCAACCACGGGTCTGCAGTTATATCGGGATTCGTCTTTGGCTCTGCATGCTTTCTCTGATTCGGATTGGGCTGGGAATAAGGAAGCTGGTTATCATGATTCAGCGACTTCTGAGTACATTCCTGGCTATACCTCTACGTCTGATTATATAGTCTTCTTGGGTAGGAATGCGATCTCTTGGAGCTCTAAGAAGCAAAACTCTGTCTCTCGCTCATCCACTGAAGCTGAGTACAGATGTGTTGCTGACACTGCGGCAGAGATTGTTTGGCTTACTTATCTGCTTTCAGATCTTGGTTTTTCGGTTCGGTCTACGCCAGTGATTTTTTGTGATAATTTAGGCGCCCTTCGCCTAAGCGCCAATCCAGTGTTTCACTCACGCATGAAGCATGTTGCCATTGATTATCACTTCATTCGTGAGCATGTTGAGCGAGGACTTGTTCGTGTTGCTCGTGTAGCTGCTGCTGATCAGTTGGCTGATGTTCTCACCAAGCCGCTGAACGTTTATCTTTTTCTACTTTCATTTCCAAGCTTGACCTTCGCACAGCCCCGTCAGCTTGAGGGAGCGTATTAGACGATAGTTTATATTTATTTTGTATTTTACGTTTATAGCTTTGTGGCTCACTATATAAACATCTTGTAATGGTCTGTATTTACCTAATGGCAATTACACTCTCTTTACATACTTACGTTTTCGGAGCTTGTGTTGTAGTGGCAATTACCCTGTTTTTTTTACTGCCTTCTTTTTGGGGCCAAGTATGAAAGGCTTCCACCTTATAATTATAACATTTGAGGAGAAAAAGAAAATAGAAAAAAAATGATGTCCCTCCTTCTATTTACTTGAAGGGTCGAAGAACCCTAGTTTTCCTTTTCCAGTTTTTCGATCAAAATTGGATCTATTTCTCATATATGTTATTATTACAAGGATTATCACTACTATTTTTATTTTTATTTTTATTTTTATATATGGTATAGGAATTTTAGGAGTCATTTTATATATATTTCGTCCATTCATGAACAGTAAGTAGTCCTATTTATGGAACGAACTCACCCGACATCAGAATTTAAACTCTTGTTTAATACCCCAGTTCATCCGTTACCAAAGTACCAAATTATGTCCAAAATTAGTTAGTTCGATAGTGCAGCTGTTACATGTTGTCAATTAAATCCTCATCATAAGATTGAATCCATCTCCTATATAAACCAACTCATTATCATTTGAAAAATCAACAAACAAAACATTCAGAAAATTGTGAGTAAGCTTTTCCGACGTGATCGTAAAGTGAGCGCAAGCTTCAAAAGAAGGTATTCTCTCTTTACATACTTACGTTTTTGGAGCTTGTGTTGTAGTGGCTAAATAAGCAGACGATCTTGCTAGAATTTTTATGTTAGCAGCTGTCGATTTTTTTTTCGGAATCGTAATTTGAGATTTTTAATCCTCTGTTCTTGGTCATGGATGTCAAGAATTTATAGTACTTCAATCGAGCCTTAGTATTTCCCTGCAGTAATAGGAGTCTTTTATTAAATTACAGATGTTCAAGAACATTCAGCTATTCAAACTATAACTATTCTTGGTCATGGAGTCTTTTATTAAATTACAGATGTTCAAGAACATTCAGCTATTCAAACTATTAAATAATAAAATAAAGGGGGAATGAGGGAGAAGGACGAAAATATTTCATCAATCGAGTAGAAGGACGCTTTTTGAAACTTTTGCATAAAGGACAAAACTATTTATTCACTCGTCGAAATTCACTTGTGTTCGAAATTCACTCGTTTAAATTCACCGACGAAATTCACTGTCGAAATTCACTAATTTTCAAAATTCATCGTCGAAATTCACTAATTTTCGGGATTCACAGTCGAAATTCACTGATTTCGGGATTCACTGGGGAGATTCACTAATTTTCGGGATTCACTGTTTGTCCTTCTCGCTATAAAAATTATGGAAAATTAGGGATAAGGACACAATCTGAAATATTTTTAAGTAACAGGACAACTACATATTTTTTATAGGGAGAAGGACAACTGCATAATTTTTATAGCGAGAAGGACAAACAAAGTGAATCCCGAAAATCGCTGAATCTCCCCAAAGTGAATCCCGAAATCGTTGAATTTCAACAATGAATTTCGACAAGTTGAATCCCGAAAATTAGTGAATTTCGACGATGAATTTTGAAAATTAGTAAATTTCGACAAGTTGAATTTCGTCGGTGAATTTAAACAAGTGAATTTCGAACACAAGTGAATTTCAACAGTGAATAAATAGTTTTGTCCTTTATGCAAAAGTTTTAAAAAACTGTCCTTCTACTCAATTGATGAAATATTTCTGTCCTTCTCCCTCATTCCCCCTAAAAATTATGCAGTTGTCCTTCTCCCTATAAAAAATATGTAGTTGTCCTGTTACTTAAAAATATTTCAGATTGTGTCCTTATCCCTAATTTTCCATAAAATAAAATAAGGCGATGAGCGGGGTTTTGGGTAGATTTATATTGGTTTAATTTGTGTCGAAGCTGATATTCCGGAGTTTTAATATTAGGCGACGGTGATACCAGTTTGTGAACCAAGACTCAAAAAGTTTAACTTTTTAGTTTACCTCAAGCCAAGGCGAGTTCATTTTATTTTTTATAAAAGCCAAAGTGTGTTTTATAATTATTTTCAATTTTCTATATCAAATGATGTAAAAACGGAAGTCATTTCGAATGATTTCTTTAAAATTAACAAATGACCGTTTAGAGCTAGAGCACACTTTTCTTGAAAACTACAAAAATGGATACTTGGAATTGATGGATAACACTTGCTCGCTCGCTCGCTCGTGACACGAAAGTGTCAAAGCTCTAGTGGCTAGGGGGATTAGAGTTATTGCTCTAGGAGAACGGCTGGTCACCGGTCTTGGGGCCTCTTGACTAGAAGTCTTTCCGACAGTAGCTAGAGTGCTCACTCGTAAGAGTGGGGACGGTATCTTTTCCTCGAGGATTCATGCTACAGCCAGGAAAGCAAGGGCTGACGGTTGGTGCGAGGGTCCTAGGGCATGGATAGGGTTGGCTGGAGCCGTGTAGGAGGTTTGCACGGAGAAAGTTGATTCTTTTCCCCGGCGATCGGCCGTAGTCGTCAGGCATTGCTAGTTCTCGTGGAGTGCGGTTGAAATCCATGGTAAAAATGGCGTTAAGGTGGTATTTGACTCATCGGCTCGGCCAAAGCTGGTGCCTGTAACTGAACCTGACACGTTTTCTTAATGCTCGTGCACAAAATTTTTTTAAAATAAAAAATTGGTTTTATATTCTTACTCAGTTATTATTTAAAAATTGTTACTAACTCGTTTTTGCAGAATTGAAAAGGACTTCCGCTGCATTTTTTCTAAAATAAGTTTTTATTTATTTGTATATATATAAGATATATATAGTATAACACTCTCATACACGGCTCATACCAGCCCTTTGGTGATGCCTTGTTTTTTTGTTTTATTTTGTTTTCCTTTTACATATATTTTTACATGTTACTGATCGATGGTGAAAAAAATGAGAAGTATAGGTGATGATATTGACAATGAACCGAGGAGAAAGAAAAAAAAATTGACGTCATGGATTATGTCATTCTTTTTGAGGAACTACTGTAATTTTATGTGTTGTAATTTTTTTAATTGAAATAGTTATTGAAGTATTGTCAACTCATTTTGTGGATTTATTGGAGTATTTTGGGATTTTGTAGTCTTGTTATTGAAGTAGCAGCGAAAGCTTCGCAACCCCTCCTAGAATGACCCCTGTGGACCGTGTGGTTGTGAGTAGGGTATTACAGGTGGTATCAAAGCGACCAGGTATGTTTCTTGGGAGTTCTACAAGAAGATATTTTTTTGGACAAGTAGGTCTAGCTAAGAGTATGAATCGAGAATTAATAAAATTAGGAAATCAATTTCTAGATTTGGTTTAGTGAAATGATTATTTAGGAAATAAATTTATAGAATTGGTATAAGTGAAATGATTACTATAACTATGTATGAACAAGTTAAATAAGAAAGATAATAAGGTATGAATATATTAGATCATAAGTAGTGATATTTGTTGTCAATCTTAAGTTTTGATATTTAAATTCGATTAAGACACAAATGTTTCACATGCGGGGTATATATGATATTGAAAAGCATCATCAAACTGTGTATCATGAATTCTTTATATTTTTATAATATATTTTAAGGTATGTATCAAAGTCATGTTTTAAAAGATAGATAGGGTGTAAGTATTATTTTATTTTATAATATACTCAAGTTTTAATAATAAAAAAATGTTATACATATACGTTGATTTTGTTTATCATAATACAACAAGAACTTTGCAATATTGATAGCTATATTTTTCATAAAGTTATATTATTTTGAAACTATATAATTATTTGAACGTTTGATTACTACTTTTTTTTCCCTCTCAAGTCTTGAGGATATTTTATTTCATTTTTCAAAAAAAAAAAAGTTTCTTTGATCATTAATTTTTATTTATATGATACCGATACGATGTGTGAAACACTAGTCTTTCTACTCTTTGGTTTTTATAGGGAATGTTGGGTTACATAATGTAATTTGGGGTTATCTTTTATGCATGGAATATAGTGTAGACTGTAGAGTAAAGCTAATGACATAAATTAGGTGGCCGATAACCCACAGGTCCCAGAATCGCAACCTTACTTTGATACCTAAGAATTGTAGCGATTGAAACAGTATTGTACGTTGTGTAAGACTTTTCTTTCTTTGGGTATCCTAGAAACCGGATTGACAAATATGTAAGGTCGACAAAGCAGATAAAGAGAGGGATGTTCGAGGACGAACTTCTTTTTAAGGGGGGGGGGGGGGGGGGGGGGGTGGGAAATTGTAACGCCCCAAATTTTAAGATATAAACGAAAAGGGTATAGGTGTCAAAATAAAAATAATTATTATTATTGTTACTATCATTCTTATAATCGTATTAGTGACCAATCGTATAATTAAAATTACTTAATACTTTATAGATATGCACAGATCAAACCTATTTTTAAAGTCCTCGTATATTATTAGTGTAGTATATTGTATTAGCTAGTTTACTACTGTAATAGTTTAGTTTACTATTTTTTTTACTGCCTTCTTTTTGGGGCCAAGTATAAAAGGTTTCCACGATGGGAAGAAATATCTCTTTCATCATACCTTTGTTTCCTTTCATCACAAAAGAAGAGAGACATTTCCAAAAAGAACACAGATGACAATCGATCGGGAAATGAGAATCGGAAATGGAGAAGACAATCGATCGGGAAATGACAATCGGAAATCGAGAACACAATCGATCAGGAAATGGAGAAGACAATCGATCGGGAAATGACAATCGGAAATGGAGAAGACAATCGATCCGGAAATGGAGAAAAGGGGATATCCGGGATGAATGGGGTGATTTGCGTCTTTTTTTCTCTTTTCCTTATTTTTGCATAAATTCATATTATCTTATAATTTTCCGGTGTTTTTAAGACAAAAATATTACCGAGAGCTTTTAGGTCGAAATTGGAAAATCAGGTTGTGTCAGGCCTGACACTTGCAAATCAGGATATGCCTTTTCTGACATGAAAAATCAGGTAAACGTAAGGATCTCTACGTTCAAACGTAGAGATCCTTACGTCCAAACGTAAGAAAATTCAAACCAAATCTCATACAAAAAGCACTCAACACAGATTCCTTACATTTAAACGTAAGGAATCCTTACGTTTAAACGTAAGGAACGTAAGGATTCCTTACGTTTAAACGTAAGGAACGTAAGGATTCCTTACGTTTAAACGTAGAGAAATTCTTGTCCACATGAATTTTTTTTTTTTATATATTTTTTTTCTGAAACAAACAATCTTCTATATATAGGATTCATATACGGAAATTTAATGTGATAGCACAGTGTCTATATATAATAAGTAAATGAATGTGCATTATAATGATTGATGGTTGAACATGCGTTATATTTTTATTTCTTTTAATGTTTTTTTATAGTTCCGGGCACATACAGTTTTTTTTAAAATAAATTTATCTTTTATGTAAACAAAATTAAATTCGTCCGTTTACTTTTTTTTTTCTTTATACACAAATTTTTTTGTCAGATTACTTAATTGAGATCTTTTCTTTTGTCATTGTCCATTCTTCATTATTCTTTCCAAAACTTATCGAATTATATTTTCAGGGAAAAAAAAAATAATAAAAAATAAATAAAAAAATCATGTGGACAAGAATTTCTCTACGTTTAAACGTAAGGAATCCTTACGTTCCTTACGTTTAAACGTAAGGATCTCAACGTTCAAACGTAAGGATCTCTACGTTTAAACGTAAGGAATCTGTTTTGAGTGCTTTTTGTAAGAGATTTGGTTTGAATTTCCTTACGTTTGGATGTAAGGATCTCTACGTTTGAACGTAGAGATCCTTACGTTTACCTGATTTTCCATGTCAGAAAAGGCATGACCTGATTTGTAAGTGTCAGGCCTGACACAACCTGATTTTCCAATTTTTGCTTTTGGGTTCGAAACCATGCTCTGCTTCATTTGTTATTATAACACTCTTTTGTGAGGAAACAATGTATTATTGTCACAAGATGGTAGATTTTTTGTGACAATTTTATTATTTGTCACCTAAGGTTTGTCATTAAAAAAATCAATTTTTTTTTTGTAGTGTACGTAGTACTGTTATTATATAGCTAATCTGCTGAAAAAAACACAATGTATGCTTCAATTCATCATGGCTTTCAATGCTGTAGTAGATGAATCTACAGCTGAACTGGGTTACCCTATATATCGTAAATCTACTATGATCGAATGTGTGATAAACCGTTCAGTTTTTTTTTCCTTTTCCTCTATTTCTATTTATTTTGCCATTTATATTAGTAAAAAAACCGTTCTTCCATATAGACACCTTTTGGAAAGGTATTATATGGAAAATCGCTTGAAAACCATTAAAAGGACACAACCATTCGCGAGAAAAAAGCCACGGGCGGGCGCTCGTGAAGCACAAAGGGGCGCCCGTATGATCCAAAAACGGTGAAACTCTCTCGATCATAATTTTGCCTTGATCGAACCCGACAGCGGGGGCGCTCGTGGTGACAAAGCGGCCGCCCGTCCCTCTCGTTTTTCCCAAATCGAATTTTTAGTCCTTTAAGTGGTTTTCCGAACATTAATTGATCATTTATATCCGTAAACTCGCAAATACTTATACGAGTGTGCACTCCGCACCTCCAAACTCATATTATAGCATTCCGAGTTCACCCATCTTTGTACTAAACCCCGATTACATAAATGAACATGGTAACACTTAAATTACCAACAATCCTCCCCCATTTAAGTGTAATCCTTGGTTTAGCCGAAAACAAATCAAAACATTACAACTCATGCATCAATGATAATATCACGAAGATTGAATTATCACCTAGTAATATTACACATTTCAAATATTCGAGTATTGGGGTGTGTCTAAGCATTGAACCCCTTTACACGTTTTGAATACATGAAGATAATATACACATGAATTAAAATAACTCCAAAAGTTTATACATGACACTAATTAAACAGGCCTTGTGTCCATATCCATTCTTGAGTATACAAAAAGCCAACTCTAGAACTTCTTTGAAGCGGCCAAACTTCATACTCAGATAGGTGAATCTTTTATTGATCATGCACCTGCAATAGCACTTTGTCAAAAGATTCATTAAGAAGAAACTCTTCAACCTAATCTTGCAGTCATAGCACATACCTTCGGGACAATATTATGTGCTCAAATCTATGACAATAGGCCTTCCTCATTGAATTCGCCTCTAACATTGTATTAGAGGGGAATTGGGTATCCTATCATCAAGACTTATATGAGTTGTAAACCCATCCCGATTACCGACTTTTGTACCAAGTCCTTAGCCAATCCTTTGGTTAAGTGATCGGCTAAATTATGTTGAGATCTCACAAATACAACCGAAATCACCCCATGAGTAATCAACTCACGTACCGCGCTATGTCTAACGCCCAGGTGTCGCGACTTACCATTATACACTTGACTATAAGCTTTAGACAAGGTAGAAGCACTATCACAATGGATAGAAATGGGTGATATTGGTTTTGGCCATAATGGAATTTCATATATCAAATTCCTAAGCCACTCTGCCTCTTTTCCGGCTGCTGCCAAGGCAACAAATTCCGACTCCACAAGGTCGAGCTAGTAATACATGTTTGCTTTTTGGAAGCCCAAGAAATGGCACCTCCTCCAAGCAAAAACACCCAACCACTTGTAGAAGAATGATCCTCTACATTGGATATCCAACTAGCATCTGAATACCCTTCTATCACTGAAGGATGTCCAACATAAGTCAAGCCAAAATCTTTGGTTAACTTAAGATACCTTAGTACACGAGTTACCGCACGCCAATGATGACTACTCGGATTACTCGTGAACCTCGCTTAGCTTTCCAACCGCATAAGCAATATCCGGACGTGTGCTAGTCATAGCATACATCAAACATCCTATCACCCGAGAATACTCAAGTTGTAATATCGGATTTCCCGTATTAGGCATGAGTTTTTCATTAGGATCCATGGGAGTATTGGTGGAGTAGAATTTTCACAATTGAATTTCTTCAACACTTTCTCAATATAATGAGATTGTGTCAAAGAGATCCCTTTGTCACTCCTCTTGATCTTGATTCCAAGAATCACATCCGCCTCCCCCATGTCTTTCATAGAGAAACTTGATGACAAAAATGCCTTACAAAGGTCAACTTGCTCTTGGTTAGTTCCAAAGATTAACATGTCATCAACATACAAGCAAATTATCACACCATTACCGGTATTGTCAAATTTGCTATATAAACACTTGTCTGATTGATTAAGCTTAAAACCACTAGACAAGACAACCTCATCAAATTTATGATGCCATTGTTTAGGTGCTTGTTTAAGCCCGTACAATGATTTAACAAGTTTGCATACCTTATGCTCATTTCCGGCATAACAAACCCCTCCGGTTGTTTCATATATATTTCTTCTTCCAAATCTCCATTTAAGAAGGCTGTTTTAACATCCATTTGATGGATTACAAGATTGTTAATAGCAGCTAAGGCAATCAACAATCTAATTGTGGAGATTCTAGCAACCGGTGCATAGGTATCAAAATAATCAATACCTTCCTTCGTCTAAAGCCTTGAATTACCAATCTGGCTTTATACCTGTCGACAGTACCGTCAACTTTCATTTTTCTTTTAAAGATCCACTTGCAACCCAAAGGTTTGCAACCACGCGGAAGATCCGCAAGGATCCACGTGTTGTTTCCCATTATGGAATCCATCTCATCATTGACGGCTTCTTTCCAAAATGACACGTCTCGAGACTCCATAGCCTCCTTAAACGTCTTAGGATCCTCATCAATATTATAACAATATGAGTATTGAAATCCTACTTCATCTCTTGTTCCTTCAACCAAATAAGTTTGATAGTCGTGTCCAAAAGACTTTGGTTTCCTAGCCCTTTTGCTTTTACGAAGCTCGAAAGGCTCAACTTGAGAATCAATACCATTGTTGTTCTCTACTCCAATAATAGTAGGAGTTATATCTTTTGGCCTCGGTATAGAAGTAAACCGATGTTCATCAAAGATGGCATCCCTTGATTCAATCACGTAATGAACAAAGAATCGAATCATTAGGCTCTATAACATAGAACCTATATGCTTTGGAATGCAAAGCATATCCAATAAAGATACAATCGATGCCTCTTTCACCCAAGGTTTTAATCTTAGGCACGTTGAGCCTTACAACAAATTTCTACTACAACCCCAAACTCGTAGATAATTCAAGTTTGGTTTCTTTTTGAACCAAAGTTCATATGGGGTAATAGGATTCCTTTTATTAGGAATTCTATTCAAAAATAGCAAGCCGTTAACATGGCTTCTCCCCAAAAACCCTCACTCAAACCCGAGTAAGATAGCATGGAATTAACCATCTCTTTAAGAGTACGGTTTTTCCTTTCTCGCTATACCGTTTTGCCGCGGCGTGTAAGGCGCCGTAACCTCATGTATAATCCCACATGACCCGAAAAAGGTTGGATCAAAGTATTCACCACCTCGATCGGTACGCAGCCTTTTAATTTTAGAGGTTAATTGCAACTCAACTTCACTTTTATAGGTTTTGAATTTATCGATTGCCTCATCTTTAGAGTGAAGTAAAAACACATAACAAAACCGTGTGCAATCGTCTATAAAAGTCACTACATATTTTTTATTACCAAGAGAAGGTGTAGCACAAAAATCACATAAATCACTATGAATGAGTTCCAAAACGGAAGACGACCTCTCAACACTTTGAAAAGGTTGTCTAACAATTTTGTTTAACATACAAGTATTACATTTATTCATATTCATGTCAAACGAAGGAATTAACTCATTTTTAGACATCACCAACATACGTTTATAATGAACATGTCCCAACCGAGCATGCCACAAAACGAATTATTAACATCATGAATAACAAGAACATTATTTACAACATCATGCTGAATATTTAACATAAACATACCATTACATAAATAACCAAATCCAATAAATACACCACATTTACTTAAAATGTACTTATCCGACTCAAAGACTTGTTTATACCATTCTTTACATAACAAACTACCGTAAACCAAGTTTTTCCGTATACACGGAGCATGCAACACTTGTTTTAAAATAATACATTTTCCGAACTAAAAGATAAAATAACACTTCCAACTCCAACTATGGCAGCCCTTGACTCGTTTCCCATAAATAGCATGGATCCATCGATCACAGGTTCATAGTTTTTAAACCAGCTTCGATCCTTGCAAACGTGTCTTGTTGCACCCGAGTCAATCCACCAAGCAACATCATCATCCTGCATATAAAATGCTTCAGAAATTAGTGGTACATAATTCACACTCGAATTAAATCCACAAGTATCATTCTGACCTTGATGTTTAGGAGCACCTTGGTCCTTAGACCCTTGCCCCGAACTGTTGTTTGGTCCTTTCTTCCTTACTCGACAATCAACTCTGAAATGTCCAGTTTTACCACAATTCCAACAAGCACCTTTCGGTTTTTTTGTTGGTATCTTTGCCATTGTTTTTGGAAGATTTTTTCTTATCTTTCCCTTTGTTCTTATACGAACACTCACCGGCTTCCATCATATTGATAGAGGTCGAATCCATTACCTCTTTACCCTTGGTTTCACCGCCCTCTTGCGCCCTTAGAGATTTCTCTATACGCAAGTGACTACCAAGTTCTACTAGAGATAATTCTTCCTTTTTGTGCTTTAACATGTGTTTAAAATCTTTCCATGATGGTGGCAACTTATCTATAATGCTTGACACTGAAATAGACTCATCCATTTCCATTTTATGTTGTGCAAACTGACCCAAAATGCGCAAGAATTCGTTATATTGTTCCATTACCGACCTTGAATCTACCATGTTATATTTCATGAAATTACCAACCAAAAACTTTTTACTAGAGGCATCTTCATTCATGTATTTAGACTCTAAGTGAATCCCACGATTCTTTCGCGAGACTCAACATTTTGATAAATGTCAAACGCAGAGAATCGTACATACCGTTTAGAATGTGACCTCTACAGATGTAGTCATCATTCTCCCACTTGTTCTTCCTCCTCGCTTCCTCCAAAGGTCCATCATCCAACACTTCGGGCATTGGTGTACTCAACACATACACCACTTTCAATGTTGTTAGCGAAAATGCATCTTCCTTTGCCATCTTCTAAAATTAACACCTTCAAACTTTTCCAACTTACCAAAGTTTGCAGTCATCTCCTTGACAATTGACATTGCAGAAATTCTAAAATAACTTTTGTAGATTGTTATTGAATGTGGATTTCAAGGGAACAACAATGTCAACCAACACGCAGAAAACTCAGAAAACGCAGAAAATTGGATGCTTGATATGACGTAGAATCGTGATGAACACTTTCCTACAAAAGTTATTTGACCCTTATAAGATGCCTTGGGTTACACAAACACTTCTGTGAGATAAGACTACGTTTCCCTTCACTTTTAGGCAACAAAAAGAGAAGAATACTAATGGAGTTTTATTTGAAAGTTATAGACTCTCAAAAAATGATCAAGCAATTGAATTCAGTCTTCTATGCTCTTAAAATGATCAAATATATTAGTAAAAAAACCGTTCTTCCATATAGACACCTTTTGGAAAGGTATTATATGGAAAATCAGTTGAAAACCATTAAAAGGACACAACCATTCGCAGAAAAAAGCCACAGGCGGGCGCCTGTGAAGCACAGGCGGGCGCCTGTATGATCCAGAAAAACGGTGAAACTCTCTGATCATAATTTTGCCTTGACTGAACCTGACAGGCGGGCGCCTGTCTCTCTGTTTTTCCCAAATCGAATTTTTAGTCCTTTAAGTGGTTTTCCGAACATTAATTGATCATTTATATCCGTAAACTCGCAAATACTTATACGAGTGTGCACTCCGCACCTCCAAACTCATATTATAGCATTCCGAGTTCACCCATCTTTGTACTAAACCCCGATTACATAAATGAACATGGTAACACTTAAATTACCAACAATATCAAGCCAATGAAGGGTCCAAAATTTCCATTAAAGTTCCATCGTTTAGTAAACGTGGGAATGTGGGAACATGAAGAGTATTTCCCTTATATATATATATATATATATATATATATATATATATATATATATATATATATAGCAATTGATCGGAACGAAGAAAAAGCGAGTATTTTTCCGATTGATTGGTTTTCTTCGTTGATTTTCTTGGAAAAGCATCTACAACGGTATGGAAATTCCAATAGCCGAATCCGTTTCTGGTGATTATGAGACTGATTGTACTGATATCAAGTCAGGATCCTCTGTTGTAATACATTTAGAAATAAAAGAACCATTTTATTAAACCCAATGGGCCAGCGGCTGCAGTTATAGATTGTATAACACTTCTTTGATTCACGATTTTTCTTTGTCGTTGGGGTTGATATACAAAATTTATTTATTAACTGTAAAAATACATTTTGACAGATACTGTCATTACTGCTAATGTACTTTTCACAGAACTGACAACACATAAATACAAAGCATTCTCATGAATGTTATCAATAGTGCCAGTGGTTGCACCACCATATTTAACAAATGTTTTTTTGTTGCAATATTCTTTTACAACTTGCTCTTTCTGACCACCGGAAGTGGATCCTTCCTTTGATAGCCAAAAAACACCCCTTCTTAAAACCCTGAATCTGTCAGTCATCTCCTCTTTAATCATAGCAGTAGAGGGTTCATCAGCATAAATGTCGAAAACATCCTGCATCTTCAAATTTTCTGATGAAGTAGCTTTAGGTTTTTTATCAACAATTAAAAACCATATAACATGAAGACCTGTTAATGGCTCACACACCTGAAGATGAACCTTCCCCTTAATATTAATTCCATACAAATTAATATCATGTCCAAGCCTCTGGTCAGAACTAGTCCCTTGACTTATATTATTCAAAAGCTTACAGTCACCTGTGTTTTCAATTGTAAGTTTGTCATGAATTGTTAACAATCTCCTCTCGAAAAGTCTTTTCTGCCTAAAAAAAGGTTTTTTTTTTTATAAAATACAGGTGGTCTCCTAGCTGGAGCCCTGTAAGAGAACCTAGGAGCTGTTCCAAACAAATTCCTCTTTAAACTTGCATACGCATTCCTCCTGGTGCTTGCTAGATACTCCCTCATTTTTCTGTTTGATGTTGACATAACTCAGACTTTGTACATCTACCTCTGCTTTCTCGCTTCTTAATAAAATACTTACACTTCGCCCGTTAAATCTTGCGATTAATAGCACGAAATTTAGCCAACCTTTGCATTAACAGAAACTGATTCCTCTGATCCATGAACAAAGGGCCTTGACAGACAAATTTCTCCCCTGTCCCTTGACAGGCCTTTAAGTGTGCCAACTGTGACGAAATCCAAATATCTACGCACATCGCTCTTAACCCTTCCCAACTCGTGGGATATTCGTCCACATCGTATATACGTAAACCCATTTAAAACAGTTATTAAATTTAACAACGTTGTGAATAAACAGATAATAAGCCACAAATTATAACTTACACAGATTTCTTCCATGCAATGACTGAATGACTAAACAGTCAAAAAAAGTATACTTATAAACAGTGCTTGCTTGCAGTGCACGCAATACCAAATTTAATTTTATTTTTTTCAGCTTCCAAAAGATTCTTCTTAACAACTTCCTCTGGAAGTTGGACTGGATCTACACTGCTGATAAGCCCAACACTGTTGTTAGAGCCAACTGTTTCAGATAAAACATTAATAGAGGTTGTGGGCTTGTTGGGGTTGTCGCAAATACTGGGTCTCTCCAAATGACTAAACGATGATCTGCTATCTGAAAATGCATCTCCAGGTCCACACGTTATAGCCTTGGGCTTTCCAATGTGGTTAGCTCTAGCACTAAGACAACGACTCAAAGTGGGCTTTTTAAAACCACAGTGCCAAACATCAACATTATCCCTGCTGAAGATTTTAGACTTTATGTCAATTACTGGACCTCTAAATGCTAATTCATTGGGCCTTTTCATTGTTGACAGTTTTAGAAAAGCTTTCATCTTGCGGTAATTCACATCGGCCTTAATATTAGCATTTTCCAAAACATAAGTAATTGACCAAGGACATTCCTTGTCATTTAAACTGGCATAGGCATTACCAAAATAGGTCATATTTAAACAGCAAGATACTGGGAACACGAACTCAGCCTGTTTGCAATCAGGTTCGCATAATCTGTTGTCAAAAACTCTAACCCTAACACAACCTTCGAATATATATATATATATATATATATCCTTTATAGACTTTATAGAATTGGGTAAGCCTCCACTAATTATCATTCTAACTTCAACACTCTACCAAACATTTCAGAAGCATTATCAGATCATCCTTAACAGCCGAAAGGGAGAGATTACCTAGTTGTTGATCGTAGAATTTCTGGTAAGTATCTACGTATATTTTGTAAACTTTTTTTTTTCCTATGGTTAGTTAAATCAAGATAGCAATTATAGTATTCATAGAAAATTATTGGTTGTAGGAGGTGTGATACCATAACGGATTTTAAAAATTGCAAATGTTGATTTCTCAAAGCTCTATGAGGTAAGGAGGGGTGTATCAATTGGATACTATTGTTTCTATTTTTAATAGTTGTTTTGCATAATTTCTCTTTCAGCATTTGCAATTTTACAGCAAAGCCTCAATTTTTGGACAATTGGTAAACCTGGGCAAAAACGTTATTATATGTATTGTATACGGTTGCGGCTCCTTGGTAATCGAATTTGTAGGTTGGAAAGAAAACCTTACTGCCGTATTTGAGTAAAAAAAAAGAGAATGTTTTGCATGATAAGCTTATTTGACATATGCTGTTCATATTTTGTTTTGTTTTAGCCAATAGATGCAAGTCATCGAATAGTCAAGTTTTTAATTATAGTCACATTCCTATGGACTTTCAATGATTTTGCGGCTAACAAACCTGTTCCCTGCATAAAATACAGTCATATTTTAATTTTAATATTATTAAAAAATTCTGGGGAATCTTAAAGGCGGATTTCTGTGAAGCAATTTTTGAATTTGAAGAATCTGCAAAATTCCAAAAGGGCTGTACTTCTTCGTTCATTGCTTTGTTACCAAAATCTGTTAATCCAGTGGTAATAAAGGATTCCAGGCCAATCAGTCTTCTTGGTTGTTTCTAAAAGATTGTTGCAAAATTGTTAGCAGAAAGGTTGAGGGAGGTAATTTCTTCGGTGATTGGTGAATGTCAATCCGGGTTTGTTAAGGGACGGCAAATTCTGGACAGTGTTCTAATCTTGAATGAAGTAGTGGATTACCTTAAGAAGAAAATTTTGGCAAGTTTTATGTTTAAAGTAGACTTTGAGCGTGCGTTTGATTGTGTAAATTGGGCTTATCTAGATAATACTTTGGATAACATGGGCTTTGGTTCAAAATGGAGAAGGTAGATTCATGGTTGTGTTTCTTCGGCTAGAGCTTCGGTTTTAGTGGGTGGTAGTCCTACTAAGGAGTTCAACTTGGAAAAGGGGTTAAGGCAGGGTGATCCCTTATCTCCATATCTATTCCTTATAGCGGTAGAGGGGCTGAATATTCTTATGAAGGAAGCCATCGCCAAAGAGATGTTTAATGGTGTTCGAATTGGGAATGACCAAATTTTGATTTCTCATTTACAGTATGCTGATGACACGGTTTTCATGGGGGAATGGAGTTTGGAGAATCTAAGGAATCTAAAGAGGATTTTGTCTTGTTCGAGAAATTATCGGGTTTGAAAATAAACATGGGTAAAAGCTCGTTGACCGGGATAAAGGTGCTAGAAGAGGACATTAATATAGCGGCAGCTTCTCTCAATTGTAAGTCTAGTGCTTTACCATTTAAATACTTGGGATTGTGGGTGGGTCAAAGTTTGAAGAAGAGAAAGGCTTGGGAAGGCATTATACTGAAATGCAAAGCGAAACTTGGTGCTTGGAAGTGGGCTACCTTATCGGAAGGTGGTAGATTGGTTCTTTTAAAAGCTGTTCTAAGCGCTCTTCCGCTTTTCTTTTTCTCCGTCTACAAGCCTCCTGAATGTGTGCTGAACATCTTGGAAAGTGTGAGGTCTTCTTTTTTTTGGGGAGGGGTTGGGGAAAAAAGAAAAATTGTGTGGGTTGAGTGGAGCAAATTGCAAGCTCCGAAATCTTTGGGTGGCCTTGGGGTGGGGAGTCCAAGGGTTCAGAATCTGTCTTTGTTATGCAAATGGTGGTGGAGATTTTTCTCAGAAACTGATGCATTATGGAGGAAGGTGATTGTGTCTATCTATGGTATGGAGGGAGCTTGGGAGGCGGATAGTGATTGGTGGAAAGGAGGGAGGGTTTGGAAGGGGATAATTAATGCTGTCAATTCGGTTAAAAATATGTGGGTGTCGATTTGGTGGGGTCGGAGCGGTGGGTGATGGGTAATGGTAGTAGGGTGAGATTTTGGGAGGATGTTTGGGTGGGAAGTGGAGCGCTGAAAACTGTTTTCCTAGGCTCTATAGGCTATCTTTGGCCAAAGGTGTTGTTGTAGAAAGTTTGGTGAGGTGGGTAGATGATAGGAGATCTTTATGTTGGTCGTGGAAAAGGAGGTTGAGGGGTTTTGAGGAGGAGGAAGTAGATGAGCTAGAGAATTTTATTAACCGTGTTGATGGAAATGCAGGTCTAGCGGACAAATTGAGTTGGAGCCTTAACTCAAATAGCATCTTCTCAGTGGCTCTTTTGCGGGAAAAGCTCGATAGCGAAGTGTTCAAAATAATTTCTCGGCTAATGAGCAAGTTGTCAAGTGGAACAGTTTGTTACCTTCAAAAGTCAATATCTTCATGTGGAAAGCAAGTCTTAATAAAATTCCTACAAAACCAAATCTTATCTTTCGTGGAATTGAAATTCAAGACTCTTGGTGTCCGTTATGCTACAAATTCGAAGAAACTGTTAATCATCTTTTATTCGCTTGTGATGTGTCATTATTGATATGGGAGCATGTTAAGTGTTGGTGTAAGATCGTGGGCCTAAACGCTTTCTCGTTTAGGGATATCTGTTTTATGCAAGCAAGGTATGTTGGAATGGGTACGTCGAAATCGGTCTCTTGTCTATGGGAAGCCTTAGTAGGTGTTACGGCTTGGGTAATTTGGCTGTTTAGAAACAAAATCATCTTTCGTGCGCAAGTGTTAAATCCCGAGTTGATATTCAGGGAAGTACA
The DNA here is from genome assembly GCA_036785695.1 of Gentiana straminea. Classification (NCBI taxonomy): domain Eukaryota; kingdom Viridiplantae; phylum Streptophyta; class Magnoliopsida; order Gentianales; family Gentianaceae; genus Gentiana; species Gentiana straminea. The sequence goes on along the minus strand of JAVUPR010000426.1, from coordinate 2,738,705 downwards.
AAGACTTTCATTTTCTTGGCTTTCACACTCTAAGCGTCTCAAGAAATTGGAGTGGGATGAGTGGATGGCGAATCCACTAAGGGCTGCAATCTAGTTTTAAGGTATTTTGGAAGTGCGGTGCAAAATCGGATGAAGGCGGCTTTTTTGAGTTTCATGAAAGGGGCTTATCATTGGCGGCTATGTTGCTACTTATTTCTTGTCTTTTGGAAGGTTTGGGTTAGTAGATGGGGTTTGATGGTTGTTGTTTTAGCATATTGAATGGGACCATGAAGTGCATGTATCTACCGGCGAATTTTGCTGTTCTTTTTAGATGATCAAGTTTGGAATATCCTGATGTCTGGTGCTGGATTGTTTCAGTTGTATTTTGGTTGATAGATGTTGTATTTTTGCTAAAATTTTAAAACACTTTGTAATCCGTTTTTAGCATCTTGCTGATAATGAAATTATCTTGGCTGTTCAAAAAAAATGTATTTCATGTTACCTTTTAGTTTTCTTAGAAGAAAAGAATTTTTCTTGATGATATGCTGAATATATATATTGACATGATTTAGATTATGTGACGGTTCATAGTTAAGTATGAAATTAGGTAGAGCAGTGAATCCTCGAGAGTCCCCGACACTAATTTCCCTGCTCACGGGCTATAATAGTGAGAAAAGGCCGGAGCCGGTCAATTTTTCCTTGTTTCCCTGTTCACTGGCGATAATAGTGAACATCCGGTTTGCTACATATTTTAGTTTCCCTTCTAATGGGCTATAATAATGAGACGTAATACTTGTGAATCGTTACATGTCAGATTAGTATAAGCCTCTCTTATTAGGTAGCTTTTTAACTATGTTAATTGTTTTATACAAACATTCATGTTTTCTTTTCAACTCAAAAGTGAACTCGGGCGCCGTGTCTTCTCAGTGACCGTCTTAGTTCCCTTTTGATGCATTTTTCCTTACGGACCAATTGTGCTCAACCCTTACCTCTACCAGGCTTTTCATATGAGTGTCAGAGTCTCAGTGCGGAGGAGGATAATAGTCTTGCCTACTATTTTAGCTGAGTTTAGAGCCCGGGTGGAGCTATGTGGATTTATAATCTTCTAGTTGATGGAGATGATAATAATATTTTGGAGAGTTCTATTTATGTTTGGACTTATATAATACCATGTTTTGGACTTGATGGATTGTGATGTAATAATTCGGATTAGACCCGAGAATTTGATTTCCTATCTTTTAAGCTTCCGCATTTGTTTTAAATAATAGCTAAGTACGAGGCTTCGTGTCCCAAGGTTTTATCTTGAGACATGACCGAACGTTTCGTTTTCCGAAAAATAAGTAGTTTTCGGAACGGGTCATTAATTACGAATGAGTCTAATTAATTAGCTTTTTTGGTTCTACGATTAATTATGTTTCAAGCCTTGGTGCTGCAGCTGTAACATATACAGGTTCGATGACTGCCAAAAATCATGTAACAGTTCCTCCATGTTTATGGGAAGATTATGGAGGAGTATGTGATCAACAACTCACAATTACCAGTATAAATCTTGATAATTGTGCTTCTCCTGGTGCATTTGTGTTTGTGGTAATGGTTAATTATGACGAGAATCGAAATTGTGGGGACCCTATAGTGCTTTCTGTTTCTGCCTTTAAGAGGATTGCTAGTGAATCTGTAAAGCAAGTCAATGTCAAAAATCACGTAAGAAATTTCTTATTATTTACGTGTGATTTTTTTTATACAAATATATATATAATCCATAATTTATTAGTTATTAATCAAGTTTTATTATCTTTAATGAGTTTGGTTATTATCTATATAAACTCTATCACTACAACAAATTAGGTTTTTAGAGACCGTACCTTTAGGGACGATATTTGTCGTCCCAAAATAAAGATTATTAGGGACGACATGTCGTCCCTAAAGATCGGTCAACGTTCGATTAATTAAATATGAGAAATTTAAATCTTTCAGGACGATTCGTTATTTTTTGGGACGACAATGTCGTCCCTAATAATCATTAAATTTCCCGCCCTTCCACGTGGATTCCAGAGTGGAAAATTTTACTCGGGAAACTCTTTAGGGACGACAAAGTCGTCCCTGTTTTTAATTTTTTTCCCACCCAAAATTTTATGAAATAATTTGCATTTTTATTTATTTAATAGGGACGACATATGTCGTCCCTAAAAATGAAATTTTTATTAAAAATGATTTTTTTTATTAAAAATTATATTTAATATTTAAAATTCAAATTTTTAACCTAAAATTTTTATTTAATATTTAATAATTATATTTTTGTATCTAAAAATTATATTTAATATTTTAAATTCACTACTCGTTAATCAATATCGAGTTTGAAATCAACATTTGACTTATAAGTAACGAGATTGAGTTTTAATTTACTACTTATTAATCAATCTCGATGTTGAATTCAACATTTCACTTAAAAGTAACGAGCATCGGGTTTGAAAATCACTACTCGTTAATGAATCTCGAGTTTGAAATCAACATTTGACTTATAAGTAACGAGTCTCGAGTTTGACTTATAAGTAACGAGCCTAAAGGTTTTGAAAATCAGTAATCATTAATCAATCTCGAGTTTGAAATCAACATTTGACATATAAGTAACGATCCTCGGGATTGAAGACCAGTACTCGTTAATCAATCTCGAGGTTGAAATGAACAATGGACTTATAAGTAACGAGCATTGAGTTTGAATTTACAACTTATTAATCAATATCGAGTTAGAAATCAACATTTGACTTATACGTAACGAGCATTGAGTTTGAATTTACTACTTATTAATCAATATCGAGTTTGAAATCAACATTTGACTTATTATTATCGAGCATAAGGGTTTGAAAATCAATATTGATTAATCAATCTTGAGTTTGAAATCAACATTTGACTTATAAGTATCGAGCCTAAGGGTTTTGAAAATCAGTAATCATTAATCAATCTCGAGTTTGAAATCAACATTTGACATATAAGTAACGATCCTCGGGATTGAAGACCAGTACTCGTTAATCAATCTCGAGGTTGAAATGAACAATGGACTTATAAGTAACGAGCATGGAGTTTGAATTTACAACTTATTAATCAATATCGAGTTTGAAATCAACATTTGACTTATACGTAACGAGCATTGAGTTTGAATTTACTACTTATTAATCAATATCGAGTTTGAAATCAACATTTGACTTATTATTATCGAGCATAAGGGTTTGAAAATCAATATTGATTAATCAATCTCGAGTTTGAAATCAACATTTGACTTATAAGTATCGAGCCTAAGGGTTTTGAAAATCAGTAATCATTAATCAATCTCGAGTTTGAAATCAACATTTGACATATAAGCTAGTAACGATCCTCGGGATTGAAGACCAGTACTCGTTAATCAATCTCGAGGTTGAAATGAACAATGGACTTATAAGTAACGAGCCACATATTTGAAAATCACTAATCGTTAATCAATCTCGATGTTGAAATCAACATTTGTCTTAAAAGTAACGAGCTTTGGGTTTGAAAATCATTACTCATTAATCAATCTCGAGTTTGAAATCAACATTTGACTTAAAATTAACGAGCCTAAGGTTTGAAAAGCACTACTCGTTAATTCAATACTGATCAATCAATCTTGAGTTTGAAATCAACAATTGCCTAAGTAACGAGCCTCGGGCTTGAATTCAATAATGATCAATCAATCTCATGTGAATGAGTTAGATCGTTATCGATCATTGTGATAGTACTATCTAATATGGCTCGGTCGATCGATATCGAGCGAAATAGTTAAGAGTTAGGGTTCGTTATCGAGCGATCGATTTCAATCTCGGGGTTCATTATCCATCATTGTGATAGTACTATCTACTATGGCTCGATCGATCATTATATCGAGCGAATGAGTTAGATCGTTATCGGTAATGAGAGATTGATTTGAATCTCGGGGTTCGTTATCGAGCGAATGAGTTAGATCGTTATCGAGCGAATGAGTTAGATCGTTATCGAGCGAATGAGTTAGATCGTTATCGATCATTGTGATAGTACTATCTACTATGTATTGATGGATCGTTATCGAGCGAAGGAGTTAATAGTCGGGGATCGTTATTAAGAGATCGATTTGAATATCGGGGTTTGTTATCGAGCGAATGAGTTAGATCGTTATCGATCATTGTGATAGTACTATATACTATGTCGCGATGGATCGTTATCGAGCGAAGGAGTTAGATCGTTATAGTTATCGAAGAAAATAGTGTTATATATATATTATGAATGAAAATATTGTTCTATGTATAATATTAAGGTTTTTAATAAAAAAAAATGTAATATTAGAGTTTGTAAAATTATTTTTTTTATAAAAGTTTATTTAAAGGGACGACATTGTCGTCCCTTTAAACAAAAAGTCAAAAATTTTATGAAATTTTTGGAGGGGAAAATTTAGCCGCCAAAACTTTTTTTGGGTTTTAAGGGACGACTTTGTCGTCCCTTCAAAGAAAATGTCGTCCCAAAAAAAGACCCAGTAATATAGTCGGGCGTACTCTTTTTTCCCTCTTTCTTCGATCTTCTCGGTTTTTCTTCCAATCTTTCCGGCGATTTCACCCAATTTCCGGCGCTTGTTTACGATTTTCAACAACCAATCACCTCTAATCTCATTCATAAACTTGGGTAAACCAATTTTCATCTTATATTCATCAAATTTTTCCTCTCATTCTATCTTTTTCTTCTTCCTTGGCATAGCTCCGGCGATTTGGGCGAATTTGGGGTGATTTCCGGTGCTCGGTTTTTCATTCTTTCTTTCGTATATCATCGAATAACTGAGGTTCTTTTGAAATGTTAATTCTTTTACTCTATAATTTTTTTTCCTATTTTTAATTTTGTTGTTGTTTTCTATGTTTGATATGCTTTTTAACTGTGATGGTTTGATTTGCTGCTGAAAGTACTTTTAATTAGTTGTCAAGAATGTTGATTTGTTTGATACAAATTAGTTTTAGCTTCTCTTTGTTGTGAGGGCAGAAAAGCGATTGATTCCGTTTTTTGCAGCCACCGGAAAGGCAGGCGGCGGTGGTGGGCGGAGGTTGTGGGTATCGTCGTTTCTCTTCGATCCGAGCCGCGAACAGATTCTCAAACAAGCAATTAAGGTAATAAGCATCGTCATCCTTTTTATTTCTTCTATTTTTTCAGCTTAGTGAATTTTGTTTGGATAATTGAGTTTTATGTTTCAATTGCATCTGAGTTTTGTTTTAGAAAGTATTGGTTTTGAGCATTGGAGGTGGGACAATTGGTGTTGACCTTTCCTATTGATCAGTAAGCTCGTCTTGTTGTTTTACAGTTTTTATAGCATTCCTTTTGTGTGTATGACAGTGTGTGTGCTAGATTAAAACTGTAGTCAGTGTTAGCTTTGTGTGAAAAATATAGCTAGTGTTCATTTGATCTAATCCTTGTAAAGAATCAGTCTCAAAAGTGCACTTGGTTTGATAAACCAAGGTGACTTGTTTGGAAGAGACTAATTATGTGCCAACTATGTTACGTTTATCTTCTGAATGCATCTGCAGATGTGAATTTCACTCTTTTGTTCTCTTAGATATGTACGGTTCACAAGCTTGGGTATATGGAAACTGGGATGAGCTGAAAGTAGTAAACGAGCAACCTTTTACTTCTCATACCGTGGCAGATGAATCTTTACTTAACGAAAACACAACAACCAAATCTGTTGGAAAGGTACTTAGAATTGATTCTATATTCTCTTAATGTTTAAAGTGTACAGTTTTTTTTTTTTTTTTTTTTTTTGACTTACTTTGTTTGAAAGTATTTAATAATCAACCATTAGTATAACAACTTGTTGGCCAGCCCGAGATCCTGGTGCTGGATACATCGCTTGGGGCCATTCTACTCTAGTTGGACCAGTAAGTCTAGCTTCTTTTTGATTCTTTGTAGGTTTTCACCAGTTTTCTGTCGGTTGAGGTAATGAGGAACACGGTGTTGCATTTAGTGACTTGACTATTCCTTGCCCTCCGACTACCAATGCAACGACATTGAATGCTTGTTTTCTGCTCACATTTCGATACAACAATAAAATAACATTAGAACTAAAAAAACATTGACACCGGCTTGTAATGTGACAGCTGATAACTTTAATGCCCTGATCGTTTTTGCAGTTTGGAGAAATATTAGCAACAACAGAACACGAAGAAGCAATTATCATGGCAGAGATTGACTATTCACAAATCGAGCTCAGAAGGTTAAATATCTTCCTACCTTCCCTTGCACACACACACGCGATATAAATATAAAAAATAAACCAGTAGTTGACTTTATATGTATAAAATGTGATTAACTGTTTTATTTGATGGTTGGATTTATAATTGAAGTTATATTTTGGTAATAATGACACTTATTATATTCCAGGACAAACCTACCACTAGAAAAGCAAAGGAGGGGGGACCTTTACCAGTTGGTGGATGTTCAGAGGCTGAATTCTCAATAAATAAATGCATTATCAAAGAACCTTGTGTTCTCTTCCAGTTTAAGGTTGATCCCCATTGTGTTTTCTTGTATCTGGGAAATTTTCACTACAAACTATTACAATGTTTTATGCCTCCTGAGTTTTCAGCTATGGCCTTTAAACATAATATAAAAAAAAAAGGTTGATCCCCATTGTGTTTTCTCTTAATATTATTATTATGTTTATTCATCCCCTAGCTAGTAGTTTTGGTTCATTTGGATGATTTTTGATTCATGTTAATGTTGCGTTTCGATTTTTCGGCATGCGAGGGCATGCAAAAACAAATGCTGCCTAAAAAAAAAAAAAAAAAAAAAAACAGGGACGACATTTGTCGTCCCTAATTTCCCAGAAAATTATAGCCGATCTTTAGGGACGACATTTGTCGTCGCTAATCTAATTTTTTTTTTTTAATGTGCTCATTTTCGGAAATTAAATTAAATTTATTGTAAAGTTTTTAGGGACGACAATGTCGTCCCTAATAAAAAATAAATTATTTAATTTGTTTTTGTGAAGTAATATAAATTAATTTCATAATTTTACATTAGGGACGACATGTCGTCCCAAAAAATGCACGCCACGTCAGCGTTGAATAAAAAATTTGCCACGTCAGCGATGGATCTTTAGGGGCGACATGTCGTCCCAAAAAAAAATCCTCCTATTTTTTGAGACGAACCTTTAGAGACGACAGATTAGGGACGACATGTCGTCCCTAAACGTAAAAACGGGACGACTTTTGATTATTAGGGACGACATTTTGTCGTCCCAAAAGAGTGTAATTGTAGTAGTGTATATGCATGTTTCAAACCAGTTACAATATTGGCAAATTAACAGAAATTGTTCATTCACTTATTGGAACATATTGTTACCATTTTGCGCTTATTCGAATCTACATAAACTCTATATGCATTTTTGTATTTTTGTGTTTTATTTTGGTTTTTGTTCTCCCATTGTGGGTGTTATTATGTATTTGATGGACGTTTGCACCTGCTTATATTGATCTTACTATGATATATTTCAAGTCTTATTAAAAACATATAGAAATAAGATACATATTGTCACACCAATTGAGGCAAAAAGCATACACGGGCATCAAGTACTCCATCCATCCCGATATATACCATGTAATCGTAGAAATTTTGACATAGATTAAAATGTGGTTAACTGTCGAAAATTCTAAATGAAAATGTCTAAAGGACCATTTTACTTTGGTTTGATGGCTATAAAGTAATTTAATTGGTTGGATGGATAATAAACATTGAGTAAGATATAGAAAAAAGTAATAAATGCTCAATCGTAAAGAGTAATGTAACAGACACTACCACCCAGTCACAATGAATGAAACGGTTTTTACATGCATTTGATCATTATATATGACTCATTGATCATGATGTAATCATATGATGATCAGTAGTATAAAATCAAGTTGTGCCACTTGTTATGTATAAGTAGTTATGTCAATAGTATTACAGTATAAGGTTGTGTCAGGAGCATTACACTTATGTCGGTCAAATCCACCCATTCCTTCGTAACAAAGCAATTCAGCAGCGAAAGTGTGTTTACGTGAATTTTTCTGTTGCGCCTCTATTCTGTTGCGCCTCTATTCTGTTTTCAAGTTTAAATAGTTATAACATTTAACAAATTTTAGAAATATGGGTGTTTATAATTGTAAAATACCGTCTTTGCTCGTTGTAGGGACACCAAGGAAAAATAAGTGACATTATTTGCATGTGACAAACACACTACCGTCCCCGCACGTTGTGGAGCAAATAGTGTTGCCTTCCTCGTGGAACCTAGATTATGGTTGAGGTTTCAACTGCGTAGTTAACAAGAGAAGAGGTCAAATATAAAGTCTATGTGTAACGACCAAAACATACCATAAAGGTACAACAGAGAATCTCAAGTGGGCACTTGCACAATTCGTGACGATTGCAAATATAGGCCTTAAATTACAGTGTCATCGTGCAAGATCATGCTTAAGCATTAAACAAGAAGAACTCCTGAATATGAAAGAAGAGAGAAGATAAGATCACTCAACCCTAGAAAAAGAATATGAACAAGTGATGATGTCCACAACTGAACCGGTAGTACTGGGCTAGTAGAGTGGCAACCCTGCCGAAATAGACAACCTATTTGCTTATGATATAAACTAAAATCCCAATATTCATAATTAACTACCATAAATGACAACATGATCTCAAGCTCAAGACAATAAAATATCCACTACTACAAAATATGCAATGTCATTACCAACCTCAACCCTCACACTACTCACACATACTACAAAAATATACAAGCACCGAGAACAACACATTCTCAACAATGGGGTCACCACCTCTACAAATCAAAAAAAAAAAAAAAAGAAAGAAAGAGAATTATAGTCCTAAAAATGAGTTCTAGCTGCCATAAGAAGAATCTATTGTTGGACCCTCTTATCCATCAACACCAGCATCACCTTCCACTGAATTTTTATATAAGGAATATGCTCGTACAACTCAATTAGAAAAACCACAATCAAGAGGGATCTATAAGAAATTTTTGCAGTTATGTAGTGATATGTCTTTTATAATAAAACAATTATTCTAATAGTGTACATATAATAAAGTGAGTGTAATTAGTTTGGAAAAAGAAAGAGCGGAAAAGGCATAGTAGTATGATAGTAAGTGTAATTGTTCGTATGTGATAACAGAATAATTGAATAACTGATCTGCAGTAACAAATTGAATACTACACCTTTGTATTGCCAACGAAAAGAGGGCTCCTCAAATTTATCTCTCAGTCTTTAACTCGAATAATTGAATAACTGATCTGCAGTGATAATACAAATGTCAACGTACTAATGACCGTAATGCCAACAAAAAGAGGGCTCCTCAAATTTATCTTTTAGTCTATAACTCGAATACTGGTTTTTTATTTCACAATTATTTTTCTGGTGCTCTTTATTTTAAGATTACAATAATCATATTTTGGTGTAATTATTTGAAATTTCACTTTCGAGATTCACCGTTGTTTGAAATTCATTGTTTCTCAAAATTCTCCGTGGCAATTCACTCAGTGAATTTCGAGTATGAATCACATGAATAACGATACAATAATATCAATCGAGATCTCAAAGCATAGAGTGTGAAAAAAATAAAATATTCAGTGAAATTATAATAATTTTTTAAGTTCTAAATCAAAAGATATAAATGTTTAAAAAGGAGAGTGGAAATAGAAAATGTTAATAGTTTGTGACAAGAGGAAATAAGGGAATTACAACGGCGGCGAGTTTTTAGTAGAGAGTTCCCTTTGTATCCATTGAAAGCACGACACATGTCATATTTTTAATGCATGTGTTTGTTATTGCCTATTTTGTTTCTAGTTGTTTTTACAGTGTATTTATTGTCACGTGTTGTGCTTTCATTTGATGCAATTAAACATCTTTACTAAAGACTCTCCACGATAACTACAATTCATACCAGATTAATAAAAAAAATCACGGGTTTTTCAAATTTTTTTCATGGGGTCCATTTTTGTCCTATAGGCAAACTATACATAAATTATTGTTAAGGAGGGTCCGTAGACCGCAGTCGAAGACCCCTAAAATTTATCGGTAGGGCACCGGATCAAATTCACATATCCACTAGGGACATTAATAGCGTTTTATAACAGCAAAATTACATCGTTTCAATATGATTTCGTCTTCGAATTTCAGAGAGTCACTGGCTCCCACCCTTGTGAGTGTAGGCCCGTCTCTGACAAACTGCGTTTACCACAGCATAGATCCACCATTATTGTTAGATTAAATAGTGTATGACAAACATTTCCGAAACGATTGAAAACAGCAAAAAGAACATGTCAAAATTATTTTTTCAAACCTCCTAAAAAATGGTCAATTAAGGCATATGTTTTTTGTTTGCGGTTTTATGCAAAGCAGTGATAAAATATAATAAATAAAACCGATGTCAACCCCAAGTGCGAAGGTTCGCAGCTATAGTGATGAAACCGGGTCGTATCCACAGGGACTTGTACGAAAATAGTGTTTTTGCTTTCGATTTCTTTTGTAAGGTTGATGACTACGATCTTGGATTAAAAAAAACAATAAAACAAAGAGTTTGAAAATTGAAAATAAAAACTAGCACGTAACAAATCTTTCCGTAACAATTATAATTAAACAACTAGAAGCACCGTTGATCCACCACCACCCCACCGAAATTAACAAGAAAGACGCACATTCGTTTGCAAGCCTTGGATTATTATCTACTAAAAAGGCGTTTCCTCTCTCGATTTAACACCGTTAACTAGTCCACCTCTCGATGCAACTAACGAATTTACGGAACAAAGATATGGATATAAAATCCTAATCTAACAATATTCTCCCTCAACTTTCGTTTGTTAGAAGAAATATTATCACTCTCCTTCACGGCAATCTATGAATTTATCAACTATCGTATGTCTAAATTCAATCAGCATGGAACACAAGTATAGTCATACACATTGCACATAAACAATTCAAAACATGAAGGAAGAACAAGAAACTTACTAGAACGAATAAATGCAAAAATCCTTGTTTATTCCGGTGATGGTGGCTTCACATTGGTGGTTCTAGCCTCGGGCCTTTAGCCACTCATCTTCTTCAAAAACATCCTTATTTGCTGAATTGAAATTGAAAGAAAAATAAAAGAAAGACTAACTATGAATCTAATTTATTGCTAGTTGCTATACTAATTTTCTGATGTTTCTGGATGTCTGTTTCTGCTCGAATGGATGCTGCTTATATAGGAGTTTGTGGCCGACATAGGGAAGGATCTAGAAAACGCGTCGGGTTAAATTCTGCAGCCTCGGTAGACCGAACGTCCAGGCTCGGTCGACCGAATAGCACGGCTCGGTCGACCGAGCGTACCACTTGAGCGCGTTCACACTGTGCTTCGTAAAACGTGTTCCCCACTCCACTCTTTCGCTCTGATCTGATTTATTCTTCTTTGAAATCCTTGATTGAATGACATAAATCTTCTCCATAAATAATATCCCCTTGCATTTCTTTATTTTCTACAAAATTATTGTTACACCAAGTCATCGAATAATAATAATAATAAAATGTGTAACAAAATAACATTTAATCCCAATATTTCCTCATAATTAATTTATAACCTCTCAATAACCATTATAGGAATTTATTGGTTAAAAACATGATTTTCTCATTTATTTCCTTTAAAAACAAGGTAAATTGTTTAGGGATTAAGCCCGAAAATATAGTAAAATATACCCTAAACAACTCCCCCACACTTAGCTTTTTGCTTGTCCCCGAGCAAAACAAACAACGACAAACTATCAAAAACCCACATAATTTGACACGAGATGTAGTCATGCTCACATCAAGCTAGTATCTAGCAAATCGAACTCACTCAGTGATTGTGTGTGTTGAACCCGCTAAACTTCCACCGATCCTCTCTTGATGTATTAAATCAAGCACTAACAGTCATCCGGTTAAATAAACGAAGTTCGTTCTGTCTACATCACTTACCCTACAAAAACTATTTATCAAGAACAAAGTAACCAACTCACATTTAAATTCCTTTACTTGGTGCCAAGAAAATACCTTTCGTGTCTCTACCGGGTTTAGATCAACTCGACTTAGAGTTCCAAAAGGCCTATATTTTCTTCCATCGTCGCGTCTCAAAAGTATAACACTCTCCCCTACTTTTGAGGCGGTCACCCCGAGATCACTCAAACCTATACTGTCCAAGGTAAACCACACTCCCCAACTGGGGCAGTATCCAAATGGACTCGAGGTGATAGTCGCAAACAACTTCCGCAATTTAATTTTTCAAATTTTTCAAAATTTTTCTTCTTTTTTTCAAACTCTTTGGAAACTCCCGGTCAGGTATCATTTCTAACACATTCAAGACTTTTAAGGTTCTCAAGACACTAAGGTACTTAGATTCTAACAGTGAGTATAGTACGAGTTCTTAACTTTCATCAGTGCTAAGTAAGTGGTTATCTGCAGCTAGAATTGGCTATCCCTTAACTAACCGGAGACTATTTTATATTTTTGGTTCCTCATCTAACAGGTTCGTGTACTGAGGTTCAAGTGAGTATCGATCTACCAAACCTATTCTTAGAACATGATCTGACTACTGATAACAATTAAAGGTGCCAAATTACAAAACTAGCATGTCATAAAAGTTACTCGGGACTCACAAATTTTCAAAAAATTTATCAAATTTTTGAAAGGAGCAAAACTAGATAACATGTAAAACAAACCAGTAAAACAAACCAATAAACCCTCCCCCCACACTTAAGTTACATGATGTCCTCAGCATATGCAAAATAAGAAAAACTTAGCTGGTTGTAATTCGAAGGAGGCAATTACGGAAGTGGTCCGGAGCCGTATTCGAAATTGCTTGATGAAATCGAGACGTGGACCATCCACCGGTAAACGATATCATCCGAAAGCTCACAATCGCTATCGCAAATATCCCGCACACATGGGGAAACAAGACGTACCTCGGGGATAGGGGCACAAAAGATGATAGACAAGGCAATATCATGGAACAAAGCAGAAGCAATGCAAAAATTGATAATAACCGAATCTATGTGAAATGTAGTGCACAAATGTAATATCGAGAGATACTGGGGTACATGAGGAAATAAAAAGAAACAAACAGGGGTCATGATGTGGGCAATCGTCCAAGTACAGATCCATAGTCAGAAACTGCTAGGTGGAAAACATTAGCAACCAACAAGAGAAACAAAGCAAAAATAAACTACAAACAAAAAGAAAAAAGATATCTAGGTTACCGTCCTAGTAGGGCTTAATTATAGTCGGGGGCTCGACTAACCAATAAAAACTCAACCGGGGTCAGGCCAGTGAAGCCTCATCCCGGAATCACTCTCGACCTCCTCGGGGTCAACAGGCTGGAATCCACAGGAACAAAGTCTCGCCAACGTCTTGGCCATATCATCAAACTTCTGTATCCACTTCGTACCTATGATTCGTCTCTTCTTCTTCTTAGGTTTCTGTTTCACAAGCCGAGGTGAAACATCAGGGAGCACAACATCATCAAAGAACTCACAGAGATGTTAATCATCGGGTGCCGAAGGATCGGAGCTGGTTTGACTAGGGACGTCGTTCAGATAGAAAACCACCGGTCGTTCCTTTTGTTGACCAATATAGTGTTTTAACCGATGACCATTTACTCTGAACAACCCGCCCTGCTTATTTTTCAAATCGACTGCTCCACCGGGGAATACACGAAAGATTTCAAAGGGGCCGGACCAACGGTCGCGTAGCTTACCGGAAACGGATGTAACTCTGGTATTATACGATAAAACCCACTCGCCCGCTTTGAATTCCCTAATCTTGATTTTCTTGTTGTGAAGCGAGTTTAGTCCTTTCCTTACCGATTCTCGAGCTCTCGTAGGCCGGAGTCCGAACTCATCAAGCTCCCGCAACCGCAATAATCGCTTTTCTCTGCATAATCGGCTATCGAAATTCAAGAATTTAATAGCCCGAACGCTCGTGCTCAAGCTCGATTGGCGGGTGGCGAGGCCTTGCCATAAACCATCGAAACGGAGACGTGCCAATAGGAGTCTTGAAAGCCGTCCTGTCGGCCCGAGCACATCATCCGGTTTCGACTCCGGTCCGTCCTATTAGAATTCACCGTCTTCTCAAGAATGCTCTTCGTGCTTCGGTTACTCACTTCAACTTGTCCACTCGTCGAGGGTGATAGGGGGTAGCAGTTTTGTGTTTCACCCCATATCGTTCTAAAATCTTGTCTAGTGGGGTATTGCAAAAGTGAGTTCCCTCGTCAACGATGAGGGCTCGTGGACAGCCAAACCGCGTGAAAATATTTTTCTTCGGGAAGTTCTTGACCACCTTGTGGTCTTTCCGCGGTGTTGCTATCGCCTCCACCCACTTTGATACGTAGTCGACGCGGACCGAATGTACTTGTTCCCATACGAGGATGGAAACGGTCCCATGAAATCAATACCCCATACGTCGAAAACCTCGCATTCTTGGATGGGGTGGAGGGGCATGTCCATTCGTTGAGAAAGTTTACCGGTGCGTTGGCACCGGTCACACCCTTTACCAAGTTCTCTCGTATCCTTAAAAATTGTTGGCCGGTAGAAACCGGACTGAAAAATCTTCGCGACGGTCTTCCCGGCTCCATAATGACCTCCCACGGGTCCACCATGGCATTGCTCCATAATGTCCCTCTGCTCGAACTCAGGGACACACCTACGGAGCAATCCATCCTTGCAACGCTTGAAGAGAATGGGATCGTCCCACACATAATAGTTCAAATCCGAAAAGAATTTCTTCTTTTGCTGATAAGTCAGGTCAGGGTCCAGATATCTGCCGCTCAAGAAGTTTGCAAAAGGTGCAAACCAAGGAGAACCTTTTCCAGCACGGGCAGGAGCAACCTCGCACACATCAATGGTCATGAGTTGCTCAGTTGGAAAATCAATTCCAATCTCATCCGACTCTACCTGAGGATCGTCGGTCAGCCGAGACATGTGGTCAGCTACCACATTCTCGCTACCCTTCTTGTCCCGGATATGAACATCAAACTCTTGTAAAATCAAGATCCATCTCAACAAACGAGGCTTGGCATCGGCCTTGTTCAACGGATATTTCAATGCGAATAGTCGTCCGGACCGTGACCTCCGACCCAAGCAAGTAGCTTCTAAATTTATCCATGGCAAAAACTACTGCCAACAACTCCTTCTCGGTTGTTGCATAATTTACTTGCGCTGGGTTTAAAGTGTGACTAGCGTAGTAGATGGGTCGGAACCTTCCGTCCACTCTCTGACCTAGCACCGCGTCGACTGCATAATTAGAAGCATCACACATAAGCTCGAAGGGAGCCTCCCAGTCGGGTGCTATAAGAATTGGCGAGGTAACCAACTTGTCTTTTAGTTCTTTAAATGCTCTTTCACACTCAGGGGTGAAAATAAACTTCACATCTTCTCTTAAGAGAGATGACAAAGGCTTGGCTATTTTAGAAAAGTCTTTGATGAATCGCCTATAGAAGCCGACATGACCCAAGAATCCTCTTACTTCTCTTGCATTTTTGGGGTATGTCATTTTTTCAATAGCTTCTACCTTCGCTTTGTCGACCTCAATACCTTCTTTACTTTTTATATTTCCTAGAATCGACTTAAAATTTTAGTCAAAATCATCCGCTCTTTTCTCCTTTTTTTTGAATCACATGTCCATTCCCTCTTCCACCATCAGGTGGCACTTCTCCCAATTTAAGACTAAGTCCTTCTCTATGCACCGGGACAAAACTTTATCAAGATTGTGTAAACAGTGGTCGAAACTGTCCCCGAACACAGAGAAGTCATCCATAAAAATCTCCATCACCTTCTCCACTAAACCATCAAAGATAGCCAGCATACATCTTTGAAATGTAGCCGGTGCGTTGCGAGAGACCAAATGGCATTCTTCGGTAAGCGAAGGTGCCCGAGGGACAGTGAAGGTAGTCTTTTCTTGATCGGTGGGGTCGATAGCTATCGAAAGTATCCCGAATAGCCATCCGTAAAACAATAAAATTGCTTGCCACTAAGCCTCTCAAGGAGTCGGTCAATGAATGGCAAGGGGAAGTGGTCTTTTAGAGTTACCTCATTTAGTCTTCGTAATCGATGCAAACTCTGTACCCAGTGAATTGCCGTAGGGCAATCTCTTCCCCCTTTTCATTTTTCTCGATGGTGATCCCTCCTTTATTTGGCACCACCTGAGTGGGGCTCACCCATTCACTATCGGCTATTGGGTAGATGATACCCATGTCAAGCAATTTGATGATTTCCTTCTTAACGACCTCCTACATGTGAGGGTTTAGCCTTCTCTGAGGCTGTCGCACTTTCTTCGATCCCTCAACAGTCCTGATCTTGTGCATACAGATATCAGGGCTTATCCGCTTGATATCTCCCACTTGCCAACTGATGAGGGAAAAATTCACTGTTATTATTATAACAATTTACCCCACTTCTGATACCATTTTGAGCGTTATTATGTCATTTCGAGTCATAAATTCCTTAGATTTATCTAAGTACGTTAGTAGTAAGTATTATATAAAATATAATGTTTTTACTAGTTTTTGTACCGGTTTAGTAACCGGAGTGTCGTGTCGGATTTACGTTTGGTGTTTTGGTGGTTCATTGCGGGATTATACATTGACCAAGATTCCTCGTAACGACATGTTTTGAGCCTAAAAAGATGTATTTTGATGGATGGAAGAATGTGCCATAAGCTAACAAGTTCAAACGGATCAATTGTCCTGAATGCTTCTACCGTAAAATATCTTCGACAGACATTTGACCCAACTTAGAAGCATTTTCTGGGGAAGAGTTCTGCATAAAAGTTGTAGATATTCAAATGAGCTTTCCAACGCATTTTGAATCATGTCAATTGGAGGTCTAGAACTCAAGTTATGACTATTTTATCAATAAGCGCCGCAATAGAAACGCCGGGAAAAGTGGAGATATTCTCCCAACTTGATTATATTCTCCCATGTGGTGCATGTGAGGACATGTGAGGACATGTGAGGACTCATCATTACATCCCACATGCTTCTAACAAACTTTAGCATATCCATCGCATATTCTCTTGTATATGTATATATATATATATATATATATATATATATAAATATGTGTGTATGTATATCTCTTCCTATATAAATACCCCCCATTCCCATCCATTTTCCTTGCCCCTCTCCTTCCCCATCCTCCTTCATCTTTTCCTTTCTTTTAATTTATGTTTTGGGGGGCCTAAATTAGATATATATGTAGTTATAATGTCGGTGTAATAACCCGACTAGTTATCGTTTTAATATAATTTCGTTTCCGTTTTTTCTTTTATTGCTTTCTTTCATTTTTATGTAATTAGTATAAATATATATATATATATATATATATATATATATATATATATATATATATATATATATATATATATATATATATATATATATATATATATATATATATATATATCTATACGTATATCTATATAGTTTATGTAGTTATTTTATTTCCGTTTTGTTTTCTTTCGTTTTGTTTCTTTTCTTTCTTGTTATATATATATATCTATATATACGCATATATATCTATATACTAGTATTTATATATATATGTATGTATTTAGATATATATTTATATTTCGTTGTTTTCTCCGTTGTTATGAATAGCTAAAGTAGTCACATAGCCGAATCATGTAAAATTTGGTGAAATCAACCCTTGGAAAATGAAATAGGGAGTGTGTAGTGCTTTTTATTGTTATATCTCACATATTTCACGTCGTAGAACTTGTTATAACGGATTTGGGCTAGATTAGCTACCTAGGTCAAAAATCACACACATCATTCTTGAGAGTGTTCGAGAGAATGGTGTGGGAAAAAGGGTTCTAAGATCGGGAGGTAAAACATATCGGGGTTTTAGGTCGTGAATTCGGGCCCGCGCTCATCGGTGTTTTATTATCAACATAGTAACTTGAATGTGGTAGTCTAGATTAGTGTAGTTTAGTGTTAGACCCCGGGGTTGAACTATGAAGTGCCGGGTGGTTCTTGAGCCAACGATGACAAGTTGTTTCACGGAGTCTTTCGGGTAGACCATGGATTAGGTAAAGCTTCGGTTCTTCGCTTTGACACATTCGCGTTAAGATGTTTGGTGTAGTACGTTGATGAGTATGAATCGGTAGTCACTTCGACCGAGTAATTTTTGGACTTGTTTCCATAACGAGGGTTATATCAAGCGTCTCACGACACTTAATCATGTTAGGATAATCGGTTTTCTAAAAAGAGAATTAGTTAACCTCACATAGGATGTTGAAGGAGAGTTGTTCGATCTTAACATCGAATTAGGAGCACGCACCCGTGAGATTGAATGTGAGAGTTCATTTGTTATAATGCACACTTCCAGTTTTGTCTATCCGTAGGGTTGAAATTAGCTATTTTGATCATGGTTCGGCTATGTCCTTTATTCTCTCTTTTAAAACCCTTTCAAACCTAGTAGTTTAACTTTCTTCTCTCCTTACTCCCTTTAGACTCGTTAACTTTCTTCTCTCCTTACTACTCCCTTTAGACTCGTTAACTTTCTTCTCTCCTTACTCCCTTTAGACTCATTAATCTTCTTCTCTTCTTACTCTCTTTGAAACCTAGTAGTTTAACTTTCTTCCTCTCTTCTCTCTCTTTAGACTCGTTAATAAAATCTACTTTAGTATCGTAACAAAAATTCCACAGCTTTGATCGCCTAGACTAAGAAACACGTTCACTTTGGTACTCACAACCACGTTTCCCTGTGGGATCGACCTCGTACTCCTGTAGCTATCCTAACAATCTGACCCGGTACTCTGCTGGTTAGAGAGTTAGTTTACCCACAGTTTCGAGTCTTTATAAATGTATTTTCGAAGGGTAAATCAAAGCTCATCAAAAATTGGCGCCGTTGCCGGGGAAATGTGTGATATTGTTGTGATATCTTGTAAGTGAACCGAAGGCTTAGGCCTAGGTTTAAAAAAAAAACGAAAAAAAAAAGAAAAGAAAAATTTTATTGTTTTTGTGTTGTTTTCTGAGATCTTGCAGATTGAGCTTAAATGGATGGATTTTTCAATCAATACTACTCACCTGAACAACAATACTCCTACCAACCTCAGGCACCTGAACAATGTTATCAACAACAGTTCGTGCCTCAACCTCGGTATCAACGACGCGAATAACCAAGGTTCATGGGCTTATCAGTGCCCTAGTGCATACCAGGACCAGAATTATGGATATTCAAGTTATGAGCCACAATATTATGAGGGTCCTTTGAACCCTAGTGCTTATCAGGATTATGGTGTTCATACTCAGCATGTTGATAGCTTCAACCATATTTAGCCATCGATCAGTGTCTGAATTGGCAAGAGGCCTACTACTCACCTCCAATGAATCAAAGTCATTATGATCAGTTTTCCCCCATGCTACAAGAAGACCTCACCGACCTTCAAATGGAGCAGTTCATTCAATTCAACGAGGATATGATTCAAATAAAGAAGGATATGCAAGAGTCTGATAGAAGTACTGACTCCGCCATAAGAAGTCTTCAAGACAGGGTGGGAGAATTGATTGAGTTAGTGAGGTATGTGAAAGAGGCAGAGACATGTGAGGTGGTTAAGGATGATGATGTTATCACTGAAGAAGTTCAGGTCGAGAAAAAGGTTGAAGATTCAGTTTGCTTTAAGGAGATTTCAGAGTTAGAGGAGCAAGAGATTGATCGGCCATCTTTGGTAGAACCACCGGGAGAGTTGGTAATAGTTGATATGACGGTCCCGGATTACTATATTCGTCCACTCTGTGAGGATGAATTTTCTGCGATTCAGTTCATATACTCCCCAATGGATGAGCTTTATGGTGATTTTCAAAAGAAGATGGTTCGACAGGCTGATAAAAGAAGATTCTCTGGCTGGGAGGAGGTAACATCGAGGGCCAAACAAGGTACGTTTCTAGACAATTTAATTTCGATGGTTCTCGCATTGTTAATTTTTCTTAAGCTATTGATCTTCTTGAGTTCGGATTTTGGTTGATTGAGTCTGTTTAGAGTCACCTGTCGAGCAAACGACGTTAAACAAAAGCGCTACCGGGAGGCAGCCCGTTAAATAAGAATCATTTGGATAAGCCTAGTCTTAATGAAATGTAGAATCTGTATGAAAGATGAACACAAAGCACAACCAAGTCTCAGGATGAATGTTTGAATGTCATTAAAAGGGAACGATTAGGTGGTTATCCGAAAATCCCAATGGAGAAAAAAGATAAAATTCAAATGCATCATTTCTTGGACTTAGGTTATTGAACCCTTTGAGGATCTGGGTATAAAAGACTCAATACTCTTTCACACGTTTCATTTTATGATCTAGTCTGTTTCAAATTTCTGGTCGTTGTATGTCAGTAAGGTGACTTAAACTCTACATCTGGTGGAACCAATCTGAAGACTCAGCTGTGTGATGGACAGCTGAGAAGTGTATTCAATTCATGCATCGAGGGTGGAGTCTGCGAGCTTCGTCGGCGGGGTGACTATCGGCGGGGTGATAGTCCGCCGAGTTCCGGAATACGACGGGGTCCCACATCCGTTAATTACGTTATGTGACGGCTATACGGTGTCATTAAAAGGAGGACACGTGTAAGGGTATTTATGGCGATCGGACAAAGATTCCTGGCGGCTAGGGTTTAGGGATTTGTGCCTATAAATACAGTTGTTGTCTCATTATCCGAGTGTGTTGAAATCTGTAAAATTCAGTGCATAATAAAATATCTCTTTTTTGCCCTTGGTTTTTTACCTCTCCCACTGAGGGGTTTTCCACGTTAAATCTGTGTTCTTCTTGTTTCTGTTATCTCCTTTGATTGTTTATGTTTGATTGCTTCTGTTTCTGTTTCTTGCATCTGAAGTTATCTCCATCCGTTTTATAACAAGTGGTATCAGAGAAAGGTTCGGAGAAAACAATCCGTACGATCAACTTCATCTTCACCAAGGCCTTCGACAAGGTGCTAGGATCTGTGATAAAGTTGTGATCTTTAGCAAGAAAAGATGTCGGCGAGTAAACGTAAAAATCGATAATTTACGGGAAGGAACAGTTTTGGTCTGTGGCAAATCAAGATGCGTGCACTGTTGAAACAGCAGGGTTTGTGGAATCCTTTATCTGACAAACCAAATACAGGAGCAGCAGATTATGCCAGTCTGGAAGAGAAAGCACACTCAACCATCATGTTGTGCTTATCGATGATGTTATCACCGAGGTTGCTTTGAGGAAGACACCGCAGACCAAGTTGTGGAAGAAGCTTGAAAGCCCGTATATGACCAAGTCACCGACCAACAAGTTGTTGTTGAAACAGAGGTTGTTCGGTTTGAAGATGCATGAAGGAAGTCCACCGAGGGAACATCTGGACCACCGAACACAATATTGCTTGATTTAAGGAATATTGATGTTAAAATTGAAGATGAAGATGCAGCCCTAATCTGTTGGTGTCATTACCGGCATCATATGAAAACTTTGTGCGCTTTTCATAGTTGGAAAGGATACGGTAGCTTTGGAGGATGTAAGGTCCGCCTTACATGACACAAGGTCTTTGTACAGACAATCAAAGCTCTTTGGGCTAGTAGCTAGCAAAGCAATAGTGGAAAAGGATATGGACGAAAGAAGAAAAAGAAGTCGGGGTCCAAAGGTCCTAAGTCTACGATGTCGTAATTCTTTGTAAGGAGCGGGGACATTGGAAGTCCAACTGTCCAAGGAAGAAGAAACGACGGGAAGGCAATTCGGCACAGCAGCTTTGGCTATTGAGCAATCTGATGAGGATCTGGTTCTAGTTGCAGGGGATTCTACACACCACAATGATGTGTGGATACTTGATTCTCGGAGCATCCTACCATATTTGTCCAAACAGAGAGTGGTTTTCTACTTATGAGCAGATAGATGGTGGTCAAATCTATATGACCAACAGCAAGGTCTGTAAAGTTGTAGGAATTGGCTCAGTAAAGTTAAGGACAGAGGATGGTAAATTTTGTACACTGAAGGATGTAAGACATGTTCCACAGAGATGACCAAGAATTTGGTATCTCTCGATCTCTTGGACGAAGAGAGTTCAATTTCAAGGGTGAAGGTGGACAAGTTTGAATGTCTTCAAAGATTCGATTGTAGTCCTCAAAGGCATCAAGAGGGGAACCTTGTATATATTACAAGGATCTACGTATCCGCACCGCTTCTTTGTTGCATCCTCGCGGTTCACCGATCTCACGGAGACTCGACCGTGGCACATGAGACTTGGTCACATAGGTGAAAGGGGTATGCAGGTTCTTTCTTCAGCAGGTTTTCTTGGGGGATATAAGGTCAAGAATCTGGACTTTTGTGAACATTGTGTGTTTGGGAAGTTGCATAGAAGTAAGTTCTCAGCAGGGTTGCACAATACAAAGGCAACACTTGATTATATCCATTCAGACTGCTGGGGTCCATCAAGAGTTGAGTCTTTGGGTGGTCACAGATATTTTGTGTCATTCATAGATGACTATTCAAGGATGACTTGGGTGGTGATGATGAAGAACAAAAGTGATGCATTCAATAACTTCAAGCGAAAGTGGAAGGCCCTAGTGGAGAATCGGTTAGGCAAGAAAATCAAGAAGCTTCGTACGGATAATGGTCCGGAATTCTGCCGGACGGATTTTGATTCATTTTGTGCGGTGAGGGTATTGCCGGACATCATACTCGTAAGGAATACACCTCGAGCGAATGGTGTAGGCCGAAAGGATGAATCAAACTCTACCGGAGAGGGCAAGATGTATGCTTTCTCAAGTTTGGTTTGTCAAGGAGATTTTGGGCAGAAGCTGTTAAGACAGCTTGCTACTTAATCAACAGGAGTCCTCACACAGGAATCAATCTTAAGACACCATTTGAGATGTGGTCAGGCAAGCCTGCTGACTACTCAGTTCTAAGGGTTTTTGGAAGTACAGCTTACTATCATGTTAGTGAAGGGAAGTTGTAGCCAAGAGCCAAGAAGGGAGTGTTTGTGGGGTATGGTGATGGAGTGAAAGGATATAGGATTTGGTCATCAGCAGAGTCTAGAGTAATCCTCAGCAGGGACGTTGTGTTTGATGAAAATTCTATGTTAAACTCATCGGTGGGGAGGTCTACGAGTACGAAACCGATCTTGAATCGATAGTGTTGAGAAACGGTGGAGCTTCGGTGGAGTCTCACGATATGCAACAATCGGTGGATCCAAATCAACACTATACCGATCCGGATAATGAACCGTAATCCGATCCAAGCCGGCCCGCCGAGACCTCGGCGGGCGTCATACAAACATTGATCGGCGAGTCTACTGGCGCCGGCGGGCCTAGAAGGTCTAATGTTGGGATACCTCCAAGGAGATATGGATATGATGATTTGGCTGGATATGCACTCCAAGTTGCGAAGAAGTAGAGGTTGTCTTTGAACCTACTACTTACGTGGGAAGCAATGACATGTACGAAGCATCTCGGTGGCATGCGCCATGGGAGATGAAATGGAGTCATTATTGAAGAATCGGACTTGGGAATTGGTCAAACGACCTACGACAAGGGAGTTGTGACTTGTAAATGGATTTTCAAGAAAAAGGAAGGAATAACAAAGGCGAAGGGGTCGGGTATAAGGCACGTTTGGTTGCAAGAGGATTCGATCAAAAGGAAGGGGTTGACTTTGATGAAATTTTTTCACCGGTGGTCGACACACTTCAATCAAGGTGTTACTAGCAATGGTGGCACAGCAGGATCTGGAACTTGAGCAATTAGATGTGAAAACTGCTTTTCTACATGGTGAGGTGGATAAGGAGATATACATGACATAGCCTGAGGGTTTTCAAGTTCCTGGAAAGGAAAATTATGTTTGCAAGTTGAAGAAATCATTGTATGGTTTGAAGCAAGCTCCAAGGCAGTGGTATAAAAGGTTTGACAGTTTCATGCTTCACGGGGTTATAACGAAGTCCATATGATCGTTGTGTTTACTACGATCTAAAGATGGATCATACATCTATCTTGTCCGTATGTGGATGACATGCCGATAGCCGCAGCAAGGAAGTCGATGTTCAAAATCGAAGAACCTTCTTAGTGCTTTGAATTTGAAATGAAGGATTTAGGTGCTTGCGCAAGAAAATCTTGGGGATGGAGATCTCGGAGAGATAGAAGTCGGAAGAAGTTGTTCTTGTCTCGGCGGGGTTATGTGCGAGAAGATATTGGCCAAGTTTGGGATGTCTGTAAAACCAATAGATACTCCTATGGCATCAAATGTTCATTTGTCTGTTTATGTTTCACAGTCAGCTGAAGAGAAGGAGTATATGTCAAAAGTTCCCTATGCTAGTGCAGTTGGCAGCTTGATGTATGCCATGGTTTGCACTAGGCCTGATTTGGCTCAGGCAGTCAGTGTTGTCAGCGGGTTTATGGCTCAACCCGGAAAGGAACACTGGAAAGTCATTAAAAGGATATTCGGTACACGAGAGGTACGGTGATGTTGGTCTCATTTATGGAGGTGATATCGGTCCGGTCACGGAGTTCCGTGATGCGATTATGCGGTGATGTTGACGGTAGAAAATCAATGACTGGTTATGTGTTTACATTGGGAAATGCGGTGGTCGGTGGAAAGCTACTCTTCGGATACGGTAGCCTTATCAACTGCGAAGCGTAATATATGGCTCTTACCGGAAGCGAGTTAAGGAGGGTGTCCGGTTGAAGGGGCTAGTCAATGATTTGGGGTTGCATCGGGATCGGCCGATATATATTGTGACGATCTAAAGTGCAATATGTTTAGCCAAGGATCGGTTCATCATGAGAGAACCAAGCATATTGATGTCGGTATCATTTTCGAGAAATGAGAAGAGGGTTGTGGTGAAGAAGATTGGCACAAAGGAGAATCCTGCTGATATGTTCACTAAACCAGTTCAGCAGAGTAAGTTCCAGCTTTGCTTGGACTTACTGAATATTCAAAGCTTATAATCTGTTTCTGGAAACTCTACTGAGGCAGATCAGTGGAGTGGATGCTTTGTAGAGATAGTCTGGTATAAGTACATCTGGCATTGACGAATGCATCTGGTACAAGTACATCTGGTTGTGCAATCTGTTTGACTCTAGTGAGAGTTGAAGTCAAGGTGGAGATTTGTCAGTAAGGTGACTTAAACTCTACATACCGGTGGAACCAATCGAAGACTCGGTGTGTGATGGATGGACGGTGAGAAGTGTATTCAATTACGTGCATCGGTAGGGTGGAGTCTGCCGAGCTTCGTCGACGGGGTGACTATCGGCGGGGTGATAGTCTGTCGAGTTCGGAATACGACGGGGTCCCACATCCGTTAATTACGTTATGTGACAGCTATACAGTGTCATTAAAAGGAGGACACGTGTAAGGGTATTTATGGCAGATCAGACAAGATTCCTGGCGGCTAGGGTTTAGGGATTTGTGCCTATAAATACAGTTGTTGTCTCCTTATCCGAGTGTGTTGAAATCTGTAAAATTCAGTGCATAATAAAATATCTCTTTTCTGCCCGTGGTTTTTTACCTCTCCCACTGAGGGGTTTTCCACGTTAAATCTGTGTTCTTCTTGTTTCTGTTATCTCCTTTGATTGTTTATGTTTGATTGCTTCTGTTTCTGTTTCTTGCATCTGAAGTTATCTCCATCCGTTTTATAACATTGTAGTATAGTGGTGAGTATTCCCACCTTAATAAAACTGTGTGTAATAAAAATGAATTTAGGAATAGCTGACTTGACTATGATATATGCTCATGTGATACATATATGCTTAGATGTTCGTGCTTTACCCGTGTGGGTTATTTTTCCATCTAAAGCTATATATATATTGCCTATCGAATTTTCTGACGTAACAGGGCCATTATCTTATTATTCCCATATCCCTATTCGATGTCTTGGCACGAGGACCATGTCCCATGTTTTCTTTGTTTTAAGTTTTGGTATAGGGATTCCGATCGTGCTTTCTCATGGCTGTTATGAGATTCGATAGCATCTTTCTGTCTGGTTTATAAGCTAAGTCTTCCTCTCTATCTCATTTACACTCTGAGAATAATGCAAAATTGTAAGTGGGGGGTAGAGTATGGTCGGTTAGAAATGGCAGTAAGTGTTTAAACCCTTGGTTTTTGATCTTTTTCGAGCATTATTTAGTTGATTAAAATAATCTGTATAAGGTATATATTTCATGGATTTAAAGATGTAATGATCAATTTGGATATGTATAACCAATGTGAACCGTAAGTGCATTTTAACCCTAAATTTATTTGTGTAACATGAATTCCTTCACGTAAGCCTTTGATATTGAAGCGAATATTTTAAACTGTACCCATTCAGCATTCTAGTGATTTATCCTAGAAATAGCAGTAACTTAGTACCTAACTTCGAACATGTACTTGTGAATATCGAAGGTTTGAATGTGATAGAAAGAATGTCAAAATAAGATAAACTATATATATGTCGGTTGTAGCTACCAATGATTTGAGTGCGGTAGGCGTTATCACGAAACGTCCTATACCACTATGAGGCTTAAAAGCTCCCGACTGCCTGATGATAGTAGTCCAGCTAGGGTGTTATCACGAAACATCCTATTGCTGGGAATGAGGGCATAAGCAATAAAAAAAAAAAAATAATAATAATAACAACCTAGTTAACTTCTGACTTTCCCCAGTACAAACTAAATGATATGCATTAGGGATTATCGTAATAAGTACACGGGAGGACGTTGTGTGGAATTGTTACTACCTATGCCTAGGAAAGTCATTAGGACTGTCTGAATGGATATTTGTGCGTTTGCTTGGATTATTCAAGAGAGGATAGTGGAAATTGAAAAGGCTTGTCACACACTCAATCTGTTATACATTTATATTGCGGTTAACGTGTAGTTATGATTCGAATGGTTGCATTATCTGATTGTCATTCATATTATATCGTCAGGAATTTTTCCTCATTCATTTTATTTTATCGCTTATTTTGCTCGAGGATTACTAAAAGCTAAGTGGGGGGTTGTGATGACGGAAATATTCACTGTTATTTTTATAACAATTTACCCCACTTCTGATACCATTTTGAGCGTTATTATGTCATTTCGAGTCATAAATTCCTTAGATTTATCTAAGTACGTTAGTAGTAAGTATTATATAAAATATAATGTTTTTACTAGTTTTTGTACCGGTTTAGTAACCGGAGTGTCGTGTCGGATTTACGTTTGGTGTTTTGGTGGTTCATTGCAGGATTATACATTGACCAAGATTCCACGTAACGACATGTTTTGAGCCTAAAAAGATGTATTTTGATGGATGGAAGAATGTGCCATAAGCTAACAAGTTCAAACGGATCAATTGTCCTGAATGCTTCTACCGTAAAATATCTTCGACAGACATTTGACCCAACTTAGAGGCATTTGCTGGGGAAGAGTTCTTCATAAAAGTTGTAGATATTCAAATGAGCTTTCCAACTCATTTTGAATCACGTCAATTGGAGGTCTACAACTCAAGTTATGACTATTTTATCGATAAGGGCCGCAATAGAAACGCCGGGAAAAGTGGAGATATTCTCCCAACTTGATTATATTCTCCCATGTGGTGCATGTGAGGACATGTGAGGACATGTGAGGACTCATCATTACATCCCACATGCTTCTAACAAACTTTAGCATATCCATCGCATATTCTCTTGTATATGTATATATATATATATATATATATATATATATATATATATATATATATATATATATATATATAAATATGTGTGTATGTATATCTCTTCCTATATAAATACCCCCCATTCCCATCCATTTTCCTTGCCCATCTCCTTCCCCATCCTCCTTCATCTTTTCCTTTCTTTTAATTTATGTTTTGGGGGGGCCTAAATTAGATATATATGTAGTTATAATGTCGGTGTAATAACCCGACTAGTTATCGTTTTAATATAATTTCGTTTCCGTTTTTTCTTTTATTGCTTTCTTTCATTTTTATGTAATTAGTATAAATACATATACATATATATATATATATATACGTATATTATATATATCTATATCTATATATATCTTTATATATATCTATACGTATATCTATAAAGTGTAGTTATTTTATTTCCGTTTTGTTTTCTTTCGTTTTGTTTCTTTTCTTTCTTGTTATATATATATATATCTATATATACGCATATATATCTATATACTAGTATTTATATATATATGTATGTATTTAGATATATATATTTATATTTCGTTGTTTTCTCCGTTGTTATGAATAGCTAAAGTAGTCACATAGCCGAATCATGTAAAATTTGGTGAAATCAACCCTTGGAAAATGAAATAGGGAGTGTGTAGTGCTTTTTATTGTTATATCTCACATATTTCACGTCGTAGAACTTGTTATAACGGATTTGGGCTAGATTAGCTACCTAGGTCAAAAATCACACACATCATTCTTGAGAGTGTTCAGAGAGAATGGTGTGGGAAAAAGGGTTCTAAGATCGGGAGGTAAAACATATCGGGGTTTTAGGTCGTGAATTCAGGCCCGCGCTCATCGGTGTTTTATTATCAACATAGTAACTTGAATGTGGTAGTCTAGATTAGTGTAGTTTAGTGTTAGACCCCGGGGTTGAACTATGAAGTGCCGGGTGGTTCTTGAGCCAACGATGACAAGTTGTTTCACGGAGTCTTTCGGGTAGACCATGGATTAGGTAAAGCTTCGGTTTACTGCTTTGACACATTCGCGTTAAGATGTTTGGTGTAGTACATTGATGAGTATGAATCGGTAGTCACTTCGACCGAGTAATTTTTGGACTTGTTTCCATAACGAGGGTTATATCAAGCGTCTCACGGCACTTAATCATGTTAGTATAATCGGTTTTCTAAAAAGAGAATTAGTTAACCTCACATAGGATGTTGAAGGAGAGTTGTTCGAGATCTTAACATCGAATTAGGAGCACGCACCCGTGAGATTGAATGTGAGAGTTCATTTGTTATAATGCACACTTCCAGTTTTGTCTATCCGTAGGGTTGAAATTAGCTATTTTGATCATGGTTCGGCTATGTCCTTTATTCTCTCTTTTAAAACCCTTTCAAACCTAGTAGTTTAACTTTCTTCTCTCCTTACTCCCTTTAGACTCGTTAACTTTCTTCTCTCCTTACTACCCCCTTTAGACTCGTTAACTTTCTTCTCTCCCTACTCCCTTTAGACTCGTTAATATTCTTCTCTTCTTACTCTCTTTGAAACCTAGTAGTTTAACTTTCTTCCTCTCTTCTCTCTCTTTAGACTCGTTAATAAAATCTACTTTAGTATCGTAACAAAAATTCCACAGCTTTGATCGCCTAGACTAAGAAACACGTTCACTTTGGTACTCACAACCACGTTTCCCTGTGGGATCGACCTCGTACTCCTGTAGCTATCCTAACAATCTGACCCGGTACTCTGCTGGTTAGAGAGTTAGTTTACCCACAGTTTCGAGTCTTTATAAATGTATTTTCGAGGGGTAAATCAAAGCTCATCAAAAATTTGGCGTCGACAGCAGGGTGAGTATTCCCGCCTATCACGCGGGTGACCCGGGTTCGATCCCCGGCAACGGCGCCAATTTTGATGAGCTTAAATTTACCCCTCGAAAATATATTTATAAAGACTCGTAACTGTGGGTAAACCAACTCTCTAACCAAACAGGTACCGGGTCGATTGTTAGGATAGCTACGGAGTACGAGGTCGATCCCAAGGGAAACGTGGTTGTGAGTACCAAAGTGAACGTGTTTCTTAGTCTAGGCGATCAAAGTTTTTGGATTGTTTTTATACTATAACGATGCTAAAGATAGAAAAGAAAGAAAGACAATTTAACTACTTGGTTTTAAAGATATATTTAAGAACATAGCCGAACCATGATCAAAATAGCTAATTTCAACCCCAAGGATAGACAAAACCGGGAGTGTGCATTATAACAAACGAACTCTCACATTCAATCTCACGGGTGCGTGCTCCTAATTCGATGTTAAGATCGAACAACTCTCCTTTAACATCCTATGTGAGGTTAATTAATTCTCTTTTTAGAAAACCGATTATCCTAACATGATTAAGTGCTTTGTGAGACGCTTGATATAACCCTCGTTACGGAAACAAGTCCAAAAATTACTCGGTCGAAGTTACTACCGATTCATACTCATCAACGTACTACACCAAACATCTTAACGCGAATGTGTCAAAGCAAGAAACCGAAGTTTTACCTAATCCATGGTCTACCCGAAAGACTCCGTGAAACAACTTGTCATCGTTGGCTCAAGAACCACCCGGCACTTCATAGTTCAACCCCGGGGTCTAACACTAAACTACACTAATCTAGACTACCACATTCAAGTTACTATGTTGATAATAAAACACCGATGAGCGCGGGCCCGAATTCACGACCTAAAACCCCGGTATGTTTTACCTCCCGATCTTAGAACCCTTTTTCCCACACCATTCTCTCGAACAACTCTCAAGAATGATGTGTGTGATTTTTTGACCTAGGTAGCTAATCTAGCCCAAATCCGTTATAACAAGTTCTAAGACGTGAAATATGTGAGATATAACAATAAAAAGCACTACACACTCCCTATTTCATTTTCCAAGGGTTGATTTCACCAAATTTTACATAATTCGGCTATGATAAGTTTAGCTACTCATATATATATATATATGTAGATATATAGATATTACAAGTAATCAGACTCTGTCAAAATGTCATGGATTACACGGCGGGATGTTTTACATAATAGCCTTACGTCAATGCGAAATTCTATTAAAACCAAATTAAAACCTTAATCCAATCATTTGCCGATTCTCGATACTTATATATATATATATATATATATATATATATATATATATATATATATATATATATATATATATATATATATATATATATATATATATATATATATATATATATATATATATATGGCAAAAACGAAAGAAACAATAAAGAAAGAACGGAATTGAAATTATATTAAAACTATAACTAGTCGGGTTATTACACCGACATTATAACTACATATATAGCTACGTATAGGCCCCCAAAACATAATTAAAAAGAAAGGAAAAGAAGAAGAGAGATGGGGAAGAAGGGGCAAGGAAGAAGGAATGGAAATGGGGGAGTATATATAGGGAAAGATATACATATATATATATATATATATATATATATATATATATATATATATATATATATATATATATATATATATATATATATATATATATATATATATATATATATATATATATATCAAGCACATGGGAGCCATCATCAAGCACATGGGAGCCATCATCAAGCACATGGGAGGGAATATCCATCATTGCAAG
Organism: Gentiana straminea; assembly: GCA_036785695.1. Classification (NCBI taxonomy): domain Eukaryota; kingdom Viridiplantae; phylum Streptophyta; class Magnoliopsida; order Gentianales; family Gentianaceae; genus Gentiana; species Gentiana straminea. The sequence continues at coordinate 2,707,401 of JAVUPR010000426.1, read as the reverse complement.
TAACATGCACCACATGGGAGAATATAATCAAGTTGGAAAAATATCTCCACTTTTCCCGGCGTTTCTATAGCGGCGCTTATTGATAAAATAGCCATAACTTGAGTTGTAGACCTCCAATTGACGTGATTCAAAATGCGTTGGAAAGCTCATTTGAATATCTACAACTTTTATGCAGAACTCTTCCCCAGAAAATGCCTCTAAGTTGGGTCAAATGTCTGTCGAAGATATTTTACGGTAGAAGCATTCAGGACAATTGATCCGTTTTAACTCGTAAGCTTATGGCATCTTCTCCTATCCCTCAAAATACATCCTTTAGGCCCAAAACGTGTCGTTACTCGGGGTCTTGGTCAACATATAATTCTGCAATAAATCACCAAAACACCAAGCGTAAATCCGACACGACACTCCGGTTACTAAACCGGTACAAAACTTAGTAAAAACTTATAAAAACACAATATTTTACATAATTATTACTACTTAGATATTTAGATGAAACTTATGAATTAATGACTTAAAATGATATAAAAGTGCTCAATATAATATCAGAAGCGGGTTGAAATGTTATAAAAATAACAGTGAATTTTTCCGTCATCACCAACCAAAGGCGAGGATATTATCTTGCAGCACTTTGATAAGCTTTTCTTCCTCTTTTGGTTCTAACTTAGATGAAATAATCAAAGGAAGCTTATCACCGTCCCTCAGAAAAATGTATTTCAAGTGTTGAGGCAAGGGTTTCAACACTAAATCTGACGGTGGCTCCTCCACACTTGGTCTTAATTTATCGCCCTTAAGCTCCAGATCTCCAAGCTTATCATAAGGGCTCTGAAGCATCATGGTCTCCCGGCGGACGGGGGTTTCATCCCCTTTTTCAAATCCGGCCATGTCACCATGCCTCTTCCTCATTTTCTTTCTTACCATCTCCCGGTAATCGAACTTTCCTTTTCCTCCTTCTCAATCTCTTCTAAAAAATTCTTCCACTCCTCATCGGTCCAAGTTGCGGATTGTTTATTGAATTCTTCCTCATCCCAACTACCCATGAACACTTGTTCATCATACTCATCGTTGAAATCGTCCTCAATAGCTAAACGAGTGTCACTTTGGATGCGTGCTTCACTGCATTGCCCACATTGAACTTTACACTCTCATCCTCCAAATGTAGGGTTATCTCGCCACTGTAGGAATCTAGTAAGGCACGGGCGGTTGCAAGAAAAGGTCTTCCAAGGATCAAGGGTGTTTTCTCATCATTGGTCATGTCCATGATTACCCAATCAGCTGGGTATATGAAGTTCTCAACCTTGACCAACACATCTTCTACGGTTCCTTGCATACTTCACACTTCTATCTCGCAAGTTGAAGAGAAATGGGTCTACGAGTAATAGATTGATCCAATCCAAGAGATTGGAAGATTGAAGTAGACATCAGATTGACTGATGCTCCCGAATCGCATAAAACATTGTGGAAGTCCCTGTTCCCGATAGTACACGAAATTGTGAATTTACCAGGGTCGGGACACTTCACGAAGTTTAGTCTGGCCGATTGCAGAGCATTCTTCATTCAACACTATGTGCTCGAGCTTTTGAAGCTTCTTCTTCGAACTCACTGCGTCCTTTATAAACTTTGTATACTTTGGCATCCCTACCAAAAGATCAACTAATGGAATGTTTGCCTCAGTATTCTTGAGCAAATCAATAACCTTCTTATACTCCTTATCGACTGTTAATGACAGCTTGTTCTTGCTATGTGGGTAAGGGAGATCAGCAAAGTCCTCCTCAGTGAAGGTCTTCTTTGCTGTCTTATGATTGATTGCTTTGTCTTCCCTATCTTTCCACCTCATATGCTTCCCAGAACTCAACTTAGAATCAATATTCTCAACTCTCACATTTCTTTCAGAATTTCCTTTTTCACTTGGCTCAACAGCCGTCCCAGCATCCTTCTGAGGAGAAAGAAGATCTTCCCCTCCCCGCCTCTCCGCTCGCGGGGAGGGGCTATTCGTTTCCCTGGTTGGCCCGACCGCCAACCGCTTTCCCACTCCTCGCATTTACGACATTCAACTCATCTTGACCATAGTTCCATGGTGCGCCGGATCGGTGCAAGTATTCGGTCATTCTCGGGACCACGTTAACCCCTCGGGGGTTCTTCTCAATAAAACTCGGCAAACCGACCTTGAGGTCGACTTGCTTGCTTTGCCCCGAAATCGTCCCATTTGCACCTCTAAATTCCTCACCGTCTTGGTCAAAGTACTCAATGCATTTGCCAACCGAGTGTTGGCCGTGACTTGCTCACTCAACTTTTGTTCTAAGATCCGAAATGATTGATTCGATTTTGATTTTGATTGACCGGTGGATTATTGTTCCATGCCGGTCGAGAGTTGGATTGAAAATTGCTCGATTAGGCCTGGGGGCCCGAAACCGATGGGGATTTGCTACCCTAGAAGGGTCACTCCGCAATTAAACCCTTGAGTGTTCGATTCGACCCAAAGGTCGATAATTTTGAGAACCGAATGCATTCACCTCCTCCGAATGCAGCAATAGAGGACATTGATGGAATGTGTGCCCAATAGTATCGCAATTTTGGCAGACAACGTTGTTTTGCACAGCTTTGACCTGAGGGATCGGGTCAAGCTGGCACTGATTACTGCGATGGCCTTGGCCATGGCAGTTGTCACATACAAGACTTTGAACATTCATTGCCGCCATTTGCTTCTGTAGTGCGGCTAACCGAGCCTTTAGAAGTGTGGTCTCATCTACCTCATACTTCCCTGGAGTCGAGCTCTTCTGACTGGATGCACCTTTGTAGGTAGGGGCATAATTATACTTTGCAATATCTTCAAACAACGTCCATCCCTCTTCAGGTGTCTTTCTCAGAAATGCACCTCCAGCAGAACTATTCACCATTCCCTTGGTCAATTCAGTCAAACCACTATAGAAAGTGTTGACCAACCTTTGTTTATCCAGCCCATGGTGGGGGCACTTTCTCAAGAGAGATTTAAATCGTTTCCATGCATCGCAAAATGATTCCCTCTCAGTTTGCACAAAAGTGAATATCTGATTCAGAAGATGAGCCGTCTTTACAGGTGGAAAGTACTGGCTCCGAAATTCTTTCTCCAACTCCTCCCACGAAGTAATGGAGTCAACTGGTAAATATTTATACCATTCTTTCGCTTTTCCCTTCAGTGAGAAGGGAAAAAGTTTCATTCTCAGGGCGTCCTCAGTGACCCCTTTGATTAAAGTAGTCCCGCACGATTCTAGAAATGAGTGAATGTGATCGTGTGGGTCCTCAGTGGAGAAGCCATGGAATGTGGAACCTCTCACCAAGTTGATTAAAGAAGTTTTGAGTTCAAAATTATCAGCCGTGATTTCAGGAATCACGACCGGCAGATTTACTTTCACGGTAGACGGCATGGCATAGTCTGCCAATGTCCTTTGATCCGCCATTTCCTCAACTTGGGCTTCTTACTCAACGTATTCTTCAGGATCGTTTGCCTCGTCCGTCGATCCGGCGAGTCGAGCCAAACGTCTATTCGGTCGAACGATGGTTCGCTCTAGCTCCGGGTTATATAAAAGTGGTCCCCCGTGAGTTCGAGTTTGCATAAACCACGTTAGAACCAAATGTTCGGGTCAAAATAAATTTTTTTTTATTTTTTTTATTTATTCTTTAATTTTTTTATTTTTATTTTTATTTTTTAGTATAATCCTTAAATTAGACTCAACAACTAAAAACTAAACTAAAACAGACTCGAAACAGGTTCGAAAAACGCAAATAAAACAGAACAGAATACTGTAAGGCTATCACAGAACAGAAACAGAGAAAAGAAAAAAATAATAAAATAACTCTCGGTCGACCGAGAGGTCAGGTTCGGTCGACCGAAGTGAAATTTTTTTTTTTTTTTTTTTTTTAATTTTTTATTTTATTTATTATTTTTAAAGATTAGTACGCACCGGAATTAGCGACCGTCCAGAAATTACAGAGACTGAAAACGAAAACTTTCCGTGCCAAGTCCCCGGCAACGGCGCCAAAAACTTGTTTGCGGTTTTATGCAAAGCAGTGATAAAATATAATAAATAAAACCGATGTCAACCCCAAGTGCGAAGGTTCGCAGCTATAGTGATGAAACCGGGTCGTATCCACAGGGACTTGTACGAAAATAGTGTTTTTGCTTTCGATTTCTTTTGTAAGGTTGATGACTACGATCTTGGATTAAAAAAACAATAAAACAAAGAGTTTGAAAATTGAAAATAAAAACTAGCACGTAACAAATCTTTCCGTAACAATTATAATTAAACAACTAGAAGCACCGTTGATCCACCACCACCCCACCGAAATTAACAAGAAAGACGCACATTCGTTTGCAAGCCTTGGATTATTATCTACTAAAAAGGCGTTTCCTCTCTCGATTTAACACCGTTAACTAGTCCACCTCTCGATGCAACTAACGAATTTACGGAACAAAGATATGGATATAAAATCCTAATCTAACAATATTCTCCCTCAACTTTCGTTTGTTAGAAGAAATATTATCACTCTCCTTCACGGCAATCTATGAATTTATCAACTATCGTATGTCTAAATTCAATCAGCATGCAACACAAGTATAGTCATACACATTGCACATAAACAATTCAAAACATGAAGGAAGAACAAGAAACTTACTAGAACGAATAAATGCAAAAATCCTTGTTTATTCCGGTGATGGTGGCTTCACATTGGTGGTTCTAGCCTCGGGCCTTTAGCCACTTATCTTCTTCAAAAACATCCTTATTTGCTGAATTGAAATTGAAAGAAAAATAAAAGAAAGACTAACTATGAATCTAATTTATTGCTAGTTGCTATACTAATTTTCTGATGTTTCTGGATGTCTGTTTCTGCTCGAATGGATGCTGCTTATATAGGAGTTTGTGGCCGATGTTAAGGGTCAATTTGTAGTGTTTTATAAGGATATATTTTATATCAATATTCCCCATATACGGATGTTTTTCGTAGAATTCGAGCTTATAATCGATTAATTGAGCAAATGACGTTTTGAATAGTTAAAATGCAAAATCGAGTAAATATCGTGGTTTTATTATCTATTTTGTATGGTTTTACGTTTTGCTCGGTTTTGTCATCTTTTAGGTGCACAAATGTGGAATGGAAGAGGTCTAAATGATGTTTGATTGAAGATTAAAGTGGAAAGAAAGATATACAAGAGGATGAAGATGAAATAAAGCTTGGGAAAATCCCGAAAACGACTCGTAATACGACGGGCTAGTCAAAAAGGCGTTTTCTGAAGAAGAGTCCTTAATGAAAGTTGTAGATTTTTCCGAGAGCTTTTTTATGACATTCGGATCACAATTTTTGGAGGTCTACAACTCAAGATATGAATTTTAGAAGTTTTATTCCAATAAATATTCCATGCAGAGAATCAATACAGATGTATGGCTTGGCAAAGAACGGGCGTCCAACCCAAATTCGACTTAAGCACCGACCTAAACCTCTATATAAACAACCGCATGATCAACCCTAATTCTACACAATTTTTCAGCCGCATTATTCACAGTAAAGCAGCGGCAACTTGGCTTTTCAAGGCCGGTCACCCGAGCCTTGTGCTCGGGTGATCCGGGTTAGATTAGGATGTCGTTTTTTTTCCGTTTTCGATTCATGGATTCAATCATGTACCAAACTATGTGAGTTTGATTTTCCAATTTATTCAATCCTTTTTATTTTCATGATCTTTAATTTATTTTGTATTTTTCTGTGATTATGATGCTATTATGTGAACCATATCGAAAGATTGTTTACTAATTGATATGTTTACAACATACGGAAGTTGCGTAGACTAGATCACCATAGAAAGATAGGATCTTTAATCGTTAATTCGTGACAAATTAAATGGGTTAATCATCTAGGTTGGTAGATTCTAAAATACGAGAGTTAACTCGAATCTACACCTTCGTTTTGTATGGAATATTGATCTCAACATTCGGAAGAGGAGAGATCGATAATTGAATTCACTAAGGAATTAGGGATTCATAGCTTGAGAAATAGATTCACTAAGGAATTAGGGATTTGTATCTCGTGTAAAGGTGAAACCACAATTTGAATTAAAATCATGAGATGAAATATGATTGAAATCACTTGGTTTGTGCTCTGTTTGATCCCATGTATCTTTAGTTTAGTTTAGGTTGTGTTATTTTATTTCGTAGGTTAGATTTATTTTAATTGCTCTTTCGTTTATTTTATTTGTTCTTTCGTTTATTCGTTTTTCCTAAGTAACAATTGAAAGGAATTAGTGAAATTAGATTCAACATCCCAATTCCTCGTGGATCGACCCCTTACTCACTTCGCTCTACTATCAATTACCCGGTATTCGGCCGGTTAGGAGTTAGTTTTGCATGGTAGTTAGGGTTTATAAATTTTCTTTTGTTTAATGATGCAAAATCCCTCCAACAAAAGTGGCGCCGTTGCCGGGGAATAGGTGTCATGTTGAATCTGATCTTGTTATTTCTCGATTTTGTTACGTTTATTTTTCGTTTTAATAAAAGTAGCGTTTACCAAATCGAGAGTTTTTATTTTGCCGTGTTTCGATGACCATAAGGTTAAGAATGTGCAAAAGTTTTTTTACTCGATTTGTTTAAACGTGAAGTATGTGTTTATGTGTTTTCTGATCTAACCTCTTTGTGCTTTAATTGAAAGTGGCTATTGTGATCTGTGTTAATATGTGTTTTAAGTTTTTAGGGTTTGTCTGCGTTTTCCGCTCTCTCGCCGTGTATTCGTTGTATGGACGAGCGTTCAAGTTAGTGAACGCCCGTCCGGCTCCGTAGCTGCGGGTAAACGAGCGTTTGAAAGTATTGGACGTTCGTCCGTTCAAATATTTTCGACTCGTTCGGTTTAAAGGACCGTACGAGCGTCTATGCTTTCGAACGTCGGTCCGGTTGGTTTTCAAGTCAAACGAGCGTTTGTTTTGTGAACGCTCGTCCAAAGCCGTATTTTGAGGTGAACGCCCGTCCGTTGTGCTTTGAACGCCGCTTTCGTAGTCCAGGTTTTTCTTGATCTCATTCCTAATGCTTTTATTTAGTATGGATTGCTTACATTCGAGCATCTCGTGGCCTATTTATTTTTTACATAGATGTCCCGAATATGAATGTTATACCTTTCCATCTATGAATTCATGCTAAGTAAATGATCTTATTCCTTATACATGATTCATCTATGCAAGTTATAGTCACTGTCGGTTCTCGTACGCTATAACTGGTCTTCGTGTTAATTAGTGGCTAATGTCGGTTTCCGTATGCTACATACCGCTGTGATGAATCTTGTGAGCTTTGAGACTTATGTGCTTCCTTGTTATTTTTATAACTCATTTGGGTAGTAACTCGTCGGTTTTCCGTTGCTACGATGGAAACCTTATGAGTTATATCTCGTTTAGTATAGCTAACTCGTTGGTTTTCCATAATGCTATCACCTTTGATGAGTCTTAAAGCGCGTCTACACTGCATGTAATGAACAGCACTGTCGTTTATCGTAACCTGTCATTATCTGGTAGACGTTTATTATATACATGTCATGTTGCAAATGAGTGGGATAGTTTTCTTTCTTTTATTTCCTTTTATTTTTGCATATCATTTAGATGAATATCATTTAGTTGCATGTCATCTAGTTGCATTGTTTTTCTATTTTTCTTTTATTTTTCTTGAGCGTAGTTAACTGTTGGTTTCCGTAATACTACCTCGTTTTTATTTTGTTTCTGCACGGGCCGTAGTCACTGTAGAGTTGTCAGGGGTCAACTTGCTCACTTTCGAGCCTCGTCGAATTTATTTTTATTTATTTTATTTTTAGGATTGCATATCATGTAGGCTGCATTGTAGTATATTTTCATGTAGTTGCACCTAGCCTACTGTTGTGTAATGTTCCATGTATATGTATTCCATCGTTATATGAGCTTAAATTTGAAATATCTCTATGATCCTTTTCCATGTGCTTTATATATGTAATCTTTTCTTTTTCCTCGTAGACTCTTTTTGCACTGATCAAGTCTGCAGGATATTTTTGATAGCTATTGTGCACTTTCACGATGAATTCAGTTGTCCTGTGATGCTCCACGGTCTCTTCGAGCTATGCAAGCAATCCTGGTTCTTGTTGGTTCCTCCGTAATTGCCGCATCCAATCGCCTAAGTTCTCTAATTTATTATTTCGTATAACTTGAGGACAAGTTGCAATCTAAGTGTGGGGGAAGGGATAGATGATTTATGTGTCTACTTTCGTTTGCTCATATTTTTAGTATTTCTATGAAAAGTGCTTAATTTTCAAATTTTTTGTTATATCCCGAGTAGACAAAGGCATATCTTTGCTTGAGTTTATATCATTTTTGCTATATTCTCGTATATTTAGTAATTTTAGTTGTTTCACCCGACACTCTTTTTCACATGCCATAGTAAATGATGAGCTAAATGTTGAAAGCCTACCCCATTTTAGTTGGAGATTTTTGATGATTATAGCATGTTTCTTTGCTTATGTACAATTCTTGAAAAGTTTAGTAGTTTGTATTCTAGGATTAAAGTATGACATACCGTGAATATCTCGTAAGTTTGAATGTGATAAGTGAAACGTGATTAAGTCTTTGCAATAGTAATAAATTGTTTACTTGAGGTGTTATGCTCGTGGTCCGTGCTACTAGAAAATAATCTTTTCCACCCGCCACCGTAAATCTCTAAGTAAACATAATTGTAATTGTGTGTGTCGGAAGCTGGTTTATGATTTGGGTGAGGTAGGGTGTACCACGTATGTCCTATTCCACTATGATGACCAAAAGCTCACGACAGTTAGAAGAAGCTGCCTTATGATTTGAGTAAGGTAGGGGATTATCTCGAAATGTCCTATTCTGCTATGAGGGCAAAAGCTTATTCTGATGTGTGTTAGAAAAGTGTGAAAAAAGTGAAAATATTGAAATATATTATTATGAATAAGTAAGGACTTAGTTATCGTTAATCTTATACCCAGTATAAACGAAGGATATGTTGTAGGGATTATCCTCTGAGTCTGTTAGAAATGTTTTAGATATTCTCTACTATTTCTTTTTGGGATATGTATGTTTTGTAAAGTGCCTGTTATAATTTTTGAATATTTCTAACTTAGATGGGAAACCGGGCTAGTTTTGGTTTGAATAACTTTCAAATTGTGGAACTTAGTGGAAGTTTATTATGGCTATGCACACACTACACGGGTGAACTTCTAAGTTATTGAATATACTTCATATTTGTATGGATGTTTATTTGTCTCGAGCTTGACTTTGTTTTGTTTTGCTCGGGACGAGCAAAAGATAAGTGCAGAAAAACTTGTTCGATAAAAGGAATTAATCCGGCAAAAGTGGCGCCGTTACTTCCACTAAGTAAACTAATCTAACAATTCAAGTTTTATCGGATTCTTCCACTTTAGATTAGTCGATAACCGAAACACCCCAAGTATAAGGTTCGTAGTATAGGATGTTAACGGGTCGTCCTAAGGGAGTGGAATGTTTATCGGATCGAAGTGCAATAATTAAATCGATTATGTCACGAATTATTAACTAAAACTAGATTTAAACTAATTAAACTAGGGTTTATACTAAAAATAAAGCTAATGAACAGTAACTACGATGAACAGTAAAAACGATGATGAACAGTAACTTCGATGAATAGTAAATTTGCAGAAAATTAACAATCAACTAGAATTTAAAACAACTAACTTAGCAATCAACGATTTATACTAATGATTCGATTTATCAAGTAATTAAAACAACGGCAAGGCAACGGGAATCCACCGATCAACCAACCCAACCCCAACTAGACGGCAAGTTAAAGATATGATTTTTAGTAATGATCTATCACGAATTCGATTTAAATTTCTCTAAACGAATTCTAGGGTTTCGTTTTCTTTTTCAAGTAAAACTAAACGACATGTAAAACAAGATCACGAGATTATTTCTAATACTCTTACTCAATTAACTATAAACGATCTCTCGAATTATAATTAATTGCATCAATTAAAAAGATCACAACTTGAACAATATTTTCATATAAATTCAAAGCATAAAAGATGGTTTCATCGATCTCTTGATTCAAATAAAACGTAAACGATAAATAACAAATTCTAATTGATGAAAAACTATAACTTTACTCACTAAACATGTAGCAAAAATCTCTCTAGTTGGTGTTGATGTTGATCGGTTTCATCCGTTGTCCCACCGCGATGTGCTTAGCCAACAACCATGATGTTGATCATGATCATTGGATGGGAAGAAATCATCTTCTAATTAGGCTCGAAAATTGCGGTCCGCTCTCTCGAAAAGGCGGTGGAAATTATGTGTGAATAATGCGTGAATAATGAGGTGAGATTAGGGTTGAAATTGCCGCTGCTTTTATAAGGAAATAAGGCGGCTACACTCAAGGTCGGTGATAAACGGACGTTTGCATAGAGTCTGAACTCTCTGTATGTGAGTTAGCTCCCTGGACGTCAGTCTAAACTTCTAAAATTCATATCTTGAGTTGTAGACCTCCAAAAATTATGATCCGAATGTCATAATTAAGCTCTCGGAAAACTCTACAACTTTCATTAAGGACTCTTCTTCAGAAAACGCCTTTTTGACTAGCTCGTCGTATTACGAGTATATTTCGGGATTTTCCACTTACCCAAATTGATTAGCCACTTGACCACCATTTGAGTTGTAGAAGTCCGATTGACGTAATTCAAAGTGCGTTGGAAAGCTCTTTCAAAGATCTACAATTTTCATGAAGAAGTCCTCCCCTGAAAATGCCTCTAAGCTGGGTCAAATCTCCGTCGAAAATATGTAACGATTTAAGTACTTAGGAAAATTTGCTCCGTTGAACTCGTAAACTTGTGGCATCTTCTTCTAACCCTCTAAACACCTCTTTTAGACCGAAGATATGCATCTACAAGATATCCAAAATATTGCAAAGTGTAACAACATCCAAATAAACATAAAACCAACGATAAAAACACATAAATCGATCCACTTTTGCAATTTATTATCTTTAAAACTCATTTGCTCGCTTTATCCTTTTGGCGAGTGATTTTCTATAAAAATCACTAAAACACGGGAGATAATGTTACGAAATAACTCGATAAAAACCATAAAATTAGTCGTAAACAACTCCCCCACACTTAGACTTTTGCTCGTCCCGAGCAAAACAATCAAAACTAGCTCACTTTATATGAAATCCAAATAGAATCCTAACTCACGTAACAAAAGATACAACAACTATAGCAAGTAATACCAACATAGAGATAGATTCGGTGTATGTGTGACAAGCCCTTTTCAAATTTAACAAGCCTTTCAACGAAATATCCTCTCAAAAATTTCAATGACTATCCTAGATATAGGCGGTAATAGCTCCACTCAAAGCCTTCCCACGCACTCAGTAGGATAATCCCTACAGCATATCATGCGGTTCTACTGGGTATAAGATCCATGATAACAAAGACTTCACTTTATTTTTATTCATCATTTTCAAAATTTTCAAATTTAACGCAAATCAAAATGAGCTTTTACCCGTCATAGTAAAGTAGGAAATTTCGTGATAATCCCCTACCTACTCAAATCATAAGGTAGCTTCTTCTAACTGTCGTGAGCTTTTGGTCATCATAGTGGTATAGGACATACGTGGTATACCCTACCGCACTCAAATCATCGACCAGCTTTCGACAAACGTATTTATTATGATTGCTTATTCATTCTTTTTTCAAGACATAAGTTACATCTCACTTATCACATTCAAACTTTATGATATTCACAGCACACGGTCTAACTACGGTGTTACTATACTGACCTTCTTAAGATAAATCACTAAAACAATGAAAGGATATAGTTCAAAACTCTTGCTTCAATATCAAAGGTTTTCGTGAGTGAAAAATGAATACTATCTCCATAACAGTAAAGACATGCTATAATTATCTCACTAAGTCACATAAAATCATCGTCAGGAAACTACAACTAGCAAGCATTTGTTCCAATTACATGCTCAAGATTTACAATTATCCAAGTGCCAAAATTTTAAAATTCTAAAATTTATCAAGGATAACAAATATCTACTCCTATTGTCGAAATAAAGCACGAATTGCACCCCCACACTTAAATCACATTATGTCCTCGAATGTGCAAATAAAAGAAAAGAATACTTAGTTTGGTTTCAAAGTGTGTTGTCGGACCGTAGGTTGGCGGGGGTCGGGCCGTAGCATGAATGAACCGCACTCGTATCGTGGACGTACAACACTAAAGGTAGAAGCTTGCAAACCTCGCTCGAAAATATCCGCAACACTCGACATAACACATAATCTCGGGGTACACGGGGTATATGAGTAAACATGCACGCGAGTAAAGCATTCACAAATAGGACAAGGATAACCAACACACAAACACCAAGGCGCTATTCCTAATAAAATAAAAACTTAACGAAAAAGAAATTAACTTAAAAGACTAGGCTGCCTCCTAGTAGCGCTCTTTTAATGTCAATAGCTTGACACAAAGTTCAAGAATCAACCCGGATCGGGCCACTTTGGTTTGACTACCGCCACCTCAGTACCGGAATCAGAAGTACTAGGGCGGAAATGATTTTCACCACAACAACAAGTCAAGTGTGCTATAAGATCATTAAACTTTTCTCTCCAAACTACACTGACTCTATTCTTCTTGTTCTTGCGGATGATAGGCGTAGGTGTGCTAACATGCTCAGGAGTCTCAGGAGAAGGTTCCTCACAGGTAGAGGTAGGAATGTCATCATCTGACTCAAAGAAATAAGATGGAATCTCTTCACAAATCAGGACATCTGTACTCTCATCTCTTCTTTGGAAATAAAGAGTCTCAGGCTTTTCCTTTGGTTGCCCAAAATACTTCTTAAGTCGATGGCCATTCACTTTAAAAGCTTGATTACCATACCCGTTCAGAGTAATTACTCCACTTGGATTAACCACGAGAATCTCAAAGGGACCAGACCATCTAGACTTGAGTTTACCCGGAAACAGGTGAAGTCTAGTATTATAGAGTAAAGCCATTTCACCAACTTTGAATTCTCGGTCCTTGATCTTAGCGTCATGGAGCATCTTCGTTCTTTCCTTGCTAAGCTTAGCATTCTCGTACGCACGGAGTCTGAATTCTTCGAGCTCGTTCAATTGTAACAACCGTTTCTCCCCACGTAGTTGGCTATCGAAATTTAAGAATTTAATTGCCCGAAAGCTCGTGTTCAAGTTCGACGAGTAAATGACAAGCTTTCCCATAGACCATTTGGAAGGGTGACGTGCCCATCGGGGTTTTAAATGCGTACGATAAGCCCACAATGCGTCGTCCAACTTAAGACTCCAATTAGATCGATTATTGTTCACGGTCTTCTCTAAAATTCTTTTCAAGCTCTGGTTGCTTACCTCGACTTGGCCACTGGTCTGAGGATGATATGGTGTACCAACTTTGTGTTTGACACCATATTTTTCAAGGATTTTATCAAGCGGTGCATTGCAAAAGTGGGTACCCTCATCACTAATGAGTGCTCTCGGACAGCCGAATCTGGTAAAGATATTCTTTTGCAAGAATTTCTTCACGACTTTATGATCATTAGTTTGGGTGGCTATTGCTTCAACCCACTTGGAAACATAGTCGACACAGACGAGGATATATTTATTACCGCACGAAGATGGAAAGGGCCCCATAAAATCTATGCCCCAAACGTCGAAAACTTCGCATTCAAGAATGGGCTTAAGTGGCATTTCCATCCTACTACTCTGCCGTCCAGTTCTTTGGCACCTATCACAACCTTTACAAAATGCTTCTGCATCCTTAAACAGAGTCGGCCAGTAGAATCCAGCTTGGAGGATTTTTGCAACTGTCTTGGGTGCTCCGTAGTGACCTCCGGTAGGACCGCTATGGCATTGTTCTAAGATATCCCACTGATCATGCTCAGGAACACACCGTCGAAGCAACCCGTCTTTACAGACTCTGAACAAATAAGGATCTTCCCATACGAGATATTTAAGATCGAAAAAGAACTTTTTCTTCTCCTGATACGTCATGTCCTCTAAATGACCACTCGCTAAATAGTTGACGTAGTCAGCATACCACGGCCTAACCGTTTCAAGCTTCATCAATTGCTCAGTCGGAAAATCAATGCCTATATCATTGTGATTCTCTGCATCCTCATTTACTAAGCGAGATAAATGATCAGCCACAATATTCTCACTACCTTTCTTATCTTTAATCACAAGGTCAAACTCTTTTAAAATCAGAATCCATCGAAGTAACCTTGGTTTTGCATCCGCTTTGTCCATAAGGTAGCGTAGGGCCGCATGATCGGTCCATACAACAACTTGAGACCCTAGAAGATAACTTCTGAACTTGTCAATGGCAAAAACAACAGCTAAGAATTCCTTCTCAGTTGTGGTATAATTGCATTGAGCCGGGTTCAAGGTGCGGCTCGCATAATAAATGGGCCTGAACCTTTTATCAACTCTTTGACCTAAGACTGCGCCTACGGCGTAATTAGAGGCATCGCACATCAACTCGAAAGGCTTGGTCCAGTCAGGTGCAACTAAAATAGGGGCACTGATAAGCTTGTCTTTCAGACAATTGAAAGCTTCTTTGCACTTCGCATCGAACAAGAAATCTACATCATCTTTCAAAAGATTTGATAAAGGCTTGGCGATGGTAGAAAAATCTTTAATGAAACGCCTGTAGAAGCCAACATGACCTAGAAAACCTCGTACCTCTTTCACCGTCTTAGGGTACGTCATCCTTTCAATGGCTTCGACCTTAGCCTTATCAACTTGAATACCTGCATTGGACACCTTATGTCCCAAAACGATTCCTTCGTCTACTAGAAAATGGCATTTTTCCCGCTTAAGCACCGATTTTTCTCAACACACCGTTGGAGTACCATATCTAGATTCCTTAAGATTTCATCAAAGCTATCGCCGTAGGCGAGAAGTCATCCATGAAGACCTCCATGCATTGCTCCACAAGTCCATCAAAAATGGATAACATGCACCGTTGAAAAGTCGCGGGTGCGTTGCATAGGCCGAATGGCATTCTGCGAAAAGCAAAAGTACCAGATGGACACGTAAAAGTTGTCTTCTCTTGGTCATTAGGATCAATGGCTATCTGGAAGTAGCCGGAATAGCCATCAAGGAAACAATAATACTTATGACCACTCAGTCGTTCAATAAGCTGGTCAATGAAGGGTAGGGGAAAGTGGTCCTTGGCAGTAACCTCGTTAAGTCTACGATAGTCAATGCAGACCCTATAGCTTCGTCACGAGTCGTAAGGCAACTTCCTCCCCTTTTTCATTCTTTTCGACTGTGATTCCGCCCTTATTTGGCACAACTTGAGTAGGGCTGACCCACTCGCTATCGGCGATTGCATAGATGATGCCCATGTCAAGCCACTTTATCACTTCTTTCTTGACAACCTCCTGCATATGCGGATTCAGCCTTCTCTGAGGTTGTCTAACCTTTTTAGCTCCCTCCTCCGTTCGGATTTTATGCATGCATACATCCGGGCTGATTCCTCGGATATCACCCACTTGCCATCCGAACGCGAGGATATTCTTTTTAAGCACTTCTATCAGTTGTGCTTCTTGCTCAGGGTCGAGTTTCGAAGAAATGATCAAAGGCAATTTATCTCCATCCTTAAGAAAGATATACTTAAGGTGTTTCGGAAGCGGTTTGAGCTCTAAATCAGCAGGTGGTTGCTCAATACTAGACTTTAACGGGCCACCTTTCTCTTTATGAGCTTGGAGTGGTTGACTAAAGAATAACTCATCTTCCCGAGGCTCAACCCCGTAAAGGTACTTGGATCAAATCATCCATCGGAATCCTCCGATCAACACTTGCTTCCTTTTTCTTGTGATCGATCATTTTTCTTAACTCTTCATCTTTAAGCTCTTCTCGCCACTCTCCTCCCAATCATCTACTTCCCAATGAGTAGCTTCTCTCCAAAACTCTACCTCGTCCCAACTACCCATCGAGCTTCTTCTTCACCGGGGATGAAGTCTTCCCGACTCGAGTTCTTTGAAATTATCGTTTGTTGCTTTGGCGGCTCCATGCTTCTAACTCAATAACGGGCCCAGTGTGAGCGAGTGAAGATGACTCGTCAATGCCTACGGCTTGAAATGAATTAGAAGGTGGTCCGTAGTCAGCCGGATCCTCAATGTCCATGACTTCAAAAACACCTATCTCTGTCAACTCCTCTGCTTCTTCAAAGTAGGCATCTTTTTCGTCCTCATAGATAGCTTCGACAAACGATATTTCATCAATTACGGCTCTTTCAGGATGTGTCCCTCGTGTTAAGGTGACAGATGTGTCACCGACTCTAAGAGTAATCTGTCCTTTGCAGAAGTCGATGAGAGCGTTAGAAGTGTCTAAAAAGGTTCGGCCTAGAATTAGAGGCATCTCCTTATCAGGTGGATAGTCTAGAATAACCCAGTCGGTAGGGAAGACTAAATGTTCAACTTGAAGGAGCACATTAGCTACACAACCGGCTGCAGGTCCGGCTAGATTTATCTACCATCTGAAGAGAAATCGGGCGTTCCCGCATCCTTTTATCTAACCCGAGCTTTTTGCATACGTTTAATGGCATCACATTAATAGAGGCCCCTGAGTCGCATAATACATTTTCGAACAAATGGCCTTCGATCTCACAGGAGATTGAAGTTCTGCCAGGGTCACCTCGCTTAACAACGACTTTCTGTGAAACCATCGCGCAATCTTCGCGTAGCACTTCTTCAGCCATCCCCTGAAGCCTTCTCTTACTCCCACAGAATTCTTTAAGATACTTAGAGCATTTAGGCATTTCAGTTAATACCTCGGCTAAGGGCATACTAACTTGAGTGTCTCTAAACATCCTCCTCACTCCAGCATACTGCTTGTCATTAATGAGGGCTTCCTCTTTCCTTTTTGGGGGATAAGGAAGGGCTTTATCATTCCCTGTAGCTTGATTCTTTATCGACTCATCCTCCCTATCCTTCCATCTTACGAACTTTTCTTTCTTTTTCTTAGTCAGGGGTACCGCCCCTTGACTTTCCTTTCTTTCCTCGTCATCAGAATTATTTTCATCCTCCGAAGAATTGTCACTAAGCTCCTCATCGTTGCTTTCTTCGGCATGTGATTTCTGATTTCCCCCTCCTGAACTCATGGCGTCAGGAGGGGCTACTCGTTTCCCGACACCTTGCCGGGCCCAACTTTCTTACCACTTCTCAAAGTTACTTCATTGAGCTCTTCTTCCTCTCCATACTCCCATTGTGGTGTAATGGCAGTGCAAACATTCACATCAGCTTTCGGATTTCTCTCGGTATAACTCGGAAGTTTACCGTGAGGTCTGCTTGCTTGCTGGTTTGCCATCTGACCAACTTGTCTCTCAATAGCTTTAACACTAGTAGACAGAGTCTTCACCATGTCTACCAGCTCATCAAATTTGTGTTGAGGGACACATGAGGTGGTATGATTTTGAGTTTGGTCCCATCCACCTTGAGGCCCTTGGGAGTTAGGAGCTGTCCTTTGATAGTTTGAGTTGAAAGAATTCGAATTTGAAGGGCCGGTGGTAACTTGGCTTGATTGAAGTTTTGTCGTTGAAATCCTGAGTAGTTCTGGCTTTGATTGAAGTTTCGGAAGGGTTGGTTTTGATTATCCATTAAATTTATTTCTTCCGTCATCTCCATTCCTACCTGCATTCCCGCATCGAAGGCCGCGTCGAAGATTGGCCACTTTGCTTGCTTATCAATTCCATCCGAGCAACTAACGGCTTGGTATCGGGATTACCGGCGGCTTCTTTCTTAACGACATTGGTCTTCTTGGGAGTCGACCACATATTGTTCTTGGCGATGGTCTCGGCCACTCGTGGCCTCATCACCTCCCCTAAGAAGGATCCATGAGCCGTGGGAGTCAAGATAGTCTCTATTAGGTTGAGAGACACCTCTATAGAACAGCCTCCGGCAACTCATGTCTGTCATATCCGTGATTGGGGCATTTCATCATCAAGAGATTCAATCTCTCCCAAGCTTTGCCAACGAGCCTCATCCTCCAACTCGCTCAAACGTAGCTATTTCCCGTTTCATCTCCATAATCTTGCCTGGTGAAACCCACTTAAGAGCGAAGGCTCTTTTGACATCATTCCATGTATGGAGAGAATGATGTGCCAACGATTTAAACCACCGACTTGCTTCACCTTTCAAAGCAAAAGGAAATAGCTTTAACTTAACTATCTCAGAATCAACACCAGGATAATGGCCTGCTTCACAGATTTGTACGAATGTGGACAAGAAGTCGTGTGGATCTTCCCGAGCGAGCACCATGGAAAGAGCTATTCGAACTAGAGCAACTACTCCGTTCTTTAGATCAAAGTTCACTCCTCCCATGTCGGGAGGACGAATAGGTCTATGCCCCTCGAGAAAGTCTTGATTTAGATATGGGGTGTAGGGGTCCCGGTTCGGTTGATTAAGCCGGTTCGGCGAAATTGTTGAAGTTGTTGATTTATGCCGCCTTGTTGATTCTGCTTTGTTGTTGAAGAGCTTGCATCTATTTGAAGGAGTAAATTTAACCGAGCTTGGGGATCGGGATTTGGAATTGGTGGATCTTGATCTGCCATTATGTCCAAATCATGGAAAAGGCTCCTTCTAAAATTAGATCGTTCAGGCTCGGGATCGAAGATTAGAGGTCCCTTCTTACTTCTCGTTTGCATAAACCAGAGAAGCAGAACAGGAAGAAATCAACCTTAGGGTTGATGAGAACGAGTTTAGAGAAGATTGGAGGATTTAGAAGTGAACGCTCGTTCAGAACACTGAACTGGCGTTCAGAAGACAGATGGGGGCAGACGGGCGTTCGGTATGGGTGAACGCTCGTTCAGAAGGCTTTTAGTATTTTTTAATTTTCTTATTTTTAGAAAATATATAGAAACCGAAACTGGAAAAGAAACCTACCTACGAAAAGTTTAAAAACAAGAAAAACACTAAGACGGTAAAAAAAACGTGTTGAAATCTTCTAGGGCCAAAATGAAGGGGAAAACAGTGGATTTTGACCTCGAAAACGCACTGAACGGCCTACGGCGGTTCACCACGTCGTCGGCGTCGGAACGAGCTTTCCGAATTGGGGTCCTGCGTTCCAAACGGACACTCGAGCCGAAAGTTACGGCCAAAATACTACTGCGTGCTAAAAGCGATCCCTTTTGACACAGAAAACTGTCCTAAATAGAATCCGACAACCGTTACCGACTCCCCGGCAACGGCGCCAAAAACTTGTTCGGTAAAAACTAGTTTTATAATTTATAAACCGAAACACCCCAAGTATAAGGTTCGTAGTATAAGATGTTAACGGGTCGTCCTAAGGGAGTGGAATGTTTATCGGATCAAGGAACAATTATTCTATCGATTATGTCACAATTATTAACTAAACTAAGGTTGAAACTAACTAAAACCTAAACCTAAGAATTGAAACTAAAACAGGAATAAAAACAAGCAGAAAATAAGAAAACAGAAAGACGGACGAACGTTCACTTTGATGAACGAGCGTCTGGAAACTAAATCTAATGGACGAGCGTCTGCTATTGCGGACGAGCGTCTGATTATGAACTGAAGCAGAAAAGTGCAGGAAAACCGCATGAAACTAGGGTTTATATAACTAGAACTTACACTAAACTTAATCTAAACGGTTTGATTAAAACAATTAAAGGAAAACACAGCGAGGCAACGAATCCACCCATCAACCAACAACCCCCAACTAGATGGTGATCTAAAGATGTAGTTTTTAGTAGTGATTTTTCACGAATTCAATTAAATTTCTTCAACCAAATTCTAGGGTTTTGTTTATCTTTTCAAACAAACTAAACATGCAATCAAAACGAAATCACGAGATTGTTTCCAAACTCTTACTCAACTAAACATGCTTAATCTCTTACAACACGAATAATTGCATTACTTTGAACAAAATAGAACTTAAATAACATATTTTCATATATTAATCCAAGCATCAAATATAAGTAGATCGGTTCATCAAATTCATAATCCAATAAAACATAACAATGCAAACCAGAGTTAAAGTAATGAAAAACTAAATCTTTTACTCACTAAACATAGGCATAAAATCTCTAGTTGATTGTGTTGATGAAGAGCTTCCTTCGTCGTCTCACCGTAAGTTTCTTAGCCAACAATCATGTTGGTGATCATGATTGTTGGGTTGGAAGAGTTCATCTTCTTGTTTTCCTTGAGTATGCGGCTGCTAGGGTTTCTTTTTAGTGAATAATGCGTATGAGATGTCCCTTAGGGTTTAACACACGCTGCTATTTATAGAATTTTAAGGCGGCTAGGGTTAAGTCGGCCCTGAACGCCCGTCTGGTCTTGTGGACGCCCGTCTGGTGGATCTTGGCATTCCTCTCCTGGACGCTCGTCCATGAAATCAGACGCCCGTCCAGTGGACGCTGCATCAAACGTGCGTTCAACTTGGGGTCAAATTGATTTTCTCATCTTGATCTTTAAACGATTTCATCTCTATCCTTTCTCCATCATATAAATCCAATCATGCACCTCCTTCAATCCTTTTTAAGCTCGAAAAATGTGTATCTACAAGAGGGTCAAAACATGCAAACTGTAGAAATACATATATAGATAGAAAATGACTAATAAACCACATAAATAGCTCGAATTTGCATTTTAATAAATTTTAAACCCATTCTTCCAATTTATCCTTTTAGCCATGTGATTTTCTATAAAAATCACTAAAACACGGAAGATATTGCTACGAAATAACTCGATAAAAACCATAAAATTAGTCGTAAACAGAAGAATCCGACAACCGTTATCGACTCCCCGGCAACGGCGCCACTTTTGTTGGAGGGATTTTGCATCATTAAACAAAAGAAAATTTATAAACCCTAACTACCATGCAAAACTAACTCCTAACCGGCCGATTACCGGGTAATTGATAGTAGAGCGAAGTGAGTAAGGGGTCGATCCACAGGGAATTGGGATGTTGAATCTAATTTCACTAATTCCTTTCAATTGTTACTTAGGAAAAACGAATAAACGAAAGAACAAATAAAATAAACGAAAGAGCAATTAAAATAAATCTAACCTACGAAATAAAATAACACAACCTAAACTAAACTTAAGATACATGGGATCAAACAGTGCACAAACCAAGTGATTTCAATCATATTTCATCTCATGATTTTAATTCAAATTGTGGTTTCACCTTTACACGAGATACAAATCCCTAATTCCTTAGTGAATCTATTTCTCAAGCTATGAATCCCTAATTCCTTAGTGAATTCAATTATCGATCTCTCCTCTTCCGAATGTTGAGATCAATATTCCATACAAAACGAAGGTGTAGATTCAGGTTAACTCTCGTATTTTAGAATCTACCAACCTAGATGATTAACCCATTTAATTTGTCACGAATTAACGATTAAAGATCCTATCTTTCTATGGTGATCTAGTCTACGCAACTTCCGTATGTTGTAAACATATCAATTAGTAAACAATCTTTCGATATGGTTCACATAATAGCATCATAATCACAGAAAAATACAAAATAAATTAAAGATCATGAAAATAAAAAGGATTGAATAAATTGGAAAATCAAACTCACATAGTTTGGTACATGATTGAATCCATGAATCGAAAACGGAAGAAAAACGACATCCTAATCTAACCCGGATCACCCGAGCACAAGGCTCGGGTGACCGGCCTTGAAAAGCCAAGTTGCCGCTGCTTTACTGTGAATAATGCGGCTGAAAAATTGTGTAGAATTAGGGTTGATCATGCGGCTGTTTATATAGAGGTTTAGGTCGGCTGCTTAAGTCGGCTGGGTTGGACGCCCGTTTTCTGCCAAGCTATACATCCTGTATTGATTCTCTGCATGGAATATTTATTGGAATAAAACTTCTAAAATTCATATCTTGAGTTGTAGACCTCCAAAAATTGTGATCCGAATGTCATAAAAAAGCTCTCGGAAAACTCTACAACTTTCATTAAGGACTCTTCTTCAGAAAACGCCTTTTTGACTAGCCCGTCGTATTACGAGTCGTTTTCGGGATTTTCCCAAGCTTTATTTCATCTTCATCCTCTTGTATATCTTTCTTTCCACTTTAATCTTCAATCAAACATCATTTAGACCTCTTCCATTCCACATTTGTGCACCTAAAAGATGACAAAACCGAGCAAAACGTAAAACCATACAAAATAGATAATAAAACCACGATATTTACTCGATTTTGCATTTTAACTATTCAAAACGTCATTTGCTCAATTAATCGATTATAAGCTCGAATTCTACGAAAAACATCCATATATGGGGAATATTGATATAAAATATATCCTTATAAAACACTACAAATTGACCCTTAACAGCCGACATAGGAAAGGATCTAGAAAACGCGTCGGGTTAAATTCTGCAGCCTCGGTAGACCGAACGTCCAGGCTCGGTCGACCGAATAGCACGGCTCGGTCGACCGAGCGTACCACTTGAGCGCGTTCACACTGTGCTTCGTAAAACGTGTTCCCCACTCCACTCTTTCGCTCTGATCTGATTTATTCTTCAAATGCTGATCCGATTTTCTTCTTTATTTTGAAATCCTTGATTGAATGACATAAATCTTCTCCATAAATAATATCCCCTTGCATTTCTTTATTTTCTACAAAATTATTGTTACACCAAGTCATCGAATAATAATAATAATAAAATGTGTAACAAAATAACATTTAATCCCAATATTTCCTCATAATTAAATTATAACCTCTCAATAACCATTATAAGAATTTATTGGTTAAAAACATGATTTTCTCATTTATTTCCTTTAAAAACAAGGTAAATTGTTTACGGATTAAGCCCGAAAATATAGTAAAATATACCCTAAACATTTTTCAAATCTACGTTTTCAAAATCTAGGATGTCTGAATTTGTGTTTTCCCCAAGTGACTAGGTCGAGTATGAGTAAAAATGACATATTAAATGTTGGAGTGCCTTAATGATGATGCCAAAAATGGTACATCAATGTTATCAAACGGAAGGATATCATTTCTCGGTGTACAGTGGTGGCTCTCCGTCCAAATGGGTGGTGTTTGGGGTGGTTGTGAGCTGAGCCGTGGAGGCTGCCTACGTACCCTGTAGAGAGGGATCAAGCCACGCGTAGTTCTCGGTATTGGAAGAGTTGGCTTATTTAGTGTGGAGCCAAGTGTTGTATTAGGCATATTGAGAATAATCTTTTATGGTGGAGGGAGACCTCCTATTTATAGGTATGAGCCCATTTAGGGCTTAGTGTGTATTTACGGTTAAGGCCAAACGAGTAGGATAAGACACGTGGCTAAGATAATGGGCTCGGATACGAGGCTTAGCGGATGATCGAGGCCTCGTGCCGAGGTAGACGAATCGAGGTCAAGAGGCCGAGGTCGACGAAGCGAGGTCGAGAGGCCGAGCCCGGTGATCTTCACAATAGATAAGCTCGCCGAAATAGGCGAGGTCACCGATAAACTCGTTGGGCGGGCCCCCAGTGCAGGGTCCGCTTCGCCGATACATGTCGCGGAGGGGCTCGATAATCACCGGTTTAATCGATGGCGAGGCGTTGACATACTTGACCGGGCGTTGACGATCTCGGCCGGGAAGATAAAATATTATAATAGGAGCGGGGCAATTTACGGTGTATCAAAGGCCCCCGCTCTGTGCCTTGAGCGATTCTCTTGAAGCGAAAGGGATAGAGCAAATAATTCTGGATTATATGCAAGGAAATTGTTCTGCGAGTTGACTGTCGCGGCGCGTCGTCTTTCCTCTTTGCCTTGTTGTAGAAGAGTAGGCCATATAATAGTATAATGCATTGTCTTTGCATGTAAAGGCCCCCGTGCAAATGCAATGTCGGCGAAGTCGGGTTTGCAAGAAGTGCCCACCGATTGGCGAGTTCCACAATAATAATGCCGAGATGGATCGGACTTATAAGAGAAGGCTCGCCGAATGGCGAGTTCCAAAATAATGATGCCGAGATAGATCGGGCTTATAAGAGAAGGCTCGCCGAATGGCGAGTTCCAAAATAATGATGCCGAGATAGATCGGACTTATAAGAGATGTTCGCCGAATGGCGAACTCCGAAATAATAATGCCGAGATAGATCGGGCTTATAAGAGAAGGCTCGCCGAATGGCGACCTCCGAAATAATGATGCCGAGATAGATCGGGTTTATAAGAGAAGGCTCGCCGAATGGCGAGTTCCAAAATAATGATGCCGAGATAGATCGGGCTTATAAGAGAAGGCTCGCCGAATGGCGAACTCTGAAATAATGATGCCGAGATAGATCGGGCTTATAAGAGATGTTCGCCGAATGGCGAACTCCGAAATGATAATGCCGAGATAGATCGGACTTATAAGAGAAGGCTCGCCGAATGGCGAGTTCCAAAATAATGATGCCGAGATAGATCGGACTTATAAGAGATGTTCGCCGAATGGCGAACTCCGAAATAATCATGCCGAGATAGATCGGGCTTATAAGAGAAGGCTCGCCGAATGGCGAGTTCCAAAATAATGATGCCGAGATAGATCGGACTTATAAGAGATGTTCGCCGAATGGCGAACTCCGAAATAATAATGCCGAGATAGATCGGGCTTATAAGAGAAGGCTCGCCGAATGGCGAGTTCCAAAATAATGATGCCGAGATAGATCGGGCTTATAAGAGAATGCTCGCCGAATGGCGAGTTCCAAAATAATGATGCCGAGATAGATCGGGCTTATAAGAGATGTGCTATAAGGAGCCGTTCTCGATATACGCTAGTAATAAGCGGTTTGAAATGCACAGTATATAGCTAATCAGATATGCGCGAGGCTGTTCTGATCGCACTGCGGCTTAAGAGCTTGCGATGTGAATCGTCCGTGCTCGTTGGTCTGACCGAGGTCGACATGTTGAGGTGCACAGCATAGAGCGATCCGGATATGCCGCGAGGAGCTGTTCGGTCACTTGCGATCGCGCGGCTTGAGAGCTTGCGATGTAAATCGTCCGTGCTCGTTGGTCTGACCGAGGTCGACATGTTGAGGTGCACAGCATAGAGCGATCCAGATATGCCGCGAGGAGCTGTTGCGGTCACCGCTGCGGCTTGCGGCTTGAGAGCTTGCGATGTAAATCGTCCGTGCTCGTTGGTCTGACCGAGGTCGACATGTTGAGTTTCTGGGATTTAATCATTTTCTGCGATCCCAGGCGAGATGGCGAAGTCATTTGTGTTGGCGAAAGCGCAAACCGTATCGACGAGTCGCTATAGGTGGTATGCCACGTGGAGAGATATAAATGGGCTGCGAACGCCGCGTCTCATAAAATGTGGCGTCCTTTCGGTCGACAAGGTGACGTTTCGTCGATAGGTCGTGACGGTGGTAATGATGACACTTCGTTTGTAGCGCAAATTTCGAATTTCAAAGCGTCGTGTCGATTCCCGAAACTTTTCGTTTTCCCGCGCAAATATCGAGTCATGATGCTCGAGGGGGAAAAAAAATAAAGTCGGGGGGTCTTTGGTCTTCGCTAGATCGTTGATAAAGCGCCGTACATCGAGGTATCGATGGCGAAGCTCGAATCCAAATCACTAAACGGAAGTCAAAGCCATCTACGGATAATAAAACCTGCTTCGAATGTCGAGACGTCGTGCGTTAGAACTGAAGCGACGCTGAGGACCTTTGAGAAATGTATCTTTATCGAGGAAGTCATTGAGATTGCAAACGCGAGTTGTTGTTGAGGTCGCAAAAGTGAATTGTCGCTGACGGTTGCAGAAACTGAAGTCAATGACGGTCGAGCCACGATGATTCTCGAAGAATACTAGAAGTCTATCGACTGTAAAAAGCTGCTGGTGGTGAAGAAAAATCGGTGCGGTATCATTCGATTACCCTTTTCGGCAAGACTGGATATGAGAGTATATCCATGGCCGAAGAAAACTACTGGAGCGATGCACTGAACCATTGAAGCGCACCCCAATGGTTAACGGGAGGCGGTGTTCCATGTAGTTGGCGCGGTGCACCGAACCGTTGAGGCGATTGAGGGCCGTGCGCTAGACTTGTTCAACAAGTCTCTATTTTCGCAATAAAAATGCAAGCACCGAAGGAGTATGTACATATACACTCCTGATTTGAATGTTGTGGTTTCTTCGACTTTGTAAAAACAATTTCATTGTATCTCTGGAACTGGAACTGGAAGTCTCCGTGGCTGCTGATTGACTGCTCTCTGTATCTTCGTGATTGCTAACGGCCAAAATTTTTAATTTTCCCAATTAAAACACAAGTACTAAGATGAGGGGGTATACCCCTACTCCTTCTTTTTTTTTTTTTTTTTTTTTTTTTTTTTTTTTGAGCGAGGTGCTGTACTGAGTTTGGATAACAAGGAAGAAAGAACTCCATTAAAACTTCCAAAGGGAGTACGAAGAGATCACGTGTAGTATCTCTTGAGGCCGCAAGTGTCGTGATGTCGAGATCGATCAAGGCCAAAGATATGTCGAGGCCTTCGGAGGCCGAAGCTAAGGTGGGGTCGAACTGAGGCCGTTGATGAGCGAGGCCGAACTAAGGCCAAAGCTAAGTCGAGGCCTTCGGAGGCCGAAGCTATGGCAAAACCGATCTGAGATCGAAAGTATGGCGATGCCTTCTGGGGCCGTAAACATGGTGGTGTAGTGTGTTGAGGCCGATGGAGGCCGAGCGATGTAAAGTGTTAAGACCGGTGGCCGGTGATGTAAAGATAACGAGGCCGATAGAGGCCGCAGTAAAACAAAATGAGGCCGATCCGAGGCCGCCGAAACAATATAACAAAGCCGACAAGGGCCGGCCGAGATGTTATAATATGGCCGATATAGGCCGCCGATAAAGTATAATAAGGCCGGTAGAGGCCGCAAGTAGAACATAAGGAGGCCGAACTGAGGCCGCTGAAATAATATGTAAAGATGGGCCTATAAGGGCCGTCTCTAGAATACCGCAGGGGGCGATTTAGCCCGCGGTTCCAGAAAGGTCGCGAGGCGAGTTGCCCCGTATCATCACCAGCAAGTTAGGTACAAAAGAAAACACACAACCTATCCTCGAGCAATGTAAAAGGATAAGGTAAAAGCGTGCGGGTTGCACGGCGCCGCTTAGAGTGTTGTCCAGTGGTTTAGTTTGATCCAACATACCATCTTGAGGGATTGTACGCAGAACGAATTGATGTGGCACATTCATATCATAATACATGAACAGTAATAACTAGCAGAGGTTTTTAAGGGTCTTTTCACGTTAGTGTGACCCGTGTATGTTGACTAAATGGCGGCTCGATTATAGATATAAATCGCGAAGTCAAAAAAGCTAAAGCATAAATCATAAAGCTTGAAAATGAATCGACAGGCTTACTTGCTTCGGCGAGCTCAGTAAGAAAATAAGAAAAACCAGAAAATCCGAGGCGTGGCCCCCTTGTTTTGAATAAAGTCGCGGGCATTTTATGGCGAGCTCGATCGAAACTTAAGCCGAGTTTAAAAGATCGTATAGTGCTCAGGATTTTGATTCCCGGTTGAATCGAGAAATGAACCCGGTTCGCTAGCTCAGTTCATTTCCATAGGCTTGGCTCGGGTTCAGCTTGCTCCACATCTCATTATTTGATATACAAAAATATATGAAGTTGAATATTCAACTTTCCCCTACCTGTACTTCTCTGACCATTGCTAGCGTAACCTTTATTTTGCCCAAAACATCACCGGCTTCCCGGATGGCGACGAAATTGAGAGGGGACGGCAACCAGAGACCTATCTTCTGCGGCTGAAAGTGGGACTACCGGAGGTCGGACTTCCCTTATAACAAACAGGAGAGCAGCTGGAGCGGCCGGTGTATTCGAAATCCGGCGGGGGAACTGATCTCGGTCGTGCTTTCTGTTGGATTCGCACAGTACAGGCCCACCGAGGACAAGGACTTACCGGAGGCGGGGATGGAGAGCAGTATCGACCTGACACAAATCTGGAGCAACAGCCGGAGCTTAGGTTGCAGACAAACGGAGGTAATGAGAGCAGCAATCTCCGGCGGGGGAAGCTGCTACTGAATCGAAGAGCAGCCCTATAAAGAAGCCCGTTGCCGGAGAAGAGGGCTTCTTCGGAGCTCTTGAAATAGCCACCGGATAATTCCGGCGATGGTGAAAGAACAGCTCTTCATTTTTTGATTTTTTTTTTTTTTTTTTTTTTTTTATGTAATAAAACAGTTGTAATATCTAGAAATTTGTTGAATCTCTGGTGAATCTTGTAAAAAGATGAAGCTTTTGATGGAAATCATGTAAAAAATGTTGATCGGAAAATCCAGATATGGTCGGAAAATGCATAAATCTCGCCGGAAAATGCATAATCTGACCGGTAAAAAGAATGGCTTTCAAATCATTTCCCGGTAACGGAGCCATTTGATGATGCCAAAAATGGTACATCAATGTTATCAAACGGAAGGATATCATTTCTCGGTGTACAGTGGTGGCTCTCCGTCCAAATGGGTGGTGTTTGGGGTGGTTGTGAGCTGAGCCGTGGAGGCTGCCTACGTACCCTGTAGAGAGGGATCAAGCCACGCGTAGTTCTCGGTATTGGAAGAGTTGGCTTATTTAGTGTGGAGCCAAGTGTTGTATTAGGCATATTGAGAATAATCTTTTATGGTGGAGGGAGACCTCCTATTTATAGGTATGAGCCCATTTAGGGCTTAGTGTGTATTTACGGTTAAGGCCAAACGAGTAGGATAAGACATGTGGCTAAGATAATGGGCTCGGATACGAGGCTTAGCGGATGATCGAGGCCTCGTGCCGAGGTAGACGAATCGAGGTCAAGAGGCCGAGGTCGACGAAGCGAGGTCGAGAGGCCGAGCCCGGTGATCTTCACAATAGATAAGCTCGCCGAAATAGGCGAGGTCACTGATAAACTCGTTGGGCGGGCCCCCAGTGCAGGGTCCGCTTCGCCGATACATGTCGCGGAGGGGCTCGATAATCACTTTGGTTTAATCGATGGCGAGGCGTTGACATACTTGACCGGGCGTTGGCTGATCTCGCTGGGAAGATAAAATATTATAATAGGAGCGGGGCAATTTCTGGTGTATCACTTAAAAGTATAATAACTTTTATAGTACTACCTCCGTCCCAAAATGTAAATCCGTTTAGGTTTTTTGTTTTGTCTCATAATATAAGTCCATTTAAATAACCAATACATCATTTATTAAATTTTTCTATTTTTACGCATCATTTATTATCTACACACTCACTTTCACTATTCTGCATTAATAACAGTCAAAGATCATTTTAGACTTTTCCATTAAAATTAATGACTCATAACCAATTTGTAATATTCCGATTTTCGGGAAAGGGCAGACGTGTCTTTTTGCGAAAACGAAATATTGGGTTCGGTTCCTTTTATTCGGAGTTTAAATAATTGGGTATTTATATATAATTTTTACGATAATTATGTATATAATAAAAGAGATTTTCTGATTTTTATATTAGAAAAAAAAAAGATTTATTTGGGATTAACTATATTAGGGATCTACTACACACATTAATCCCATAACCTAAACAAAAAAAAAGAGCAGCCGCATGCTCTTCTTCTCTGCGTGTGCAAGCAAATTTTGGGCTGAAGGACTTTCATCGGTTCTAAGTCGATTCTCAATCGTTTTCAGATCAGTTTCGAGCATCGGAATCGTCGTGAAGGGAGCGTCGATTCAACACCAAAAAGTTGGATCTTTTCCCTAGGTAAGAATTCGACCCTTGTCGTTTTTGGGTGAGTTTTGAGGATCAAAACTCATATCTTTTCATGGTTAATCGTCTAGGAGCGTGTGATCTAATCTAATCAAAGTTTGGATTTATCACATGATTTGATCTGTAGGAAAAAGATCAATTTGCTGCTGTTTTACTGAGCTTTTGCTGTTAAACAAGTAAGAAGCTCTTCCTACAATTTAATTAAGGTTTAGATTAAGGTTTTAAGTGTTTAGATGTAAGAGGGTTGTGGCTTTTTGTTTGGTTAATAATCCTAGATGCCATGGTATGATTAGATACGTTTCCCTGTGATTTTATGAGTTGAAATTGCTGTTATTTAGGTTAGAAACGGATTGAAAATCGTATTTGAAGATTTCAGGGTTTTGGGTAAACCCCAGGCGGACGGGCGTCTGAACTAGTCAGACGGGCGTCTGCATAAGCGGACGGGCGTCTGAAAGCTTAGAAACTCAAACGGGCGTTTGCTTTAAGCAGACGGGCGTTTGAGGAGTGATTTTACATACAGGTTGTAGCGTTCTTAGGTGGACGGGCGTCCAGCTGTATTGGACGGACGTCCAGTCCCAGACGGGCGTCCATAAGGTTTAGACGGGCGTCCATAGGCTTAAGCGGGCGATTATAGTTTCAAACGAGAGTTTGGATTTGATACCTTGTTTCTACTATTTTAATTGTTTCAAGCTTGATTATCATGTTCTTTATAGTTTTAAACTCTTAATAATGATATACTAAGATTAATTAAGCATGAACTAGCTTCGATTGTACTTCTGATGCGTTCAGTTAAAACACCGAATGTACTCTTAAAGGGAGTTGAAGTTCGGATCCGTCGGAAGGGCTTGTGCTTTGGTGAACTAGAGTTCATCAATGTCTGTGTATTTGCTAGGTCTTGTCCGTGTCTAGTGGTCCAAGTACGAGAGTATGAGATGTGAGGGAGCTTACTTGAAAACACTAGGGATGGCTAGTTAATTCACATCGATACTTACATATGTGTAGTAAAAGATAAAGCATCATCTATTCTCGGTTAGACACTATTCCATATCGGCGATATGATACGTTCATAAAAGGTGGACAACACTGCTGGCCTTAAACGGCTGAAGGGTAGTGGAGGAAATCCATCGGGCGTATACGCATACCGGGGAGACCCCGGAGCTAATCGGTGCTAATCACCGTTAGTTAGCAAGTATATCTTCAGGCTGATGAACGCCATGCGCAGTGTCCTTGAGTAATGACGCAACAAAGATAAGCTAAGTAGAAACGTATAGTCACGACGTGTCAATGGGCATGCAGTGAACCCTAGATTGAGTCGGTCTCACCAAGATAATCCTTTTAATAATAACTTTAATTAAATTGTATCTTCTACTCTTACTATGTACATTGTACTTACCTCAAATGCATGTTTATTTATGTGTTTGGGGAAGAGAAGACGAACGGAGTTGGTGATGTTTTCGAGGAGGACTTTGATGACGACGTACGAAGGCGCCGGAGTTGAAGACCTTGTTATTATTCATTTACTTATTTATGTTTCATAGATTTGGATTAGTTCGGTTGTAATAGTTATCTTAGTACTATTGGATTTTCGTTGGTTTCCTTTGAATGTAATCAGTATTACATTTTCTTTTTATCATTAGTGATTTCTATTCTTTAATGTTTGGAAAGAATTTACCCGAGTCTTTTGCTTCCGTTTGCTTTTATTTGATACGACGTAGTAGAGGCTTACGGGTAATATTATTTATTTAATGTTATGCGTGCCGAACGTTTCGATTTCCGGGTAAGGACTCGGTATCCGGGAACGGGGCGTTACAGTTGGTATCAGAGAAAAGCGTCTTTTAGGCTTCTATTCTTTTAAGATAAGTTTCCTCTAGCTCTTTTAGTAACGATCTGGTTTTCTTTGATCATCAGGATGGTGTTCACGAGGACTGGAGCCGGTGCAGAATCGTCAGGAGTTCGACGGGAGAGTCCAACACCAGTCGTAGGAGGAGGTGTTGTGAGGCCAAGTCATCCACCTCAGCAGAGTTTGTCACCACCTCCACATACAGCAACCCCCTCACCGGATTCTCAACTGAATTCGCCACCACGACCTCAGCAACCCCCACAGTGGTGTGTGGGAAGTTCGGTTCCATTTTCTCTGGTCAGTGAGGTTCCAGTAAGTTCGATACCACCGCCAGTGAGCCACACCTCACCCATTGTGTTCCACCAGCAACAACAGATCCCCTATCCACCTCCAGTAGGTCCTACTCCACGACCTACAGAACCACCGTCACTCCGCCCTGACTTTCAGCAAGGTTTTGGCTACCCACCCTACGGTTTCCAGCAACCCCAGTATCACCAGCAAGTTCCGTATGCGTACCCTCCAGTTTATCCGCAACAACCACCAGTTAGACCGGTTTTCGAGCAAGCACCACCAGTTGACTGGTATACTAGGTTGAGAAGGAACAAAGTCCAAGACTTCTTTGGAAATATTGAGCACTCGAAGGCTGAGGAATGGATTAGGAGTTTTGAGAAGGCATGTAGGAATATACATGTCCCTGAGACTGAGATGGCACAGTTGGCGGTCAGTTTTCTTTTGGGTGCAGCTGAAGCTTGGATTGATGCGATACAGAGTAGTAATGGTAAGGTGACAGATTGGGAAGGTTTCAAGACCATGTTTTACAACGAGTACTTCCCGGCTACAGTGTAGGCAGACATGGCAAGCCAGTTCTTAAAGCATAAGCAGGGTATAACTATGACGGTTTCACAGTACACCAACAAGTTTAACGAGTTGGGACGATTCTACCCTGAGCTAATGAAGGTAGAAGAGAGGAAGATGGCCCTATACAAAGAAAGGTTAGCATATCATATACAGTCTGGCATGCTAGGTTTCACGCCTAAGAACATGGCGGAGTTGTTGAACAAAGCTTTGGAAGTTGAGACCTTCAGGAAGAAGGCCACCGTGATTGTTGGGAATAAGAGGAGCTTTGGAACGAGCCAGGGTAATAACCGAGGAGCACCACATCAGAGTTTCAAGAAGACCACGGCCCCTGCAGCAAGTAAACCACCTACCGGAGCACCCCTTTGCCCTAAGTGCAACAGGAATCACTCAGGTGAGTGCCGAGTTCATACAAACGGGTGCTATCTTTGTGGAGAAACAGGACACTTTGCTAAGAACTGTCCGACTAAGGGTCCAACGGGTAACCAGAATCAAGGAAGTGGTAGAAGCGGCCCAAGTCGCCCAGTTCGTGTTTTTGCAGCTGATGCTAGAGAGGCAGAACCTGAGGATGACGTTGTATCAGGTACTTGTTGTTAATTTGTTCTTTTAATTTATGTTTATAGCATGTTTATTCATGTTGTGACTGTAGTTAATTGAATAAATATGCATCGTAGGTACGATAATGTTAAATAATCTTATGGTCAGAGCTTTGTTCGATACGGGAGCGTCTAATACTTTCGTGTCGACTAAAGTAGCTAAGAAATTGAGTCTACCTTTGGATCCTTTAAGGAATACGTTGGAGATAACCACACCGTTAGGGAAGGTAACGAAAGTAACTAGGATGATACCACAAGTGGATGTCCAAGTTGGATCTTATCGATGCAAAAGCGACTTCACGGTTTTAGACTTTTCAGATTTCGATGTGATTCTTGGAATAGATTGGCTATCCGAGAATTTCGTCCATCTTGATTGCCGAGGAAAGAAAGTGATCTTTAAGGTACCGGGGAAATCTGATAAGACTTATCAAGGCAATGTGTACAAGCCTAGCAAGAAGCGACATCCGATAATATCAGCAGTTAAGGCTATAAGAGCTTGTCGAAAAAGCCGTGAAGGCTACTTGTTGTACGCAAAGGTGGATGTGGAACAAGTGAAGCCCGAGTTAAGGGAGACCCCGTAGTCAAGGAATATCCTGAAGTGTTTCCGGAAGAGTTACCGGGGAACATGCCAGATAGAGAGATCGAATTTGAGATCAAGTTGATACCAGGAGCGACACCAGTTGCCAAGGCACCTTATAGAATGGCGCCGGCTGAGTTGAAAGAGTTGAAAGCTCAGCTTAAGGACATGCTCGAGAGGAATATAATTCAGCCTAGTACTTCACCTTGGGGAGCCCTAGTGTTGTTTGTCAAGAAGAAAGACGGTAGCATGAGGATGTGCATAGACTACAGAGCGTTGAATAACCTCACCATTAAGAATAAATATCCTCTGCCAAGAATTGATGATTTTTTTAATCAATTGCAAGGAAGGAGTGTGTTTTCTAAGATTGATCTTAGGTCAGGATATCACCAGTTGAAGATCAAGGTAGCAGATATACCGAAGACGGCTTTCAGTACGAGATATGGACATTATGAGTTTTTGGTCATGCCTTTTGGACTCACTAATGCTCCATCTGCATTTATGGACTTAATGCAGCGTGTTTTCATGCCATACTTGGATAAGTTTGTGATAGTATTCATAGACGATATCCTAGTATACTCCAAGGATGAGAAAGAACATGAAGAACACTTAAGGATTGTGTTGGAGACTCTGAAGAAGAATCAGTTGTATGCTAAGTTTTCCAAGTGTGACTTTTGGTTGAATCAAGTGAGTTTCTTGGGTCATGTCATTTCGGAGATGGCATTAAGGTTGATCCCGCAAAGATTGAAGCGGTTGAGAAGTGGTCCCGACCGACTACGGCTTCGAGAGGTTAGAAGTTTTCTCGGTTTGGTCGGCTATTATAGGAAGTTTGTGCAAGACTTCTCAAAGATAGCTACACCACTTACCCGGCTCACTCAAAAGAATGTTAAGTTCGAGTGGACCAAAGGAGTGTGAAGAGGCTTTTGGGACGTTGAAAAAGAGGTTGACTACAGCCCCAGTTTTGGCAGTTCCGGAGATCTTTGATAATTATGACGTTTACACGGATGCTTCGGGACAAGGTTTAGGTTGTTTGTTGATGCAGGGAGGGAAGGTAATTGCTTATGCATCCCGACAGTTGAAGGTGCATGAGAAGAATTACCCAACCCACGACTTGGAGTTAGCAGCGGTTGTGTTTGCCTTGAAGATTTGGAGGCACTACCTGTACGGAGTTAAGGCCAGGATCTTCACCGATCACAAGAGTTTGAAGTATTTCTTTACCCAAGAGAATCTGAATATGAGACAGAGGAGATGGCTAGAGTTCGTAAAGGATTATGATTTGGAGATACAGTACCATCCGGGTAAAGCGAATGTGGTAGCGGATGCTTTGAGTAGGAAACCAGTGTTCGCGGTTTCAAGTGTTGAAGTTGTGGCGAGAAGGCTAGACGGGCTGCAAATCCGAAGTTTTGATCGATTGAAGACCGGCGGTTTGTGGCACCGTTGTTAGCAAGGTCGAGTTGATGGATGATATTCGGGAGAAGCAAGATGAAGATCCGAGTTTTGGTTGACTTGAAGCGAGTGGCTAAAGAAAAGCCTACAGTGGGTTACGTTTTGGACAAGAACGGAAATCTTTGGTATCAAGATCGGCTGTGCGTGCCTAATATTGGTGATTTGAGGCAAAAGGTTATGGAAGAGGCACATAGGATTGCATTTACGGTTCATCCAGGATCCACTAAAATGTACAGAGACTTGAAGGAAAAGTTTTGGTGGCCCTCGATGAAACTGGAAATAGCCAAGTTCGTAGCAGAGTGTGACATATGTCAGAAAGTAAAAGCGGAGCATAGACGACCAGGAGGAATGCTTAAGCCATTGGATATCCCTGAATGGAAGTGGGATAAGATTACGATGGATTTCATTACCGGCTTACCTAAGACAAGAGGCGGTCATGATGCAATTTGGGTGATTGTAGATAGATTGACCAAATCCGCTCATTTCTTACCGTATAAGGTTGATATGCCTTTAAAGAAGATGACGACACTATACTTGGATAATATAGTGAGGTTACATGGAGTTCCTATCTCGATAGACTCGGATCGTGATTCGAGGTTCGTCAGTCGGTTTTGGAAAAGTTTACAAACAGCTTTCGGAACCAAGTTGGATTTGAGTACGGCCTTTCATCCTCAGACAGACGGACAGTCTGAGAGAACCATCCAAACATTGGAGGATATGTTGAGAGCATATGTTTTGGAGGTAGGCGGATCATGGGATGATTACCTACCGGTAGCGGAGTTTGCCTACAACAACAGTTATCATGCAAGTATAGGCATGCCGCCATTTGAAGCGTTGTATGGAAGAAGATGTAGAACGCCGCTGTTTTGGGATGAAGTCGGAGAAAGACAAATCACCGGGCCGGAATTAGTGGAGCAAGCTAAGGAAAGAGTTCAGTTGGTTAAGAAGAATCTGAAGGCAGCTCAAGATAGACAGAAGAGTTGGGCAGATGTTAAAAGAAGGCCGTTAGAGTTTGAAGTCGGTGAAAGAGTGTATCTACGAGCTTCACCAATGAATGGAGTGAAACGCTTTGGACAAAAGGGAAAGCTGAGTCCGAGGTATGTTGGACCTTTTGAAATTCTGGAAAGAATTGGACCGTTGGCTTATAAGCTTGAGCTACCAGAATCCATGTCAAGAGTCCACAACGTGTTTCACGTATCGATGTTGAAAAAGTGTTTAACCAAGACGGATGTTGAGACTACGGTTGATCCGGAGATCCTTCAAGATAACCTTTCGTACGATGAGAAACCGATAAGGATTTTGGACCGGAAGGAAAAGATGGTTAAGAGAAGAATGATTCCCTTGATTTTGGTGCAATGGAGCAATCATTCACCGGAAGAAGCTACGTGGGAAGTCGAGGATGATATGATCAGCGAGTTCCCAGATTTTATGGACTTACCAGGTATGTTCTAAGTTTCGAGGACGAAACTCCTTTAAGGGGGGGAGAATGTAATATTCCGATTTTCGGGAAAGGGCAGACGTGTCTTTTTGCGAAAACGAAATATTGGGTTCGGTTCCTTTTATTCGGAGTTTAAATAATTGGGTATTTATATATAATTTTTACGATAATTATGTATATAATAAAAGAGATTTTCTGATTTTTATATTAGAAAAAAAAAGATTTATTTGGGATTAACTATATAAGGGATCTACTACACACATTAATCCTATAACCTAAACAAAAAAAAAGAGAGCAGCCGCATGCTCTTCTTCTCTGCGTGTGCAAGCAAATTTTGGGCTGAAGGATTTTCATCGGTTCTAAGTCGATTCTCAATCGTTTTCAGATCAGTTTCGAGCATCGGAATCGTCGTGAAGGGAGCGTCGATTCAACACCAAAAAGTTGGATCTTTTCCCTAGGTAAGAATTCGACCCTTGCTGTTTTTGGGTGAGTTTTGAGGATCAAAACTCATATCTTTTCATGGTTAATCGTCTAGGAGCGTGTGATCGAATCTAATCAAAGTTTGGATTTATCACATGATTTGATCTGCAGGAAAAAGATCAATTTGCTGCTGTTTTACTGAGCTTTTGCTGTGGTTTTGCTGTTAAACAAGTAAGAAGCTCTTCCTACAATTTAATTAAGGTTTAGATTAAGGTTTTAAGTGTTTAGATGTAAGAGGGTTGTGGCTTTTTGGTTGGTTAATAATCCTAGATGCCATGGTATGATTAGATACGTTTCCCTGTGATTTTATGAGTTGAAATTGCTGTTATTTAGGTTAGAAACGGATTGAAGATCGTATTTGAAGATTTCAGGGTTTTGGGTAAACCCCAGGTGGACGGGCGTCTGAACTAGTCAGACGGGCGTCTGTATAAGCGGACGGGCGTCTGAAAGCTTAGAAACTCAAACGGGCGTTTGCTTTAAGCAGACGGGCGTTTGAGGAGTGATTTTACATACAGGTTGTAGCGTTCTTAGGTGGACGGGCGTCCAGCTGTATTGGACGGACGTCCAGTCCCAGACGGGCGTCCATAAGGTTTAGACGGGCGTCCATAGGCTTAAGCGGGCGATTATAGTTTCAAACGAGCGTTTGGATTTGATACATTGTTTATACTATTTTAATTGTTTCAAGCTTGATTATCATGTTCTTTATAGTTTTAAACTCTTAATCATGATATACTAAGATTAATTAAGCATGAACTAGCTTCGATTGTACTTCAGATGCGTTCAGTTAAACCACCGAATGTACTCTTAAAGGGAGTTGAAGTTCGGATCCGTCGGAAGGGCATGAAAGGGCTTGTGCTTTGGTGAACTAGAGTTCATCAATGTCTGTGTATTTGCTAGGTCTTGTCCGTGTCTAGTGGTCCAAATACGAGAGTAGGAGATGTGAGGGAGCTTACTTGAAAACACTAGGGATGGCTAGTTAATTCACATCGATACTTACATATGTGTAGTAAAAGATAAAGCATATCATCTATTCTCGGTTAGACACTATTCCATATCGGCGATGTGATACGTTCATAAAAGGTGGACAACACTTCCGGGCCTTAAACGGTGAAGGGTAGTGGAGGAAATCCATCGGGCGTATACGCATACCGGGGAGACCCCGGAGCTAATCGGTGCTAATCACCGTTAGTTAGCAAGTATATCTTCAGGCTGATGAACGCCATGCGCAGTGTCCTTGAGTAATGACGCAACAAAGATAAGCTAAGTAGAAACGTATAGTCACGACGTGTCGATGGGCATGCAGTGAACCCTAGATTGAGTCGGTCTCACCAAGATAACCCTTTTAATAATAACTTTAATTAAATTGTATCTTCTACTCTTACTATGTACATTGTACTTACCTCAAATGCATGTTTATTTATGTGTTTGGGGGAGAGAAGACGAACAGGTTGGTGATGTTTTCGAGGAGGACTTTGATGACGACGTCTGAAGGCGCCGGAGTTGAAGACCTTGTTATTATTCATTTACTTATTTATGTTTCATAGATTTGGATTAGTTCGGTTGTAATAGTTATCTTAGTACTATTGGATTTTCGTTGGTTTCCTTTGAATGTAATCAGTATTACATTTTCTTTTTATCATTAGTGATTTCTATTCTTTAATGTTTGGAAAGAATTTACCCGAGTCTTTTGCTTCCGTTTGCTTTTATTTGATACGACGTAGTAGAGGCTTACGGGTAATATTATTTATTTAATGTTATGCGTGCCGAACGTTTCGATTTCCAGGTAAGGACTCGGTATCCGGGAACGGGGATTTACACAATTTAACCAATTTTCTTGATCTGTGTGAAAAACCCCATTTAGACATATATTTTGGGACGGGGGTAGTAAATAATTAAGAACCATATTCTATGTTGGAGTGCCGTAGAATTATTAATTTTTTGTTTTAGCAAAGCCAAAATTTTAATTCACTTGTAATTCATGAATGTTTTTTTTAACATGACCATTTTGGTAAATGACTTATGCACAATACTATGGAGTGATTATTATTCTTGATCAGGAAGAGAGCTAGCACTTGAGCCATCGGAAGCTTCCTGTTTCATAACAGAGTGATACAACATATATTTTGATGCTTGTCGTGGGTTTTACGTTAAATAATCAACTGTGTAAATGAGAGATGAAATTATAAAACAACATGTCGAGAGGTCAGAAAAGATTTTCCAGCATTTGCAAAATCCTATTGTTCTTAACCGGTAACATCAAGTTTCCATGGCACGATTTTCACTAAGCCATTTCGAATTTCCTTGTTCATTGACAGAGGAAGCCCTGTTGTTTGTTTGTTTGTTTTTTCTTTTTTCTTTAGGAAAACAAAACTTTCATTAAATCATGTCCACCAAACTAGTAGAAAAGGCAGGTCTTATTGCCAAATGTAATAATCATTTTGTTCTCTTTGCCACTTATGCCTTTTAAACAGGGCCGTTCCTGACATTTAGTAGGTCCGGGGAAAGACTAAAACCATGACCCCTTTTTATTACCCAATTCCTCAATATTCTCACGAGAAGGACCTACTACTTTAACAAATTTATCAAGAGCTCCTCTTTGAGACTCTCAAAACTGTTCATCTCGTTTTTTTTTCCTTTCTTTTTTCTTTTTACATTTTTTCACTTCCCGATAAATGTTTTTTATGCACCATCATAAAAATCAATATTCAACAATAACACAATTGTACAAGGAAATTAATGAAAGCACCTGTATAGAGTACTAGTTTCCAAAAAAAAAAAACAATGGCTACCCCCTCAAAAACTTCGTAAACTTCCCAATTGAACCTGTCACTCAAACACAATTGAGCAAACAATATAAATTATAAATAAAAAAACTAGAACAATGTACGAAAGCAATAAATCAATAAAATCATTCACCGGGAAATCAACAGTTTATCAAATACTAATTAACAAAAAACAAAATCTTACCCGAACACAGAGGCTGCGAGCAGTAGACGAAGAAGAGATGAATTAAATTTTGGATATTTTGTTTAATAAAATTGAAAGACAAAATTACGAAGATCTTAAATTTTTTTTTTTGAAAGAAAAAAATTGGTATAAGTGGAACATGAATGAGACGTGAAGAAGCTTGAGTGCTAATAGTGTTTACGGTTTACCGTGCCAATTACAACATTTATAATTTTATATATAATAATTTATAAAACAAAAACCAGTAAGAAAAAAAAGAATTACTAATTAACAAAAAAAAAAGCTTATCCAAACACAGATCTGGCCGCGAGCAGTAGACGAAGGAGAGATGATTAAATTTTGGATATTTTACTTTATAAAATTGCAAGAAAAAATTATGAAGATATCAAATTATTTTTTAAAAGAAAAAGATTTTTTTTTGAACAACAATTGATATTATTATTAAGGGGTCTAGCAAGACGCTAGAAGTCCAGGATTGCCCAATTACAAACGTTCACTTGATCTTAAGAAACAAGCCGACCAAGCCAGAACCGAAGTGAAACAAAATGAAAACAATAACGCGAATCAGCTACACAAGGACTAAACTATGCTAAAAGAGAGCGGACTAGTCTTCCAAGTTGTCCAATCGATACTAATATTACTTTTTCTAACGGTGATCCAAACGAAGCTTCTACTTTGAATTTCCCCAAACAACATGTCCTCATTGAGATCTTTTGAGTTAAACACAATTTGATTCCTAGTCATCCAGATACACCAAATAGGGTTTACGGTTTACCGTGCCAGTTACAACATTTATAATTTTATATATAATAATTTATAAAACAAAAACCAGAAAGAAGAAAAAAAGAAATAAATTGGTGGAAGTGGAACATGAATGAGACGTGAAGAAGTTTGAGTGCTAATAGGGTTTACGGTTTACCGTGCCAGTTACAACATTTATAATTTTATATATAATAATTTATAAAACAAAAAACAGAAAGAAAAAAAAATAAATAAATTGGACATAAGTGGGCTCGAACCTGGATCATTAAGTTAGACTACACACTCTTCCTCTATTACACCAACATGCAACTATGTCAAATTTTGGAGTCATTATATAAACGATAAAATTGTAAAACATGTAGCTATACGCCCCACTTCTATCGTGGGCCCGGGTCGGTCGCCCATCCCGCCCGGTCCTAGGGCCAGCCCTGCTTTTAAATATATTTGTTATACTTTCCTTGTCAAAAAATACACACATTTAGTTTCTTTGAACTAATCATATACTATCCATTATTGACTTCACTAATTCAACATTTGATTGACAGATACAAACTTGACAAGGCCTAAGATAAAGACTAGGATGCAATGGTATGGATACTTGGATACAGTATACGCGGATACGGAATACGTTAATATGTGATTTTACAAAAATATAAGATACGGATACGGGGATGTATTTGTCAATAATAAAAATATAAAGACTAAATTGTAAATAGTAAACTAAAATGATTATATATATACATATATATGTACAAACATTCATATGTATGTGTGTATGTATGTGTATGCATGTACACATATATATTAAGGTTCAAACACATTTTTAAGCACAATGTTTTTCAGATACTTGTATATGTAGTTAAGATACGTGCATTCGGTAAAGTATCCAACTTTTGAAAATTACAGTTTCCCCCAAATACGTATCCAACAAAGTATCTGGTGTATCCGTCGAGTGTCGCTATCCGATATGGGATATGCTTACAGGATGAAGTATCCTTGAATATTAGGATACAGACACGACCGGCCTTCAACTTCGGTGTGCTAATTTTCTTTTGTGTATATTGAACGACATGGTGAATATTATATTCTTTCGAAAGAAAATTAATATGCGTTATATTTGCCGTCTTGAAAAATACAAAACACAGGCAACAAGTAATCTTAAAGCTTGTGCATACACTTATTATCAATGATTTGTGCACCATACGGCAGGAGGGTGTATAAAAAAAAGCAAACGGTAGTTCTGAATACACACCACTGTTAACAGGTAATCTGCTGAAAAAAAGAAAGAAAGAAAAAACAATGTATGCAAGGACCAAAATTGTGTTGTTGGTTATCTTACTTGAGTTCATGATGGCTTTCAATGCTCAAGATGAATATGAATCTACAGCTGAACCAGCTGAACCGGGTTACCCTAAATATCGTATGTCTACTCTGATCGAATGCGCACTTACTTTAGTCTAAATAATTAGCTTTTTTGGTTCTAAGACTAATTATGTTTCAAGCCTTGGTGTTGCAGATGAAACATGTACAGGTCCGCA
This sequence comes from Gentiana straminea, assembly GCA_036785695.1. Classification (NCBI taxonomy): domain Eukaryota; kingdom Viridiplantae; phylum Streptophyta; class Magnoliopsida; order Gentianales; family Gentianaceae; genus Gentiana; species Gentiana straminea. The sequence goes on along the minus strand of JAVUPR010000426.1, from coordinate 2,665,218 downwards.
GACTGGCAGAAATATTGTAGCAGTTCCTTCATGTTTATGGGAAGATTATGGAGGAGTATGTAACCAACAACTCAGAATTACCTGTATAGACACTCTTGACAATTGTGCTTATCCTGATGCATTTGTGTTTGTGGCAATGGTTAATTATGACGAGACAAAAGATTGCGGGGACCCTATAGAGCTTTCTCGTCGTGCCTTTACTCTGATTACTCGTCAATCTATAGAGCAACTCAAAGTCAAAATTACGTAAGAATATCTTTATTATTTATGGGTAACTTTTTGTGTATAAAAAACCTAGCTTTTTCTGCGGATGGAAAGTGCCACAAAAACTTTAAAAAACGACACTATAGGCCTATTGTGACGCCTATTGTTTTTTTGTCACCCGTGACCAGCAAGTATGTGGCTAAAACAATTTATTATTTTTTTAAAAAAATTGCAAAATATAGTTTCCCTTCCCTAGCCCACCCCACCCCCCACCCACCCTTACCCATACCCTTACCCCACCCCCACCCCACCCCCACCCCTACCACACCCCCTCACACCTCTCAACTACCCCACACATCACCAACCCCACCCTTGGATAATGCATACCATCATAAATCATCACCAATTAAATTTCCAGGAAAAACACTATGGAGTTTACCAAAAAAAACCCAAGATAAATAGAAATGAATAGTTAAAAGAAACACAAATTGCATGAATCCAATATTGCATTAATACAGTAAAAAAATCAAGACTTCATTAATATAAGTGAGCTGAGTTTGAATCCCAAAAATAAAAGAAAACCCTATAATGGCATAAGCTTCCAAAGGGAAACCACACCGTGAAACATGTATTCATTTCTTGCCAGACTATAACAAGAGTACTACTTTAAAACTAAAATTAGTGCCTAAAATTAATCTGTAAAAAGGGGAATGAGGGAAAAGAACACAAACATTTCATCAATTAAGGAGAAATACAGCTTTTTGAAACTTTTGCATAAAGGACAAAACATTTTTTTTTATTTTCTGGTTGCTTTATCAAAAAAAAAAAAAAAAAAAAAAAAGACTCAATACACTTTATATCTCCTCCATCTTTTTTAAATATTCATATCTCCCAATCTAGAATTCCAAATTTGAAAATTCTTTCACCAAATTTTTATTTTTTCATGTTCTTTAATTTCAGACTACATTCAACATATTCCGACGTGATTTCAGAAAATCCGTTATCGAAATTCACTATTGTTCGAAATTCACAGTTGATATTCACTGATTTTTGGGATTCACTGGGGATATTCACTGAGTGAATTTTGACAGTGAATCTCACGAAAAATGTTGTAATTATATAGAACAAAGTCTCAAAACGAAGAGCATCAAAAAATAAAAAAATTCAATGAAAGTTTTATCGCGTTTGGATACATATATATATATATATATATATATATATATATATATATATATATATATATATATATATATATATATATATATATATATCATAAAGATATGAGCGTTCCAAAATGGGGGAGGAAAGAGAAAAAAGAAAAAGTTCCCATGAAAAAAAGTAAGTCCCAGGCGCGCGGATTTTTCTTTTTTTTTATAATTGTTAATTTATTTTTTGTCCTTCAAGTTGTAAAAAATATAAAATTTGTCATTTTCTCTATAAAAAATATGTAGTTGTCCTGTTACTCAATAATATTCCAAAGCCTGTCCTTATCCCTAATTCTCCTCTGTAAAAATGCAGGGCCAAAAATCTGTAAATCGTTTTTACGGGCTAACCAAACCTCGCTAACCGTAACCAAACAATATTGGTCCTACAAATGTCTCCCCCACATTCTTCATACCGAGCCTCTATATGACATGCCTATAACAATAATCAAAACAAACCGGTATTCCGAAATGCACGAACATGAGATAACCTGAACAAAAAAATGTACAGACATGTACAAGCATGCGTAAACAAAATCTAACACAACAGATCATTCAGGACAGAATGCACATTTGAACCAAAACTTATGCAAAACCAAATGCAGATTGATGCATGTCAAACAAGACATGACTTAAACTCAGACTGAAACAGAGCAAACCAAAAACGAGACAAATTATAAGACTCAAAGTAACTAACCATCATAACATGATAGCCAATATGAGCTGAATTTTACGCCTTCACGAGGACTGAGAATACTACAAAACAGAAAAAACATACCTTCAGAAAAGTGTTTGACGGGATCATTGGAATTCCAGAAGCCATCTCCATTTTTGTATGATCAAAATATGTAACTTCACATTGAAACCACGCACAAGTGACATTGACCCATAAGATGTCTACATCAGTAGGTGTTAAAGCACCCCTGCACAAAAAATGCAAATAATAAATACCGGGCCATTTAACGCATAGTAGAAATAGTGAGAATTCCAGTAGAAATAATGGGCAAAATTAGGATTTTAGTCCTCTAACTTGGCCTATTTTGGATTTTAGTCCTGCTCCTGCTCCGGTGCGGAAAATGGTCCTCTAAGTTTCCTTTTTTTTTTTTTTTGGATTTTAGTCCTATCCGCCGGAAATAGCTGATTGGGCACCGGAATTTTTAAAAATTATCCTCTAACTTGGCTGCCACGTAAGCGTTTTTTAAAGATTCCGGTGCCCAATTTTAGTCCTGTAAGTGGTCTCTCCGGAGACCACTTACAGGACTAAAATTGTCGCCGGAGAAAAACCAGGACCAAATACAAAACAACAGATTGGCAAATGTAGAAAGTTATACAAGCAAGAAATAAACTTAAGTAGATTAATTAGGAAAATGGCTTGATTCTGGATTTGAATGTTCTGTTAGTAATACCATCCGCAGCGGAAACGATTTATGGATCTAGATCTATATACTACACGTAATAAAACAACTAGATCTATTCTACAAGGGGGTTGTAGATCATACCTCTTGGATCTCTAAATCCAAGTTGAAGAACCGCAAAGGATGAATGTGAAGATGTGTAGAGCACCACGATCTTCCGTACGTGTGATCCAAGCAATTCCCGGTGGAAGGAATTCTCGACTCGAACCCTCCGATATGCTACCCGGAAAAATCTCCAAGATTTCTCCCTAATTCCCCTTGGCCGAAAAATATTTTCTTCTCCTCTCTAAGAGGTGAAGTCGAAATATGTAGTGTGTTATTTGGCTTGGGAGAACTCTCTTTATATAGGAGAGTAAAACTTAAGCCCCAAGGATTTTATAATTAATACAAAATCAATTATGATAATCCTATTAAATAAAAGATAATCCCAAAATATTCTAGAACAAATCTAGGATAATCTTTATCTTTATTTCTTACCATAAATATTTATCCAATAAATATTTTATGCACATGTCTTATTAATCACAAGAAAACTAATTTCTTGTTCCAAAAATAAGAGGGGGGGCGCCACTTTTAATTCATGACCTAGTCATAATTAATTTTTGGGCTATAACACAATTGGGCCAAGATTATGGAAAATGTCTTTTCCACATATTTAATTATTTAGCCCAACTAATTTAATAGTCCACTAAACAATTAATTCACATATCGTTTTAATAAAGTCCAATAAGAACTAAATTAATATTATTAGGATTCGACGTCCGAGAATAGCTATGCTATATTAGGAGGCACGTCGGGGACCATGGACTAATAATCAGCGGCTCCGATAAATCAAATAAGTAATTATAGAATAATTATATTCGATAAATCAATCACGGGAATATGCCACCATAATCCCGTGATCGCACTCCTCCGATTATGAGATTATATTTATCTCCTCACGAGAATAATAATAAGCGTCCATTGATATAATCATTACATATGGATTAATCCTCCATAGATCGTTCATTCTAAATCGGGAAGTTACCGTTAACCCTTTTTAGAACCTCTTATCCTTATTTACCATTAACCCCCTAGTGATCAATTAATTCATACAACTCACCGGTGATCAATCGGTGTGATATGAACTCGCGCGATCGATCGCTTTCTAGGATTAACAAATAAGGGAACTGTCTATCTACTTCCATAAATGGAAGGAATGGATTCCGTATCCGTGATAACACGGACTACTCACTCAATCCAAGATAATGCCAAGATGGGGTAATTCGGACCACGGACTCGGTGTAATCCTTAACCGTCAAGTCAAACCTCATACCGATTCAAGCGGTTGACCGTGATCACCTCGGGATTAAGATATATCCATAAATATGATCATCCATTGATTCGATAAGACTTCTCGATCACGGAATTATATCGTGAACTCTAATCAAATCGGTCCACCCTATATGATATATCTATCATATATAAATGCCCCACCAGGTTCTCTTAACCGAAAGTCCGGATAAGACAATCACACCTATTGTGTTCGGGCGCATTAATAGCACGTTAAAGGAGAGACCCGATACTCTCGATTAACTTCACTACGGGCTAATTGTATTTTAAGTATATCTTCACTAACTCAATCCTCCCGTGTATATCCCATACACTGAGTTAAGTGATTACATAAACGATATACTTAGGGTTTTCTGTAGTGTAAATACTATTGTCACATCGGTGATTATGAGAATAATAAATATGAATAATAATATCATTTCATTTATTAAATAAAACAATTACAAAATTATCTTTCGGGCATCACACCTAACAATCTCCCACTTGCACGAAAGCATGTGATTAATTGTTTTAGAGCACACCCTATTATTTAAAATACAACAAACTACATCTCCCACTTGCTCTAAAGCAATGGAGACTTATCCCGTATTCTAGTACCCACTAAGCATGTCATAACCATTTCGTATTCCAAAGTACACTCCGAGTATGCCGTCGTAGGATAGGTCGGTGACTCGGGGAGCACCTACATCTAAATGTCATGGGTCTTAATGATTAGTCAGGTTGTCGGCTCGAGACGATCCGTAGAATCGAAACGTTACCGGTCCATCAAATCATGTGGTACTGAGTAAACACTGAGCCCGAGATCGACTTAACGATCATCTTAAATCTGACTTAAAGTCAAAATCAGTGTATCACACATATCCAAGTTCACACATGAATATGTCCGCATATTGTTCCTCGTTCTCTTCAAGATACTAAAGGACATACTAAACTTGCTTTGTTTAACCGCCGAATCTAAGATTCGATCAAAATTGACGTTCAATAACCTGACCATCTCTTACTAGAAAGAGAATCTATCCCATTTCTCTTGATCCGAAGATTTAGAGAGTCATTCCTGAGGCATAGGGTAGAACTTCCTCGTTGAATGTTGCATACACAGATGCATCATCTTAACCAATAAGATGGATGGGAAACCGTTGATCGATTCTAATGAGTTCGACCGAGTCAAACTCTTAAGAATGTTGTCCAAATCTCTCGTTGCGAGAATTGTGGTATTGTCGTATTCGACTTCGTATAACACACCCATGTTGATTCCAACCGGTGCGGTGTTATCCTTCACAAACACTAATATATATTTATATATTCACTACCGTACTAAAATTGATATCCAAATCTACAAAAAGTCTTATCAATAGTCCGGTCAAATCCACATATTGTAGAAATATATGACTTCCAATGACCAAGAGGTTTGCTTTTTATCCACAAAGGACATAAGCCTTGACGGTCATCCCGTCATAAGTTCATAAGTCAATACCCTTCGTTTCGAATGAATCCGTACTCCGTTTGTTTGGCAAGAAAGTCTCGGGGAATCACCCCTATTTTCTCGCTTTTGAACGAAATCATGCAATACCGAACTCATTCTACTCTTTTCCGTGTAGATCCAATTACTCCCACCGGGCCCGAGACGCTCGGGTGGTTCTACAAGAGTATGAACAATTGGAGTACCGAACTCCATTCACGGGGTTATGGCTATTAAACCAACCTCTATTATCGAATCCTATACTTGCTCACAAAAGAGCCATAGGTCATCAATCGATCCTCGACTACAAAGTCCGCCGAACCCGTAATGGGTAATGGGTAAACCATACTCCCACTACATTCGGGTGGATCGAAATTCGATCTAGTTTAGTAGTATTTAGTGTTATCACCAACAACCGATGTTGGATGTGGTCTCGATTTTAATCGCTTAGTAACTACCTTGAGTAAACGTACTTCAAGGTTTAAGGTTTTACTTGTTCATAGACTCTATCGTAAAGGACGCAACAAGATAACCGTCCCTTCCCGATTTCAAGAATCTTATAACAAACCTTTTTCTCAATGCTACAAGATATAGAACGATTGGTCACGACCGAACGTGTTCGCGAAATTTCCGGACCTACCTTCAAGCACCGTGTGCTAAATGCTTATATTTATGGAAGTGGGGTGAACCGAATCCACACCTTATCCGTAAATTCCAAAGCATATTCTAGGTAGACTTCTCGGTCTTACATTTCAACGTAAACCGTTATTTCGCTTCCAATATCTTTATTGAGTTAAGCGATGTATTGTAGCACATCTAAAAACATATATAAGGCAATTTTACGGTTTCTCACTTAGTGAGAACATGTCACAATGAGGCAGTGCCGAGCATCGCCTCGAGGACTATGAATGGCCTATTCCGAGTATAGAATACTCTATCTCTCGTTGAAAACAGAGAAACCTCAAAATATTTTGGATAAACTTACCGGAGTGTTTGAATAGTTATCGACAAGAAGTCACTACTCGGAAGCTCCTACTAGCTCGTATCTTTCATCAGACCCCGAAGGTCGTCATGAACAAGCTATGTTGCTTCTTTATATCCATTATCCTTTCCCGATTGAAAGGAAACTTAGTCATTGAACCTTTGAGACAATATAACCAGACTGGGAGAAAGGAATCACCCTGAGCCAGTCTTCAGGTCTTGTCTTTTAGGGACTATGCACTAACTATGGAATATGAAGAAGCGTTTATCTAAATATAGAAACCAATTGCTTTTAATAGTTCTTAAGATGTGTTTTATATACATATTTCAGCAATTGTAAGTGGTTTTGACTTTATCAAACAAAAGTCCGAGTCTTGGATTCGTACTACAAATGGTATATTCACTTTCTATACGACAAACAAATTATCGAATAGAAGGTAAATCCATTCGTTCCAACGAATCTTAAACAGAAAAATAAATCTTCTGCGATATCCAAGGATTGAATCCGAGATTCATTTCCTCATATCACTCCCACTATTCTAGCTAAAATTAACTGCCCGTTGTTTACTCTTTTAATCGTTAAATGCACTGCTGCCTTGTTCTTCCAAAGAACTTAGCTCAAGAAAATCGCCAAGGATTCATAGGTTGGTGATCCGAAATCACTATCCTTATCCTATGATTTTCAGTTTTTAATTTTCGGTTTAGCCTTAAAATCTTCTCAGTTTAGGTGACTAACACTCTTAGACATACTCTCCCATTCTTGACTTTCCGTAAATGGAAACAGTTTTGAACTAGCAGTTCGTGTGAGTAGACACTACTCTTGAACCGTGGGATGTCTATTTCGAGTGTTACTTGTCGGGACTTCTCGGATTTTCTAATATACCAGAAAAAACAACAAATCATAACATCAAAGCTCCCACTAGTTTATCGGTTCCAAATACCGTCTAACCAGCAATGCTTTATTTTATGATTTTCCAATTTTTCAATTTGAAAATCTCTCGTGTAAACACTTACACAGCTTCTAATGTTTCCGAAAAATACAAATCATAAAACTCCCACTAGTTCATCGATTCCAAATATCGTCTAACTAGCAACATTTCATGACTTTCCGGTTTTTCAATTAGAACGGTTACGTGTGTAGTCGATTACACTTTTCTATTGTTCTAGAAAAACAACAAATCATAAAGCTCCCACTAGTTCATCGATTCCAAATATCGTCCAACTAGTAATACTTCATGATTTTCCGATTTTTCAATTAGAAAATTACTCGTGTAATTACTACACATTCAAAATTCACTAAAAGAATTTCAAAGTCCGAAATCACCTTTGATCAAACTAAGTTTGTCTTCCGTTTGACACGAATGACACAAGTGACATACCTATATGTCACTCGGTTTTTAAAAGGCTTAAGAGAAAATATCTCTTTCGAAAAATAATTGCATTATCGATTAACTAATTCAACGTCCTAGTTACTTTCCACTTTTTAACGAAGTCAATACTAGTCAATTATAAATTGTAAGCAATTTAGTAAGGGATAATGCTGTAAATGAAATGACATAAATTAATTCAAGTTTAACACTACTATATTATTTTATTTTAGGAATTGTAAACTATAATTAAGTCTACTCTACCATTCCAAGGTTTTAACCTCGCATCTCAGTGCCGCCTTAGGGTAGGTCAAAGAGATGACGGTTAAATCGAGACAATCTCATCAATGAATAACTTGTGAGAATCGTACATCCCACGAGAATCGAACATCCCTTTATTCATTGACTACCTTCCTTTTTTAGCCTAGATATTATCAAAAAATACCCATGATGAGTGTGACCTACTATATCGGATCTCTTAGGTACGCCCCGAGTATGCCGTCTTAGGATAGGTCAGTGACCCAACGAGTACCCGGAAATCCTATCCTTTCGGAGACCAAGCCATGAATGTTGATAGGAGTGAACACCATCCGTAGGGGGACGAAATCAAAGCGCCGCGAGGCGTCACCCTTCTCTCACTTACTTGTATCTATAGTAGAGGTTGTGGGGTTGGCTGTCGCCTCCCCCGCTCCCACTCAATAATTTGGAAGTGGTGGTGGGTTAACTGACCACGTCTTTTTGATGTTAACATAAAAGTACATCAAATCAAGGATTCCGAATGGTGTCGGTAACGTAGGCAAGCCTACCCGTCCTATTCGTTGGATCATATGTGACAGTCGGACGAAATCGGGTCAAGAGAGCCCTATTGAGATTAGAAGGAATCACACCTCCGCTCTCGGTTTGGCTTAGTCTTGCCGGACCCCCGTGCATACATCACACTAGGAGGGTTAAGTCGTTCGAGCGAAGCTCAGTTGACCACCCAACCTATAGGCGAACCGTTTTTATCCAAGATTTACTGTTCTTTTACCATCATTCGATCTCGTAGACTCTACGAATCGAAAACGTGATCTCGTTTGTGCTTTAAGGCGGTTCACCGAGAACACACACCGAAAGGCTTAACGATTTCATAACCCGTCCTCGGATAATTAATTAGTTACTAAATTTATTAATTACCACGTATTAATTAAATTTCAACTAATTACACGAGTTTGTATACATGCCTATTTTAATTACCAAAATTAAAATTCTACATGTATGCATGGAGTGGATTTATGATATGATGCATGTCATGGCAATTCCGGTTTTATATCTATTTTATGATCAAACACATAAAAAATAAATGCGGAAAATTTAAACACCGAGATGGATCGTTGGCACCCCCGTATCTAATCTATTAGAAAATAAATAACCAAAACCCTAACTAGGGTTTACTACTTTCTAACTAAATCTGCAGCTGTTCGAACTCTTCGACGATCGGCATACAAACGAACTCGGATCGGGACGAAACTTTCCAGATCTTATCTTCACTCCTTGAACTTCAATATGGACGGTTGGATCGGTGCTTTGACTTACCAATTTTCTCCAGTAAACCGCCAAACTTGCTGCTGAATCTGACTTTAACTGCACAGCATCAAGGACTTCCTGAGGCAGATCGGGAATCGAGATGAATCCCGATCGACCTGAAATTTTTATGGTACGTCCAAAACTCATATTTGATCAATCTGAACGGTCGGATTTGCTTTTCAACGGTCCAAACTCTCCCAGAAAATCGAGGAAGTCACAGGTAGGGTTTCTGTGAATCCTCCGTTTTTCTGTTACAGCAGCCTCTTCGCAGCATCAAACGGATATCGAAACGGACTCTGATCGACGCCAAAATTTGTGGAGTTGATCATCATCTTCTAATCTTGATTCTGACTGGAGGGATCTTCGTTTCAACGGTTCGATCAACGGGAAACACGAAATAACTAAACAGCTACTAAACAGATCTATTTTCTGGAAATTAAAATTGCAATAAAAAAAAGAATTACATAATTTCCTATACTCATATGGACGAATTTTCATCGTTTGTATGAGTTTACAATAGATCTAACGGGTAAACAGTGCCAACCCCAATCCATCTCTTCAACCACGACATTCATAAGCATAAAAATTAAATATATGCATCGGCCCCCAAAAAAAAATTGGGACAAAAAAAACTATATGTTTTACCACTCCTAGATCTAATATTTTATACGTATAAATATAGATCACCTTGGCTCTGCTACCACTGTTAGTAATACCATCCGCAGCGGAAACGATTTATGGATCTAGATCTATATACTACACGTAATAAAACAACTAGATCTATTCTACAAGGGGTTGTAGATCATACCTCTTGGATCTCTAAATCCAAGTTGAAGAACCGCAAAGGATGAATGTGAAGATGTGTAGAGCACCACGATCTTCCGTACGTGTGATCCAAGCAATTCCCGGTGGAAGGAATTCTCGACTCGAACCCCTCCGATATGCTACCCGGAAAAATCTCCAAGATTTCTCCCTAATTCCCCTTGGCCGAAAAATATTTTCTTCTCCTCTCTAAGAGGTGAAGTCGAAATATGTAGTGTGTTATTTGGCTTGGGAGAACTCTCTTTATATAGGAGAGTAAAACTTAAGCCCCAAGGATTTTATAATTAATACAAAATCAATTATGATAATCCTATTAAATAAAAGATAATCCCAAAATATTCTAGAACAAATCTAGGATAATCTTTATCTTTATTTCTTACCATAAATATTTATCCAATAAATATTTTATGCACATGTCTTATTAATCACAAGAAAACTAATTTCTTGTTCCAAAAATAAGAGGGGGGCGCCACTTTTAATTCATGACCTAGTCATAATTAATTTTTGGGCTATAACACAATTGGGCCAAGATTATGGAAAATGTCTTTTCCACATATTTAATTATTTAGCCCAACTAATTTAATAGTCCACTAAACAATTAATTCACATATCGTTTTAATAAAGTCCAACAAGAACTAAATTAATATTATTAGGATTCGACGTCCGAGAATAGCTATGCTATATTAGGAGGCACGTCGGGGACCATGGACTAATAATCAGCGGCTCCGATAAATCAAATAAGTAATTATAGAATAATTATATTCGATAAATCAATCACAGGAATATGCCACCATAATCCCGTGACTGCACTCCTCCGATTATGAGATTATATTTATCTCCTCACGAGAATAATAATAAGCGTCCATTGATATAATCATTACATATGGATTAATCCTCCATAGACTGTTCATTCTAAATCGGGAAGTTACCGTTAACCCTTTTTAGAACCTCTTATCCTTATTTACCATTAACCCCCTAGTGATCAATTAATTCATACAACTCACTGGTGATCAATCGGTGTGATATGAACTCGCGCGATCGATCGCCTAGGATTAACAAATAAGGGAACCGTCTATCTACTTCCATAAATGGAAGGAATGGATTCCGTATCCGTGATAACACGGACTACTCACTCAATCCAAGATAATGCCAAGATGGGGTAATTCGGACCACGTACTCGGTGTAATCCTTAACCGTCAAGTCAAACCTCATACCGATTCAAGCGGTTGATCGTGATCACCTCGGGATTAAGATATATCCATAAATATGATCATCCATTGATTCGATAAGACTTCTCGATCACGGAATTATATCGTGAACTCTAATCAAATCGGTCCACCCCTATATGATATATCTATCATATATAAATGCCCCACCAGGTTCTCTTAACCGAAAGTCCGGATAAGACAATCACACCTATTGTGTTCGGGCGCATTAATAGCACGTTAAAGGAGAGACCCGATACTCTCGATTAACTTCACTACGGGCTAATTGTATTTTAAGTATATCTTCACTAACTCAATCCTCCCGTGTATATCCCATACACTGAGTTAAGTGATTACATAAACGATATACTTAGGGTTTTCTGTAGTGTAAATACTATTGTCACATCGGTGATTATGAGAATAATAAATATGAATAATAATATCATTTCATTTATTAAATAAAACAATTACAAAATTATCTTTCGGGCATCACACCTAACATGTTCATCTACTTTTTCTTTTATGAGACTCAAGCTTATCATCAATTTTCACATAACATTTAAACAAACAACCTGTAGTTCATCAAAGATAACAACAATATGAATTTTCAGTATAGTCTTATTATATTCATTATGTTTGATGTTCTTAAGTTATATATAAGGCAGTTACAAGCCCGTATGATAGCTAATCCAAGATTATAATTGATGGATTCGTAACAAGCTCAACCTTCAATCATTTGCATTGCTCTGCACTTACACCTGGCAATACAACTGTTGCTTCTCTTTAGGGAGTTAGCTCCACAAGTACATCACTTCCTCAAGTACATATTTTTTAAGTGCATTCTGTTAGTAGGATAACTGTTATTGTGATAATTGACGATAAAAGAGTCGTCGTTGTTTTATTTATTAGTCTTATATGAATTTAGCATGTTTTCCTACCTTGCTGCTAAATTATTTGAGGAAAGTGTTTTCCTTGATTGATTTCTTATGTAATACATGGTACAATATATACAAGTATACAGAGTATGCCCCAAGTACTCTAGATGGTTCTAAGTAATTAGAATAAATACAATTATAATAATAATTACTAATATAATAATTCCTTAATACGCCCCCTCAAGTGGGACTACGAGCCCCCGGGAGAAGTCCTAACTTGGTGCGAAAATGAGTGAATTGCAACTGAGAGAGCGGCTTGGAAAGTGCATCAGCAAACTGATCAGCACTCGAGACATGAGAGACACGTAACAGACAATTCTGAACCTGATCCTCAATGTAATGATAATCAACCGCGACATGCTTCATCCGGGAATGGAAGACAGTATTGGCAGATAACTAAGTAGCACCCACATTGTCGCAAAAGATGACAGGAGTAGACAAATGAGGATACCCAAGATCAGCAAGTAGACATGACACCCAAATTAATTTGGCAGTAGTGGAGGCAACATAGCGATATTCAGCCTCACGGGAAGAATGAGCAATAGTCGGATGCTTCTTGGAACTCCAAGATACTATGTTCTGGCCAAGAAAAACTAGATAAGCACTAGTAAACGAGTAGTCACTATCCGTATTACCACCCCAGTCCGCATCATAAAAGGCATTTAAATCTAGCAGAGAAGAGGCAAAAATTTGAAGGCCATGAAATAGCGTGCCAACCAAAGAATGTAGAAGACGCTTAACAAGCATCCAATGGAGAACCATAGGGGCATGCATATACTGAGATAACTTATTAACTGCATAAGCAATATCTGGCCAGGTAAAAATCAAATACTGAAGAGCCCCGATAATTGGACAATATTGAGTGACATCATCATGAGGGGCAGCCGAGGCATGAAGCTAAGAGAGTGCATCTAGCGGAAATAGAGTAGCAACAGGCTTGGCATCAAGCATATTGGTGCGACGAAGTAAATCCAGATAAGTTGGGAGTAACCTCAACCCCTAGAAAATATGATAAATCCCCAAGATCCTTAACTGAAAACTGAGAGCTGAGCCGAGTAATACTTGTTGAATATGATCAGAAGACGTACCTGTAACAATGATATCATCGACATATACAAGTATAATAGTAATAAGGGAATCCATACGATAAATAAAGAGATAAGTGTCAGCGGAAGAGTTGAAGAAGCCAAAAGTGAGAATTATTGAAGGACTTCAACTCCTGATACCATACCCGAGGAGCCGGTTTAAGACCATAGATTGCTTTGCGGAGTTTACACATATGATGAGGATGATCTAAATCCTCAAACCCAGGGGGTTAAGCCATGTATACATCCTCAGTAAGAGAACCTTCGAGAAAAGCATTGTTGACATCAAGCTGACGAAGGGACCAACCAGACGAAACCACAAGACTGAGAACCAAATGAACTGTAGTAGGTTGGACAACGGGACTGAAAGTCTCAAAATAATCGATACCCGGACGCTGTGTAAAACCTTTGGCAACCAATCGATTCTTATAGCGCTCTATGGTAACATCAGATTTACGCTTAATACGATAAACCCATTTACTGCCAACCAGATTAAGAGAGTCATCATAGGAAACCCGAGACCATGTCCCATTGCGAACCAATGCATCAAACTCGTCGGTCATAGCCTGACGCCAGTCAGGAGAGATTTTAATGCTTGTTTATAAGTAGTGGGCTCAGTATCAGAGAGTTGAGAGTCTAGCTGAGTGGAAATGTTCATAAGGGTGCGAGGTTTAAAGATATTGTTTTGGGCTCGAGTGGTCATGGGATGGATCGAGGAAGATGGTTCAGGGGCGGACCCTAAAGCAGTATAGACATCAGAGGATGAAATGGGAGGAGAAGCAGGGGAGGAAGGGGCAGGAGAATTCAGAGAAGGATTGTTCTGGAGGGAGGAGTAGAAGGTAGTTTATGGGGAGGTGGGGGAACCGAGGTAGGAATTAAAGGAAGTAAGGATTCGATGGAGCAGGATGGAGGAGGAGAGGAATGGGTAAGAAAAGAGAAGTGGTCTTCTACGAAGCGAACATCTCTAGAGACATACAGGCAGTGAGAAGAAAGATCATAACAGAGATACACCGATTGAGTGAGAGAGTAGCCAAGAAAGACGCAAGGGACGGAGTTAGTCTTAAGTTTTTAATTATTGTAAGGTTTAAGCCAGGGATAGCAGGGACACCCAAAAATGTGAATCTTATTACAATTGGGAGGTTCGGAGAAGAGTTTTACATAGGGAGAAACCATAGCAAGTACAGGAGTGGGCATGCGATTAATAAGATAAACGGCTACGTTAACTGCATAAGACCAGTAAGTGTGAGGAATAGAGGCATGTTGGAGTAAAGCTGGGCAGTTTCAACAATATGGAGATGACGATGTTCAAACATACCATTGTATTGATGGGTGTGAGGGGGGAAGTATTGTGAGTAATACCACGGGAAGAAAGAAAGGGACGAAGGGCGATGTATTCGGTGCCATTATCGGTAGACATGAGTTTAATTTTAGAACAACAAGACATGTTTTTCAAAGACCACAAACACCTCAGATTTGCGAGTCAATGGATAAAGCCATACATATCGAGTATAATGATCAATAAAAACAACGTAATATTTTAATCCATCAATATAATAAATAGGGGCAGTCCATACGTCAGAATAAATAACTTCTAAAGTATGATAGGAACGTAAAGTAGAATTGCCAAAGGATAAGCTATGTCTTTAATTATGGAAACAACATCACAAGGTGATAAAGCAACATAAGATAAATCAAAACATTTATTTCTAACTAGGTGTTGAATGATAGGGAATGCCGGGTGGCCAAAATGATGATGCCATGTTGTGGGGGAGACTTTATTGACAAAAAAATCAAAAAGTGGACAGCTGGACCAATAGTAAACTCCATCCTTAGCTTGGCCCTGATGTAGACAAGTGCCTGTTTGCGGATCCTTCACAAGAAATGAGTCAGATTAGAATTCGATAATGACATGATCATCAGAACATAATTTGGAAACAGATAAGAAATGCTAGGAAAGTGTATGTACACATAGGACATTAGTAAGAAGTGGGGGTGGAAAGAGAAACACATCCAATATGAGATATGGGAAGAGAAGTATCATTACCAAGGACGATTTCATCACCACCTACATAAGGATCATGAAGGGACAAGAGATTGAGGTCGTTGGTCATGCGATGCGATGCGATGCTCCACTGTCAAGCATCCAGGGAGTGGGATTATACTAAGCTGGATGAGCTTGTGGACGAGGTGGATGAGGACGGTTGGGTTACACTTGCTGAAAAAAAAAGTGGGACAATGTTTTGAAGAATGCCCTTGAGTACCACATAATTGGCATTTGCCCAAGTAGGGCCGTGGCTGATATGGTGGACGAGAGGACCAAGAATCGTAAGAACACTGTGGAGCAACCTAAGAATTGAATGGAGGTGCAACCTAGGAGGTGAACTGGGGCGGACGTGGTGCTGGTGGGCGTCCCCATGATGCCTGCTACGGTGGATACTGGAAAGGCTGAGCCGTAAAAGCACTATAAACAGAGCCCAAGGTGGTGGATTGTGCTCGAAGAAACCCAACTTCAAAGTTTAATAATTTCTCATGCAATTCATCGAGGGAAATAAGCGTGTCTCATTCCTGAACAGCCCTTGCGATGTCTGCGTATTCAGGCCCAATATTCTGCAAAATAATGTCAATAAGATCCTCAAGATCAACCTTCGAACCTAAGGCCACCAATTCATCGGATTCGTTTAACCACGGAGAATTAGGTACTGATAGAGAGTGGTCCTTTCGTCATGGTGCGGTGATGGTGCTTCAGCTGCTTGACTCACCCTCTGCTTGGCTTCGCATAAACATGAGCAGGTGCTTTCCATACCTCCATGGCTATGTTGGCATACAAAACCAAAGTAGCATTATCCACAGATAGAGAGCCGAGAATACAGTTGAGGTTCAATTGATCCTGACGATACCATAAATCATGGGCCGGATTGGCCTTAGTGACACCAGCTTCTGTAATCATTTTTGCAGGTTCGGTGAGCGTGCCATCAATATATCCGATCAACATGTAACCAAAAAGTAATCTTGTAAATTGAAGCTTCCATGCCAAATAATTGGTGTTTGTGAATTTGAGGGGTGCTTGAGAGGCTGAGGGAAGGGCAATAACTTGATTAGAAGTGGCGTTGGGATTTTGTGATGGTGTCCGGTGGAGGAAGAACTATCAGAATCGGCCATGGCTTGGTAGGGTTAGGTTTTGTGCAAGGACATGGACGGAAAAAAGAAAAAAAAAGATGCAGATAAGAAGGTGGAGAGGAAAACAACTAGAAAGGAAAAAAAAAAAAAAGGATTCGGGAGATTGTAGAATCTCAGAGCTTTGATACCATGCTAAATTAATTGAGGAAAGTGTTTTCCTTGATTGATTTCTTGTGTAATACATGGTACAATATATACAAGTATATAGAGTATGTCCCAAGTACTCTAGGCGGTTCTAAGTAATTACAATAAATACAATAATAATAATAATAATTACTAAAATAATAATTCCCTAATACGTGCTTATTTCTAAACAAGATAATCAACAAGAAAAATTCACGGTATATCAATCCATCACATTGAAATGTCGGAGCTGCTTTCATTTTAAATAGATGTTAGAGTGTGGTCTACTAATGATTTTATGGCGCAACATTAGCATAACTGGTGCATGTAGGTGCAAAAAATTAACATAAGTGAGGTATTGTTACGACGGATCGATCAAGAGTGATGGTGATTGTGATTAAAGATCAGAAACTAGAAGAACACAGATTTAACATGGTTTCCGGCAATGTGTCGACTACTCCACAGACAAACGAGGATTATTTTATTATCACGAGAAAGTTACAATTTACAACGTATAAAGATGGTATTTATAGCCTTGAGAATCCAACCCTAACCGACTAAAAAGCCAAACCAGATAATGACTGAAATACCGTAGAAGTAACATTATCCATAACGGAAAACCAAACGGATGTGGTCCCCAAGAAAAGCTGAGAACCAATTCAGCAAGCCAGACTCAGCAGATGATAAGTCTGCTGACTTCATTCAGTAGAACACTAGACTCAGCAGATGCTTCATGCACTGCTGACCAGACCACAGTTTTCACACAGACTCAGAAGAGTATTATACTCAGCTGACCAAACTCAGTAGCATAGTTTAAGTCACCATCACAACTCTCCACCTTGACTTCAATTTCATGCAAACTGACCAGATGCACAACCAAGTTCCAGATTTCCTCTTTGTCTTTAGATTTGAACACCTCAGCAGAACCCCCACCTTCTACTGAGTATCCCCAGATTCAGATTAACGGCTTTGGATGTTTAGCAAGTCCAGACACAACTAAAACTTGCCTCTTGGAACTGGTTTAGTGAACATATCAGCAGGATTAACACCAGTGTTGATGTTCTTCACTTTGACCCTCCTCTCATTCCTCAGAAAATGGTACTTAACATTAATGTGCTTGGTTCTCTCATGATGATCCTGATTCTTAGCCAAACATATTGCACTAAGAATATAACGATACACCCTAGCTTGATTTTGATGCAGACTCAGATCATTAACTAGCCCTTTTAACCAGATTGCTTCCTTTGATGCTTCTGTCAGTGCCATGTACTCTGCTTCATTAGTAGACAATGTCAATGTACCATGTAAATTTTCCCTCCAACTTATCACAGAACCACCCAAAGTAAACACATACCCAATCATAGATCTCCTGCTGTCCACATCAGCAGCATAATCAGAATCACAGTCCTTGTGACAAAACATTGAGTACCACATCCATAGATGAGTCCAATATCAAATGTACCCCTAAGGTATATAAATATCCTTTTTACTGCCTTTAAATGTTTCTTTCTAGGTTGGGCCATAAACCTGCTGACAACACTGACTGCCTGAGCCAAATCCGGCCTAGTACAGATCATGGCATACGTTAAACTGCCCACTGCACTAGCATATGGAACCCTTGACATGTATTCTTCCTCCTCAGCTGACTATGGAGCAAACACAACAAAGATATGCAGATTTGATTATATAGGAGTATCTATAGGTTTGGCTGCTGACATGCCAAACTTGGACAATATCTTCTCAATAAACCCCTATTAAGACAAGAACAGCTTCCCCTGCTTCATATCTCTATAGATCTGCATCCCCAGAATTTTATTTTTCACTCCCCAAATCCTTCATCTCAAATTCAGCCTTGAGCAGATTATTCAGATCTTGTATATCAGACTTGTTCACAGCAGCAATCAGCATATCATACATATACAGAACCAGATAGATGACTAAACCATCCTTCATCTTGTTGTGATAAACACAGAAATCATATGGACTCCTTCTATAACCCTGCTGAATCATATAACTGTCAAACTTCTTATACTACTGTCTTGGGGCCTGCTTAAGTCCATACAAAGACTTCTTCAATTTGCAACCCTTCCTTACCAAGAACTTGGAAACCCTCTGGCTGAGTCATATATATTTCCTTATCTACGTCTTAATGTAGAAAAGTTGTCTTCACATCCAATTGCTCAATTTCTTGAGTCTAATGTGCCACTATGCTAGTAACACCCTGATGGAAGTATGTCAGACTACTAGTGAGAATATCTCTTCATAGTCTACCCCCTCTTTCTAACTGAACCCTCTTGCAGCCAAACATGCCTTATAACTAATGCCCTCAGTAGATGACATTCCTTTCATCCCGTGGGTGTTTGACAATAAGTCTTATTCTTCTGAAGTGACTCCATTTCTTCTCCAATGGCAACAAACCAATGAGATGCCTCAGAACATGTCATAGCTTCCCAGTAAGAGTTTGGTTGAAAACCATCCACTTATTCAGCTACCTGAAGTGCATATCCAACCGTATCCTCCTCAACCCATATCTTCTTAAGGGACTGATATTGGTCATTCTATTGTTTGAGTATCTGATGACCTTTGTTTAGCACACTAGTTTGAATCCAGTTCTGGATTTGCTAATTGTTGACTTTCCCCTGCTAAGTTATTCGATTAAGCAAACTTTACTTGAAGCTCCACCTATTTGGAAACCCTCTTAGTTTCATATCCATTTTCAGATTCAGATATGGCCCTCACAGATGAGTTAAGCTTCGAAGTTTCATCAAAGTACACTCATGCCGAGTATAACCCTGTTTTCAGCTGATGACCAGATTCTATACCCTATTACTTTATCTCCATATCCAAAAAATACTCCTTTCTTGGCTCTATGTACTAGTTTACCTTCACTAACATGATAGTTGACTGTGCTTCCAAAAAACCCTTACACCAGAGTAGTCTACTGACTTACCTGACCAAACCTTCAGTGGTGTTGTGAGCTTGATCCCAGTGTGAGATCCCCTATTGATTAAGTAGCATGATGTGCTAACATTCTTTGCCCAAAATCTTCCTGCCGGACCAGAATTATAGAGCAAGCACATTGCCCTCTCCAAAAGAGTTTGATTCATCCTTTCTGGAACACTAATCTGTGAAGTGTTTCTGACAGTATGGTGTCTATAAATGCCTTCACTCTTGCAAAATTCATCACTTTTAGACCCACATAATTCCAGTCCATTATCAGTTCTAAGTCTCTTTATCTTCTTCCCTATCTAATTTTCAACCAAAGCCCTGCACTGTTTGAATTGCTTGGATGCTTCACTCTTGTGCTTCATCATAATTACCCAAACCATTCTTGAGTAATCATCTATAAAAGACACAAAGTACCTGAGACCACCTAGTGACTCCACCCGTGAAGGTATAGATTTCTCTTGGGAACTTGCTCATATGTAGCTTCCCAAACAAATAGTGCTCATGAAATTCCTGCTCCTGCATCTCTGATTCTCCACTAGAGCATTCCACTTCTTGAATCAACTGAATGCCTCCCTTTTCTATTTCATCATCACCATCCAAGTCATCCTTGAATAGTATTTACAGACATTTGTAGACTTAGGACCTTTAGACCCAGATTTCTTGGATTTATTCTTCTGTCCATGCCCTTGCCCCTTGTGGCTGATGACTACTAGTCCATCAGCCTTTCTATCTATGCATGTTTCCTTGTGTCTCAGCTCCCTGGCATGTAAATCTGACATTACATCCTCCAAAGCCACTGTATCTTTCCCAACCATAAAGGATTGTACAAAGTACTCATATGATTCCGGTAATGACACCAACATGATTAGAGCTGCATCTTCATCCTCAATATTAACATCAATATTCCTTATTTCATGTAATATTTTGTTCTGCTAATCAAGATGATATCTCAGCTGAGTACTTTCATGCATCCTTAAACTGAACAAACGTTGCTTTAGTAGCAACTTGTTGGCTAATGACTTAGTCATATATATACTTTCAAGCT